>CP106720.1:59359498-60559498 GCA_025503065.1 Gossypium bickii | reverse complement strand
CTCCGGCGAACCGCATAAACCAAACCCGGCTGTCTCGCCTCAGTATTAGCAGCACCTCTGCCCTGTGTTCCACGTCCTCTGCCAGCGCCATTACCTCTGTTATTCGAACCACGACCTCGTTGAGGCTGATGTCCACCTCTTCTAGCCTGATTAACACTCTGAGTTGCTGGTCGATTCCAGTCTGGTTTCGTAGGAAATCCTTGATCACATGGTCCTTGGACCCACACCTAAAACATCCTCCCGTCTTCTTCCAGCACTCTCTTAAGTGCTTCTTTCCACACAGATCATAAGGACGATACTGCCCTCCTGTACCAATTTGTTGACCTCGCGGCCCGTCAACTCTAGGCCTCTTTTGAACCTTCCAAGACGATCCAAAACCTCTTTTTGGCCTATTCCGATCCATAGTCTACTTTGTAGAATCCTTAATTCCCTCGGCTACCTTGGCCTTTTCTACTAAAACAGAAAACTCTCGCTCCTGATGCGGTGCTATCAACAATCTCAGATCATCCCTTAGTTCGTCCTCAAAACAGACACAGCGCTCATGCTCAGTTGCCACTACTCCTCGAGCATACCGGCTCAACCTCAGAAATTCAGCTTCATATTTCGCAGAACGGACTTGTTCCCTTGAACCCATTTCAGTAAATGCTTTCCTTTGCTCATCAAGATATACCGGTTCCAACATATTTCTTCCGGTATGCTTCCTTAACATACTCCCAGGTCAGATCCTCAGCTGTGGTACCATCCCGAACAGTTAACCACCATTGATACGCTTCATCGCGTAGCAGTGCCACCATCCCTTTCAACTTCTCCTCAGGGGTCAAGTCGAGCTCATCCATTATGCGCTCGGTTGCCTCTAACCAGTATTCAGCCATACTGGGTGCCACACCAGATACTCCACGAAACACTTCAGCTCCATTAGCTCGAAGCCGCTCAGGTACAGACTTCTGAGTTCCCGAATTTCCTCCTGCACCAGCCACCAATTCTAGAACTCGTAGCACAGCCTGCGATACGGTATCATCCCCCGTCTGATCTTGCCGTTCAGCACCAACAGCTGGTGGTGGTGGTGGCGGTGGCATCTAATTGTCAGACCCTTGACCCGATCTAACGTGTTCTGACACAGTCATCCTTCCTCTACCTCGTCCACGCTGACCACTTCCTCTAGAGCTCATTTCTAATGTTGTGATCTGATTAAGAAGTTTTATGAATTAGTCCTTGTTTCACTTGATTACCCGCGAAGAAGTTTTATGAAAAGAATTTTAGGAGTGGTTCTCTCGTATTCATACATGCACACAGTCTTTTCATTCATACATCCATCAATCAATTATGAACTTTCGTTCATTCAGAGAAATGTTGTAGTTTTCATTGTTGTTGTTTTTCCACTACCCAGGGATATTTTCGTAATTTGTCCTACAGGGGTATTTTCATAATTTTTTCAAAAGAAAAAGTTCCTTGGTAATTTTGTTAAAAAGTATTTTGGAATTTTTAAATTCCCGGGGTATTTTGGAAAATTTTGAAATCCAGGGGTATTTCGGTAATTTTGGATCTCGGGGCATTTTGGTAATAAACCAGGGTAAATTTGTAAGGTTTAATAGTTCCGGGGTATTTCCAAATTTTGCAAACTTTGAGGGTTCTTTTTGAGAATTTTATTTTCCAAAACGATAATGTTGCAAAAATTTTAGAAATCAGGGTCATTTTGGTAATTTTGTAAGTTAGGGGCAATTTTGTAATTTTTTCCAAAATCAAGGTATTTTTGATAGGTTGTAGATTAGGGTTTTTGAACATTTATAAAATAATGAAATTTTGGTAAAACTGTTGGGTAGTTGGGCATTTTATAAACCAAGGGTACTTTTTGTAATTTTACCACTAGGGATATTTTTGTAATTTCATAAATCGAAATTTTTTTGGGAAATTTTGTGAAAATAGTTCTCACAAATTAAAAGAGTAACTTTAAGAGTTTTAAAACTAGGGTTTTTATAAAAACACGGCTAGTTCCCTTTCGGGTTTTAGTTATTGTGTTTAGCCTATGACCGAGTCTTCTTGGTCAGGGTGAACTAAGGTTACGCACCAGGTAGGATTCGAATGGAGAGAAGGTGAGTCACGCAGACTGTTTAAGTACCAAGCTCCCACCGAAACCATTCCTAGACATGCGCACAGAGGTTGCCACACCCACTGAGTCCTCTTGGTTAGGGTGAACCGAAGCTACGCACCAGGTAGGATTCCAGCGAAGAGGAGGTGAGTCACTAGGATCGCTTAAATACTGTGCTCTTAGGATCCAATCCTAGACATGCGCATTGTGGGTTACCACACCCTAACTCGGCGAATAAGTCATAGGTTTGTTTAATGGTCCTTAAGTCTTATGTAATAGTTGGGGTAGACTAGTCCTAGGGTTCAAGTACCTATCATCCTAATCTACGTTCTATTCCATTTCTACCCTTCTACAAATCATAATATAAATCACCTAATAGATAGGGATACTTACCTGGTGGATTGCGGGTCGGAGACTTAGGTGCCATGCCAAAAACCTGCTTATTTCAAAAAAATATTTTCATAAAACTTACTTGGGCTCGCTCTGAAAATGTTTTGGACCTTAGCCCACAGGCCGAGAGTTTAAAATTGGGCTCTGATACCAAATTGAAACACCCCAAACCCGGCCCACGAGCCTTGACCGGATCTGGTATGTTCCCCGGTGTAAATCGTTTCAAATTCTTTTGTTACTTTGGAAAAACTGTGTGTTTTGAAGAAAGTTTGTTGGTGGGTTGGGCTCGAGTTGAAAACAAGTTTGTTTTATATTGGAAACGTATTTATTTCAGATGACAAAATATTTAAAGTTTATTTCAAATTAAATTTGCTTAGTCTTTAATGAACAAAAAGTTCGTAACATGATAAATAAACAAAACAGAAATAAAAGAGTTCACTATGGCCTTATTACATCAAATAAAAACCCAAAATAAAATTCAAGGTACTTAGGAATAAAAGAAAGTCCGAAATAAAATAAACTTCAAGCTGAGCATGGCCACCACAAGTTCTCGCTAGTCAGGTCCATCTTTGTTCATCACGAAACATGTTCCCACAAAGGGTGAGTCAATGAGACTCAATATGTAACCAACACTAAAATTTAATAGCTCAGGCATACCTTATCATATCACATGCATATTCATATAACAGAAAAAATAATGATGCAAACCCCAAACCCAAGCCTAGTTAACCATCCGCTACACTTCCCCGTACCAACCTGCACATCGTGGGGACTACTAAGTCAACCCTCCATCCGCTACACACCATCGAAGGCAGTCGCTGCAGTCAACGTGCTCATTGCCTTTATAGTTTCGTGGTCTTAGGTCACCACATTCAGATTTCGTGGTCTTAGGTCACCACATTCAGATATTGTGGTCTTAGGTCACCACATTCAGATTTCGTGGTCTTAGGTCACCACATTCACTTCCCCTTTTCAATAACCCATATGCCCCATATCATATTATACATTAACATGCCAAATTTCCCATTCTTATCTTTATTCACATGTTACATATAACATATTTCATATTCCTAGTAGGAGTAGGAAACGTACTTGAGTACTTTGTACCATTGCATGGTACTTTAGCCATACTTTTCACATTCTTAATATCACATACATATATTTATTAAACATTGCCATAAAACTTATTAAGAAATAGTGTGGGGTACACACCTGATTAACTTATCGCTTTCACTAAGATTCCTGAAAATCTGATCTAATGCTTTAGATCTTCAATTCCTATATTCGGCCATTACTAGGCATATTAGCAAAACCCTATTCGTTTATGTAACCAAATCCTAAAGGATTAACACACTTAAATCCTTACCTTCCTGTCGATTGACTATAAATCAAAACCCGAAACTTCGTAGAGTTCCTCCTGGTAATCGACAGTCACAGAATCCCGAAGCTTTCCTTCAAAGTTTCGATACCAACATGTATATGGCATTAGAATCTTGACTTTCGTTTAAAGAAGAAAGAAAATAATAGCAATAGATCCTTACCCTTACTTGAAGAAGTCGACAGCACCTAAGCTTGAAGTCCCAAAGAGTTTCGACTCTTGCTTAAAGAATCAATTCGGCTCCTAAAGGATAGGAGAGCATTCGGCTATGGCCACCACACAGGGGATTCGGCTTGAATAGGGAAAAGAGAAGAGAGGGTGTTGAGGTTTGAAGAGTCGGCAATGGTGGATAATGAAGAAGTAGATTTCAGCTTTGGCAAAAATAAAAGAAGAAGAACAAAGCTCTAGGAAATTCGGCAGAGAGAGGAGAATTTGCTTAAGAAATTCGGAAAAGGAAGAGTGAATGAATGAATGGCCTCTTTTCCTCTAGTAGCTGAAATTACTAGCTAGAGTCCCTTACTTGGCCACCACTCTCCCTTATTTTGATAGATTTATCCCTTGAATTATCCCTTTATTCAAATTAAAAGAATTTAATCCCACAATTATCTCTTGAAAATAATGATAAATAAATCCCTTATTTATCCACTAATTATAAAAGAATAAAAGCTCCTAATTTATAGCCTTGTGCCGTCCCTTGCTACTAATCCCTGCTGCAAAATAAACTTTTATTTTGCTTCCCCTGCAGCTCGAACCTTGGCCCAATACTCCTGTATGTGGCGCCATTTCCAGAGGCCCTAAGTGGCATCTCCAAGCCATTTTTCCAAGCCCGTTTGTGTGTCATATTTCACATACATTTTCTCTGAAGGCCACCTTGCCTTAGTTTCCTCTTTTAGACTTTAAAACTCAACATTTCCTAAGCCATTTCCTTACATTTCCAAGTTTCCAAAAATGTTCATTTCCCTCCTTTAACCTAACATTTCCTTACATTTCCAGGTTTCCAAAGATGTTCACTTTCCTCTTTTAAACCTAACATTAAAATGTTCACTTTCCTCTTTTAAACCTAACATTTCCATACATTTCCAGGTTTCCAAAAATGTTCAAAATATATTCATAACACATAAGACATGTCATTTCGTACAATTAAACTGAAAATGCATAGGCCCTTTTTAGGATGTTACAGAACGTGTGACTATGAACTTCATTATTGGGTTGCCCTTAACACTTACTAAGAAGGATTCTGTATGGGTCATCGTGGATCGATTGACCAAGCCTGCCCATTTCATACTTGTTCGGACAGATTATTCTCTTTAGAAGTTGGCCAAGCTATACATTTTTGAGATTGTAAGACTTTATGGGGTTCCAATTTTGATTATTTCACATAGAGATCCTCGCTTTACTTCTTAATCCTGGATAAAACTTCATGAGGCTATGGGTTTAAGGTTGGACTTCAGTACTACATTCCATCCTCAGACAAATGGTCAATCTGAGAAAGTGATATAGATACTGGAGGATATGCTTCGGAGTTGTGTGATTGATTTTTGAGGTAGTTGGAAGGATTTTCTACCATTAGCCGAGTTCACCTACAATAAAACCTTTCAGTCTAGTATTTAGATGACACCTTACGAGGCTCTGTACAGTCGTAAGTGTCGTACCCCTCTATGTTGGACTGAGTTGGGTGAGCGATGGGTTTTGGGCCCAGAGTTGGTTTCTGAGACTGGAAGCAAAGTTAGAATGATTTGGGATCATCTTAGGGCAGCTTCTGACAGATAGAAGTCTTATGCAGATCTAAAAAGAAGGGACATCGAGTATTCTGTGGGGGATTATGTGTTCTTCAAGGTATTGCCATAGAAGAAGGTTACACGGTTTGGACGTAAGAGCAAGTTGAGCCTTAGGTTTATGGGGCCGTATCCGATTCTGAAGCGTGTGGGACCGGTTGTTTATCAGTTAGAGTTACCTCTAAAGTTAGACCGTATACATGATGTGTTCTATGTCTTTATGTTGAGATTGTATCGATCGAACCTATCTTATATTGTTTCTGTTAAGGAGATTGAGGTTAGTCTAGATTTGACATTTGAGGAGGAGCCGATTCAGATTCTAGATGTTAAGGTCTTAAAGAGGAAATTTATTCCATTAGTGAAGGTTCTATGACGGAATTATGGCACTGAGGAAGTCACGTGAGAACCTGAGGACTCAATTCATCAACAGTATCTGCATCTGTTTGAGTTAGGTAAATTTCGAGGTCGAAATTTCTTTTAAGGGGTAGAGTTATAACGTTCTGAAAATATATAGGTCTTTGTTTGTTAGATTTTGTCATCAATTAATATCTATTCCAAGGTTAGACGTTGTCAACCTGTGTCCGAAGTCTTGGGTTCAAGTCTTAGCGTGAGCAAAAATGGGTTTCTGTTCTTGCAATTTCGGTCAAGGGTGCATAGGGTGGAGTTGGTTTGAAAGTCAAACATTGGGTAGTTATCAAGTTGTGGGATAGGGTTGTTAGGGGATTTTCTTTTATTTTAGTTTTAGTTCATCTGATTTTTCTTTTTTTTCCCAATAAAATCCACATTTAAATTTTCTTTTCTTTTTCCCAACAATTTCACATTTGAGTTTTCCCAAAACCCATTATTCACTCTACCAAATCCTATTTGGTAATCTGTTCCTTTGTGTTCACTTATTTTGTTTCGTTCATTTTTCAACCTCTATCTTTAATTTAATGTTTTCATTCTTAGGTTAAGTTCCTGGAATATTTAGGTTACTCCTTCGGCCTTTAAATTATATTTTCTTTTTGGAGTGGTGATTATCGCAAGTGTTCAACAGGTAATGTTTTAATTTCAGGTGTGTTGGGCTTTAGGGGTAATTTTGAGGTTCGCTGTAAAATCGGTACTATTATGATTTTTTCTTCTCTTATTTTATTCTTGGGTTTGTTGACAGTAGAGGATCGTGAGGATCGAAATTCCCTCCTTGTGGATTAGTGGTGTTAGAAATTATTTTGGAAGTTTGGGTAAGTGTTCAAACGCTTGGGTTTTTCGTTGCGGGTAAGTGGATTATTTGGTAGAATCAGGGAAACGTGGCTAATTGGAGCATTTATTGTCGAGTTTAGGAAATCTTTGGTGGTCTCAGCTGATTTAGCCGTGATCGAGAATCAACTTAGGTGTGTAATGAGAAACCCAAAAAATTGCGAACAATGGAAGCTGAAATTGAGGCCTATTGAGGCCACACGGCCGTGTGTCGCAAACGACCTAGGCCATTTTAAGCAATGTGGGCCACACGGGCAAGGCCATTTTGGGCATGTGGGCTACACGGATGTGTGGGCCCAAATTTTAGAATTTTTTCCTAGGGTCGTACATGTCATCCCGATCGACTGTGGGCCTTTCGTGGTGCCGATATGTGCTTAGACAAGCTCTAAAGTATGAAATCTGATAATCTATTTGTATGGAGTATGACTTAAACAACACCTAAATGCATGTAATGTAATGTGAAATGTCTAATCTGCTATGTATATGCATGTTTAATATTTGCTATACGAGCATGCTTGATATATTAATTCTGGTATCTGTTAATTTTGTCATATCTAGTAATCTGTTTGTATCTGACTATGGGGCGGGATATGTGTTATGTGGAGGAAGTATTCTGTGTGAGGAGATATCTCACCAATATACTGGCAGCATTGCTGTGATTAATCTGAAAAGTGTCTTATCGACACTATATGATGTGTAGGGCTGGGTAGGTGTTTTATACCCCATGTGGTGTGTTGGGATCGACGAAGTTGGTGTGTAGAGGATAGGGGTAGGACTATGCATATTTTTATCTATACGATTCTATTATAATTTTGATTCTATAAAAGATTTATGTCTGTATCTGGTCTGCCATGTGATTGAATTTGAATTTCTGTTTCTATTGAGTTACAAACTGAGTTATAAAACTCATTCTCTATTTGTCTGATAATTTCAGGTAACCCTTAAACTTAGACGGGTCGATGCAACGAGAGCTCAGTTGTGTCCACGATGCCATAAAACTAATTTTACTTTAATTTGGCTTACTTAAATTTCAGTTTTGAAAGTTTTTTATAATTTGGACTCTCCAGACTTTTGGGACGGTTTTTGGTTTTGAATTTTTATTTTGGTTTTCTAGCATAATGACTGATAAAATGGTTTTATGAAAACGAATTTTTTTCTAAAAATAACGATTTTCAAGGAAACAATTCGATTTACCAAAATATAATGTTTTAAGAAACTCCTCTGCGAAATATCCGATTTAATTGAATGACGTAAACGAACAATGATTTTAAATTAAATAAGTATATCAACATATTTTCCAAATAAATGGGGCTTACTAAGTAACATGATTTACAATGATTTCAAATAAAAAAGAAGTCAGATTTATAGTGTTTCTTCGTAACACTTTTGAATTCGGCCGTAACGTCTAGACCAGGTTTGGGGTGTTACATTCATAATATGTTTAGACTACAAGATTATATAGTGCATATAATCCAATTATTATAGCATCATATTCTTCTATACTAACTAATCCATCAGTTAAGCGTTCTTTTGGTATCCTTCAATGATTTGTGATACATCCATTATAGCCTAATTATAACACTCCTTACCCGACTGGATCGTTGGGTCCAAGCTACAGGTTGCTACATTCGTTGCTGGAGCAACTACAGTCATATTCACAATAAAATAATCATTTTCACATGTATTCAAACATTAATTGCGTTCATTTTAGGTTCAAAAAACAATTCCAAGTCTTAACCAAACATACGAAAACTCTTTTGACAACCCTAGCATGAAATAAGACCAAATTACAAAGTTTTAGAAATTCAAGGCCGACGTCGTAACGTCAAATGTTGGATCTAGTGCCTGAGTGTAGTATATTCGTTTGTAAATTGTAAATATTTCGAATAGATTGGTTAATAAAATAAATTCATTGATTACATTAATATACTTTGTGTAATTGTCCTCACATGGTTTTTGCACGCGAAGCAAAATGGAAGCAAATGTTGCTCGTTGGTTGTCTAATTGTTTGACTAATACTAAATGGTATTATGTGGTCAGATAGTAGAACGGAAAGACAACTTCTACTAGTAGACGAGCCTAAACATGTCTTTAGTCAAATTAGAAATGAGAAAATCGATTAAAATATTAATATGTTGTCTATCAAGTCCAATTGGGCATATGACTTGTCTTGGACATAGATGTGACTGACAGTCCATTGGACAGGACCTAAGTAGAATAGATCTTTAATCTTTTAATGAATTTATTCACTTGTGACATCCATAGTGTGACATACCTAAATCCTGAGTGGATAGCGAACTATGTACGCGAGACTCGTACACTTTGATGTAAGTAAAAACTTGAGTTCAAACATATAAGGAACCAAAAGTTGGTGTGTTGGGTGTATGACTTCTGTAGTATGTAGCATCATTCACAACAGTGGAATTCATAGCCCTAAACATGGGCAAATTATATCCTCTCATTAGCATTACATGGTTGATGAAAAGTAAATATGACCACGAGTCGTTCGTCTTTGTGATGGATGACTTGGTCACTATTTGATAGAACAAAAATGTAATAGTTAACACGAGATAAAATATGATTATATTGGGAGATCAGATATTATCCCAAAGAGATCAAGGATATCCTATGAGGGTAACACACTTATGACAAGGTCATTAGATGAGCACTGAGTAGTTGCTTTCGTAATGGTATTTCGTTGAGGAGAGCTCGGTCACAATACTATAGTAAAATTAATACTTTATGACTAAATAAATTTATAATTAATAGGCGAGAAGTGAAAACTTAATTATCACTTGATTCTCGTAATTTTGATTTCATTCTTCCTATCAATATCACAAAATTCTTTAGCAATAGAAAAACTAATTTCCCTAATAATTTCCCCAAATCAAATGTTTGAGAAAACCGTAAATCTTTGATGAGTAAAAATCTTGAGTCAAATTTGTAGCAAATTTAACAGTGATAATACAAATGACCTAATTTATTAATAATAAAATTTAAATATCTAATTTGAATAAATTAAAGTTTTATTAACTTTATGGATGTAGGTTATCTATATATAAAAAAATCCCCATGAGAGGACGCAGTGACAGTTGTTTTTTTTTTTTCCCCATCATTTTATAGTATGATTTATTTTTAGTTTTTTATTCTATGTTAAAATTTGAAAGTTAATTTTTATTTAATTTGATTTAGTTTGATTCATTCAATTTTATAATGTTATTAGTTGGCATAAATAGGGGTGAGAGTTCGATCAAATCGAATCGAAATAATGAAAAAATTTGAGTTAATTGAGTTGACAAATCATATTTTATCATCTTGACTCGATTTAAAATTTTCACGAATCGAGTTGAGTGGGATGAAATTCAAAATGAATCAAATCAAATCGAATATATTTGTTAGAGTTTAATTTAAAAATGACTTTGGATTCTTGTAACCACTGTCACCCACCGTAATTAAATTTGTTATTAACTTTCATCTCCTTATAATTTATTTATTAATCTTTTATATATGGGTTAGTTTATTTGATTGTTTAGTTGCTTCAATTATCTTCTGATTTTTGTCACTGTGTATTTTGAAATTAAAAAATATATTAAATACAAAAAATGTGATTTTTTAATAAAAGTTATCCTAAAAATAAAATGTGAAATTGATACCAACATAGAATTTTAACATGAGTATTTTATGTATCATCAATAATTCAATTTTAACAGAAAATTATAAAAATTTAATATAATTAAACAATTCAATAATATAAATAGTATAAAATGTGAAATTTAATTTAATAATATAAATAGTAGATATAAATAAAATTATTACTATTTAGGTTTATGAATTTTTTTGGATGATTTTTTATTGGGGGTAAAGGGTGAAAAGTAAAAGTTTATGAGAAAAATAGAAAGTTTTAAGGGTTAGGGAGTAAAATTTTGGGGGGAAGTAAAGAGGAGAAAATATTCAAAAAAAAAAATTTGGGGGGAGGGGGGAATGGGTTTGGGGTAGATAGGGGGTGGGATGGGAGAGAGTAAAAATTATTGGGGAAAGTTAAAAAAGTTTGGGGGTTTGGGATAAAAATGTAAAATATTATAGTTTGGTATTCGGCATATTCAAATAATTTGAGTTATTCGAATTCGAAAATTAAACCTAATTTGAACTTTAAATTTGAAAAAAAAAATTGAGTTGACTCGAATAACTCGATTTGTTTAACTCAAAATTCAATTTTTTTTCGATTTTTTTGAGTCGAATCGAGTTTTGCTCCTCTAGGCATAAATAATTTTTGTTTATAAGGTAATGGTTGAATTTCACTTTTGTGCCTCTATTATGTTTAATTTGAGATTTAGTCCTTGAGACATAATTTAATTATCTTACTTCTATAATGTAATTTGTTAGCCTAAATAGTTAATATCAGTAACTATTTGAATTAGAATGCTAAAGTGAATTTCACTTAAAATATCATTCTAACACGAAAATTATATATTTCAACAAGATGAGTTAGAATTCGTGGTTTCAAGAAAAAAAATCCTTGTAATCATTTTTAACCAAAATAGTTAAGGGTGTTAATTATTTATATTAACCAATATATAAAAGTAGAGATACCAACTTATGTCAATTTAAAATATAGTGCATTAAATCTCAAATTTACCTACAATAAAAAGACCATAACAATTGTCGAAACCATTTTTAAAAAGTTTGGTAAAAACGGGGATCGACTTAAAAAAATGGAAATTGAGTCGCCACCAATCTTTTTTACTTAGGTGTGATTGGATCACCTTGTAAAACATTTTATTTTAAAACATTGATTTTGGTCCACGAAATATAAGAAAACGGGTTCGGGAGTTGGTTACGTATGAGGAAGGGTTAGCACCCTCATAATGCCCAAAAATTGGTACCTAATCGATAAAATCATGTCCTAGTGTTGAAAATTTGAATTTTTTTTTTTAAATGTGATCCTTTTATTAGAAAGAGAGCCAAGACTTACCTATCTCAAAGAAATAAGATACTATATCCAGTAAGTTAGGACATACATCTTATGACTTCAAAATTGGGCACGCCTTTATTTTAGAAAATTCTTACCTCGAGACACAAAACATCATATCCAGTAAGTTAGGATGCAACGTTTTGAATTCCTAAGAATAAGTTTTTGATTTGAAATTTGTAAGTTTCAATTTTAAAAGAAAAAGGGATATTTAATACCTTAAGTTCCACGAAAAAAATCGAAACCCAGTAAGTTAGGGCGCAATTCTTCTCGAAGTCCCCAAATATCATATATCACCGTATTTTTTAAACTATTTGAATAAAATGCGTCAAAAAATGTATTTTAATAAAACAATGGTTTGGGTAAGATATTATAGAATACATTTCTAATAGCAATTCTACATAACTTACAAATTATACTAACAATAAATAATAAAAGAATAATATAACATAAATATATAAAGAACTATGTTAAGCAATAATAACGATTAAAAGGATATAAATAAATAAACATGGAATAAAATAAATAACGATAATGAAGATTTTTCATGAAATAACAAAATTAAATGAAAAGGGGAAGATATATTTAAACACTAAATAATTATTATAACAAAACAAAACAATGAAATAAAAAAATAATTTTGTAAAACAATTAATATGTATAACAATATAATTTTTTTTAAATATAATTTAATATATATAAAAGATAATACATAATAAAAACACTTAGTAAATAGTATCTAATAATTTTATACAAAAACATATATATATAATATACTAATCATAAAATTACATATACAATATAAACAGTATAAATAAAATATGTTATATAATATAAATAAATTTTATATAAAATAAGACTTTAGAGATAATATATAATATAATAATAATAAAATAATACATAGTAGTAATTATATATAAAGATAATATGTAAAAACATATATATATACTAATTTATACTATTAATAGATTAATATACAAATAATAATAAAAATATAAAAAATTTAATATAATAAAATATTTCAATATAAGGTTAAAATAATTTGAAATGAAATAAAATAAAAAGGTTTTAAAAGGACAGGGATTAAATAGCAATTAAAATAGATATAAAAGAACTAATTTAAAATGCACGTCACACTGTAAGGACTCATTAGGCAATTCTACCTTCTTTCCAAAACTACACCGTTCTGTTCTTGTCCTTTAAGTAGCCCGAGGACTTAATTGAAACAAAATGTAAAGTTTAGGGCTAATTTAAATAAAAAATACGAATTGGACTGAATTAAAATAGTAAAATTGCGAAAGGATCGAAAATGCAATTAGCCCTTTTAACAAAAACGGGTGGATCCTTCCCGGTTTTTCGGGTCAACGCGCGGATCCTTCCTTGTACGGCGTCATTTTGTGCTTATTAGCCTAAGCAAAAACGGCGTCGTTTCTGTATGGCTATATAAGTAAAAAAAAAACAAAAACAAAAAATTTCATTTTAAACATTGAATTTTAAAAAAAATCAGAAAACCTTCCCCCATTTTTTCTCCGCTCGAGGATCGAGGCCGGGAACTCGGTGGTTGCCGTTGTGCGCGCCAAATACAGATAAATGGCGGAGGCTAAAAATCTCCATTTTAAAGGTACTTTTCGAACCCTTCTTTATTTTTAGTATTATTTTACGTATAAAAAATATGCATGAAATTAATAAAATGAAGCAAATAAAATAATAAATCACCTTTGTAAAAAAAACTGCGTATTGTATTTCTCTGTATTCTTGTGAATTTTTTGTGTTTTTTTTGTCTCTGTATATTCTTTTTTTTTGTTATAGGTTTTTTGTAAGGCTTTTATAGCCTTCGAAATAAACAAAATAAAAAAGGAAATAAAAAATTTGCCACTGTTTTGCCATTTTTGCTGCCGTTCCTTCCTTTTCTGTGCAGGTCAAAGGCGAGGATCTCGTGACGGAGCCCCCATTTGCACACTGAATGCAGCGTGGGAAGAGGCTGGTGTCGGGCTGGAGGAGTTAATTGCGGCGCAAAGGGGTTAGGGCTGCGGCGCCTAGGGTTTCACCAGAAACCCTAGGTCTCTGAAACCTATCTAATTTTTGGGCCCTTTTGGGCTGTGCGAGCTTGGGTCCTGGGTAGGGTAGCCTGTTCATGTCTGGGTTAGTAGGTTTGTAATAGATTGGGTCTAGTGGTGTTTTCAGGTTTGGGCCAAGGGTAGTGGGTCTGATTTATGGAATCTGTAATTGGGTAAGTAGTTTAGGTGTTGGGTTTGGGCTTTAAGCCCGTTTTTATTGTAAATGGACATGGACATTTATTTTTTATTTTTTTCTTAATTCTGGTTTATTTAAGCCCGGACAAAATGGGCCTCTTACAACAATAATTTGATTTAAAATAATTTATACTTAGAAGACAATAATCCGAAGACAATATATGCTTTTATTTATATAAATATATATAGTCACTAAATGTTTAATAAAAAGTTAAATATTTGACACCCTTCGATGTATTATTTTGAGGGTTTATATATTATATATGCGAATATTTAAGTTTTTTTTATTAATTTATAATTTATGTGAATATGAATCAAAGAATGATTGGTGACCTTAATTCGAACATTTTGTATATTTAAATTAATTACTAAATTTGAATTACCCATAAGAAAAAAGTTTTGATGTTCAAATTGAGTATCCATTTTATATATTTATAGTTATTGTTTAAACTTAAATTCTTATTTTTCAAAAGTAATTTAAAAATTTATCATATTTTCAAGAATTTAATTAATGAAATATTTTATTTTTAACTGTATAAGTGTAGCAAATTGGGGTGACATTATGATAATATTATTAAATGTAAAGTTTATTTTTATTTTTTTATGTATATTTAAAAAAAAAATGTAAGAATTATATATTTGATAGCAGGAATAAAAAATGAATGAATGAAATTTAATAGATCATTTAAAACTAATAATGGTTTAAATTTTGACATGGAGATGGTGGCCTTGGTCTTGCCTCTAGTATTAGTCTTTGTGTATGGTGGCAAGGATGGTGGATGGTGTGGTGGTGGTGGAAAGGGGAAAAAGGGAAAAAGGGAAAAGAAGGGAAAAAAAAGGGTTTTCGGGCTGAAGAAGAAGTGAGAAAATGGAGTAAGTGGAGTGAGGAGGCGGTGGCCGATAGTGAAAAGGGAGAAAAGCTGTGGTGGCTAGGGTTGGGGATGAAGGGTCATGGGGAAGAAAGTGAACAAAAGAAGGAGTTTAAATAGAGATTGGGGCACATGGTCGTGGCCCACGCCCGTGTGCCCTAGGCTTGTTAAGTCACACGACTGAGTCGCACGGCCGTGTAATGCCTCGTTCGTTTCTCCCACGCCTATGTAGAGGTTTCCACGCCCGTGTAGATTTTGCAGTGTCGACCACGGCCTAAAAGCACGGGCGTGTCGTACGCCCATGTGACTTTGTCAGTTTCAACCACGGCTTTTTGGCATGGGCGTGTCACACGCCCGTTATTCAGTATCAAACACGGCCGCATCGCATGGCCGTGGCATTTTACCGCAGCCCGTGTTTTGGGAAAAAAAAAATTGTCCTATTCTCGCACGGTCTCTGCCACGCCGGTGTACCTACTTGTGGTGTCCACATGGCCACGACCACGCCCGTGTGCAAGACCGTGTGGGTAGGGAAACCTGCGCATATTAATTTGGTTAGTTTTTTTAGTTAGATGCTAAAAATAAAAAATGTGGACGTTAGTGGGGTTAGTGCTCGGGTTGCCTCCCGAGAAGCGCTCGTTTAAAGTCTTAAGCTAGACTTACCTTGTTTTCATACTCATGGTAGTTTGAGGAGTTGATACTCCTCTCTCCTGCTATCAGTTCTATTATCAATATATAGTTCGAGTCGAGTGGTGTTTACCTTAAAAGTGCCAAACTTAGGATTAGTTACCTCGACTGTTCCGTATGGGAAGACATTGAGTACCGTGAAAGGGATCGCTTCGTTTGTATCAAAATCTGAAGTGGCGATTCGACGGTCTGTTCTATCCAACAATACCTAATCTCCGATCTTAAATTGGTTTGTCCCATCCTTAAGTTTGACATGGATTTGCTTTGGTTCGTCATGTTTTTTTGGTTTCTCCTTGAACTGTGTTCGCCATTCATCTAGTTCTTCAATCTGGAGCCTTCGTTCCTCATGAACAGTTCTGTTCTCAATATGAGACCTAGACCATGGTTCTGTCATCTTTTTCTGAGAAATTTCTTACAAAGAAGTTTTAACATTAAGTTTACTTACATTAACGGGACTTGTATCACCTTAACCACTAGATATTCTGATAGAATCACGTGCTTGGAGTTTAATCATGTCATCACTTACACAAATTGTTAATTCTCCTGTACCAACATCGATAATGGTTCTAGTAGTTGCTAAAAAGGGCTGTCTTAAAATTAAAGGAACATCATTATCCTCATTCATATCTAAAAAAACAAAGTCTACTGGGAATATGAATTTATCAATTTTTACTAGCATATCTTCAATTATACCCTTAGGAACTCTAATGGTTTTATCAGCTAATTGAATGCTCATCCTAGTTTGTTTGGGTTTCCCAAGACCTAGCTATTTAAACATTTTATAAGGCATAACATTGATACTTGCCCCTAAATCAGCTAAAACATTATTAATAGATAAACCACCAATTAAGCAAGGAATTCTAAAACTCCCTGGATCTTTTAACTTTCGTGGTAGTTTATTTTGTAAAATTGCTGAGCACACTGCATTTAGCTCTACATGCGATGCATCGTCTAACTTCCGTTTGTTTGTCAAAAGCTCTTTTTTAAAAGGTTAAGAAATTTACCGAATTATTCATTTGAGCGGTCTTTCTTCGTCGCATTGGGGTATGGCACATGAGGTTTATACTCTGTACTTACAAGTTTTAGGTTATTATGGCTCACCTCAACCTTACCTTTATCTGCCACATTTTTTTGCCTTGGTTTTGGTGCGTCTAACCCTTCACTTTCGTGAGCAATTATGGCATGAAGTTGCTCCTTTGGGTTAGTTTCAGTGTTGCTTGGCAAGCTACCTTGTGGTCGTTTAGAGATTAGCTTAGCAAGCTGACCTAATTGGTTCTCAAGCCCTTGAATCGACGCTTGCTGATTTTTAAGTGTTGTTTCAGTGTTTTGGAAATGAGTTTCTGACACCACGATGAATTTTATTAGCATCTCTTCAAGATTCGGCTTCTTCTCTTGTGGGTAGGGTTGCTGCTGAAAGCCTGGAGGGGTTGTCTCTGATTTCCTTAACCACCCCATGAGAAATTTGGGTGGTTCCTTGGTTCTCAAGCCCTTGAATCGACGCTTGCTGATTTTTAAGTGCTGTTTCAGTGTTTTGAAAATGAGTTTCTGACACCACGATGAATTTTATTAGCATCTCTTCAAGATTCGGCTTCTTCTCTTGTGGGTAGGGTTGCTGCTGAAAGCCTGGAGGGGTTGTCTCTGATTTCCTTAACCACCCCATGAGAAATTTGGGTGGTTCCTGCAACCTGGATTATAAGTGTTACTATATGGATTATTCTGAGGTCTAGAATTATTACCCTTATAGTTTATCTGTTCACTTTCTATGCCAGAGTTGTAGGATGGATATTCTATATTACTCATTCCTCCTCCATTCGTATCGCACTGCATAACTGGATGTACCTGCGAAGAACCACACAAACCATCAATCTTTTTACTTAAAAGTTCTACCTGAATTGATAGCATGGTTACTACGTCGAGGTTGAAAACACTGGCAGCTTTTGTTGGCTTTGTCCTCATAACTTGCCACTGATAGTTATTCAGTGCCATCTCCTCTATAAACTCATAAGTCGCTTTAGGGGTCTTGTTTTTAGGCTTCCACCGGCGACTGAATCAATCAACTGCCTAGTTGAGGGGTTCACACCACTGTAAAAGGTTTGAACCTGTAGCCACAAAGGTAACCCATGGTGAGGGCATCTCCTTAGTAGATCCTTATATCTCTCTCATTCATTGTAGAGTGTTTCTAAATCCATCTGCACAAAAGAAGAGATATCATTCCTCAACTAAGCCGTCTTAGTCGGCGGAAAATATTTAAGTAGAATATTTTCGGTCATTTGGTCCCATGTAGTGATTGATCCTCATGGTAACGAGTTCAACCACTGTTTAGCTTTGTTCCTCAATGAAAAGGGAAACAACCGAAGGCGAATGGCATCATCAGAAGCGCCATTAATTTTGAAAGTGTAGCAAAATTCCAGAAAATTCACCAAGTGATTGTTTGGATCCTCATCCTGCAAACCATCAAACTGAACAAACTACTGAATCATCTGAATAGTATTAGATTTTAGTTCAAAATTATTTGCAGCAATAGCAGGTCTAATAATACTTGATTCAGTTCCTGTTAAATTAGGTTTAGCATAATCATACATAGTACAAGGAGCAGGATTTTAATTCACCAGCTTTGCGTCAAACACAGGCGGTAGCGAATTATTATCAGCCATTTATTCAGTAGTATTGATTTCGTCTTCTTGCTATTCTTCTATGTATTGTAGGCTTCGCCTTATTTCTCTTCAGTTTCTGCGAGCTGTGCTTTCAATCTCACTGTCAAAAAGTAATGGTCTTGACGGGTTCCTTCTAGTCATAAAATAAAAGTTCTTGCCAGAAGAAAAGAAAAATTAGAAAAGTAGAAAAAAATAAAAAGTAAAATAAAATTAAAATAAGAATGGTTAAAGTAATAAAAATCTAGTGCTCCTAATATCTTAGTCCCCGGCAACGGCGCCAAAAACTTGATGTGGTCTAAAACTAACTATGATCACAATAAAGGCAAGCGCACCTATCGTTCAATAGTATAGTTATGGTAAGATCGGTAATACCGTATCTACAAGGACCAAGAGTACTAGTAATTACTATCATTCTATTATTTAGCCTAAGAATTGGAGTGATTTCTTTTAAGCTAAAACTTAATTAAAAACACGATAAAGTAAGAATTAGGAAAATACTTTTTAGACAACTTTATGATATAGGTAATACCTAAGGAAGAATCCACCTAGACTTCACTTATTACTTTTGATTAATATGATTTATTCACTTGACTTAATCCGTAGAAATCCCTGAATTATGTTAATATCTCTTTCGAGACTAAGAACAACTGACTCTAGGTTGATTAATTGAAATCTCTTTCTAATTAAAACCCCTATTGTCGTATTAACTCAATCTATGGATCCCCTTATTAGATTTGACTCTAATCCGGCAGATTTATGTCGCCCTATTTCTAGGGTTGCAACCAACTTCGCTTAATTGTATTGATCTACTCTTAAACAGAGACTTTTGCTCCACTAAATAAGCACATTTGAATTGAATCAATAACCTAAATTATCAAAACAAAAATAAGAACTGACAATTAAGAATAAGAACAAGTATTTATCTTATAAATCAAATAATAATAAGATCTGTCTTAGGTTTCATCCCCTCAGGTATTTGAGAGGTTTATTTCATACTGGTAGAGGGAAACATCTTAAAATAGGAAAAAAAACAAAACATAAGAAAACCCAAAAACTTCTAAAGAACTTGATGGGAGATCTTCAGTCTTGATGGAGATCCTTCTCCTAAACTACTTCCGACAGTTGTCTTCGAGTATTTTCTGCCTTCTACTCGGTGTTCTCTCGATCTCTCCTTTTAGGTTGCCCCCTAGGGTGTTTATATAGGCTTTGGAACGCCTTTCTTGGCCCACAAGTAGCCTTTTTCGAATAGGATTAAACCTGGTTTCGGTAGGGACACGCCTGTGTGACACGCCCATGCGTGATGGCTTGGGCCGTCCTCAATTCAGCTCATCACACATGGCTATGTGGTCTGCTCGTGTGAGGAAGTCCAGGCCGTGTTGTTTTCCGAGGTAGGCCCATTTTGTCCCTTTTTGGCCTGTTTCTCATTCTTTTCGGCTCCTTAAGCTATCGTGAGTGTAAAACATGAAATTAAAGGATTAGGAGTATCGAATTCATCAACTCTAATGAGATTTCATCCAAAAATAAGCCAAGCATGGGGTTAAAATATGTATAATTTATGGTTTATCATCAACCCTGATACCCGATGATGATACAACATGGCCCAGAATACTGACTTCACGTAACCAGAACTCACACCTACTAAACTTTGCATACAATTGTTTATCTAGCAAAGTCTGTAGCACAAGTCTTAGATGCTCGGCATGCTCGATTTCATCTCTGAAGTAGATTAGAATATCATCTATAAACACTACCACAAACCGATCCAAATACTATTTGAAAATCCGATTCATCAGATCCATGAAAACAGCAGGTGCATTAGTAAGTTCGAAAGGCATACCAGAAACTCGTAGTGTCCATACCTCGTCCGGAAAGCAGTTTTTGGTACATCAGAGTCTTTAACTCACAGCTGATAGTATCCCGATCTCAAATCTATCTTTGAAAACATTGTAGCCCCTTTCAGCTGATCAAACAGATCGTCAATTCTTTGTAACGGATACTTGTTCTTTATGGTCATTTTATTAAGCTGCCTGTAGTCAATACACATTCTCATGGTTTCGTCTTTCTTTTTCACAAACAGAACTAGTGTGCCCCAAGGAGGGAAACTCGGTCGTGCAAATCCCCTATCTGTCAACTCTTGCAACTGTGCTTTCAATTCTTTTAATTCTGTTGGTGCCATCCTGTATGGAGCTATAGAAATCGGAGTCGTCCCCTGCACTAATTCAATCCCAAACTTAACTTCTCGAATAGGTGGCAAACCTGGTAATTCTTCAGGGAACACATCTGGATACTCATATACAATAGGTACTGATTCAATCTTCTTTTCTGTCACTTTAGAATCAAACACATAAGAAAAATAAGTTTCACAACCCTTTCTCACATATTTCTGAGCTGTTATAGAAGATATCACTGCTGGTAAACCATTCAGATCATTACATTCAATCCGAATATCTCATCATTCTGGCATCGCAAATCAATAGTCTTCCGTTTACAATTCACGATAGCATCATGCAGAGTTAACCAGTCTATACCAAGAATTATATCAAACTCATCAAATGGAAACAACATCAAATCAGCTGGGAAACATGAATCTCGAATCATCAATGGACAATTCTTGCATATTTTATCAACCAAGACACACCGGCCTAAAGGGTTCGATACTTTAATTACAAATTCAGTAGACTCAACAATTAAAGTCTTACTGAACACCAAAGTCTCACACACATAGGAATGAGTTGAACCAGGATCAATCAAGGTAATAACAGTAGTATCATAAAGAGTAAAAGTACTAGTAATGACATTTGGGGATGAAGCTTCCTCGCGTGCACGTATAGCTTAAGCTCTGGCTGGTACGCTAGCCTCAGATCTAACAGCTAAATCTTTAGTCCCTCTCTGGATGCCACTCACATTACCCGTATTTCTGGGTGGTCTACCTCGAGCTGTAGTATTACTCGATCTAGTATTCTAAGTCAGATTTTGATCAACTATCTCTGGACACTCCTGAATAAAATGATCTCTAGAACCACATTTAAAACAGGTTCTATCATGTAATCTGCAACTGTCAGGATGTCGTTTACCATAGTGTTCACACTTAGGCTGGTTCGATCTGACATTACCCACACTTGCTACAGAGGTGGCTCTCGAACTCATAGGTGGTTTACCTCGATCCCGTCTAAAATAACTTGCAGTATTCCTCGAACGACTAGTATCATCTCAGAATTTCTTTGAGGTCGACTGAAATGGCTTACTGAATGATCTTTTGCATGAATCTCTAGCTTCAAAATCATCTTTTCTTTTATCTTTCCCAAGCTCTTCAGCTTTGCAGGCTCGCTCAACAAGTACCACGAAATGTTTTATCTCTAGTATGCCAACTAACAGTTTAATGTCTTCATTCAGCCCATCTTCAAATCTCTTACACATAATAGCTTCAGATGAAACACACTCTTTGGCATATCTGCTGAGCCAAACAAATTTTCGCTCGTATTCTATCACTGTCATCCGCCCCTATTTCAGCTCAAGAAATTCTTTACGTTTCTAATCGATAAACCTCTGGCTAATATACTTCTTACAGAATTCAATCTAAAAGAATTCCAAAGTCACTCGTTCTTTTGGAACCACCGATACTAGTGTATTCCACCAGTGATATGCACTGTCCCATAGTAGAGATATAGCACATTTCGAACACTCATCAGGGGTGTAAGATAATTCGTCAAATACTTGAATGGTATTATCAAGCTAGAACTCGGCTCACTCAGCATCATCATCATCAGTGGCTCTGAATTCTTCGGCTCTATATTTCTTTATTTTATCAACAGGTGGCTTTGATAATCTCATCAGATCACTCACTAAGGGTATAATAGGCACTACAGATGGATTAATCGAGGGTGGAGATTGCTGTCCAGCCGAATTAGTCTGGATATACTGAGTAAACCAATCATTCATCATTTGGTAGAAGGCTTGTCTAGCCTCCCCCTTTGGATTACTCGAAGTAGGTCGAGAATCGATCGGCGCTGTCCCTTGCACGGGAGCAGGTGCAACACTATCAACATCATCAGTTATGACTCGATCGGGATCCATTACTATATGAAATCATATTTTCAAAAGCTAGAAGTCATCACACTATCGCAGTATAACATATGGCATGTATAGCTAGACTCTTACGCGCTACGTTAGTCCTAGAATCGACTAAACCTGGCTCTGTTACCAATCAAATGTAACATCCCTGACCTGTATCCGTCGCTAGACTAGGGTTAAGAGACATTACGAATATAACACAACTCAAAACAGGCATATATGTATATGTTTTTTTAACAAAACATAACACATACATTCCATAATAAAATTAACCATTACATAACATATCAAACTAACATAATTAACATTCAATTCGAAACTAGTATTTGCATATTGAATCATCTAAACATAGTAAAAACTGCACATTTTAACAATACAACCAAGACATATTAATTCATGTAAATTCAAACATATGTATAAATAACATTTTATACAACCATGCAATTAGACATCTACTAATTCAATTTTCATTTGATAATTAATCACCAATTTAACATATATATAGTCAGTTTGAATTCATTCCAAAGCTATACTCATAACCTATAATAATTCATACATGCATAATTCACCTGTATAAGTAACATTTTTGTACATACATATGAATGAATTAATTATATAAGGTCGAATACCTTTACAAATATCCACATGATTTCCATTTATAAATTTATTCATATTGACCCGAATACACATATATAGCTACATGATTTTCTTATCCAAATTTCTATTATTTCATGTAACCAAAATTTCATCTAACATTTACCAATACCTAATTCATAATCTAATAATAAAACTAAGTACTTCTGCATTACAAATTGTCATCCATTACAATTTCACAATATGACCGAATTATAAATATACATATATACATATGCAAAGACACATTTGATCAAATTTCATTTAATAAGTAAATCAAACTTCACATAATACATAACAAATATACCTTTACACATCACCTAATCGAATACAACATGTCCATAACATCATTACTTGCCATAGCCAAAATATAAAAGGGCACATTCAATTCAAGTTTAAATTTCAACTAATTCAATCCATCATGCAAAGTATAACTAATATATATGTATCAATCACATTTCCAAATTCAGTAAAACTACTTATAAACATCATATATACTTATCTACCATGAACATACTCTATCATCAATATGCATCAGTATAATCTCATTCACAACAACCATCACAAACCATCAGCAAAGATAGCAAATCAATCAAACGAGGATAAGCCATTTTCGCATGGCTACTAATTACATACAAAGGTATTTAATTTGTATTCAACCTTTTACTATGCTATACATGCCATATATTCATATTTAACATAGCCAAAATACCAAAGTAAGCTGCCGATAGTGTAATAGTCCTGCTGACGATCCCCGAGCTCGTAACGTATCCAAAATCTATAAAACAGAGATAAACAGAAATCATAGAGTAAGCTATTTAAGCTTAGTAAGTCATAAGCAAGTTAATAACAACCAACTTAGCAAAATCAAATATACAAAATTATAACAAGCACTTTAAATGATCCACATACACAAATACTTACTAAAGTTCAATATCAAAACACATTTAACCAAATTTGGCCGAATACATCAAATTAGAAACATATATATAGTTTACATGCTCAGACATTAGATTTTGTACAACGAACTAAACATTCAGCTTACCTTGCTTTTCGCAGCACAGTTTATATACATACCTGAGTTCTTTTAGTTCGTATTACACATTGGCCTTCACTTACACATGCCCGTTGAACCATTCAGAATTCAAAAGGATACGCGGATAGTCAGAAGCTCGTACAATGCCAACGTCCTAGACGTGGTCTTAAATGTAATCACATATCGATGCCACTGTCCCAGACAGGGTCTTACACGTAAACACAAGTCGATGCCAACGTCCCAGATGTGGACTTACACGATAACACATATCAGATAAGGGCTTACGGATGTCGAAATTCGATCGAATCAAGCTCAGAAATTACCCAAATCACAATGTTTACATTCGGCCATAGCATATATGAATTCAAATAATTCAATTTGATACATAAAAAATACATTTTCATAGTTATATCAACTTTTAAATGCTTACGGACTTACCTCGGACGTCAACGACTATTAAATCGGCTATTCGACCACTTTTGTCTTTCCCCGATCCAAATCTGATTTCTTTAATTCTTGATCTAAACATATTCAAAGTAAGCTTATTTAAACACCATTACACTCAATTTAGCCTAAAAACACATAAACGGGCAAATTACAATTTTGCCCCTAACATTTCACACTTTTTACAATTTAGTCCTTTTTGCACAAAATAAAAAAAACACAAAATTTGACTATACACCTTAAGGGCCTAATATTCCTAGTATTCATACAAGCCCATACACTTCATTTATTCATATTTTAGTCCCTCAAAAATTTATTTTTGCAATTTAGCCCAAATTACTCAATTTTATCAAAAATTCAAAGACAAAACTTGTTAATCTAACACATATATTTCATATTTCATCATCAAACATAAAAAACCACAAGGTACCATCAACGGAAAAACACAAAATCATCATCACAATCAAAAATTGAGACATGGGTTTTGAAGTACACAAAGCAATGGTCTCAAAAACATAAAAATTATCAAAAACCAGACAAAAACGAACCTTTAATCAAGCTTTTTATTCTTGGTCGAATGCTAGGTTTCCTTTTCTTTCTTTCTTTGATTTTCGACTAGCTTAAAAAGAAGAAGAAAATGGCTTTATTTTATGTTATTTTCTCATATACTATAAGATATATTTAATTTACTATTTTAACCTTTTAATTTAAATAAATATAACATATATTTTAAGGTCAATTTTGGCGCAAACTATCCACTGTCTTCAAAAATGGGCTAATTTCCCCTTAAAGACCCCATATTAAAAAGCCACTATCAAATTGGCACTTTACAGTTTAGTTTGTAACTTTTATATTTTACGCGATTAAGTCCTTTTATTTAATCGGGCACCTAAACGACAAAACTAAGTCACGAAAATTTAGCACCAAAAAATTCACACATGATAAACACGAAAAATAATTTTAAAATATTTTTCAAACTCGGATTTGTGGTCCCGAAACCACTATTCCGATTAGGGTCAAAATCGGGTTGTTACATCAAGCGAACGTATGTAACTCCTTAGAACTCGGCCATAACGTCTAGGTCAGGTATGGGGTGTTACAAATAGTGAAGTTACTATAGTTAGTACCTATTATTAACACCCAATTCGTCTTATCTAATTCTACTTTAAAACTTAATTATAAATTTTATTATAATGCAATTACGTTTATTATTAACTTGACAAAAGTCAACCTTTGTGTAACAACCTGTTTTCTAATGGTGTAAGAAATAGTGGTTTTGAAACCACAATTTTAACTTGTGAGTCCATAAATATTAAATATTTAATATTTACAAGGTCATCAATGTTGTATTAAAATTTAGTTTAGAAATTTTAACGTTTAGATAGTTAATTAAAGAAAAATGACTAAATTATAAAAAGTGTACAAATCTACTATTATTAATGTTTTAGTGCCAATTGGGTGTTTAAGTAAAATAGGATGGTTTACTATGGCAATTAAGTCATTTCCTATTTAGTGGACGGTAGGTAGGCAAAATTTGATTAAAAATGTATTAGTTAATGGTATTTTTGTAATTAAATTAAAATATTAAACAAATGAAAATGGTAAGAAATTATCATCTTTTTCATTTTTTTAGGTTGAAATCGAAACACCATTGTTTTTGGAGGAAAAAGTTTCGGCCTTGCTCATTTCTTTGTATGTAAGTCCATTTATCACCCATTTTTCATGAATTTTATGTTTTGGAGATCGTTTTAGCTTAATCTAGCTAACCTGGGAGTTAATTTGTGAAACTATTAAATGTTTTGGAATGTATCATTGAAGAGTTTGACGTGTTTTTGAAGTTAAATGGTATATCATTATGCTTGGTTGTTAAATAAAGTTATTTTGTAAAGTAATTTTGTATAGTTTTAAGTTTAAGGATTTGGTTAAAAGCATGTGAAATTTGAAAGGTTTTTATTAAAAAAATTTAGAATTTAAAGGTTGTTTTTATATGGTTAAAGTTTTGGCAAAAATCAGGTTTATGAATTAATTGTCAAAATAGGCTCATTCTAATATTAAGGATAAAATTGAAAAAAGTGTAAAAGTTGAGGGAAAAATTGTAGAATTAAATTTAAAGGTAACATGAATAGAAATGGGTTTGATAGTGTGTTTGAATTTGATAAATTGAATTTAATCATTTTATAAATCAAAAATTGAATCATACGGAGGATAACCGAGAAAAAAAAAGAAGGTTGTCAATTAGTCCCTGAATTTAGCCAGTTTTGCATTTTGGCCTTGGTAAGTTCATACGGTTTAATTTGGTATAATAGGTAATTATATATGAATTGTGGTATGTTAATATATATGTATATATATGTATTTGAATTGTTACAAAAGTGGCACAAGGTGAGAAAGTGAATTGAATTGTAAAATGTTATATGTTTACTTGTATTGAGTCTAGATGAACATAGGATAGGATACAATTGGCACGCCAATAGGTTATATTGCGCACGGTATGGGGTTGACTTGCGATGAGATGATGGCTTTTGATTTGTTTTTTTTCAACTAAATATCGGTGTCCAACATTTGTTGTGGACTATCGTGTTATATTTACAATGATTCTAGTGTGTTACCGGGGGCGGATGTTAGCTTACAGGCTTGGCACTTGGTGCCCAGGTGTGTTCTTGGTTGGTTTGGTTCATTTGAGCATTCTGGCATGTTCTAAATGGTTAACCGCATATCCATATCTGTTTATATCATTCATCGGGCTAAAACTTTATGGTTAGATGACATGATATTGATATGTATTTGATTTTCAGTTATGATGCTTTGACGGTTAATTGTATAAGTGTTCATGGTTTCCGATAATATATCGTGACTTGATAATGGTTGAAACTATATAAATGTGATGATTATATGACTTGTTTTTACGAAACTCACCTATTGAATTGTTGTGGTTGATAGGGTTAAAGTTAATATTAGCTAGTGATTTTGTTGAGTTACTAAATTGTGATTATGTGGTAATTTATAATGTTTCAACCTATGAACTTACTAAGCTCATAAAAGTTTACTCGATTTTTTCCCTATTTTCTTGTAGATATCATTTTGTGGAATCGGGTGATCGGATCAACTTGAAGCTCACAATATCCAGATATCTATCGGTAGATTTTGACATGTTTACCATTGAGTTATATGGCATGTAACAGGCGTGTCTTGTATAGTTTGAGATACTTATTACAAGTGGTGCACATTATACTTGTGTGATGTTGTTTAAGTTGGATTTTATCTTACTTGCGTACATGCCTTTGGTTTTGGTTCGTACATGCTTTTATAAATATGTCTTTGGTTATCTAGTACATGCCTTAAGGAAGTGTTTGAAATATGGTAAATTAAAATGTGAATGGATTGAATGAATTGGTAGGTTTAGCATATGTTTAATGTATGGACTTGTGATATTTGAATGCAAGTAGTTTGGTTTGTAATGTAGATTTGGTTTGATAATTGAATTGTGATCTCAGTGAGGACACATTGGTTAGACACCTAAGTTGTATGTTTTGGTATATTTTAAGCTTGTTTGAATATGTTTTAAAGCTATGGAAATGATTGGTTTTTAGTTAGCTATGTACCTAAGGTTTGGATGAAAGTTTTCCTTGTTTTGTAAGCTTTTTGAGGTGCACATGGCCTAAGACACGAGCTATCAAACGGCCGTGTCTTATTTATTTTAGGTGCAGGATTGTCCCCATGGCCACAGAGAGTTACATGGCCAGGGGACATGGTCGTGTGACCTTACTTTTATTTGTACATGGGCTTCAACACAGCCATGACCTTTATTTCAAATTGTACATGGTTTGACCACACGGTCTCGACTCTGTACGGCCATGTAACCCAATCTGTTGTAGTTCAGTATAGCAGATTAAACTAGTTTTCACACTTTAAGAGCTTGAACATAAGCATTTTAGTTAAGTTTTAATTATGTTTTTGTAAGTTTAGTTAAAATCAATAAAGTGTGTAATTTGAGTCTTTTAATTACCTTAGGGGCGGAATGAAGCCTAAAGGTGAGCTAATATACTTTGTGAGTGTGCAGGAGACCAGTAGAAGGCGTTTTAAACTCGATACTGGTCATCGCATTGCAACATGGAGTATTCATTATAGCAACATAGGGAGCAGAATTGAAGAATTCCAAAACTGCCTTCAGTGTCGCGACACACCCTAAAGATACCATGAAGATGAGCACACTGCCCTCAATGTCGCGACAA
Source organism: Gossypium bickii (assembly GCA_025503065.1). Taxonomy (NCBI): domain Eukaryota; kingdom Viridiplantae; phylum Streptophyta; class Magnoliopsida; order Malvales; family Malvaceae; genus Gossypium; species Gossypium bickii. The sequence continues at coordinate 60,530,789 of CP106720.1, read as the reverse complement.
AGGACCTTGTGTGTCACGAAATCACCTCTGTACGGGAAATAATTACGAGCCATGGTCGTTTTGGTTCGCACAATCAAATGTTAAGAATGAGATCGGCAGCTGACCTAAGGTTAAGGATGACGACCACTCTAAAGTCTATAAATAGGCTCATTTAACACATGTTATAGACAACTTCCATATTGTATAATTTTCTTCTTGGATCTAGTCTTTAATTTTTCTCTTTTCTTAAGCTTTAGGTGTAACACCCCAAACTTATATCCATAGCTAGACTAGGGTTAAGAGGCAATACCAGACATATCGAAACATTTCACAAACATACATTTCACATCGACAAAACATCATCATTCACAATCACTTTGTGGAAGATCTACGAGACCTTAACATGCTTTAGAGAGGGTTCGAAACCAAACCGATCTCATACAAAAACTTTACGAAACTTAGGAACTTTTCTTTCAAAATAAGGCACACACCAATGTGGCTAGGCCGTGTGTCTCACACGGTCGTGCCTTAGCTCATGTCTCAGCCCTTGTATAAAATTGACTAAAGTCATACGACTTGTCACACGCCCGTGTGTCTGGCCCGTGTATATCACTGACTTGAATCACATGACCTGTTACATGCCCGTGCGTCTGGCCCATCTGCAAGTCTGATCTGTATCTAATTAAGACAGTAAAGGACACTGTCAGGACACACGCCCGTGTGCTCATCCGTGTGGACAATTATAGGCCATTTGCGAGGCCAAATTTCCACCCATTATAGGTCATATCTACTAGCATTAAACAAGCATAATGTCATGTTCTAAAAACAACCAAAACATACCAAATTTTGCACAATTTTTCCCTCAACCACATAATTCATTTCTATATACAAATCCATCCAAAACATACCAAATTCAATATACCAACCTCTCATCAAAAACATACTAATTTTTGCATCACATATCATAGACTAAATTAACCCTTATTCACATTCATTAACAAGCCATATCACATGGCTATATATATAAACATGTTCCAAAACATTTCTTAACATTTCTTGCCTATACATGCCATACTTCAATATATACATTTCCAAAAGGTACCAAAGTATAGTTTGATAGTGTGGTGATGATCCTCGACGATCCCCGAGCTTTCAGTAGCTTCGATAATCTATAAAAAAATGCAAACACACACAAAGTAAGCTTTCAAAAGCTTAGTAAGCCATATACAAATAAACTTATCACATAAAACAATTATAAGTCATTTCATACATATGATTCATGGCATAACACATTTACAAGTCATATTACTCTTATATCTCAATTGATCATGTTCACTTGCTCAAAATCTCATATCATGTAATGTAGCTCACATATCAAATGTTCATTTCCATACATACCTTTCATTGCCAAATTTCATATACATACATATGTACCGGAATTCGGTTGCACATTCGTTTACTCATTCATTTCTCGGAGTGCCCGTTGAACCATTCGGAATCAAATAAGATACTCGGATAACTTGGAAAGCTCGTACAATGCCAACGTCCTAAACATGGTCTTACATGTAATCAATATCGATGTCACTGTCCCAGACAGGGTCTTATACGAAATCAAATACGACGCTGATGTCCCAGACGTGGTCTTATACGTATAACTTAAATCGATGCCAACGTCCCTGACATGGTCTTACACGATAACACATATCGGAATCCTATGTCATGACATATATATCCTAACTACTTCCTAAGGTTCACACGGGACTTTTCGGACGTCGTCACATTATCGGAACTTTGTCAGAATTCACATATTCAGCTCAAATAATCATATATCACAATTCATTCACATATAGCAATTTTAATTCAATCTAAACACATATATTTCTGTATCGACTCACCTCGTATGGATACGAACGGATGGAAACTACTACTCGACCACTTTTGATTTCCCCAGATGTAATTCTGTTTTCTTTGGTTCTTGTTCTATGTAAATTCAAATTTAGCTATTTAACAACACAATTCATTCATTTTAATCCATATACACATATTTAGGATATTTTACAAATTAGCCCTCACATTTTTACATTTTGACATTTAAGTCCCTATTTCATAAAATCACCAAATACACATAATTTCATTTTACCCAAGCTAGGCCGAATATTACTATACTTCATATAAGCCCATATATTTCATTTATTTCTCATTTTAGTCCTTCAATTTCTCATTTTCACAACTTAGCCCAATATACTCAAATTCATCAAAACTCACTTATAAAACATGTATATCAAACACCAAGCTTGCATTATTTATCATCAAACATCATAAAACTGATGAATTCATCAATAGCAACTTCCAAAATCATTATCAATTTCATGAATTAAGACATGGGCTTAAGAGAACACGAAGCAACAATCTCAAAAACGTAAAAATTATCATAATTCGAGCAAAGAACATACCTTAATCAACAACCAAAAGTGTCGAACCCTATTTTTCTCTTAATCTTTCTTTTTCTTTGTTATTTTCGGCAATAAAGATGAATGCCTCCCAAATTTTCATGTTTTGTTTTATTATATTAAGCTTAGTAACACAATTGCCAATTTATCCTTCCTTTAAAACATTAAAAGTTCATATAATGGATGACCATTTAAGTCAAAATCCACCAACATTGGTCTAATCACATAATAAGGACCTCTTAGTTAAAGAGCCATGTCAATTCGGCACTTCAACAAATAGAACACAACTTTTACACTTTCTGTAATTAAATCCTTTTATCAGATTAACCAACCAATCGATAAAATCAATTCACGAAACTTTCACACATGCTTAATCACATACTGTAAACATAGAAAATAATATTAAAATATTTTTCAAACTCGAATTTGTGGTCCCGAAACCACTATTCTGACTAGGGTCTAAATCAGACTGTTCAACTCTCCCCCTTAGGGATTTTCGTCCCTGAAAATCTTACTGTTGAATAGATTCGGATATTGTTGTCTCATAACACCTTCGGGCTCCCACTCTTCAACACCGTTTCGATGCGACATTACTTTTACTAACGAAATTTTCTTATTTCTCAATTCTTTAACCTCGCGAGCTAAGATATGGATCAGTTCTTCTTTATAAGTAATATCGGACTGAATCTCCATCTCAGATGGAGAAATTAGATGCAAGGGATCTGATCTATATCATCGAAGCATCGATACATGAAACACTTCATGAATCTTTTTTGGCTCAATTGGTAGCGATAATCTGTACACAAAAGGTCCAATACGCTTGATTATCTCATACGGCCCAATGAATCTCGGACTCAATTTGCCTTCTCTGTCGAATCAGAGTATTTTTTTCCACAGAGACACTTTCAAAAATACTTTATCACCGATCTCAAATTCAATATCTTTTCGTTTCAAATCTGCGTAAGATTTCTGACAATCAGACGCTACTGTCAAACTATCACGGATCACTTTCACTTTCTATTTAGTCTATTTAATCAAATCAACACCGTGAATCTTATTTTCACTAAGCTCTGTCCAATCCAATTGTGTTCTGCATTTACGATCGTAAAAAGCCTCATATGGTGCCATTTTAATGCTTGATTGAAAACTATTATTAGACGCAAATTCAATCAATGACAAATACTGTTCCCACATACCTTCGAACTCAAGAATGCAACATCTCAACATATCTTCGAGTATCTAAATAATCCGCTCAGATTTACCATCCATCTGCGAATGAAAAGTTGTACTAAAATGCAATTTCGTACCTAAAGCCTCTTGAAGTTTCTTCCACAATCGCGAAGTAAACCTCGGATCTCTGTTAGACACAATAGATAGTGGCACGTCGTGCAATCTCACAATATCATAAATATATAACTCAGCTAACTTATCAAGTGAATAATCCATTTTCACCGGAATAAAATGAGCTAATTTTGTCAATCTATCAACTACAACCCAGATTGCATCTTTCTTCCTCGGAGTTAAAGGTAGACCTGAAACAAAATCCATCGTTACTCTATCCATTTCCACTCGAGAATCATAATCAGTTGTAATAAATCAGATGGCACCTGATGTTCAGCTTTAACTTGCTGACAGATCAAACATTTCGAAACAAAATCAGATATATCTCTTTTCATTCCAGGCCACCAATAAAGTTGTTTCAAATCATTATACATCTTTGTACTTCTCAGATGAACAGATAAGCGACTGCTATGTGCTACTTTCAAAATCAACTGAATCAACTCTAGATTTCTCGGAACACAAATCCGATCTAAATACGGTCTAAAAATTATGTTCATCAAGTCCATAATAATAGTAGGAGCATTTGTTAGTCCGAATGGCATAACTAAAAACTCATAGTGCTTCTACCTCATTCGGAAGGTAGTTTTTAGAATGTCAGAATCTTTTACTCGTAACTGATAGTATCCCGATCCCAAATCTATCTTTGAAAACACAGAAGCTCCTTTCAACTGATCAAACAAATCATCAATTCTGGGCAGAGGATATTTATTCTTAATAGTCACTTTGTTTAACTGATGATAATCAATACACATTCTCATCATACCGTCTTTCTTTTTAACAAACAAAACGGGAGCACCCCAAGGTGAGAAACTCAGTTGTGCATGAAACATCCTAAAATTTGGAATTTTATGCGTTGCATTATTTTTAGTGCTAAGCTAGTTAGAGTATTAATTGTGTATGTTTAGGAGGTCCTGAGAAGGCTCGGGGTTTATTTGGACCTAGTAAAAATTTTTGGCATTTAGCACTTTAAGGAGATAGAGTAAGTGACCTTAAAGCTTATGGAAATAAATGAGTAAATAGCTAGCATAATTAAGCAATTAGTAAAGAGGTTATGGCGCCACATGATGTACCTTGAGGGGAGAGGTTCAAATCCCATTGTGTACAAATTTTGACTATTATTTTTGCACTCTTTCCTTAAGTGTCGGCCAAGCATGTAAATAAGGCAAGGTGGATTTTTTATTTTTGGCAAGATGGCTAAGGAAAATAGGAAAGGTTGAAGGTGAGGAAAGAAATCAAGAGAAAGGGGAAAGTAAGGGGAACATGTGGCCTTTTTCAAGGGAAATGTTATGGAAAGTATGGTTGGCAAATTCTTGACCATTATGGTCATGTATGTGGATGGTTTTGTGTGTTAGGGGGGGATAGTCGAATTTTCCTTGGTGTTTTGGTAAAGTTTTAGTGCCTATTTTGGTCAAATTCCTTTAGCATCAAGTGTGCCATTTTCTCTAAATTACTATTCTCTTAGCTGAATTTTGTCTTTGGCAATTGGTAAAAGTTTTGGTATTGTTTTTGGCCAAAAATCCTATATGCAACTTTGGTGTCATTTTTCTTTTCTCTCAAAATTTCCTTCTTTCCGAATCTTCAACCCATTGGTGAGCTTATTCTCTTCTTTTCTTTCTTTTTGTTGCCGAATGTACCTAAATCTTTGAGACCAAAATTTGTTCACTCATCACCTTTTGAAAACCAAAACTAGTGGACACCCATTTTCTCTTTTTCTTTTCTTTTTTATCATCCTTTCAACCCTTCTTCCATTTCTTAAAAGAAAAACTTCATTTTGATCAAATCCTTCTCTTTTATTCATTCTCCCTATAACCGAATATCAATTTACATTTTCCTCTATAACCGAACTTTCATCTCCTCTCTATCTCTTCTTCTCATCCGTATTAACACTCAACCCTTGATCAATCGGTAAGTATTCTTCTCAACATTTTTATTTTCTTTCTCTTAGTGCCGAATCTATGTTTTGGTTTGGGATGGTCATTTTGACCGAGAACATCACCTTATTTCTCTCTCAAACGAGATCACTTCTTCTTTGTAGTGATATAGTGGAAGGCTGGAACTCTGATTCTTCCGAAGTCATCGTATAATCGTTGGGAATCGGTCCTAAAATCTTTAAGGTAAGGAGTTCTTCGAGGATTCTATAAAATCGTTCTTTATTCGTTAAGATGTTATTGGATAGTGATGATTAACCGATTACAATTATAGGGATTAAATCGCTCGATCTATCCAACCGTTGATCACTCAGAATTAGTGGTAAGTCGATCTTTACCCTTTGTCAATCCATATTTTATAGTAATATCGATCTATATAAGATCTAATCGAATGGAGGCTTATGGTACCGATTCGAAAGGAAAGTCAAGTGGAGATCTAAAAAGGAGCTGATTAGCGACACCTACTCTTAAATTCAAGCGAAAGGCGGTATCGGTAATTCGGGACTTTCCACCGGGTTGTGGACCCTCATCCGGTGAGAATCGACTATTCGAGGTCGTTTACAATTTTGAGGCATCAGCAATTCGGGATTTTTCACCGGGTTGTGGACCGTCAACCGGGGAAAATTGACAAATCGTGGTCATTCACGATTCCAAGGGTAAGCACCGTAGATCGTTCATTTTAGTGTTGATTAATAAATCGCGTATGTCGACTAATCAAGTGTTATAATATTTTAGATGTCGACGATCAAGAAAGCTTAGTGCTTATCATAATCAGGTGTGTAATCTCACACCGTATTCCGTGGGTTAAATGTTAATATCATATTGGTAGTATATCACTTGATTAAAATCGTATTATGGTGAAATTGGAAAAATTGGCTTAGATCTCATTATTTTGATAAAATTGACAAAATCGGCATTAACACCGTGAAAGATTACGAAGATGCCCTTAATGGGCCAAATCAATATATTTGCTATATGGGTCGATCTGATAATTTGCTAAATGGGCCAATTTGATATTTTGCTATATGGGCCTATTTGATAATTTGTTACAGTGGGCCGTATTTTTTATAATAAATATCCGAAGAAATTATTGTTGTTATATTGTGATTTGTTATGCATTATATGCATGATTTGCATGGGATGGGATAATATTGAAGAGAAGTTCTAGTGGCTCTGCCACATAATTTTGGTGGCTCTACCACAAATCTGTATAGTGGCAATGCCACATAAATTCTGTTATTCTGGTGGCTTGTCCACAATTATATTTGTTATAAATGGCTTAATGCCTGAGATTGGTGTGTTGGCGGGGTGGGTTGACTTGATCCCCACAGGTGCGTTGGTTGGTACGGGTGGTGTGTAGCGGATGGATTACTAGGTTTGGTTTGGGAATTGCATTTCATACACATGATATAATTGATACATTATTATTGTAAATGGGCTTAGGCCCAAATTATTGTTTAATGGGATTTTGGCCCAGTGGACAACGGTAAGTGGGTTACACACTGAGTTCTAGTAACTCACCCCATTTTTCCTTACCTCTTTCAGGTAATGATCAATGATGGAGACTTGGGCCATGGATGACTCGGTGGAGGCCATACTACAAAAACAATTTAATTTGGAATTTGGATTTCTTTTAGTACTTTTAATTACTTTACTATTTTGAGTTAAGTAGTAATAAGGCCTCTGGATTTTTTTTTTTTTGTTTTTGTTTTATGTTTGACGGATTTATAATTTGCTCTAAGTACTTCAAATTGAGATTTTTCTAAAAACTTAAATAAACATCTTTCTCAAATGGATATACAAAAAGGGTTTCATAATAAACTTTCATAAATATACTTTTAACTCGGAAAATTTTCTCTTAAAATTTTCATCAACACTTTTCCAAAACTATTTTCAAATTCTTTTAAATCTTCTCGAACTATTAACAATATTTTCAAAGTTTCGGTTTATAAGATCTTACATCTCAAATTGTCGATTTATCAATCAAATCTATTATTCAATAAATATTTCGTCTAAATTTTGAAATCTGTTTTACTTAAATTTAAAAAAAAATTAAAGTATATTTATTCCGTGTGACATGTCAAATCTGGCCTTAACGCATAGATCGAGTTTGGGGTGTTACAGTGCAAATCCTCTATCGGTCAACTCTTGCAACTGAGATGTTAATTCTTTCAATTCTGTCGACGACATTCTATACGGAGCTATGGAGATAGGGGTTGTCCCCGGTACTAACTTAATGCCAAATTCAACTTCTTGTATCGGAGGTAATCTCGATGTTCTTCAAGAAACACATCAGGGAACTCACAAACTACAGGCACAGATTCAACTTTCTTTTCAGTCACTTTCAAATCAATCACATTGGCAAAATAGGCTTCGTAACCCTTTTTCACATAACTCTGAGCTTTTATCACTGATATCACAACCGATAACCCATTCAAATCATTAGATTCAATCCGTATTATTTCATCATTCTGACATCTCAAATCAATAGTTTTTCGTTTACAATTCACAACAGCATCATACAATGTTAGCCAATCCATACCCAGGATTATATCAAATTCATCAAAAGGTAATAACATCATATCAACCGAAAAACAGTTATTTCGAAACATTAACGGACAATTCTTGCACACTTTGTCAACCAGAACACTTTTGCCTAAGGGGTTCGATACTCTAATTACAAATTCAGTAAACTCTATCGGCAAAGTCTTACTAGATACTACGTTCATGCATATATATGAATGAGTTGATCCTGGGTCATCAATGCAATCACAGAAGTATCATAAAGAGTAAAAGTACCGGTAATGATGTCTGGATACAAAGCTTCCTCACGAGCTCAAATGGCGTAAGCTCTGGCAAGTGCTCTCACTTCAGATCTCGTAACTGTATCTTTCATAGTTCTCTAGCTACCACTCATATTTCTCGTGTTTCTGGAAGGTCTACCCCTAGCTGAAGCGTTACCTGACTTTGAATTCTGTACAATCTCTTGTTCAACAGATTCGAGATAGTCTCGGATAAAATGATCTAAAGATCCACATTTCATGCAAGCTCGATCATTCAATCTACAATTGCCCGGATGTCTTTTACCACAATATCTACACTTGGGGCGCTCAGATCTAACATTTCCAACACTAGCTATCAAAGTAGATGGAGCTCTGAAGCCCGAATGCAATCTAGCACGATCTCTGTTCGAATGTCCTACATTAGCCTTTGATCGACTATACTCATCTCGAAATTTCTTTGATGCAGACTGAAATGATTTACTTGAGAATCTCTTTCTCACATCTCTGGCTTCTGACTCAGCCTTTCTTTTATCTTTCCCGAGCGCTTCAGCTTTAAACGCTCGACCAACAAGCACAACAAACTCTTTTATTTCCAAAATTCTGACTAACAAACGGATATCTTCATTCAAGCTGTCTTCGAATCTTTTACACATTATTGCCTCAGTCGAGACACAATCTCGTGCATACCGGCTCAGTCTCACAAATTCTCGCTCGTATTCTATAACAGACATACGGCCTGTTTCAATTCAAGAAACTCTTTTCACTTTTGATTAATGAATCTCTGACTAATATATTTCTTCTGAAATTCAGATTGAAAGAAATCGCAGGTAATTCATTCTTTCGGAACAACAAAAGTCAAGGTTTTCCACCATTGGTAAGTTGCATCTCTCAACAAAGGAACGGCACATTTCACACATTCCTAAGGGGTACACAACATTTCATCAAATACTGAAATTGTATTCTCGAGCCAAAACTCAGCTCTCTCAGCATCATCATCACTAGTGGCCCTGAACTCTTCGACCCTCTATTTATGGATTTTATCGACCAGAGGCTTATTTAACAGATTCGTATTCATAACTGGAGGTACAACAGAAGTCTGAGGGGGATTAGGTGGGGGCGGAGGTTGAGGAATAGCCAGATTTGTTCTAATATACTGAGTGAACCACTCATTCATCATTTGGAAGAAGGCTTGTTTAGCCTCTCCTTTCTGACCGCTAGTAGCCAGTCTAGAATCAAACGGCGCTATCCCTTGAGTGGGAGCAGGGGCATTACTTTCAACATCGTTAGCTACGGCTCATTCGGGATCCATTTACTATACGATAAACACATTTTATCTATCAGGATTCATCACACTATCACAGTTCTGTATATGGCATGTATAGCTAGACTTTCATACGCTACGTTAGTCCTAGAATCAACTAAACCGTAGCTCAAATACCAATCAAATGTAACACTCCTAACCCGTATCCATCGCTGGACTAGGGTTAAGAGGCATTACCAGACATATTGGAACATTTCACAAACATACATTTCACATCAACAAAACACCATCATTCACAATCACTTTATCCCTTTAGAAGATCTACGAGACCTTAACATGCTTTAGAGAGGGTTCGGAACCAAACCAATCTCATACGAAAACTTCACGAAACTTAGAAAATTTTCTAATTGAGACAGTAAAGGACAAAGTCAGGACACACGACCGTGTGCTCAACCGTGTGGGCAATTATAGGCCATTTGCAAGGCCATATTTCCACCCACCATAGGTCATATCTACTAACATTAAACAAGCATCATTTCATGTTCTAAAAATAGCCAAAATATAACAAATTTTGCACAATTTTTCCCTCATCCACATCATTCATTTCTATATACAAATCCATCCAAAACATACCAAATTCAATATACCAACCTCTCATAAAAAAACATACTAACTTTTGCATCACATATCATAGACTAAATTAACCCTTATTCACATTCATTAACAAGCCATATCACATGGCTATATATATAAACATGTTCCAAAACATATATTAAGATTTCTAGCCTATACATGCTATACATCAATATATACATTTTCGAAAGGTACCAAAGTATAGTTTGATAGTGTGGTGATGATCCTTGACGATCCCCGAGCTTTTAGTAGCTTCGATAATCTATAAAACAATGCAAGCACACACAAAGTAAGCTTTCAAAAGCTTAGTAAGCCATATACAAATAAACTTATCACATAGAACAATTATAAGTCATTTCATAGGTATGATTCATGGCATAACACATTTACAAGTCATATTACTCTTATATCTCAATTGATCATGTTCACTTGCTCAAAATCTCATATCATGTAATGTAGCTCACATATCAAATGTTCATTTCCATACATACCTTTCATTGCCAAATTTCATATACATACATATGTACCGGAATTTGGTTGCACATTCGTTTACTTATTCATTTCTCGGAGTTCCCGTTGAACCATTCGGAATCAAATAGGATACCCAGATAACTCAGAAAGCTTGTACAATGCCAACATCCCAAACTTGGTCTTACATGTAATCAATATCGATGCCACTGTCCTAGACAGGGTCTTATACAAAATCAAATACGATGTCAATGTCCCAGACATGGCCTTACACGTATAACTCAAATCGATGCCAACGTCCCAGACGTGGTCTTACACGATAACACATATCAGAATTCTATGTCATGACATATGTATCCTAACTACTTCCTAAGGTTCACACGGGACTTTTCGGATGTCGTTACATTATCGAAACTTTGTCGGAATTCACATATTCAGCTCAAATAATCATATATCACAATTCATTCACATATAGCATTATTAATTCAATCTAAACACATTTATTTGTATATCGAATTACCTCGTACGGATACAAACGGATGAAAACGACTACTCGACCACTTTTGATTTCTCCCGATCTAATTCCATTTTCTTTCGTTCTTGATCTATATAAATTCAAATTTAGCTATTTAATAACACAATTCATTTATTTTAATCAATATACACATATTTAGGGCATTTTACAAATTAGCCCTCACATTTTTTATTTTGACATTTAAGTCCCTATTTCATAAAATCACCAAATACACATAATTTCATTTTACCCAAGCTAGGCCGAATATTACTATACTTCATATAAGCCTATATATTTCATTTATTTCTCATTTTAGTCCTTCAATTCCTCATTTTCACATCTTAGCCCAATATACTCAAATTCATCAAAAATCACTTATAAAACATGTATATCAAACACCAAGCTTGCATAATCCATCATCAAACATCATAAAACTGATGAATTCATCAAAAGAAACTTCCAAAATCTTTATCAATTTCATGAATTAAGGCATGGGCTTAAGAGAACACGAAGCAACAATCTCAAAAATGTAAAAATTATCAAAATCCGAGCAAAGAACATACCTTAATCAACAACCAAAAGTGCCAAACCCTATTTTGCTCTTAATCTTTCTTTTTCTTTGATATTTTTGGCAATAAAGATGAATACCTCCCAAATTTTCATGTTTTGTTTTATTATATTAAGCTTATTAACACAATTGCCAATTTATCCTTCCTTTAAAACATTAAAAGTTTATATAATAAATGACCATTTAAGTCAGAATCCACTAACATTGGTCTAATCACATAATAAGGACCTCTCACTTAAAAAGCCATGTCAATTCGGCACTTCAACAAATAGTATGCAACTTTTACACTTTCTGCAATTAAATCCTTTTATCAAATTAAGAAGCCAATCGATAAAATCAATTCACGAAACTTTCACACATGCTTAATCACATACTGTGAACACAGATAATAATATTAAAATATTTTCAAACTTGGATTTTTGGTCCCGAAACCACTATTCCGAATAGGGTCTAAATGGGACCGTTACATTAGGTTTATTTCGGTTTTGTTATTTGTTCTTGCGAAAGAAATCAGATCTGTGAAACATAATCAAACTATGTGAGGATTCTACACTCAATTCTAATACAAATGAGGCTTTTTCTAAACTTTATACTCTTGAATTATTATTCATGTTTATTCTTTCATTCAAGTTTATATTGTTTATGAGATCCATGAGGAACTAATCCTCCTGTGAGCAATCCTTAGAGTACTCATCTATGCCGTTGTAACTATATTACAACCTGACCCATATACTTGCGGATACCACCTTTTCATATATTTTGGGCAGGATTTCTACTCTAGACGTTGGTACGTCCGGAGGCGGTCATGACCTCTGTTTCTAAAATTTTAAATTTTTTCTAAATTTTTTTGTTTTGTTTCAAATTAGTCACTAATTGTTCTCAAACTATTTTTAAGGCCCCGTAAGCTCAACTTAAGACTTGTAAATGCATCTATGCTATGAATGAAATTTAGAATTGAATGTTATTATTTAAATTAATAAATAAATGGTTTGAAGATGTTAATTGTTTGATATGTGTTGTAATACTTTGTAACTCTAATTTAGTGAGGGAGATGGTTTAAGGGTGTTACACATTAAGTCGATAACAAATAGGTTTTAACATATTTTTAAAGGGTTTAATACTTTTAGCTCTATGAAATATGTTAATAATAGATCTTAGATTGAACACTTTTTTTTTTTTAAAAAAAAGGAGGATAATTTTATTCGATTTCGTTTAACTTGACTATTAATTTATTCATTACCCTTTCTTGAAAAAAGAGCATGATTAATTTAATCTATTTTTTTAAAGTTATTCATTGATACTCATTTATTAATTTTCATTCTTAGAAAAGCTTAATCTTTGAAATAAGTTTGAGTTAATTCTAAATTGAATTATTTGATTTAGCGATGATATTTTTTCAAAATTTTTAGTAATTATAGTTATTAGCCTAAAATGAAATATTTTTTGATTTAATATGTTTTTTATTAGGCGAGCTAACTTAAAAAACAAATCTAAATTAACGTAGTATAATTTTAATAACAAGAGAGAGAATTAAAATAATTGTAGGTAGTAGTCAGTTTTGCTTGCGTCTTCATTGTATTCGACTTAATAGTGAATTAGGGGAAAAAGCCTTTATAATGAATAATGAATTTTAAAAAGTTGGGTAAACTGTGAAATTGACAATATGAAGCATCAATTTTTAATCCAAGGATTATTGGACCACTAGAGCAATCATTGTTTCATTTAGCTATTATATACATGACCAAAATTTTTCTGAATAATTTATGCACTAACCATACAACTTTTCTTCCATTAAAAGTTATCATGCACTAATCAGTTTCTCATGACTACTCTATTTCAAGCATATTTTAATTAATGCTAGTATTAATAAAATTTTAAAATCTTCTCATGTTGGACTCAAGTTTCATTGGTTCCGATTTCATCTATTGTGAAGATTTTTTTTTTTAGAAAATGGTATTATATATTATCAATATGAATAGATAACAAGTAATCTAAGAAAATTTAAACTCCTGATAGAATTTTATTCAAACCTTATTTGAACATTTAATAGTCGATTTGCATCCTAACATTATAATAACAATCTCATCCACATAGTTTATTGAATTGATTTTCAGTCCTTTTGATAAGGAACGACAAGGATGAATATGAAATCAGATAGTAAAGTTTGTTCAAGTCACGGATTTGGCTTAAAGCTTCAGACGTTCGGAAAGAAACTTAGATTTTGACACAACCTGAAACACAAACTAGTCCAAGTAAGATAAAACAATCAAAATAAATAACTAAGATAAAAAAAATAGAATAATAAATCAAAGATTAGAGCAATAAGGAAGAAAATAAAGAAGATAGATAGAAAAGATAGAACATGGCGTGTAGAAGTCCTACGAAGCCTTGGAAACAAGAAGAATCCAAAACTCCCTTCAAACGGCTCTAATATCCCCTCCAAGAAAGAGAACTTGGCAAGAAAAATTTTGAAGATGATCCCCACAATCTGAAAAGATTATTAAAACTCTTCTAAAAGAAACTCAAGAGAAATTCTTGAAAGGAAAAACACAAAGAGAATTTATTAACTCAAAAGAGAAGTTGAATAATAATGATTTTTAATTTTGTGTACAATGGAAAAGCCTTTATATAGGCTAGCTAAATAAATCTAAATAAAACCCTTAAGTATACTAGAACTCTAATTAACCTAAACAAGTAGTTTTAAACTAAACTTTATTATTGAAATAAAACTCCTAAATAGCTTAAAATACTTCATAATTATCAAAAATTTAGAATAATATAATAATATAATAATAAGAGCACCCAATATGATTTAAACTCGAATTAAAAGCTTGAAACCTGTAACAGCCCGATTTAGGGACTAGTCAGAACAATGGTTTCGGAATCACTAATTTGAGATTAGAGAAAATTAATTTTATGTTATTTTATGAGTTAGAGCATGATTATATAAGTGCATGAAAATTTTGGTGCTTTAATTTTAGCGATTTCATGCTTAATCGCAAAAAAGGACTACATCGTATAAAGTGTGAAAGTTCAAAATTTCAAGCTAAGGGTGCCAAATAGGTATGGAATAATATTTGGAGGTCTTTAAATTGCAATTAGCCCCTTAAATCATGGTTGGCCGGCCATAGGGGACAAGAAAGTCAAAGTTGGTCCAAATTGGTAAGGATTTGGTGACTAAATTGATGGTTTAATATTAAAATAAAGAAAAGATGATACCCTTCTCTTTACTCATCTTTTTCCACTGAAAAACACAAGCAAAATAGGTGTTTTAAAGCTCAAAATTTACAAGTAAGTGATTTTAATGGTTTTTCTTGATGATAGTTGTACTTTTGGAACCCCTAAAGCCTAAGCTTTCTAAAGAGGGGACTATTTTGTAAATTGGTGAAGAGTTTAGAGTTTTTCCATTAGAGCTTTTAAGTTGTTTGTTGCATTTTTATGGAAGAAAATGGGTCTTAGTTGTTAGATGAACAACTTTTGTGAAAGGTGTTACCATGAAAACACCTAAAAGGACCTTTTTGAAAAGGTTGTAAAGTATGTAGTAAATGTGTGAAATGTTGTGTTTTGATGGTAGTCATAAGAGAAATAAATGTTCATCTAGGCTCGTTAAAGGGAGAAATTTGATTAGAATTGATTTCTGAGCCTAGGGATAAAATGGTTATTTTGTGAAAGTCTAAGGGCAAAATAGTAATTTTACCAAAGCATGATTATTGAAATGCATTTATTAATGTGATAATTAAATGAGCTAATTTGCTATTATAGATCAAGAAGAACCAATAATTAACCTCGACTAGGGAAAGAACAAAGTATCGGACTAGATTGACAATCTAGCCTATCTTGAAATCGAGGTAAGTTTGTATGTGATAAATTCAACATTTACGCTAGTATGTTTGAGAATGTTTGATATTATAATGATACACGATATTCTATGAAATTGAGTAATGGTGATGATTGAGAAAGATGATAAAAGTTGAGATGTTGAAGTCCCGGTTGGACTATAATAAATGTGAGAATACTAACATTGAGAAATGAAATGGATAGGGTCCCGTGTAAGACCATGTCTGGGACATGGCCTCAGTACCGAATTGAGATCCCGTATAAGACCATGTCCTGGATATGGCTTCGGTATTGAATATGAGAATCGTCGATACTTGATGTGAGGCTCTGTATAAGACCATATCCGGCATATGGCATCGGCACTCAGAGGTGACCCCATGTAAGACCACATCTGGGATGTGGCATCGGCTTCGTGTTTATGTTAATGACGATGAATATGAGTCTTTGAATATCCCTAATAATTTAGTGGATGAAATAGATAAACTTAGAGACAGAAATGAGATTAGTACTAAAGCTATGTGATTGAGTGAATACAAGTACCCATGAATAATTCACGAGAAATGTTTGCGATATGTGGTATGATATATGCTAGATAAGATATTCCCAAGATAGCTCGAGGATCGTGGGGCGTCGGAGTTCGGAATCACACTATCGACATCTTTTTGGTAAAACAAAGTTAGATTTATTTTGAGTATGGCATGTATAGGACTTGGGTAATTTGTTATGTTATATTTGTTAGCCAAAGTGTTGGCTATTTATGTTATCGAATTCATTTTGTAAATGGTCATTGAAATTGGGCCAATACTTGACAAGTTTATATATATTCATTGATGATGAATCATCAAGTTTATGCTTGTGTGGATGATTTGATTTGAATTCTTGGAAGTGCCTTAGAGTCATGAGTTATGTTGTAATGAGATGATATAAGTATGGTTGTTATGTAGGGTGGCATTTGGCTTGAAATATAGCCTTTTTAATGTCCATACGGGTAGACACACAGGCTTGTGTCTAGGCCGTGTGTGACACACGGTCAGCCTCATGAGTGTGTTGATCGGCCATGTGCCCCATTACATGTTAGGTTTAAAGTCAGTATGCTCAGTAGTAAACACACAGGCAAAGACACAGCCGTGTGTCTCAATTGTGTGGGAGGCACGGCCATGCATATGAGCGTGTGCCTTGGCCGTGTGACCATAGTGAGGTGATGATGTCATAAACAGAATGCCATGGTTATGGTACAAGGGCTAAGGCACGAGCGTGTTGAGGCCGTGTGAAGGACACGGGCGTGTGTCTGGCCGTGTGAAAACCCTTGTAGGTTCGAATTAGAAAATAAATACCACACGGGTCATGAACATGGCAGTGTGTGACCACACGGCCTGCCCACACGGGCGTGTTCCATTTCACACAGGCGTGTGGCCCCTGTTTAGTCAAAATTTTTCAAAGCGCATAAAAGTTTCCGGTTTAATTTCGAGACCTTTCGAATGTATGTTTAAGGCCTCATAGGCCCATGATAAGAATGTTATGTATTTGAATGAGAGGTTTTAAGTTGGGGATATATTTTTGAAGCCCAAAGTTTTAAGTACAAGTAAGTTAAGTCCGGTAATGTCTCGTGCCCAGTTCTGGAGTGGAATACGGGTAAGGGGTGTTACAAAACCCGTAATTCCCGTCATAATATCATTCAGAAATTTTACTCGCGTAGTTTTCACTAAAACGATTGTAACTTGAGTTCCTAAACTCAAAATTGAGTGATTCAAAGTTCCTTTTGAAGCTACAAGATAGAGCTTCGAACGCTATGAAGACATCCTAATCCATAAATGCCTGGATCCCATACAAATATTTGTCGAAAGTTGACTAATCGTTTTAGCTTGAGAATTGACAGTATGGTTGGGCCTTGAGGTAGTGTAAGCCCATCACATCCATGGGTTTGAAACTGGGTCTTGAGACTTACATCACCTTTATCCTTGCAAAACCTTGAATGTACTTGAATTGCTTATGCTCTCTTTTCATTTACTATTTACATTTTCATGTTTTTTTTTAAGGAAAATTGTATTAATCCTGCTAATTCTTCATGAAACTATAATAATTAAGAGGATGTCATATCTAAGTTGATGCAACATATGGACTTTGCTTGTATATTGCGTTTGGTAGTTTTTTAGGCCTTGCACAGTGTTAGAGTTGGGTGACCCAAATTCTAAGAGATTACTTGTAAGTAAAGTTAAACAAAATATATTTTATTTCTAAAAGATTTAGTATGTATTAGTATAATATATTTAGCATTTATTAGCATAATATATTTGACATTGATTAAAATTAGGTTTTTTTCAACCCATAAATAGATGTAGTCGAAACTCCTTTTATATTATTCGAATTAGACATTAGTGAATTTTCTTCTCATCTGTTCATGGTTTTTTCCCGAAAAGGTTTCCATATAAAATCTGTGTATTGTATTTTTCATTCTTTTCTTTTTGATCTTTCTACATTGCCATTATTGACGCTTAAATTTTAACAGATTGGTATCAAAGCCACTCCTCGTGCCTCTTGAGCAATGGTGGGGCAAACCTCTGTGAGGACGTTGAGTTCTTAAGGGGGTGAACCCGAGCTATATAAAGTGGTAGCAACACTTATGTGGTAAGAGGCCTTTTGAGGGTGTATAGGCGCTACCAAGAACAAAGTCGTAAGGGTCATGTGCACCCAAAGTGAATAATATCTTACCAGGTCGGGTGCTGGCTGTGACATTTATTGGTTTTAGATCATTGTGTTTACTAAAGTTCTATGAGCACTGCGTTTTTAGGAAGTAAAAGAGAGTCTATTCACCAGAAGAATCCATAACACAAAGGGAACGCTGAATTATATTCATTCTGATCTTTGGGGACCATTTAGAGTGCCTTCGAAGGGTGGCGCTAATTATATGCTGACGATCATTAATGATTTTTCCAGAAAGGTTTGGGAATTCTTCCTGAAGCAGAAAAGTGATGTATTTTCCACTTTAAGGCTTGGGAAACTATGGCCTGAAAGCAAACAGGAAAACAAATAAAACACCTCCACACAGATAATGACTTGGAATTCTATTCTGATGAGTTTAATGAATTGTGCAAATCAGAAGGGATCGTGAGACACTTGATAGTTTTTCATACTCCATAGCAAAACGACGTTGCAAAATGAATGAATAGAACAATCATGGAAAAAATTCAATGCATGTTGTCGAATGCTTGTTTACCGAAGTCCTTTTGGGCCAAAATGGCCTCTACTGCATGTTTTCTGATTAACCTGTCTCCATCTATTGCTATTGAGAAAAAAACTCCATTGCTATTAATACTTGAAGCATAAAACTTTAGTTTCGTGGGAAACAATTAAATAAAAATATGAGTTTGTTCAAGTGTTTTTATTAATTAATATATTTATACATATAGGTTATTATCATTATTGTTGATATTAATGTATCAAATATCATTGGAGTTCCTGAAGAATTTCAGAGAGAAATAATTATTCGATAGATAAACTTTATAATGAAAGTATTTTTAAAAAATGAAATTTTGTCTCGACCTGAAGATCGAGTGTTCAAAAAGGAAAAATTATTACACAATGATATTAAAAAGAATTACTATTGAGTATCCAATAGTGTTTATATAATCAAAATTAACCAGGTTAATTTTTCATGTAGATTGGAGATATTGAAAAGGAATACAAATGGTCAAACAATAATGTTATAAAACGATGGTCCTGAAGTACCTTTTCTTTATGTGCCCAATGCACTCATTGTGTTGGAAATTGTGATGATATAATATGGCATTATTTAAAAAGTTGTTGGAGATATCTAAATTATGAGAATGTAATTGAATTTTATTCCTATATTGATATGCATCAATAGAATTTGTTGTATATGCTGATGATTTACTATTGATAAATAATATTGAATGTCTTAATTTTAAGTTATAAAATGATGTTCAAATAAG
Source organism: Gossypium bickii (assembly GCA_025503065.1). Taxonomy (NCBI): domain Eukaryota; kingdom Viridiplantae; phylum Streptophyta; class Magnoliopsida; order Malvales; family Malvaceae; genus Gossypium; species Gossypium bickii. The sequence continues at coordinate 60,511,077 of CP106720.1, read as the reverse complement.
GGGGAGTAAAATACGCAGTGTACTCATTTTTCCTTTACGAAATTTTATCTCATTGGGTTTTATGGATAAGGTTTTTAATGAGGCATGTTTGTCAATGCGTATAAATATGAATATTGTACTCTTTTTCTTTCACTAAGAATTTTTTCCTACTAGGTTTATTCTAGTAAGGTTTAACGAGGCATATTCATTCTTTGTTAATGGACATCCAAAGGGGAGTGTTATAAATATTACTTTATTATGGATGTTCATAATCTCAAAGTTGTAACCTCCATTGTAGTAACCCCCAATGGAATTATGAGGGTTTTATATTGTAATTAAACCTCTATTTATTCTTAGTAACTTAAGGTATTCTATTGTATTAGAAGGTCTATAAATAGAGGCATGTACAAGGCTTGTAGTGATACACAATTAATGAAATAAAAAGTTTTCTCATTTATCTTTTGTATTACTTCTTTGTATTGATATTTTCTCTTTAATTTGTTTTTGCCTTTCATTATCTCATAACAAATAACCAAATCTTTTATTTGTATGATTCACAATTGAACAATTTTTAATTATTTATATTATGTTTAAATATTGCATTTAAAGTAGTTGGTACAACTTTTTTTCTTAATTTTACTTGATTTCTCGAAAAAAATGTCTTTAATATTTTTTTGAATGGAATTTTTTAAATGAGTTGGTTTATTCATGTAACACCTCAAAACCCAGCCCAAAAGTTTTGATTGGATTCTGGAGGTTACATTGGCCACCGGAATGGCCCTAAATCAAACACCGATTGAATTTGTCAAAAACCTTTCCAAGAACCATATTTAGTCACATTTGACCAAAACCATAATTGAGCTTTGTTTACAATTTTGCAAACTCATGTACTTGAAACTGAAATAAAGCTTCATTTATAGTTTAGAAAAGTTAAATCTATTCATAGCTTACAAATTATTTGTAACTAAATTCCAAACTTCACGTATTAATTTTGTAACAAAAACGAATTAGCAATTTTGTAATCTGAACTTCAACCCAAATTATGCAATGCAAAAACAAAAATTAATGAAAGACCAAAGTCAAAACTCATACCATAGTCCATAAAATTTACTTACAGACCGAATGAAATTAGTTTACCAAAATTGATGAAAAACTTTATTAAATCAAACCAAAAAGTGTCGTTTCTGAAACCAATAAATGTAACACCCCTCACCTGTATTCAACACCGGAATAGGGTTACGAAGCATTACTGAACTTACGAAACAATTAAACAACTATTTAACATACATTTGCTCAATTCAATCATTCATCATTCAATCTCAATCAATTTGTCCCTATTAATAGCCTACGAGGCCTTAAACATGCTTTGGAAGTGGTTCGGGACTAAACTGATAACTCGGGAAATTTTTGTGAAACTTAGAAAATTATGCTTCAAACAGGGGACACACACCTGTGTGGCCAGGTCGTGTGTCTCACACGGCCACCAGACATGCCCGTGTCACAGGCTATGTGAAAATAGGGGGTACATACTGACTTGGGTCACACAGCCAACCACACGCCCGTGTGTCTAGCTCGTATGCCCTTCGAAGTTGCCACACACACCCGTGTGCCAAGCCGTGTGTTAGGCCATGCCAAACCTGTAGGGTATACTGACTTATGCAACACGGCCAAGTCACACGGCCAGTGTGCTAGGCTGTGTGCCAATTAGGAGGTATACTGACTTGTACCACACGACTGATCACACGCCCGTGTGTGAGACCGTGTGGAGCATGTTGACTTCCTTTCAATTTCAACACCAGGGAACACACGGTCGTGTATCATGACCGTATGTCACACACAGCTGAGACACATGTCCGTGTCTCTACCCGTGTGGACAAAAATAGGCTATTTACCAAGCCAAATTGCCATCCAAACTCATGCACACCTATACCAATTTCAATGTCACCAAAACATAACACTTATAAACATTTAAAACAACCTCAATCAAACATCTTTCATACCATTTCAATACTAACAAATATAACACATACTATATCCCAACATGTCTTCCAAAACATACCAATATTAACATTCTCAATTCATCATTATGAACACATCTAAACATATATTTATTTACCTAATATCACCAACATACCATTCATCAAACATGGGCTCTTTCATACTCCAAATGCTATTTTAAAATCTACCCATCACAATTAGCATTTATAGGACAATTTCCAAACTCAATAAAGGCTATTTGCACACTTATACATCATCAAAATCATCAATATAGCCAACTCACATGGCTATATATACAAACCAAAGTATAGGCATTCATAGGCCAATTCAAATGGAAAAAGTCATTACCAAAATACTTATCAAAATGGCCATATTCCTATACATGCCAGATGACCAAACCATAAGCTCAAAAGTACCAAATTGATGGTTGGATAGTGTGACGATATCTCCGACGATCCCCGAATCTGAGCTAGCTTCAATATCACTATAAAACACGGGAAAATAAAAAAGTAAGCTATAAAGCTTAGTAAGCTCGTATGAGATAAATTTAATGCAATCACTTAACATAATTCAATAATTTCAATATGTCAATATGCAACCTTCCTTAACTATCAAACCTTTCAGGTGCTCATTCACAAAACCATATACATTCGTCATCATTTCTCCCATTCAAAGAAAAAATGGTTTATACACATACCTGTAGCATCTCGTACCAATCTCATATACATTCTCGTCCTTTATTTACCCGTTGAACCATTCGGAATAAAAGTTGGATACTCAAGATCTCACTCGATAAGTACCTATACCATGGCCCGAAGCCAAATCAAGGTAATTTATCCGAAATTTTGATATCATGGCCGGAAGCCAAATTACCCAATATGCATGGCCCGAAGCCAAATCGGTTTATCTCGCACACGTAGTGCTAAATCATGGCCCGAAGCCAACTCAAGTATACCTAATGACATGTCACTAGCATCCTAGACTATTCCTGAGGTTCAATCGGGATTTTCAAATGCCGAATCATCGTCGAATCACTATCGTTCATATCAACAGTCTCGTATTTACAATTCATACAATATCAAAGTATATAAAATACATTTATATTGAAGTTTATCACATACGAACTTACCTCGAAGATGGAAACGACGAAATAAGTCGATTAGTCGATAACTTTCGCTTTTCTCCGATCTAGATCTGAATTCTGCTTTTCTTAATCTAAATTTATTCAAAATTAACTTATTCAATCACCTATTCATTCAATTTAGTCCAAAACATACTTTAAAACACATTTACCTTTTTCCCCACATATTTCACATTTTCACAATTTAGTCCTTATTTCATAAAATCACAATTTAATGCATTCCCAATAGACCCATGCTAGCCGAATTACCATAATGCCCCTAGTAGCCCATGGTTTTCATTTATTTCACATTTTAACCACACATTTTTCATATTTCTCAATTTAGCCCCTAATTTGTATTTTTTTTTTTACTAAAAATCACTTTATAAAACTTGTATAATTCACAACAAACTCTCATAATCTATCATCAAACATCAAAACACATATGTATTCATCAATGGCATCATTCAAAATCTTTAATAGTTTTGCAAATTAGTCCCTAGGCTAGCTAGAATACGAAGCAACGATCACAAAAATATAGAAATTATTAAAAACAAGACAAAATACATACCAAAATAGCCAAGTGAAGTTGCCGAAATTTTGAAAGCTTGAAAATGGCTTTCTTTCCCTTATACAATCGGTTGGAGAAGGTGATTGTCATAGCCCAATTTTGCCCGGGCTAACAAGCCCAACTAAATAAAATCAACAACCCAACAGAAGCACTAGCCCAGATTAATCAACCCATTAACCCTAAAACCAACCCAATACTAAACCATTTTACAACCTTAAGCCCAAATTAAACCCAATTTTGACCCAATTAGCCCAAAACCCTTAACAAAAATTTTCCTAACCTTAACCCAATCTTGACTCCACTTGCTCTGCCCAGCGCCGCAACCCCTACCTGCTCCACCTGCTCTCTGCCACCGCCACTCCGCAACTTGCACCTGCAAAACATTAAGGAGAAATGACAGAAAGCAAAAGAAAAGTTGTAAAAATTTGGGCTATAAAAGCCGATCGATTTCTTTGTAAAGGAGGTTTTTTTTTCAAAAATAAAAAACAAGATATAAGCAAAAGCAAAGATCAAAAATAGCAAGCAGATTAAACACAAGAAAGCAAAAAAACCTAGAAATCTACTAAAAATCCAAAACAAAGGCGAGAAAGAGGTGATTTCTCTTTTATATTCGAAGGCTTTTTCTTCTCTTCTTTCTATCGATACATATATAGACATATACTATATCATTTTCAAAAAACAAAAGGATAAAAAGGGAAATAAAATCTCACCTTTTCGGGGCTCCGACGCCGTGCACGGCGACGCCGACGACGGAGCCCGCAGCAGAGCCCGACCGGAGCAGCGCCGAATTTCCAGACCTGCAGAGAGAAAAAAAAAGAAGTAAAAGATTAGTTTTTTTAAAAACAGGAGAGAAATGAAAATTTTTTACAAAAATTTGGCTTATATAGCCAATCGAAACGATGCCATTTTGGCCTGCGTCCATAAGCCCCTAGACGACGTCGTTTCGCCCTGGCCGACCCGAGTCCGACCCGTTTGCCAAAGGATCCGGGTATTTTGCCGAAAAAAGGGGAATTTATACGCGCAGTCCTCCGTCCTTTTATAATTTTGCAATCAATTTTTTTGTTTTCAATTCGCGCCTTGTAATTTGTTGCGTGTTACAATTTAGCACTCGTGGTAGCGACATCGTTTTGAAAAGCAAGAATATTTTCCCTTTTGCTCCCTCCAGTCTTTTCGTGAGTTACAATTTCGTCCTCCACTGTTTATATTACTTGATTTCCCCTTTTCATTTCTGTTGAAGTTTCAATTTAGTCTGTTTATACTATTTTTACAATTATCGTTATTATTATGTGTGTTATTATTATATTATACTACTACTATATTATTATTATTATCGTTGTTATTAGCATTATTTTATTATTATTATTTTTATTATTATATGTGTTATTATTGTTACATTATTACTATATTATTATTATTTTATTGTATTTAGTATTGTTGATACTATATTATATTTACCATTATTATATTTATTATTAATATTAATATTATGATTACTATTATTATATTTATTACTTTATTCAATTATTAATTTACTTTATTTTATCTTACTTGCTTATTGATTTTTCATATATATATATATATATTATTATTTCCATTATCATTATTGGCATTATATTATTATACATATAAATACTATTATTATCATTATTTGGTTTTTATATATAGATTTATGTATTTCAGCTGTTTTATTATTATTATCATTATTATTATTATTACTACTATCATTTATTACTATCACTATTTTTGTATGTCATTACTTTTATTTTATTATTATCATCTTATTATTTTCATCACAATTGTTATTTTATTTTCATTATTATTGTTATTATTATTCAATATTACCATCATCATTATTAGTAGTATTTTCACATATGTTCATCATCAAACAAAATACATTTCGTAAAATTATCGCGTTTCATTTAAAAGTTTTCTGAAATAAAGGCAATGTTTTGTATTTAGAAATTCGGGGAATAGTGCCCTAACGTGCTGGGTTGCGATTCTCCGTTTCACTAAATAATTAAACATCCTTTGGTCTAATTCCATAAAACACGAGACGACTTTGATTACGAGAGACTAAAACATCGTGTCCTAACGTACTGGATGTGATGTTTTCATCTTTTCGGAGCAAAGAAATCTCGACTTTTTTGGCTCAAATACTCACACTTATTTTTAACTTAAACACTATAAGATCAAAGAACATTTTACCAGACCACTTTATTTCGTCTAAAAGTTTTTCAAATAAGGCAATGTTTATGTGTTTAGAAATTCAGAGAATAGTGCCCTAACGTGCTGGGTTGTGATTTTTCGTTTGACTAAAAGCCTAAGCATCCTTTTAATAAATTTCACGAACTCTGAGATAACTTTGATTACGAAGGCTTCGAATATCTGTCCTAACGTGCTGGATGTGATATTTGTATCCTCTCGGAATAAAGAAATCTCAAATTTCAGCCTCAACTATCCAAACATTTTTTAAAGATCCGAATTTAAAAATCTTTTCAAATCTTCGATATTGAGATATTTATTAATCAGTTTGGTGCCAATTTTGGGCGTGACGAGGGTGCTAACCCTTCCTCGCACGTAACCGACTCCCTAGCCCATTTTCTCAAAGTTCGTAGACCAAAAAAAACATTGTTTTAGTAAATCAAAAATGTTTATTAAAACAAAGGTGACCCGATCACACCTAACAAGGTCGGTGGCGACTCCCATTCTATATTCATTTTCAAAATCCGAGTCGTTTCCCCATTTTTTTTAAAATGGTTACGACAGCTTGGCGACTCCACTGGGGACTTTAAAAAGAGAGTCAAGCCACGAGTTGATTAATTTTTGTCCTTTGGTCGAAGATTGAAAGTTTTGTTTTAACATACGATCCTTTTTTTTATATGCATTGGGCCACGATCTTCATTATTGCATTTATATGCCCTTATATGCTCTAAACTTTTGATATACTTTGGCATTGCATTGCATGACCGTTGTGGTCACACCCCTAAGTGGGAGTGAGAAACTACTCCTTCGTGAGGTCTTCACCTCCGTGCAGGATAGTGGATCGCTTTCGGAATACATCCATACCTATGTCTTCGTGAGATTTTCATCTCCGTGCAGCCATAGGGAAATGTATTCCCCTGAATCGAACTCAGTCCATATGAGCCTATAATGGGTGAGGATCGAGGAATCTGCTGGTTCAGGTACCTTTACCCTAGAACCAAACCTCATATAGCAAACCTTAAAAGCCACCCCAGGTAGAGCTACGCCAAGCCCTAGGAGGTTACCCGATTAGGCCTTTGAATTCTTTACTTATGAAATATTCACCTCATTTTATTTTGATTACATTGACATATTCATCAAAAAGGTGTTGATTCACGTTCGGTTGCTGTATAGATAACTTGTCATGGAAAAGGGGTTTCTTGATAAAGTGGAAGACAACGCGGCTGTCCGAATATGGGCCGAGACCATACAGCAAGAAAAAGGCGATAGTCTTACGGTGGGATACACGTGGAGTTATGGGATTTCACACGCGTCAGCATTACCCAAAATAGTCTCCAAGAGATGAGGGAAATATGGAGTCAGTGGGACGATGAAGTCAAGCAATTATTCTACTATCATTATGGTGATTTGCCTCATCTGCTTGATGTCAAGATAGACCAACACTTATTTCAAGCTATAGTCCAGTTCTGGAACCCTACCTATAGTTGCTTTACTTTCGGGAAAGTAGATTTGGTACCCACTATAGAAGAATACACAGCTTTGCTTCTCTGCCCGAGGATTTAAGTTGACAAAGTATATGTGAGACCCGTTAATGTCTCTACATTTTTGAAAAAGCTAATGACTATTACGGGAATGAGCGAGCAGTGGATTACTGCCTGAATAAAACAAAAGGGAGATTGCAAGTGCATCCCTTGGAGAAGCTTAAGAGATTTAATCATAGCACACCCAGATGTGAAGAAAAGGGTCGACATTCTCGCCTTGAGCATTTACGGACTGATCATCTTCCCAAAGGCTCTAGGATATGTGGACGAGGCGGTCTCTGACTTATTTGATAGATTGGATAGGAACGTCACACCCATTCCCGCAATTTTAGCCGAAACTTTCAGATCCCTAAATACATGCGAAGAAGAGCGCGAAGGAAGAAGATCGGTTGTGCGCAACTCTTGCTGACATGGTTCCACGCTCATTTCTGGAAAGCAGAAAAAGTATCATGTCGGATCTTTTCTGAACAATATTCTCCGCTAAAAACATTAGCAGCTACAACAAGACGAGACGATCTTACCGAAGAAAGATGGATGACGATTCTGCAAAGCTTGCAAGAAGAAAATATAGAATGGAGAGCTCATTTGATGATTCTGGACGAGATCTTGTATCGGTGTGGCGATTTTGACTGGGTTCCTCTGTTGGGAATATGGAGAGCTGTCGGGTACGCTCCTCTCCTTGTGTTGAGACAGTATAGATCAAGACAATTTACGCCAGTGACACAAGGGTTAATGCAATGTGAGTTTGAGTATAAAGGAGATCATAGCAAAAAGAAAGTTCATGAAATAGCGAATGCTTGGAGCCGAACTCACAGAATGAAACAGTTTGCTGTTAATCCAATGACAACTTCTGAATATGACTGATGGTGGACTCAAAGAGTCAACGACAACATCCCTGCATCAAATCAGGAAAATGCCCGACCGCTAGAAGAACACCTGCAGGTGATCCCGTCTGAGCTCGAAATCATCAGACAGGACTTTGAGAAAAGAAGTCTGGAATGGGGAAAAAGGATAGAGCAGCTAGAGGAGGATAAAACGTAGCTAGGGTTAGATATCGATATTCACAAGCTAGAAGCTGAGAGACTGAAAAAAGGAAAGAATAAAGCTGAAGAAGACTTAGACAACTTAAAAACAGACTATAAGAAGCTGCGAAGGTCGATGAAAATTGCGGGACTAGGAAAGACGTCGGAGCAATGGCGTCAAGAAATTAAGGAAGAGAAAGATAGATCCAGTCGATGGGAGAAGAAATTTCGAGAAGCTCAAGAACAAGAAGATACTCTGAAAAGAAATTTGGCAGAAAGTCAGAATGAGAAAGAGAAATTGAAAAGTCGAGTGTCGGAGCTAGAAAAATCCTTATATCAGTATCACAGCCGTAATTCTGTGATTGAATTGAAGGCCAGCCTAAGCAAAATTGAAGAGATGAAAGTAAGGATCGAAGAGTTAGAATCTGCTTTACATGGTTGCGAGCTTCGGGTGGAGCTTCTCGAAATTAATGAAGAGTGGTGGAAAGAACAACTTCACCATTCCCTAAGTCAAGCCAGAGATCGGGACTACATCATGGGGGAAGCCGTGACGCAAGTGCGAGAAGTGGCAGATCATCTACAAACTTTAGCAGTCCAAGCCGATGTAGTCTAAAGTACGAGTCAGAGTCGGACCGAGGCCAAGAGTTAGCATGGCTTCTCAAGAAAGTCAAGGCCCTAAGTGTTAGGGCTAGGCCTTATATGTAATCTATTTTATGTAAAGAAATCTATTTTCTGGAAAAGTTATCTTAATGAAATTGAATCGAAATCAATGCCTTTTGCTGCATACATGCATTTTCATCACATTGCATCGCATTATATGCATTTAAGTTTATAAAAAGAACCTAATTGGTTAAAATTATCAGACAAGAGAGAGGAAAGAAGAAATCTGGGAACTAAACATTACTACGGGACTCGTGCTAAAACCAAGAGAATGGATCAAAGGTTCGAACAATTTCAGAAAGAAATGCAGGAACAAATGCAAGAGCAAATGTTGAAACTCTAGCAGGAAATGAAGGACCAAATGCTGGAGGCTCAGAGAAACATGATAGCACAGATGGCCCAAATGCTGAATGAAGTAACAGACAAAGGGAAAGGTCCAATGCCTCCGGTCGATGAGGATAGCGAAGGCGCTCCCCCGGGTTTTACCCCGCCGCACTCAAGAACCCTGCCTGAGGAATATCTCCAAAGGCCACCAGTTACAATCAGGCCCCAGCAAGGGTAGGATGACACTAGACCTCCCGTGAGCCATCACGCAGGCTCTGGATCCCAACCAGGAGATAGCCCAGCCAATCCTGTTGTGCCCGATTTGGATGCAGTAGAGAGAATGGGGTCAAGAATAGAATCCTCAAGGCAACTAGAGGATCGTTGCAAATGGCTAGAGGAAAAGTTTAACGCGCTGGAAAGCATCAATCATCATCATGGGATCGACGCAAAAGATTTAAGTCTAGTTCCCGATTTGGTACTGCCCCATAAGTTCAAAATGCCTGAATTTGAAAAATATAGTGGGACTAGCTGCCCGGAGGCCCACATCACCATGTTCTCGCAGCGAATGGGCGCTACGTGAGTAATGATCACTCTTAATCCACTTTGTTTCAAGAAAGTTTGGTGGCGCAGCAGGTAGATGGTATAACCAGCTTAGTCGGGCCAACATTAGTTCCTGGAGAGATTTGGCTCAAGCGTTTCTGAAGCATTACAGCCACGTCATGGACATGGCACTGGATAGAATTACCCTGCAAAGCATGGAAAAAAGACAAAACGAATGTTTCAGACAGTACGTGCAGAGGTGGAGGGAGGTCGCCATGCAGGTCCAACCACCCCTCTTAGAAAAAGAGACTACTATGCTCTTCATTAATACCCTGAAGGCCCCTTTCATAACCCATATGATAGGGAGTATGACTAAGAGCTTTGCCGACATAATGATGGCAGGGGAGATGATCGAGCATGCTATAAGGGGCGGCAAGATCGAGGCAGGAGAAAGCACTAGGAGGGCCACTCCTAAGAAGAAAGATGGTGAAGTAAATAACGTGAGTACATACAATAAGGGGTACTCGAAGGCGATCACGGTTAATCACCAAAAGGCGACATCTCTTTGGACAACAAGGACCAGCAAGACAGGAATCGGGAACCAGACCGAATATCGAAAAGATTCAATTTACGCCAATTCCGATAACGTACAAAGAGCTATACCAGATTTTATTCAATGAGCACATCGTGTCCCCATTCTATTTGCAACCATTGCAACCCCCATACCCTAAGTGGTACGACTCTAACGCTCACTGCGATTACCATGCATGGATAGAGGGGCATTCAATAGAGAATTGCCTTGCCTTTAAAAAGGTACCCGAGAGGCTAATAAAGATGGAGGTTATAACACTCGACGACATGGTAAAAAAGGGGAACCCACTACCCAATCACGAAGATAGAGGGGTAAACGCGATTGGTGAGGAAGGGGTGAGGAAGATCAAGAAAGATGTCACGAAAGTGAAAACCCCATTGCAAATAGTTTGGAAGGAGATGGCAAATAGAGGATTGATAGATTCAGATCTTGCAGAAAACGGGAGGCATATAAAGAACTACTGCGAACTCCATAAGACAAAGGAACACGAAATTCAAGAATGCGTCGAGTTTAGAATTTTGGTGCAAGGCCTTATGGATAACAAAGAACTGGAGTTTTATGAAGAAGGAGTAGAGGAAGAGGACATATGCGCGACCGAGGAAGAATTGACAAAGCCTGGAGTCAATGACCCGAGAATCATCATTTCGCGGAACACGGAAGGCGGAGTACAGGGAAGGCCGAAAATTATAATTCAGAAACCTGCTTCTTTTCCCTACAAAGATAGTAAAAAGGTACCTTGGAACTATAATTGTAATATAACGATGCCAGGGGCGGAAAGCTCCACTAGCAGTCCTGAGGAGGGCAGGAATGAAGGGTTTTATATGCGTAGTGGGAAGCGTTATGATCCTGGAAACAGAGGAGAAGAACCAATGAAACCGAAGACTGTGCTGATTGGACGAAAAAAGGAACCCGAAGCCCCTATCAACGAACCTGTAAAAGAAGAAGAGGCCAAAGAATTCTTGAAATTCTTGAAACACAGCGAATATAGCGTGGTGGAACAACTGCACAAACAAGCAGCTCGTATCTCCGTGTTAGCCCTACTTCTAAGCTCAGAGGTGCACCGCGAAGCATTGATGAAAGTACTAAATGAGACCTATATTACTAAGGATATATCTGTCAACAAGTTGGACCGTCTGGTTAGTAACATAGGCACTGACAATTTCATATACTTCAGCGATGACGAAATCCCTCCCGGAGGCATGGGATCTACGAAGGCCTTGCACATAACTACCCGCTGTAAGGGATACACTCTGCCAAGCGTGCTAATAGATAATAGGTCAGCGTTGAATGTCCTACCACTGGCTACACTCAAAAGGTTGCCAATAGATAGCTCTCCCATGAAAGCATGCCAGAACATAGTGATAGCGTTTGACGGCACTGAAAGAAGAGTGATGGGGAGAATAGACGTACCTTTATTGATAGGGCCTAACACTTACGAGGTGGACTTCCGGGTTATGGATATCAAACCCTCGTACAACTACCTATTAGGGAGGCCATGGATTCATTCGGCTTGGGCCGTACCCTCATCACTGCACCAGAAATTGAAACTGGTAACAGAAAATTGGTTGATAACCATAAACGCAGAAGAGGACGTCATAGCGACCGTTACCAGCGAAGCGCCGTATCTAGAAACGAATGAGGAGGCCATCGAATGTTCCTTCCAATCCTTGGAGTTCGTAAACGCGACATTCATCGCAAAGGGAAGTGAAGTTCTGGTGCCCAAGCAATCCAAGACCACCAAGATGGGATTACAAATGACGATGGGAAAATGAGCACTACCCGGAAGAGGATTGGGCAAATATCTCCAAGGAAAAGTCCAGACCCCGATGCTGAAGGAGAAAAGAGACCGCTTTGGTTTAGGTTTCAAACCAGATGCTAAACAAATGAAGAAGGAAATGGAAAAGAAGCAAGAAAGGAGAAGGGCCCGGCTGAACGGAGATGACGTTAAGTGGGAACCGATGACATTCCCCCACATATCCCATACCTTCATATCAGGAGGAATAATTTACCCGGGAAAAGGATCTCCTAGAGATGAATATTCTCACATCAATGCTATACATGATGAGGCGACTAATCAAGGAAACCTGTCGGGCATTCGCCCATATGAACCTGGAAGCACTCTAGACAATTGGACTGCAGAGGAATTTCCTGTAGTTTTTAGAGATGATACAGAGTAATACTCAGAACACACTTGTTGTTTTTAAGCCTAGAAACGATGAGATTTCTTTTGTGAAATAGGCTCATGTTCAGACATTTTGTTTTAATGAATACATCTTCAATTCTACTAAATATTCTCTCATTTTACATTTTTATCATTTATTCTTTGTTCTCATTCATATCATGTAAATAGTTGTCCTCAAATTCATTTGTTCTTTGTACACCCTTTGATATTCATCACAGGTCTCTGGACATCAACGATATGAGTAACGGTACTACAGATTCAGAAGTCTGCTTTGAGCAAGACATGTGTTCAGAGGAATCTCAGGATTTTGATAATGACACAGAATGCGACTTGCCTCCAGATTTGTTGAGAATGGTAGAGCAAGAAGAAAAATAGATCCTACCCCATAAAGAGTCAGTAGAAATGGCGAACCTAGGAGAGGGGCAAGAAGTGAAGATTGGAGCCCATATTACTGCAGAAACCAGGCGGAACCTCATCGAATTACTTCATGAATTCAAGGATGTGTTCGTATGGTTGTACCAAGATATGCCCGGACTAAGTACTGATATCGCAGTACACCGATTGCCCATAAGAGAATAATGCAAGCCAGTCCAACAGAAGCTCCGAAAAATGAGGTCGGATGTCTTGTTAAAAATAAAAGAAGAAGTCGAGAAACAATTTAACGCTGGGTTCTTGCAAGTAGTTAAGTACTCGAATTGGGTAGCTAATATTGTCTCGGTCCCTAAGAAGGACGGAAAAGAACGGATGTGCGTGGACTACAGAGACCTGAACAGGGCCAGCCTGAAAGATAATTTCCTGTTGCCTCACATCGACACCTTAGTAGACAATACAGCAGGCTATTCGTTGTTCTCCTTCATGGATGGTTTCTCGGGATACAACCAAATAAAGATGCATCCTGAGAACATGGACAAGACAATGTTTATAACCATGTGGGGAACATTTTGCTACAAGGTAATGCCATTTGGGCTAAAAAATGCTGGGGCGACATACCAGCGAGCTATGGTAACCTTATTCCATGGCATGATGCACAGAGAAATTGAGGTTTACGTCGATGATATGATTGCCAAGTCTCGAACTGAAAAAGAACATGTGCAGGTTTTGAGAAAATTGTTCTTGAGGCTGAGAAAATTCCAGTTGAAGCTTAACCCGTCAAAGTGCACCTTCGGAGCTCGGTCCGAGAAGTTGCTCGGGTTCATAGTCAGCGAAAAAGGGATTGAGGTTGACCCAGATAAAGTCAAAGCCATATAGGAATTACCACCACCACGTACTCAAAAAGAAGTTAGAGGTTTCTTAGGAAGGCTAAATTACATCGCCCGGTTCATTTCACAACTGACCGAGAGATGTGACCCCATATTCTGTCTCCTCAAGAAACACAATCTAGGCACGTGGGATGAAGAATGCCAGAAGACCTTTGAAAAGGTGAAACAATACCTGTCCCATGCCCCAATACTAACACCGCCTCAACCAGACAAGCCACTAATCCTTTATCTAACAGTACTTGATAATTCGATAGGATGCGTGTTGGGTCAGCATGATGAGTCGGGGAAGAAAGAAAAAGCAATATACTACCTTAGTAAAAAATTCATCGAATGTGAAACAAGGTACCCGCCAATCGAGAAATTATGTTGTGCCTTGATTTGGATAGCTCGAAGATTGTGGCAATATATACTGTATCACACGACATGGCTCATCTCAAAGCTAGATCCCCTTAAATATATGATGGAATCTACCACTTTGAATGGAAGGATGGCCAGATGGCAGATTCTACTTTCTGAATTTGATATCATTTATGTAAACCAAAAGGCGGTAAAAGGAAGCGCAATAGCAGACTTTCTAGCCAGTAGAGCCCTTGAAGACTATGAGCCCTTAGATTTTGATTTCCCTAATGAAGATTTGATGTACTTAGCAGACACTGAAGAAGGCGCCTCCGAAGACCATACTTGGAAACTAAATTTCGACGGGGCATCAAATGCTGTGGGCAATGGAATTAGGGCAGTCCTGATGTCCCCAAAAGGAGACCATTATCCATTCACTTGCAAACTGGATTTCGATTGCACAAATAATATGGCTGAATATGAAGCTTGCATTATGGGTCTCCGTGCCGCTATCGAACGCAAAATCAGGGTATTAAAAGTTTATGGAGATTCTGCTCTGGTAATCTATCAACTCAAAGGAGAATGGGAAATCAGAGATCCAAAATTGGTTACCTACAAAAGATTGGCCCAAGAATTGATCAGAGAGTTCGATGACATCACTTTCAATTACCTGCCCAGGGACGAGAATCAGATGGCTGATGCTCTGGCCACCCTGGCTTCCATGGTCCGAATAAATGAAAGTGAAGATATGAAGCCAATACAAATGAGCATTCATCAAGACCCAGCCCATTGCTACAATGTCGAGGAAGAAGAGAAAACTGGCCCACCATGGTACTACGATATACTGCGGTATGTGAAAAATCGTGAATACCCAGATCAAGCGACTGAGAACAATAAAAAGACGCTGAGAAGACTAGCCTGTGATTACGTCCTGGATGGAGAAGTCTTATACAAGAAAAGGAAAGATCAAGTGCTGCTGAGATGTGTAGACACCGCCGAAGCTAAGTTAATCCTGGAAGAAGTCCATGAAGGTGTCTGTGGAACTCACGCCAATGGTTTCACAATGGCCAGACAAATAATGAGGTTTGGATATTATTGGTCCACCATGGAGGGAGACTGTATCAACTATGCCAACATAAATGCCAGATTTATAGAGACAAGATTCACGTGCCCCCATCACCTTTACATGTTATGACTTCTCCATGGCCATTCTTTATGTGGGGCATGGATGTCATTGGGCCAATATCTCCGAAGGCTTCGAATGGACATCGGTTTATCTTTGTAGTCATTGACTACTTCACAAAATGGGTAGAGGCGGCTTCATATGCTAACATCATAAAATCAGCGGTTAGTCGATTTTTGAAAAAGAGATTATTTGTCGATATAGAATGCCTGAGAGGATCATATCAGACAATGCACTGAACTTAAACAATAGCACGATAGCAGGGGTTTGTAGCCAATTCAACATCAAACACCACAATTCATCACCGTATCATCTAAAAATGAATGGGGCAGTGGAAGCAGCCAACAAAAACATCAAAAAGATAGTGGGAAAGATGACTGAGACTTATAGAGACTGGCATGAGAAGTTGCCGTTTGCACTCTATGCTTATCGAACATCCGTCAGAACCTCTACTGGGGCAACACCTTTCTCATTGGTCTACGGGATGGAAGTGGTTCTACCTATTGAAGTGGAAATACCTTCTCTTCGAGTGTTGTCAGAAATAAAACTGGATGAGGTCGAATGGATCCAAGCTCGATATGATCTGTTGAATTTAATTGAAGAAAAGAGATTGAGGGCCATTCGTCATGGTCAGATGTACCAGAAATGGATGATGCGAGCTTATGACAAGAAAGTTTGGCCAAGAGAATTTCATGAGGGGGACCTCGTGTTGAAAAAGATCCTTCCCATACAAAAGGATTACAGAGGAAAATGGATGCCGAACTGGGAAGGGTGTATGTGGTAAAGAAAGCTTTCTCGGAGGTGCACTGATTCTGACTGAGATGGACGGGAAAAGCTTGCCCAATCCCGTGAACTCGGATTCGGTTAAAAGGTACTTTGCTTGAAACAGAAGAGGCCAAGGCGAAAACCCGCAAAGGGCGCTTTGAGACTTCAAAAAAAAAAGGAGAGGCCAACGCGAAAACCCGCAAAAGGGCGCCTTGAGACCAAAGGGCTTTTGAGTTGAAAACCCAAAAAGGGTGGCTCGAACTTTGAATGGACACGTGGCAATCTTGTAGCGCTGGAATCAACAGAAGAGGAAGCACGTGCATAATTAGGGCATTAACGAAGTACTTTGAGTCTTCTAAACACGTGCTAAAACTCAAAACAGTCTTCATGAAACTTGTATAGAAGCCCAATCGGTGGTGTTTAGGGTGTTTGATTTGTGTCTTGCTCATTTTTACTATCGTTGGATTCTTTTTCACCACAAAAAGTATATGTTCCCGATCAATTTCCTCGTATCATTGATAATTCTTTTTAAAAAACTCTCATTGAAATTATTTTATTGCTGCCCATCATTCATAAACATGTTGCATTGAAATAATAATTGATGAACTGATAATTTCACAAAAGAAAGTTCTACGTATTACTTTGGAAATCTCTAGACAAAGCAAGAAACCGAAACAGGACAATTGTTTAGAATTTCCACGTACCCAGATTAAAGACATTGAGGAAAGAAGGTCTCAAGAGGGACCATTTTCTTCAAGTTCCTCACCCAATTCATTAATGGAGATAAACAATGTTACCTAGTCATCCAAAAAGTGGTACGACAGGTCAATTTTCAACAAGGAAAGATTAAAAAACCCTAAATCACTAAGGAACGAATCCAAAATGAACCAAGCCGGGTATCCTTCGAGAAGGAGTTGAGATTCCCGGGAAAGACCGTTTGAAGTCAATGTAGGCCCGCGTCCTGAGACCTAAAATGGGCCTTGAAATTCCTGCAAGGGCAGGACATTCATATGAAAATAGTTACTGCAAGGGAAACGAAGACGAAACCTTGACGAATACATAGATGATAACATCTCAAATAGAAAATCACACTCGTAACATTCTGACTCATCATACTCATGGCATCCTAATCATTAGGCATAAGCATGTACTCATTCTATAGGGTACGTCCTCAAAAAGATAGTGCGGTTGAGCAGATCTCGCCTCCCTGAATTTGCAGTGGAGCAGATCGAAAATAGCAGATTTGACACTCCTGAAGTTGCAGGAAGCAGATCGAAGACATCAGTCTGGTGATCCCTGAGTTTGTAGGGATCAGATTGAAGAAAGCAGATTTGACATTCCTGAAGTTGCAGGAAGCAGATCAAAGGCATCAGTTTGGTGATCCGTGAGTTTGTAGGGATCAGATTGAAGAAAACTCCTGAAGTTGCAGGAAGAAGATCGAAGGCATCAGTCTGGTGATCCCTGAGTTTGTAGGGATCAGATTGAAGAAAGCAGATTTGACACTCCTGAAGTTGCAGGAAGCAGATCGAAAGCATCAGTCTGGTGATCCCTGAGTTTGTAGGGATCAGATTGAAGAAAGCTCCTAAAGTTGCAGGAAGCAGATCAAAGGCATCAGTCTGTTGATCCCTGAGTTTGTAGGGATCAGATTGAAGAAAGCTCCTGAAGTTGCAGGAAGCAGATCGAAGGCATCAGTCTGGTGATCCCTGAGTTTGTAGGGATCAGATTGAAGAAAGCAGATTTGACACTCCTGAAGTTATAGGAAGCAGATCGAAGGCATCAGTCTGGCGATCCTTCAGTTTGTAGATATTAGATTGAAGAAAGTAAATTTGACATTCCTGATGTTGCAGGAGCAGATCGAAGTTAGCAAGTTTGGTATTCCTGATGTTCCAGGAGCAGATTGTAGATAGCAGGTCTGGCATTCCTGATGTTGCAGGAGCAGATCGAAGTTAGGAAGTCTGGCACTCTTGATGTTGCAGGAACAGATCAAAGTCATCAAATCTTATCTTCTTGAGTTTGCAGTGGAGCGGATTAAAGCGAAAAATCCTATACCTCTGAAGTTGCAGTTGGTGAGATCTACTACAAGGTTGCAGTGAAGCAGATCAAAGCAACAAGACGCAGTGGACTGGAATGAAGCTATTTGAAGAAAAGGAGCACCAAAGAAGTCAAAACTCAGTGAGACCGGGCAAAATTGGTCTTTCTTGAAAGTCTTTGCTCCATTTCCGTTATACGACAATGAGCAAAGAGGGGCAACTGTCATAGCCCAATTTTGCCCGGGCTAACAAGCCCAACTAAATAAAATCAACAACCCAACAGAAGCACTAGCCCAGATTAATTAACCCATTAACCCTAAAACCAACCCAATACTAAACCATTTTACAACCTTAAGCCCAAATTAAACCCAATTTTGACCCAATTAGCCCAAAACCCTTAACAAAAATTTTCCTAACCCTAACCCTAGCCGCCGTAGGTCTTGACTCCACTTGCTCTGCCCAGTGCCGCAACCCCCACCTGCTCCACCTGCTCTCTGCCACCGACACTCCGCAACTTGCACCTGCAAAACATTAAGGAGAAATAACAGAAAGCAAAAGAAAAGTTGTAAAAATTTGGGCTATAAAAGCCGATCGATTTCTTTGTAAACGAGGTTTTTTTTTCGAAAATAAAAAACGAGATTCAAACAAAAGAAAAGATCAAAAATAGCAAGCAGATTAAACACAAGAAAGCAGAAAAACCTAGAAATCTACTAAAAATCCAAAACAAAGGCGAGAAAGAGATTATTTCTCTTTTATATTCGAAGGCTTTTTCTTCTCTTCTTTCTACCGATACATATATAGACATATACTATATCATTTTCAAAAAACAAAAGGATAAAAAGGGAAATAAAATCTCACCTTTTCGGGGCTCTAACTTGCAGCACGTGCATGGCGCCAACGACAGAGCCCGCAATGGAGTTCGACCGAGCGTACGGATTTCCGGACTGCGAGAGAGAGAAAAAAAGAAGTAAAAGATTAGTTTTTTTAAAAACAGGAGAGAAATGAAAATTTTTTACAAAAATTTGGCTTATATAGCCAATCAAAACGACGCCGTTTTGGCTGGTGTCCATAAGCCCCTAAACGACGTCGTTTCGCCCTGGCCGACCCGAGTCCGACCAGTTTGCCAAAGGATCCGCGTGTTTTGCCGAAAAAAGGGGAATTTATGCGCGCAGTCCTCCGTCCTTTTATAATTTTGCAATCAATTTTTTTGTTTTCAATTCGCGCCCTGTAATTTGTTGCGTGTTACAATTTAGCCCTCGTGGTAGCGACATCATTTTGAAAAGCAGGAATATTTTCCCTTTTGCTCCCTCCAGTCTTTTCGCTAGTTACAATTTCGTCCTCCACTGTTTATATTACTTGATTTCCCCCTTTCATTTCTGTTGAAGTTTCAATTTAGTCTGTTTATACTATTTTCACAATTATCGTTATTATTATGTGTATTATTATATTATACTACTACTATATTATTATTATTATTGTTGTTATTAGCATTATTTTATTATTTTTATTTTTATTATATGTGTTATTATTGTTACATTATTACTATATTATTATTATTTTATTGTATTTAGTATTGTTGATACTATATTATATTTACCATTATTATATTTATTATTAATATTAATATTATGATTACTATTATTATATTTATTACTTTATTCAATTATTAATTTACTTTATTTTGTCTTACTTGCTTATTGATTTTTCATATATATATATTATATATTATTATTTCCATTATCATTATTGGCAGTATATTATTATTATACATATAAATACTATTATTATCATTATTTGGTTTTTATATATAGATTTATGTATTTCAGCTGTTTTATTATTATTATCATTATTATTATTACTATTATTTATTACTATCACTATTTTTGTATGTCATTACTTTTATTTTATTATTATCATCTTATTATTTTCATCACAATTGTTATTTTATTTTCATTATTATTGTTATTATTATTCAATATTACCATCATCATTATTAGTAGTATTTTCACATATGTTCATCATCAAACAAAATACATTTCGTAAAATTATCGCGTTTCATTTAAAAGTTTTCCGAAATAAAGGCAATGTTTTGTATTTAGAAATTCGGGGAATAGTGCCCTAACGTGTTGGGTTGCGATTCTCCGTTTCACTAAATAATTAAACATCCTTTGGTCTAATTCCATAAAACACGAGACGACTTTGATTACGAGAGACTAAAACATCGTGTCCTAACGTACTGGATGTGATGTTTTCATCTTTTCGGAGCAAAGAAATCTCGACTTTTTTGGCTCGAATACTCACACTTATTTTTAACTTAAACACTATAAGATCAAAGAACATTTTACCAAACCACTTTATTTTGTCCAAAAGTTTTTCAAATAAGGCAATGTTTATGTGTTTAGAAATTCGGAGAATAGTGCCCTAACGTGCTGGGTTGCGATTTTCCGTTTGACTAAAAGACTAAGCATCCTTTTAATAAATTTCACGAACTCCGAGATAACTTTGATTACGAAGGCTTCGAATATCGTGTCCTAACGTGCTGGATGTGATGTTTGTATCCTCTCGGAATAAAGAAATCTCAAATTTCAGCCTCAACTATCCAAACATTTTTTAAAGATCCGAATTTAAAAATCTTTTCAAATCTTCGATATTGAGATATTGATTAATCAGTTTGGTGCCAATTTTGGGCGTGACGAGGGTGCTAACCCTTCCTCGCACGTAACCGACTCCCGAGCCCGTTTTCTCAAAATTCGTAGACCAAAAAAAAACATTGTTTTAGTAAATCAAAAATGTTTATTAAAACAAAGGTGACCCGATCACATCTAACAAGGTCGGTGGCGACTCCCGTTCTATATTCATTTTCAAAACCCGAGTCGTTTCCCCGTTTTTTTTAAATGGTTACGACAGTGATGATAATATAAAATGGCCTTTGTTTTATTTATTTTTCATTAATTAATTAAATTACCTTTTTAACCTTAATAACCTTTAATAACTACCCCAAATACCACTCCACTATCATCCACTAACTCTCAAATGGGTTAATTACCACTTAAGGACCTTTACTTTAAGGTTCCATAGCTATTAAACACTTTTAACTAATAGAATAATACTTTTACACTTTATGCGATTTAGTCCTTTTTACCTAATTGAGCATTCAAATGCTAAAATTTCTTAACGGAAATTTTACCCCATCATATATTCATGATGCAAACAATAAAATAATAATAAAATAAATATTTCAACCTCGAATTTGTTGTCCCGAAACCACTGTTCCGATTTGACCAAAATCGGGCTATTACGTACGGTTTGTTGAGTCCAACACCTAAACATGAGGGTTACCTGAAAAGAAGAAAAACTAAGGGAGTGAGCTACAAAGCTCAATGTGAGACTTAAACAAATGTAATTATACAAAGTTGAATGGTTAACTAAAATTTACAATTACCAAAATCAATTCAAAAGTATAGATCGTATCAGATTGACATATCATATTATTGTAACACTTAACAAATATGCAAAACATATTCATGTGGAATTTCTCAAACATGCAAAATCCAAGATCATTTCATAATCAAACAATCTTATGTGAAGTATTTACTCAAAAATAGAACAAAAGCAATTCATATGCAAATGCACTAGTCCCAATACCAACCTATCCAGCCTCTACACACCGCTTTTAGCCATCTGTCACACACCAATTAGGGTATACTAAACCCTTTCCAAACTCTACACACCAATATTTGGGTTATGATGGATCCATCCAACTGAACACACCTTATTGTGTTCATTTGCCACTCAAGTTATTAAGCAATAAAGCTGCTAATGTGATTGCAGTTTTACCGCCATATTTTAATAATGTAGTTAATACTGCCAAATCAATCTTCATTCTCTTCAAACAAATCCCAGACCCCAAATCTCGATGAAAAACTTATCATACATACAGAATTATTGAATCGGACATGCTCATTCTCAATTTTCATAATCAATAAACATATTAGTAAATAGTTTAGATTAGTAGAGTCAGAATCAAACCGACTCATAATCATTTACAAAACAACAAAAATAATAACACACACAATTATCACTCATCACATCCAATCATATCATAATCCAAGTTAACTTACCTCATTATCCAAGCATTTATGTGTCTAACAAAATTTAACTTATGAATACATATACGTTAATAAATTCAATCACTGAAACTCACTTTATGGAACTTCTCCAAATTGAAGAAATGTCCCACACACTCCTACAGAAGCCTAAATGAGAAAAAGATTACTCAAGGACCAAAATGAGTCAAATTACAAATAGATGATAAAAACTGCAAAATAGGACCACATGGCCATGTGGGAGGGTCCAGATCGTGTGACAAGCCTACATGACCGTAAAAATAAGAGACACACCCATGTGACCGAGGTACACGATTGTGTGGCTGAGATACATGCCCATGTGACTGCGATACACGGCCGTGTGGGCAAACTGTGTAACTCTCTATGCCCGTGTGACAAAATTATACAATTTTAAAAGTAGGGGAGACACAACTGTGCAGCTGAATGGCACACTCATGTGACTAGGGAAGATGCCCGTGTGTGATTGACAAAAATCCCCAAATAGAGGTCACACAGCCGTGTGGTCGGCCCGTGTAACCCACTCCAAGCCATGTGACAAACAAACTACATAATCTTCAAAAACAGCACACGGCCATGTGGACCGCTCGTGTGCAGCACACGCCTGTGTGGTTCAGAAACCACAACCAAATCTACTGCAAAATACAAATTTCAACATCAATCCAACACCTAATTGAAAATGTTTTAGAACACACACCTTAAAAACGCGATTCCTAGCCCAAAGATCAACTGATTCACCTCTAATCTACCATCCTGAAACCTCAATACAACAACCATACTAAACCTATAAGAATTTGGATCGAGGCCATACAAAAAAATCAATGAAACCTATCAATACCCAAAACAATACACTTACTCTACTCCAATTCAAATCTGATTTGAACGAAAATGCAAAAACACAAACGAACCTCCAAGGGAACGACAATTCAACAACGAGATCAAAATGAAGAACAAAAGAGAATGATAGAAAGAAAATCATAATCTAAATTCTTGGAAGAGGGAGGTTGATTGATGTGAAAGAGAGAGTGGAAAACGTGAGAAACTTTTGTGATTTTTGTTTTTTTTTTTCATAAATCAAAAACTAAAACAAATATAATCTAAATAAAATAAATTTTGAGTTTAGTTAAAAATTACTTTGGGTCTTTGTAGCCACTGCCACCCACCGTAATCAAATTTGTTATTAACTTTCATCACCTCATAATTTATTTACTAATCTTTTATATACGAGTAAGCTTCTTTGCTTGCTTATTTGTTTTAATTATCTTCTGATTCTTGTCACCATGTATTTTGAAATTAAAAAAATATCAAATGTAAAAAATGTTAATAAAAAATTATTTTAAGATAAAATGTGAAATTGATACCAACATAAAATTTTTAATAAGAATAATTTATGGCATCATCAGTAATTCAAATTTAATAGAAATTGATAAAGATTCAGCATGATTAAACAATTCAATAATATAAATAGTTGACATAAATTCGAGAGAAAAAAATTTTTGGGGTTTGGGGGGAAGTAAAAGTTTTGAGGGAAAGGAAAAGGGTTTGGTATTTGGTTTATTCGAAATATTCGGGTTATTTGAATTAAAAAATTCAACTCAATTCAAATTCAAAATTAAAAAAAATTCGAGTTGATTCAATTAACTCAATTAATTCGATTCAAATAATTCGAAATTCAAATTTTCTTTTTTTTTTTTTTTGAGTTGAATCGAAATTTGCTCTCTTCTAATTTAGTCTTTTTAAATTGTTTTGTCGAATACATGAATTGTAAGACCCCAAAATTGGGGTTAGAAGGATCAAGGTTGTTAGGGTGAGTCAGTGGGTGTAATGAACTGTTAAGTTAGTTTTTGCATTTTAAGAGTAGATTGAGCTTGTTGGTTTGATGGTAAGGTGGTTGTTAATTTATTCTTAGGTCCTGTGTTTGAATTCTTTAGTGTGCTTTGTGGGGAATGTTTTTGTTTTTGGGTTTCACCTTTTTTTTAAAAAAAAACTATTGGGTCAAAGTTACAAATATGCTCGATTCGAATTCCATTTTACTCGATTCAATTCGAGAAAACCTCAAATCGAGTTAGGATGATAAAATAAGATTTGCTAATTCGATTAACTCAAAACAAATTCCATTCGATTCGATTCAACACTTACACCTAGATTAAACCATATATTGACTTTCAAATGATTGAAAACTTATATGCTATTTTAAAAAATTATAATATATTAATTTCATAATTATATTAATATTAATAATATTACCATTTTAAAAAATTATTTTAATGAACTTTAAACCCGAGCGAATGCGGTAATTGTTTTACATTCGAGTTATCTTGATTTTATATATGTTATAGAAATAAATATATATTTATATAATGTTTGTGAACATAATTTTAATATGTATAGTTCTTTAATAAGTGTAAAATATAAAAAATATCTATATATATATATATATATATATTAGATTTTATCATGTAGGTGAAAGCGAATCATAATATTAAAATTATATTTATAAAAAATTAATAATTAAATTATTGATAAAATAGTAAAGTGCTTAAGATTAAGATTTTTTAGGCTTAGGTTAAATTTCGTTTTTAGTTGCTTTATTTAAATATTTCATATAAAAATAATAAAAGATAATATTACCCTTAAAATAATATTTATAATTTTATAAAAATAAATATGCTCGATTCAAATTCCATTTTACTCGACTCAATTCGAGAAAACCTCAAATCGAGTTAGGATGATAAAATAAGATTTGCTAATTCGATTAACTCAAAACAAATTCCATTCGATTCGATTCAACACTTACACCTAGATTAAACCATATATTGACTTTCAAATGATTGAAAACTTATATGCTATTTTAAAAAATTATAATATATTAATTTCATAATTATATTAATATTAATAATATTACCATTTTAAAAAATTATTTTAATGAACTTTAAACCCGAGCGAATGCGGTAATTGTTTTACATTCGAGTTATCTTGATTTTATATATGTTATAGAAATAAATATATATTTATATAATGTTTGTGAACATAATTTTAATATATATAGTTCTTTAATAAGTGTAAAATATAAAAAATATCTATATATATATAGATATATATTAGATTTTATCATGTAGGTGAAAGCAAATCATAATATTAAAATTATATTTATAAAAAATTAATAATTAAATTATTGATAAAATAGTAAAGTGCTAAGATTAAGATCTTTTAGGCTTAGGTTAAATTTCGTTTTTAGTTGCTTTATTTAAATATTTCATATAAAAATAATAAAAGATAATATTACCCTTAAAATAATATTTATTATTTTATAAAAATAAATTATTTTTGATAATTTCATAACCGGGTTGAAACCCGATAGCATCAATTTAATAAAATACTTAAATACATAGGTTAAAGCAGTGGTTATTATTCTTTATTTTGGCAACATACTCAAACAACACGTATGTCAAAGCCACAACCTTCATTCCTTCAATCTATGGCTCTTTTTGTTACCAGTATTATTCATTTTGGCAACGTGTTCAAACAAACTCCCATCGAAACAACCCCTCACAGCTTCTTTTGACAGATAACCATTTTCATCTTTTGCAAGTCTATACAAAGTTATCCAATCTCCCTTTGCTATTATCCTGCAAACCAATTCCATTTTTCTTTTAATTGAATAAAAAACACATGAGATCCAAAGAAAAGGGTGATTGAAAATACCAGCCAATGAAGTCATATGCATTTCGATTAGCTTCAGTCATATCCCATAGTTCTCCAAATGTTAACTTGTCGGGCACAGTTCGAGCATACTTGCTGAAAATACTTTCAAAGTTCATTGGCATAAACCTAAAAAGATCACATTCATTTGCATGTGAAAGATTAAAATAATTTTTTATTTGATATTTTTAATGATTCAAATATGATATGCTAATTACCTTCCTTCAGTGTCATATGTTGAAGAGTCACTTCCATGCTTGCATTTATGTATTCTATCTATGTATAAAGGGAAATGTAAATCTGGTAGCCATCCCTATCAAATTCGTGAATGCAATATCAGCAACCTTATAGGGGTATATATATACTCTTCATTATTTTGTGCCTTGGTGGGTGAAGTTTAAATTGAAATATTAATATTTTTTTATGTTTGTCCAGATCTAATCCAACTTAAAATTTAAGAATAGAATTTTGTTAATGTTCAAAATTATTCTTTAATATTATATGATATAAATTATATAATATGTAAAAATAACATAAAGCAATATATTATAAATGTACAAAATAGGTTTGGCCCAGATCTTGAATGTTGGAGTTTAAGTCCAATTCATATTTTAAACGGGTTTTTCTTTTTGTTGAAGAGTATATTTCAGATCTCATACTTTTGTTTAAATCTTTTTACATTTTAGACGGATATTTGAACTTACGCAAGTAACTTGATATTTTAATAAATTTACTAGTACTTGATGCACATAAAACTATGGGTGAAGGTGACAAAATGAGTTTAGACAGGAAAAATCAATGAAAAATACTTAAGCTCAAACCAATTAAATTATAATTAGACCAAAAAGTCAAAACCCGAAAAAAAAACTTCAACTTGAGATTAACGCAAACCAAATTTAATGTTAAAATTATTAAATAAAGGATAATTAAGTTTTCTATAAAAAATTTAATCATTAATATTATTATAATTTTTTAATAAATTAATTAAATATTAATATATTTTATATATATGTTAAAATAAATAGTACTTTTCTAAAAGGAAAACAACAAGTTATATCATGATTATCTTAAAAAATTATGATATAATTATTTTAAAAATTATATTTTAGAATTTAATATGATTAATTCATAATATATTTAAATTTTTATTTTATATAACAAGTTAATGTTATATAATTTTGAAATTACAATAACTTTATATAACTAAAAATATAATATTATAAAAAATTTACTAAATAATAATAAATTAATAATTTATATGGATAAATAAACATTTAAATTATTCTAGATTATGGCACATCTATGATATGGGTGAAAATAAATTTATCTAATAATAAAAAGTTAGAAATAAAAATATCAAACGTGGGTTTAATTTAAATTTTAAAGTTGAGTTTATAAATGCAATGAGATTTTAAGTTTAAATCTCATTATGTATATGTATTTTTCTATATTAAAATATAAAAAATGATAATAAACTCAAAATAATATTTGTTACTTTATAGAAATAAAGAATTTTTAAATAATTTTACAACTAAATCGAGACCTAGTTAATAAATAACCTACTCAACAAAACACTTAAATCTATGTATAAATAAATAAATATAATTGCATCAATTGAAAATTAATACCAACTAATTGACTCGAAAAAACCTAAGGTCGATATAAACAAGAAACTCAAACCTAAAAAATTACAAATTTGAAAAGAAAAATGTGCAAACATGCGAGTAACTCACATATACAGATACAAGAACAGGTAAGTGTATATTTTACATAAGGGAATAAAAGTGAGCAGAATAACTTACAGGGAGAGTCCAGTAACTCAATGCCCCATTGATGAGGATTGCAGCAAGAAAGCTTTCGAATCGACCGAAACCAAGATTTCTCATACCTGCTTGTTTTCACCATAATTTTTGTCAAAATTTGTAAAACATAAAAAACTAAAATGAATTGTAGAAAAAAGAACCTCTGTAGGTTTCCCGGGGATAAACAATTCCATCTTTGTCTTGATCAAAAAAGGAAGCATGTTGCTGAAGAACACTCATTCCATTGTTGTCGTGTCCTGGTACTGTTTCATGTGGATTTTCCATACTTGAAGTGTTCAATGCCCTTGCCAAATCTGATCCAACATTTCATACATGTTTGTCAAAAAAAAAAAAAAAAAAAAAAAAAAAACATCATATGGAGCTGTTGGAACGAAGAAAGGAAAAAAGAGTTACAGGGTTTGGGTATATTATCTTCAAGGTCTGCTCGAACCTTCCTTTCACTTGTCAAAGGAGCTTTGGGTGCCTCTGGTGCAATATCCATTTCTTCGTTCTTCTTTTTTGAGATTGTATGGGTTGTTATAAACAGTGAAGGTCTCCTTATATAGAAAGTTTTCTCAGAACACCCCACCCTACTATTCTAATCATTAATTATATAAATAAATGATACTTTTGAACTTTGAAGCAGCAATTAAAGGGTTTTGCGTACCAATTCTTTAATCTATTCTTTTTAAGATTTTAACAACATACTTTTAATGGAAAAGTTTGCTCAACGACTGTTGATATTCACCCATTAAATTTAATTATAATTTTTTTTTTTGGGTACAATTATGACTGAAATTGAAAATATTTTTGGAAAAGATGAACGTTTCATAATTTGGGATTCAATAATAATAAGATTATAATAAATCTGATAATAGATTATTTTATTAGTAGTAGTAGTCGGTGTATCTATTTTCTTCCAAAGGAAAAAAAAAATGATTTTGAAACATTGAAGTGGGTTTTTAAAGGGGACAGGCAATCGGGGAAATCCTCTTTACATCTGGATTTCTCCATTCTTGTTATTATTTTCCTTTTACACGCATTATCCCTATTTATAATCTTTGTATTTAAGTGTATCCATTGCTGACCTTAACTCTATTAAATAAAACAGGTAATTCGAAGCAATCTAGCCTAATTTAAATCTATTAAATAAAACAGGTAATTGGAAGCAATAGAACCTAATTTAAAATCAATTTGCGCACTACCCACATTGGTGACTACCATTGAATCAAATAATGCTAAATAAAGGGGAAAAAAAGGTAATTGACAGGAGCCTACGTAGAAGCCATGAAAGTTAGCGTGTTCAAATACCGTAAAACTTACCCCCATTCCAAATTTAAATCTCAATTAGCACTAATCATGAAACAATAATCTTGTCGTTTTTATCAATCAGTTCTCTGAATAGACCTTTCAACCAAAAGGCCTCTTCCACAACCTCTGTGATAGTCATATATTTTCAACCAACTGGCCTTTTTCACAACCTCTGTGATAGTCATATATTTTATCTCTGTAGTTGATAATGCCACAGTAGCCTGAAGAGTGGCTTTCCAACTAATTGTACAATTGCCAAAAGTGAACAAATAACCTATGAGAGATCTTCTTTTGTCTAAGTCTCCAGCATAATTTGAATTTACATAACTAATTAGACCTTCTGAACATCTTCTAAATTCCAAACAAGTCTTGGAAGTTCCCTTCAAATATCTTAGAATCCACTTAACAACTTGCCAGTGTAATTTGTCGAGTTTGGTCATATATCTACTTACTACCCTAACAACATGTGAAATATCAAGATGAGTACAAACCATTGCATACATTAGACTTCTGACTACACTGGAATAAGAAACCGAGGACATGTATCTTTCTTCGTCTTCAGTTTGTGGTGAATCTAAAGCCAAAAGTCTAAAGTGTGTTCATCCTTAAAATTTTCTTGACTGCACCAAGATCCTTCATTTTGAACTTGGAATTAAGCATTGTTTTAAATTGGTTTATTTCTAATAGTGTAACAGCCTGATTTTGACCCTAATCGAAATAGTGGTTTTGGGACCACAAATCCGAGTCCGAAAAATATTTTAAAATTATTTTCTGTGTTTATTATGTACGAATTTGCTTGTGTGAAATTTTCGTGTTTTAATTTTGTCAGTTGAGTGTCTAATTAAATAAAAGGGCTTAATCGCGTAAAATGAAAATTCGATGGTTAGTTGTGAAAGTGCCTAATTGTTGTTGTCTTTTTAATATGGAGGATTTATTGCAATTAGGCCATTTTAATACATAGTGGATGGCAACATGATATTAGTATATGTTTTTATATGTTAATTTTATAAAGTAAAATTAATAATAATAAAAATTAATGTTATAATATAATAAAGAAAACATAAAGTGAAAGCCATTTTTATACCATCTTTTTAACCTTTGACCGAAACAAGAAAAAAGAAAAAGAAAGTTATATTCGGCCATTGAAGAAGCTTGATTCAAGATCAAGAACCAAAGAAATCAGATTTGGACCGGGGAAAAACGAAAGTAGTCGATTAGTCGATTTTACAGTTCGTCGACGTCGAGGTAAGTTTATAAGCATATATGTGTTGTTAATTATATATAAACATGAGATTTATATGCTGATTTGTAATATGTGAAATAAATGTACGGAAATGATAGTATGAAATATAGCACTAAGTGTGCGAGATGTTAATGTGACGGCACTAAGTGTGCGATACGTTACAAGGATTTGGCACTAAGTGTGCGAGATGTTAATGTGATGGCACTAAGTGTGCGATACGAGATGTTAATGTGATGGCACTAAGTGTGCGATACGTTACAAGGATTTGGCACTAAGTGTGCGAGATGTTAATGTGACGGCACTAAGTGTGCGATACGTTATAAGGTTTTGGCACTGTGTGTGCGATATCTATGTATAGCTTCGGCTATTCATATGGCACTGTGTGTGCAATATCTATATATAGCTTCGGTTATCCATTTGGCACTAAGTGTGCGAATCCATTGAATATAAAAGATTATCTTATGATATAATACGTATCAATCAATAAGGTGACGTGTGAAATGTAATAGATAGGTATGGTGAGGTACAGGTACGTACGAAACCTATGCGGTTGTTGACTTCTGTGTATGAGTTTGAAAAGTGGTAAAAAAAATAGTGATTTATGAGTAAGAATTGAATAGTAAAACTTATTGATATTGATTTGAAATAATGTGCTTTTGATGATGTTTAAGAGATTCAACGGGCAATGATAAGTTAAGATCGAATGTAAATCAAGATATAAATGCTCAGATATGTATTCATACTAAGATATGAAATTAAGGTAAGTAGTGTACTTAAAATGATATTATAAAGTTACATGTAATATGATTTACGTGATGGTATATTTGATTATGTGAGTATTCGGCCTATTGATTTGTATGTATTGTGGAAAGAAATGGAATATTATACTAATAATTAAGAGTGTATTCGATCAAAGTAGAAATTATGCATAATTTATATGTTTTGTTATATGAAATTTTATTAAAAGGGTATTTGATTGATAATAGCTTATTTAGTTTGAATAGATAAATTTTGTATATAATTAAATGTTAAATTGCTTATGACTTACTAAGCTTAAATAGCTTACTATGTGCGTGTTTTGTTTACCTCTGTTTTATAGATTTTGGATTTACGTTACGAGCTCGGGGATCGTCAACGAAGCCTATCACACTATCGACAGTTTTTTGGTATTTTACTAAGTTAACTTTGGGCTTATGGCATGTATAGCATAGATGGAATCTTTAGGTTGATTTTTGTTATGTATATAAAAATAGCCATGCGAAAATGGCTTAATTTCTATGCTTGTGTTCGGTTTGGTTTAAAATTGGTTTATTCATGATTATCTTGCTTAAGTAGGATTTTATGTGTTTGGAATGGGTGCTTGATGTGTTTAATTTTTATGCTCGAATTTGACTATATTGGATCATGATTTGAGCTTGCATTAGGATGAGATATCTAAGTTACGTGTATGTGGTAAACTTCGTTTATACTAGGTAATAAAGTCTTAAGATATTTGGATTGAATAAATGGGTAAAATGCTAAGTATATTATGAATGAAATGACATTTATAATTTTAATATATGAATTAAGTAATATGTACGTCATATATGTGTTGGTTTTAGAAATTTTGCTATGGCTCATTTGTATGTGAGGTAGGGTTGCTATGTTTAGTTAATATTGTAGTAAATGTTTTGGTGTATATATATATATATATAGGTACGGTTATAGCATATAAATGGAACAAATTGATATGTCCGATTAGTCAATGAAATTGAATATGGTTTAAGTTCATTTGGGAAATACTAGTATGTATTTATATAAGTATGATGTATTTTAGTATGAAGATATATGTAATGAACATGATTCGATTATGGTTTATTATGGATTCAATTATAATGTATAATTTGATTTATGGATAGGTTTGAAAGTGGTGCATGATATGTAATTATATTTGACTAGTGATGAGTAAAACAAATAGATGTACCTATGACATGTTTAATGGCGGTTTGTTATTTAAATGTTGAATGATTGATTTCATAATGTGATTAAAATGTGATAGTAAATTGGGCCTTAGTAAATGGTTCATTTTGATAGGCATGTGAGTTGGTTGCAATATTATTTGCCTATTTGTGATCGAATACGAAAATTTATTATTATTGATATGTTTAAATTTTAAAAGCATAACTTGTTTATATACTTTAAGTAGTATAGCATGATTGAGTTTTAGTTGGTTAAGTGAATTATATGTACTAAAAAAATGTAGTAAATCTCTGTCATGATCAATGCTATGTCCGGTAATGCCTTGTAACCCTGATCCGATGTCAGATACGGGACAGGGGTGTTACAAATAGACCATTAGTCGCTATTAACATATCATCAACATAAAGCAACAAAGTATATAAACGATCTATCATGAAGACAATGTAAGTATACACAATTATCATACTTACTTCGTACAAAACTTATGCTTATCATGGAGCCAAACTTTTTGTACCGCTACCAAGGAGACTGTTTCAAGTCGTATAATGATTTCTGAAGAAGACAAACATGATCTACCTTGCATTAAATCCCCAAGCCTTCAGGTTATTGTATATAAATGACCTTATCCAAATCCCCGTGAAAGAATGCAATATTTACATCTAACCGCTCTAACTGGAGATTGTATAATGCAAACAAGAGCTACTAGTGCCTGAATAGATGTATGCTTCACAACTAGAGAGAAAACATCATAAAAGTTAACTCCTTCCACTTGATTGTAACCTTTTGTGACCAACATCTCCTTATATCTAGTGTCATCTAGACCCGATCCTTCCTTCTTTTTGAACACCCATTTGCAATCAACTACTTTATTTTCGATGGGTTTAACAACTGCCACGTCTGGTTCTTTTAGAGAGACTTTATTTATTCTTTTATGGCAACAAGTCACTCACTAGAATCAGAAACTAGAACTACCTCTAAATAATTTGAATGGTCGGCTAAATCGATGCTCTTTGCAACAGTTAAAGCATATGCCACTAGATTTCCTTCCCAGTACTTTGCAGTGGCCTGATCTCTCGCCTTTTTCCATCTTGAATTAACTTATAATCTTGAAGGGTCTCTGATTGGGATGGAGAGGCTTCTGAAACTTTCTAATGCATCAAAGAAATGATAGTTTCATTATTTTTGCATGACGTTAAAACGTGGCAATTCTCTTTGTCAGGACATCACCCATGTTCGTTGTGGCGTTACGACGTAGAGCTTTATGACGTCGTGACATCACCGTCTGTTTTCATCTTTTGGCTCCACCTTGCTCGAAACACTTGGTTTTTCGATGGTGTTTTGACTCGATGAACCCTTTTTTCACAAATCATCAATGTTTCATCAAACGTAACATCTTTAATAATAATGATCTTACTCATTTATAGGCACCATAACTTGTAATCTTTTATCCCGACAATAAAACCCATAAAAATACTGTAACACCCCTAACCCGTATCCGTTGTCGAAACAGGGTTATGGAGTATAACCAGAGTTTACAGTTCAATTACAGTTAATTCACGTCATTTACTATTCATTTAAAAAAATCAATCACAATCAATCATAATGTCCCTCATATGGGTCACCGAGGCCCAAAATACATATTAGAATCGAGTCGGGACTAAACCGAGATCACAAAAATTTTTTTTGCGAAATCTCAAAAGTTTTCTTATGTACAAGGACACATGCCCGTGTGGCCAGGCCGTGTGGCTCGCACGGCCAATGACACGCCCGTGTCTTAGGCCGTGTGGGCATTCGATGTGAGGCACACGGTCGTGTTCCAGCCCATGTCCTTACCCGTGTAACTCTATGACTTGGGTCACACGGCCAGCTATACGCCCGTGTGCTAGACTGTGTGGACAATTTAATTTTTGAAAATTAGGTGCAGGGGTTACACGGCCAGGACACATGCCCATGTGCCGGGCCGTGTGTCTCACATGACTGAGACACACGCCTGTGTCTCTACCTGTGTGCTCAATTCTGGGCATTATGTTTCTCTAATTTTAAGATGCAGGGGACACACGGCCAAACCACACGCCCGTGCGCATGGCCGTGCGTCACACACGACTGAGACACACGCCCGTGTGTCTGCCGGTGTGGACAGAATAAGTCCATTTTCCAAACCTTATTTCTCACCCTTTTTACCTTGCACCTACATCATCACTTCAATATATTCACCAACCAATTCAAGGCATATAAATCAATCTAATGATCAAGTTTTATGCATGACACATTTACTCATGCTTTCAAGTATCATCTTTACATTAAAATTATATACTTACCCAAACTTAATTGCATCTAATATATTAAACCAAACATATTCATATACTAAATATAATAAACCTCATGCATAAGTATGCATTAAATTTACTATCACTAGCCATTTCAATGGCTAGTTACAACAAAAACATTTACATACCCTCATTTATTATCATTAGCTTATGCATGCCATTACACCAAGGTAAGATTCCTATTTATACCAAAACGAGCTGGAGGATAGTGTGATGATGCTCTGACCGATCTCCAACCTTTACGAGCTTTTGAATACTATAAAATAGAGGAAAGAGAACCTAGTAAGCATTTGATGCTTAGTAAGTTTGTATAACAGGAATTTCACTTACCAATCATGTTCATTTTAAATAGGCATACCCATAACATGCATCCCAACAAAATTAGCCATTTGCCTAATCACATACACTCAATCAAACAAGTTAGTCATAAATTTTCTAAATACTTTTCAAATAATAATGATGATGAGCTCATTAGGTAATAACTTTCATATACATAATCCTTTCATATCGTATTTTCACATAACTCATAAATTTCCATAACAAGTCATCTCAAGTTTAGTGTAGACATGTTAAAACTTTACCCATTGAATTTATTTGAAATATCGATGGATACATCAGTACTCAAAGTGTACAAAACTATAAATCCGTCAATTCTTATTCAGGGGTACCCGGTTAGGGGACATAATCTGTAACACCCCACACCCGTATTCAAAGCCGAAATAGGGTTACGGAGCATTACCAAACTTTTAACATATATAACAATATTTTTCTCATACATTCAACCATTTCATACACATTTTATACCAATTCAACATAGTATTCAAATACCTAATTTATATTATTCATTTTCCATTCATATGCCTACTACTTATCAAAACATGATTTGCATAATTCTATTCCATCTACTACTTGCGAAAACATACCATATTTAAACACTTATACACAACCAAAACATTATACTAAGTTAAACCAAATCACATGGCTTAAACTTATACCACAACATGTACCAAAATCACTATCTCAAGTAACTATAACTAACATATTTATAAATAGCCTATGCATGCCATATTTACAAATATCAAAAAGTTCAAAAGTACCAACAGCAACTGGATAGTGTGATGCGCAACTCTGACTTTATCCAGATCGAGCGAGCTATTGAACCTCTATAAAACATGGAAAAGAAACAGAGTAAACTTTACAACTTAGTAAGCCTGTATAATTCAAAATTAAACTTACCATTTATACATAATCAAGACAATAAATAAGGTATATTCAATTCATTTTCCAAATGCCTCAACACAAGCATTCATCAACAAGTTAGTCACATAAGTACATGTAATCATCCATTATCCCAATTTAATACTCCATACATTGTAGCATATCAAATTCATATATCATGTACATCATTTGTAACCTTTCATTCTCAATCATATAAATAGTAATTCATTCGATAACAGTAACTCATCCGTATAAACAGTACTTTACCATATCACAGAAGTTATGCCCGTTGAACATATTAGAATATCGAGGGATACTCGAGTGATATACATAACATATAAATTAGTAATTCGTCAATTCATTATCATTTTCGCTCTTTCGAGCTATGATCAGTAAGCTCCTCCTGAGCTGATGAACAGTAAGCTCTATTAAGCTGAAACGGTAAGCTCTGACGAGCTGAGAACAGTAAGCTCTTACGAGATGATATATTAGTAAGCTCATACGAGCTGCGGTGAGTCCGCAACACATGCAGGATCTCGACCTAAACGGTAACCCTAGTGACATGTCACTCATATCCTACAAATTCCTACGGTTCAAACGGGGCTCGATAACCATCAAACCATATCAATAAGGCATTTAAATTTCAAGTAGATCATTTACTCAGTTACATACATTCATTTCAAATAATTAAAAATATTTAAAAGTTTGATTCTAATTATACGAACTTACCTCGTATCGCTCGGATAACAAATATCAGCTATTCGTCCACTTTTCTTTTTCCCCGATCTAATTCCGATCTCGGCTTATCTTGATCTATATATATTTCAAAATTAACACATTCAGTATTCGCTCTATTCAATATAGTCCAAAAATCACCTTATGGCAAGATTACACTTTTGCCCTACTATTTTGACATTTTTACAATTTAGTCCTTAGCTCGTAAAAATGCAAATTCATGCAATTAGACCCTTAACTATGCTAGCTGAATTTTAATGGATTCCCTAGCAGCCCATATCTTTTATTTATTCACACTTTTACCCACATAATTTTACAATTTCACAAATTAATCCCTTTTTGACATTTTTGTCAAAAATCACTTTACAAAATCTATTAATCTAACATTAAACCTTCCAAATCTATCATAATTCATCAAATTACTCAAGCATTCAACAATGGCAACATGATAAATCTTTAACAATTTCAAAATCTAAGGTACGGGCTAGCTAGAATACAAAGCAACGATCTCAAAAACGTAAAAATCATTAAAAACCGAGCTAAAACCATACCTTAATCTAGCTTCCAAAGTGACAGAATGGAAAATCCTAAAATAGCTTCATTTTCTCTTCAATTTTTAGCAACAAATATGAAGAAATATGAATAAAATGACTTTGTTTTATTTAATATAACCTTATTAAACATATTACCAAATTAACCTTATTAATATCACTTAAAAATCACTTAATGCTTATCCATCTTTGTCCACTCACAATTAAAATGGTCTAATTACAACATAAGGACCTCCTCTTTTATGTTCCATAGCTATTAGATACTTTTAGCTAATAGAACTCCACTTTTACACTTTACGCGATTTAGTCATTTTTACTGAATTAAGCATTCAAATAGTAAAATTTCTTTACGAAACTTTTACACAATAATTCTATCATGCTGTCAACTTTAATAAAATAATAAAATAAATATTTTGACCTCGGATTTGTGGTCCCAAAACCACTGTTCTGATTTGACCAAAAATAGGTTTTTACATAATCAGGAAGCACTCTTTCTCATGCCATATAACAAGATGCTTATGTGAGCCATGTATTAGGAAGCTTATCCGGGCTAAACAGGAACCTCATAAGAGTTGTAATCAGGAAGCTCATTGAGCTTAATAGGTAAATCTAAAGAGTTATTATCGAGGAGCTCCGGATAGCCATTTAACAGAAAGTTCAAGCGAGCTATAATAGGACGCTCATAAAAAGCTGCGTTTGTGTCTGCATCACATGCAGGATCACAACCGATCATAAAACAGGACACTCACAAAGAGCTACGGTAGTTCACAACACATGCAGAATCACTACCGATCAGGATGCTCGTAGGAACCATATAATAGGAATGCTCAAGAAAGCTTTTAACAGGATGCTTGTCCAAGCTATAATGTCTGCAACATATGCAAGACTATAATCAATACAGGAAAATATTGTATCCATCTCATTTCATTATTCAAACGAGACTTATCATTTATCAAGCAATATTAAGCATGTGATTAATTTCATACATTAAACAGTTATACAATCCATAAAGATACAACATTCAATTCAAACATATTAATATACATAATTAAGTTATACGAACTTACCTCGACACTTGTTCGTGTGTGAAAATCTACTAATCCAACACATTTTCTTTTCCTCGCTCTAACTCTTTATTTGATCTTTCCGGATCTATATCAATGAATTTAGCATCAATTTAATTCACTTTATACTCAATTGAATTCAATTCACATCTTAGGCAAAATTACCATTTTGCCCCTATATCATCATAAATGGCAATTTCGTCCTTAAGCTCGGAAAATAAAATTCATGCAATTTAATCCTTATTTCAAGCCTAACCGAATTTTACATGTTACAATAACAGCCCATGAATTTCACAAAAATCAAAATTTTTCCATAGCTTTTACCTTTTTTCAATTTGGTCCCTAAATCATAATTTCACCAAAATTCTCTTTGTAAAATTTTTTTTATCTATTAACAACCTTTTATTGTCTACCATAAATTTCAAAATTTCAACATTTACATCCATGGAAAAATTTCTATACTTTGATATCTTTACAAATTAATCCCCAAAATAGATAGATTAAGCTATTCCAATCTCAGAAATATAAAAACTACTAAAAATAGGACAAGATTACTTACTCAATTAACCTTGTTTGATTTCCTTTTACTTTCCTAGGGTTGCCATGTATTTTGGGGAAGAAGATGTGTAACAGCCCACTTTTAGTCAAATCAGAACAGTGGTTTCGGGACCATAAATCTGAAGTCAAAATATTTATTTTATTATTATTTAATTTTTTACAGCATGATAGCATGTATGTGTGAAAATTTCGTGAAGTAATTTTATCGTATGATTGGTCAATTTGATAAAAAAGACTAAATCACGTAAAGTGTAAAACTTGAGTTCTATTAGCTAAAGGTGTCTAATAGCTATAGAACCTTAAATTTAAGGTCCTTAGGTGGTAATTAGACCATTTTAATTATGAGTGGACAATTATGGGTATATATTAAGTGATTTTTAATGGTTATCATTAAGGTTATATAGGTAATTTATGAATTAAAGATAAAATAAGTAAAATAAAACAAAATTTCCGCCCATTATCTTCATCTTCAACCGAAATTTAGCTAAGGAACCACCATTGTTAGGGCTTTGAAGGTTCAGCGAAGTCCTTATGTGTATGTAAGTC
This sequence comes from Gossypium bickii, assembly GCA_025503065.1. Classification (NCBI taxonomy): domain Eukaryota; kingdom Viridiplantae; phylum Streptophyta; class Magnoliopsida; order Malvales; family Malvaceae; genus Gossypium; species Gossypium bickii. The sequence goes on along the minus strand of CP106720.1, from coordinate 60,471,633 downwards.
CATTTTTGCTCGGTTTTTAATTATTTTTACGTTTTTGATATCGTTGCTTTGTATTCTAGCTAGCTCGTACCCTAGATTTCGAAACTGTTAAAGATTTATCATGTTTTCATTGTTGAATGCTTGAGTAATTTGATAATTTATGATAGATTTGGAAGGTTTAATGTTAGATTAATAGCTTTTGCATAGTGATTTTTTACAAAAATGTCAAAAAGGGATTAAATTGAGAAAATGTGAAATGTGGTGGTTAAAAGTATGAATAAATTGAAAATATGCTACTAGTAACATGTATTAAATTCAACTAAGCATGGATTTGCAATTTTATGTGATAAGGACTAAATTGTAAAAGATGTGAAATATTAGGGGCAATTGTGTAAAAATGCCTTAAAGAGAAATTTAGACTAAATTGAGTAGACCGAATGCTATTTATGATAAATTTGATAATATATAGATCAAGATAAGCTGAGATCGGGTTTAGATCGGGGAAAAGGAAAAGTGAACGTATAGTCGATAATTTCCATCCGAACAACTCGAGGTAAATTCGTATAATTAGAATTGAATCATTAAATACTTGTAAATTATTTGAAATGAAAGTATAATTGAGTATGTAACATCCCTTGCCTTTATTCGAGCCGGAACGGGATTCAAGGCATTACATAGCTAATCTTGCTTAAACTTTTAGAATAGGGCTATAAAATTTCGTTTAACCTCGTCGCTCGCACATACTCGGCCTAAGAGGCCCTAAACATACTTCTGAGAAATATTGGAATCTTTCAGGGAGCTTCCACGAGTTCGAGAAACCTTTTTAACAAAGCAGGGGCCACACGCCCGTGTAGGCCTAGGGACACGCCCGTGTGCCCCTAAGGCATGCCCGTGTCTCCCACCTGTGGTCGACACTGACTAATTTCCCACGGCCTTGACACACCTATGTCTTCCAACCGTGGTCGATTCTGACTAAAGTTACACGGCCTTGACACACGCCCGTGTACTCCAGCCTTGTGGTAAATTAAATCCCAAGTGCAAGGTGCAGACTTCACACAGCCTAAGCATACATCCATACGCTAGCCGTGGCTCCCACACGGTCTAGAGACACGCCCGTGTGTCTACCCATATGGACAATTAGCAGGTTATATACCAAGCCCTTGCCACCTTGTAATGCACACATACATACTTCCACTCAAAACAATACAACTCCTATCCCATAAGCAAGTCTAAGAACTCATTCCAACATACAAGATAGTTAAAGGGACATACACTTCATAAATTTCATCTTCATTAAACAAAAGAGTTTGCCAAGTATTTTCCTAACTTAAGGCCATTAAAAAATGACATTAGTAACATACATAGCCAACACTTTGGCTAACAATTACAACTTAACAAAATACTCAAGTCCTATACATGCCATAACCAAAATAAGTCTAAAATTGTTATACCAAAGTGATGTCGATAGTGTGATGTCCAAACTCCTACGTCTGAAATCCTCGAGTTATCTTGGCAATACTACAAGGAAAAAGGGCAATGAAAAGGGGGGTAAGCATAAAGCTTAGTAAGTTTGCATGAAAATAAATAACAACAATAATCCCATAAAATAATCCGTCCACGGTATTAGCTAACCGTACATGAGTCAAGGCTTTTTGACAATACTTACTTACAATTGCCCTTATCTAGCACATACCGTGCCACATATCGAAACCGATTCCTCGTGACTCATTCACAAGTACCTGTATTCACTCATTTCCATGCCTAAAATATCATTTACATTTCTACTTCTAAATTCATCTACTTATTATGCTATTCATAAGGGATAATCAAATACGTGAGTTTATCGTCATTACTGTAAGTATAAAGCCAATGCCACACTCTAGAGGTGGTCTTACATGGAGTCACCTCTGGATGCCAATGCCATATCCCGGATATGGTCTTATATGGGATTACCTCTAGGTGCCAATGCCATATCCCAGATATGGTCTTATATAGAATTTCCTATCATGTATCGATGCCATATCCCGAATATGGTCTTATACGATTTTCATATTCATTATCGAAGCCATATCCCAGATATGGTCTTATAAGAGATCTCAACTCGGTGCCGAGGCCATGTCCCGGACATGGTCTTATACGGGACCTTATCTATTTCATATCTCAATGATAGCATTTTTTTTATAATCAATATGACTCATTAGGACTTCATCATCTCATTCACATTAACTACTCAATTTAGTAGAGCATCATGCATTAATACAATGCTAAGAATCCTCAACATGTTAACATAATGTTGCTTTAATCGCATAGAAACTTACCTCGATTTCAAAATGAGCTAACTTGTCGATCTAGTCCGAGACTTTGCTCTTTCCCTGATTGAGGCGGATTCTCAGTTTTTCTTGATCTATAATAGAAATTTTAACTCATTTTAACCACTATATTAATAAAAGCATTTCAAAAATCATGCTTAGGAAAAATTACTATTTTGCCCCTAGTCTTTGGCAAAATGACCATTTTTCCCCTAGACTCGGAAATAAATTCTAATCATATTTCCACCTTCGATAAGCCTAGGTGAACATTTAATGCTCTTAAAGCTATCATAAAAAATCAATATCTCACATATTAATCACAAACTTATAACCTTTTTATCAAGGTCCTATTTGGTGTTTTCATGCTAACACCTTTCACAAAAGTTGTTCATCTAACAACTAAGACTCATTTTCTTCCATAAAAATGTAGCAATAACAATGATAGCTCTTAGGGTAAAACTCTAAACTTTTCACAATATTGCACAATAGTCTCCTCATTTGAAAGCTTAAGCTTTAGGGGTCTCAAATGTATAATTATTTTCAATAAAAGATCACTAGAACACTTACTAGGATGACGGAGAGCTTGCTAAAAATTTTGAGCTTTCAACCCTCTATTTTGCTTTCAAAGATTGGTGGAGAAAGATGGAGAGAAATATGGTATCTTTTCCTTCCTTATTCTAATATTAAACTAGTCAAATTGGTCACCCACTTTCACCAACTTTGACCAACATTGTCCATCTTTGTCTCCTAAATTAGCCTATAGCCGGCCAAACAAAATATTGGGGGTCTAATTGCCTAATAAAGACCTCCAATTGTCAATCTATAGTCATTTGGTACTTTTAGCTTATAGAATGGAACTTTTGCACTTATGCGATTTAGTCCTTTCTCGCGATTAAGCACGAAATCGTTAAAATTATAGTACCAAAATTCTCATGCACATATTCTATCATGCTCTGACTTATAATATGACATGAAAATAAATTTCTCAAATCTCATATTAGTGATCCCGAGATCACTATTCTGATTAGCCCATGAACCGTGCTGTTACAGAGTAAATGGTATTACTGAGTTCGAATGCCTAATTGATAAGAATTAATGAATATCAGTCCCGTTTGAACTGTAGAAAGTCGTAGGGTACGAGTGGCCTGTCACTAGGGTTACCATTTTGTTCGAGATCCTGCATGTGTTGCGGACTCACCATAGCTCATATGAGCTTACCAATATATAACTCGTATGAGCTTACTGATCATAGCTTGAAAGAGTGGAAATGATAATGAATTGATGGATTACTGATTTATACATGTAATGTATATCATCCGATTATCCCTCGATATTCTAATAGGTTCAATGGGCATAAATTCTGTTATTGGTTATGTGTAAAAGCTATGTGTTTATACGGATAAATTACTGTTTATATGAATTTGATATGATATAATTTATTGAGTATTAAATTGAGATAATGGATGATTATAAGCACTTATGTGACTAACTTGTTGATGAATGCTTATGTTTAGGTATTTGGTAATTGAATTGAGTATACTTTATTTATTGTCTTGATTATGTATAAATGGTACATTTAATTCTGAATTATACGGGCTTACTAAGCTATAAAACTTACTCTATTTCTTTTCCATGTTTTATAGAGGTTCGATAGCTCGCTCGATTCGGATAAAGTCGAAGATACGCATCACACTATCCAATTGTTGATTGGTACCTTTGAACTCATGGATATATGTAAATATGGCATGTATAGACTAGTTATAAAGATGATAGTTATGGTTACTTGAGCTAGTGATTTTGGTACATGTTGTGGTATAAGATAAACCCATTTGATTTGGCTTAACTTGCTATAATGCTTTGGTTGCTTATAAGTATTCAAATATGTGTATGAAATGTTATGGATTTGTTGCCTATTGAGTTATAAAATGTTGCAAATTATGCTTGTGCAGGTATGTAAAAATAGGGTGGCAAAATGGCTTTTCAAATAGCCTATTTTTGTCCACACGGGTAGAGACACGGGCGTGTGTCTCAGCCGTGTGTGACACATGATCAAATTACACGGCCATGTGTCCCCTAATGTTGAAATTGAAATGAAGTCAGTATACTTCACACGGTCTCACACACAGGCATGTGATCGGCCGTGTGGCACAACTCAGTATACCCCCTAATTGGCACATGACCTAGCACACGGGCGAGTGACTTAGCCATCTTACATAAGTCAATATACCCTACAGGTTTGACACGGCCTGGCACACGGGCGTGTGTGCCCACTTCGAAGGGCACACTGGCTAGACATACTAGCTAGACACACGGGCGTGTGGTTGGCTGTGTGACCCAAGTTAGTAACCACACTTGTTTGGACACGGGGTAGGACACGGGCTGGGACACGACCATGTACTTCCATTTCAAATGTCCATACAGCCTGTGACATGGGCGTGTCTGGTGGTCGTGTAAGACAACGGCCTGGTCATAGGGGCATGTGTCACCTGTTTTAGAGAAAATGTTTCTAAGTGTTAAAAAAATTCCCGAGTTATCACTTTAGTCCCAAACCACTCCCAATGAATGTTTAGGGCCTCGTAGGCTCGTATTAGTGACAAAGTGATTGAGGTTGAATGATGATTACATGTATCAATTAAACGTGTGAGAAAAGTATGTTTAAATATGTTATATGTCTAGTAATACCCTGTAACCCTATTCCAATGTTGAATACGGGTAAGGGGTGTTACAAGATGATAATTATAATATGGTATTTCTATGTAATTATTATATCATCCTTTATTTTTTCTACTTTCCAATTTAATCCTTTTCTTTTTCTAATTTTCCATGGATGATTCACCAAAAATATCTACTAACTTTCCTTAATGGTCTAATTACCATATAAGGACCTCAAATTTTGAATTCCATAGCTATTTGATACTTATAGCTACTAGAAATCAACTTTTGCATTTATGAAATTTGGTCCTTTCCACAATTAAACATGAAATCGGTAAAATTTTCTTAATGAAATTTTCATATGTCATTTCTATCATAATGCAATTCATGCAATAATATTAAAATAAATTTTCTTTCTAGCTCGAATTTGTGGTTCCAAAACCACTGTTTCAATTTCACTAAAAATGGGTTGTTACAAATACACTTCACCGCCCTTGGTTTAAGCTTTCCTTGACTAACTTGAGCATAAGCAGGACAATCGAGTACTCTAAAATTAGAGTAAATAGGAGGATTACCTGACCAAATCTCTTTGAGAACCTTTCCATCTAATGCTCAATGTGGAGACCGGTTCACCAAATAACTTTTGAGATTAACTACTTCAGCCTAAAACTCCTTTTTTAAGCCTGTATTGGAAATCATACATCGAGCTTTCTCAAGTAAAGTTATGTTCATTTTTTCGGCTATTCCATTCTGTTACAAGGTGTCTACCACAGTGCGGTTTCTCTCGATTCCTTCACGTTTGTAGAAATCGTTGAAATCAGCTAAATAGAACTCAAGCCCATTATTCATTCTAAACCACTTTACAGACTTCCAATTTGTTTCTCTAGTAGGGTCTTCCACTACTTCAAGATCCCGAAGACTTCATTCTTTTGCTTCAAAAGATATACCCAACTTTTTGGAGTGGCAATCGATAAAATTTAGAATATATATACTACCTCCTTTGGGGACGACTGAAGTCAGACCCCATAAATCAAGATGAATGTAATTAAAGGTCCATTTAGTCCTATGCACTGCCAAATTGAACCTGACTCGATTCTGCTTCCCATAAATACAATGACTATAGAAATATAACTTTCCAACTCCAGTGCTTGTGAGAAGACCTCTTTTGCTCAAAACGGTCATATCATTTTCACTCTTATGTCTAAGTCACAAGTGCCACAACTGGGTTGATTCAGAATCCGTAAAGAGGGAATTTTCACATGTTGTCACAACATCAGGAGAGTCCTCGTCGAGACATGGCGATGATCTCACCTCTACTTCCATAATTGTTGTTAAAGCAAACACCGTTGCACCTTGTAGAATGTAAGGGCTTCCAACTTTTTGTCGTCTCATCAAAACAAGGGCTCTATGAGATACTTTTAAGTCATTTGACTCAATAACGATCTTGCAACCATTCTATTCTAGAATACCCAAAGAGATGAGATTCTTCTTTAAATATGGTAAATGCCTGACATCTAACAATGTTCTGATTATCCCGTCATGCATCCTAATCTGAATGGTACCAATGTCGATTATTTTACAGGGTGACTTACTTCCCATAAGCATAACTTCACCTTCATTCGAACTCTATGTGGAGAATTAATCGCTGTTGGGACACAAATGGTAGGAACACCGTGAACCCAAGATCTACTCGTGTGTGAACTTAGACCTTTTGGTCAATGACACCAACAACAAATCATCACATCTATCCTAAACTACATTAGCATTGGCTACATTAGTTTTTTGTTTCCCTCTCTCAACATTTTTTGCGGCCCTCTTATTTTTATTCTAAATTTTTTACTATTATACCTTAATGTGACCCATCTTTTTGCAATAGTCATATTGTTTTTCACAGTTTCTAGAGTCTTACCCTTGATCTTCTTTGACCCGAATCCTTAGATTGTTACCTTCCTCTAACAACAAAAATCGAGGATTTGCCCATATGACTTGTTCTTCGAGCCTAACTCATTCTCGGATTTATCCTTGCTCAAAAGGTTTCCCTTCACGTCTTCAAACAAGAGTCTCTTTCTACTGTAGATTAGGGTTTCCATGAAAGTTTTGTATGAAGGGAGCAAAAAACAAAGTAATAACATAGCCTGATCTTCGTCACCTATGTTGGCCTCAACATTCTTTAGGTCATTTAGGAGAGTTACAAATTCACTAATGTGAGCCCTAATAGACTCACCTTCGCCATACGGAACGCATATAATCGTTGTTTCAATACCAAGTGATTTGCAAAGGACTTTGTCATATAAAGTGCTTCTAATTTTCTCTATAAGTTTTTTTTTCATTCTCACCATAAGTATCTCCTGCAATACATTGCTAGTGAGGCACAATTAAACTGTTGACAGTGCCTTCTCATCAAGCTCCTCCCATTCTATCTCATTCGCATCCGCGAGCCTATACCCTATAACAACATTTTTCAGATCATTCTAAACCAGAATTGTCGTCATCCGAACTTGCCACAAACTGAAATTTGTGATCCCATCAAACTTCTCAATTTCATACCTCATGTTCATCTCTGAACAGGTTGAATGCAAAAATCGAACCAAGCTCTGATACTAGTTTGTTGGGTTGAACCTAAATTATGCAACGAACACGAACAAAAATTGAGAAAATTGGACACAAATATTTACGTGAACAAACCCCTCCGAAGAAGATAAAAAATACAGGCAGAGAAAACTTTACTAAAATGGAAAAAAACCTGAAAGAGGAGTCCAAGATAGAGAAACAAACAAACTCAAACCCAAAAGTACAAAATTCTACCAAATTCCCACAAACTCTCTTAATTTTTTTATTGCTATTCTAAACTATATAGGGTTGCTAAAAGTCCTATTTATAGGCTGAAAATTGTGTGAAAATATGACTAAAACATTCCTAAAATAATCAAAGATAGACTGGGAAAAGATAACAGAGTTTAACTAGGAGAAGAATCCTAGTTAAGTGGGGAGCACGTCGCCACGTCGTGTTCGGCTCATCGAGACGCCATGCATCGCATTGTTGGGATGATGGGTTTTTCTCATCGGGACGTGGTGTGTTGCGCCTCCAGGACATCGGCTCTTCCCTGTCACGATGTTGCCATCTGTTTCATCTGAAATGCAAGACACACTCTACAAAAGGAAAAGCTTAATTAGGCTCGCGGAGAATTTGAATCAAGTATTACAACACTCGAATTTAGCTCAACTAATAGTTCAAGCTTTGCTTGATAATTAACAAATCAAATTTGAAAAAATATTTTAATTGAACTTTAATTACATATGAACTTTAAATGAATGTATAATTTGATATATGAATTTTGATTTTGTGCAATTATATACATGAAATTTTAATTATGGTTCAAATGTATACGTGAAATTTTAATTTTAATTCAATTATACGTGTTTAAAGAAATATATGCATCAATTTACTTTTCTACTGGATAAATATAATTATTTTTGTGCATGAAACATGTAAACTTAAACTGATGTTATATCAATTGTTGTGTTAATAGTTTATGGAAACTAGATCAAATTAAAATGTTCTGTACAAAATTTCACAAAATCTTAATTCATATATAAAATTACACATTAAACTAAAATTCATGTGTAGTTTTAAAATTTACCTCTTTTAAACAAATCATAGAGTTGATAAGTAAGGCTTTTAAAACTTAAATTCTGTATTGACAATCAATTAGGGATAAGTTTAATAGTAGGTATAAATTGATGGGAAATATTTTTTATAAATACATTTATATTGTAATTATTCAAGATTACATATAAAAAATAATACGAGATTAAATGAGCAAATGAAAAACATAATGATAATTATCAATATTTATTACTATATATATAAAGCTACATAACATGCCAAATGTCAAATTACTTTTACATGAAAAGTTAATCCCCAAATATCAATTCTAATCTCTCTATTTTTATGCAGTGGTTCATATTTCAGTAGTGTTAGAAATAGTGATTTTGGAATTTCATTTTCGATGTTCGAGCCCGTAAAGATTAATATTTACTATTTACAATGTTAGTATAAAAATATATTAAAGTTTGGTTGTAACACTCCAAACCCGGCCTAGACGTTATGGCCGAATCTGACAATGTCACATGATAGGGTGTTTGAAAACCATGTCATCGCGGTAAAACCGTTTTCATTTAATTATTTTTCCTTATCTCTTATTAGTTCCAAAATTTGTTTTACTCGTTTAATCAATTGTTTAAAACGTGACTCGTTGCGAAAGCTTTAAAAAAATCATTTATTTTATGGAAAATCGAGTTATTAAGTAATTTCATCCATTTCAGGAAAACCCCTTTGTTTTAGAGAAAACCGTTTGTTCATTGAGTTTGTGCAGTTAGAAAATCCATGAAAATCACAATAAAGAAAAAGTCCAAGGAAAATCCCAAATTACATCAAGAAAAATTTACCCAAATAATAGTAAAAATTATATAACCAGAAATCAAAACAGAGAATTTTATTAACCATGGTCACCGCTGAGTCCTCCGTCGCACCGCTTCGTCTAAGCTTTAGGATTACCTGATCACATTAAACAAAAGGGGTGAGTTTACGTAAACTCAGTGTGTAATCCCCACAAAAAACATGCATACATTCAAATAGTAGTAAACAGTCAAATGTAGTATGGGGCCTAAGTCCATTACATTTTCAGTAGAAGTTTGGGCCTTAACCCATTTCAGTTCAGTATCAGATATGCATTAGGCTTTAGCCCATCACAGTAACAATAATGTAAACAGTAATCAGTAAACAGAGTCCTACCCACCAGCCTCTACACACCATTTCCGTCCATCCCTGCACTCCATGTAGGGCTTATAACACCCACCCGTCCCTACACTCCAAGTCGTACCGAATGCGGCACATATCGAGAAACTTACTGATGAGTGCGGATAATAGGCTTAAGATCCTTTCAGTACAGTTCCTCCAATCATAATCATCCCCGCCCCATGCAATGCAACATACAGTATATCATGCTTTTGTGCAACTCTCAGTTATTCATATATAATTATCAGTGACCATGCATAAATTATCATGCTCAGTACATGCATTACATACAGTCAGATCACACATCTTGGGGTCTAAGTAATGCTTACCGACCCTACAGTAGGTTCACAGTCGACTTGGACGACCTGTGCAACCCTAAGAAAAATTTTAGTAAAAATGGGCTCACACGCCCATGTGGCCTACCCGTGTGGGCCCACACGCCCGTGTAGCCCAAATGGCTCAGTTTGGCCTTGGCCGTGTGGATCACACGGCCTGGCCCAAAATCCCACACGCTCATGTGGGCTACTCGTGTGGACCCTGTAACATCCTTAATTAATGGGCCTTTGCATTTGATGTATGTGCTACGTTTAATATGTCAATTAGAATGCGTAAGGGGTTCAGAATGGGCTCAGGTTTAGGTCGAGGCTATAGTTAAATTTCTTGTTTGAGCACTTTAGTGGAAAGCTTGTTAAGTTAGGGCATAAAAGATATTAGCTGTGTTTTAAAACACAAATGGGCTTGTGGCCCAGTGGCAAAATGGCGCCATTAAGAGGGAAGGGAGTTGGCATCAATTAAAGGTCCAAGGTTCGAGTCGCCTGGTACCTTTTATTTTAAATATTTTCGGTATTTATAGGAGCAGTAGTGGAGTTCGACAGTGATGCTTAAATTTAGGAATTTATTTAATGTGATAATGAGGTAGATAATGTGCTGATAAAGAAAGAAAGAGGTAGTGTCATCCATGACACTGTGGATGAGTAGTCAGATGAGGATAAGGAGAGAATCAAGGAGTTATCTGCAAGGCTAGGTGGTGGCCAAAATTTTGACCCTGAGGGGGGAGGAGAAATCGGTTTCTATTTTCCATAGGGGGTGCCGAATGTTTCCCTGTTATTTGTTTAATTTTTAGCTGTCAGGAAGGGCATTTCTGGGATTTGTTAGGTAAGTACCGAAGTTCTCTATAAATAGGGGGTGGTACTCTTCAATTCCGGCATTTGGAACCCCATTTTTTTCCCTCATTCTCTGTGCCAAAATTCTCAGTCTTTCTCTGCAACTTTTGTTAATTTCTTCTAAAAGCCAAAAACGCCTAAGCCTCTTCTTGTTCATCTCTTTTTCGGACCTTTCTTAAAAGCCGAAACCTTTCACTTCACTTTCATCTTCATTCTTTTTCCTCTTGTGCCGATTTCTCTATAAAGCCAAAATCTCCATAGTTTTCCTCTGTTCATCTTTTCATCAGATCTCTCTTAAAAATCGAAAACCCTTAGATCTCATTTGTAAGTTGGTTCTATTTCTTCCGGCATTTAAATCTTCTTCTTTCGCATTGCTGAATCTCCTCTCAAGTGCTAGCCGAATTCCCTGTGTTGAGGTAAGTGTCGACTTCTGTTAGTTTCTCATGTTTCCTTTCGATTTTTAGATGCCAAAGCTGAATGGCTAGTTGGTTGCTAAGGCCATCATTAGATTGATGTTTCTCACTAACCTTGTATTCCTCTTGAGGGCGTTATTCCTGGATTTGAAGGAGACCTGATCGTCTTGATCTAAAAGCCAAAAATCGTTAGTCTCTAAGTATCAGACTCTTCTTGGGATTTTAAGGTAAGGTGGTTTTCCCTAGATTTTCACTAGACTCGTTTATCGTATGTGAGATCTTAACTCTATGATGTGGATTAGTGACCATATGTTGTGATAGTAGTTCTGACAAGGACTTGTGATGGAATTAAATGTGGATCAGGCAAAGGAGAGGATTGGGTCCGTAGAACCAATCCCTAAGTTTAAGAAGCGCTACCGTGTCTCATCTTGTTCGAGATTGGCCCCGGGTTGTGGACAGGCTTACCAACAACACCTTAGGCGGATAGCGGTGGTGTTGGCTACGGATAGCATCGACATAAGCGATATCATCTTGTTTGAATCAGTGTGTAGATCTCTAACACACTAGTTAATTGCAATATATATGTTATGGGCTAAAAAGCCGGAAAAAGGCTGTGCAGACAGTCGAATAAAACCCGAAAAAAGGTTTACAAAGGATGCCAGGTACGTAATCATAAAAACCACTCTATCAGTATCGATATATGTGAAAACCTGTTTTCTTATTTTTTTTAAGTATGTATGCATGGGGTGGGACTATGATAACGAAGTTGAAGTGCATGATAGGTCACTTGGTGATCGGTGGTTAAACCACAAAATCTAATGTTAGGTCACATAGTGATCAGTGGCGATGCCACGTTTAATGATTCCTGATTAATAGGAATAGGCAGTACGGCTGTCGTTATGGTGTGTAGCGGGTGGAAGGTTGATTGTAGAAATCACCGAGGTGTGATGGTTGGTATGGGTTGATGTGTAGAGGATGGAATTCTAGGTTGGGTTGGGCTATTCATCATTTATTATTTATCATGTAATTATGATTGATGCTTTCATGTATGGGCCAGGGCTCATAATGTGTTTATGGGCTTAGGTCGTTGTGTGTTTCGGGATTTATACACTAAGTCTTGGTGACTCACCCTTTTCATTTTTCCTCTACTCTTTCAGATGAGCAGTAGATCGTGGACATGGGAGCCGAGACGGACTTGAGGGACCATCAAGTTATTTATTTTCTTAGACTATTTCGGGTGTTTATTTAAGTTATGAATTATTGGGACTATTTTTGTAATAAGGCCTCCCTAGCTTAATGTTTTGATCTATATTTGATGATGTTTACATTTATCAATCTATGCTCAAAGTTTTAATTATAAAAAGAAATAAAATGGGCTTTTCAAACAAGAAGTTTTATAATAAAAAAAAAGCTACAAAAGTTTTCCCCATTTGTCACTTATTTAATGAATACTTCTACAAATCAACCAAGATTGGAAAACCCTTTAAAGTGAAGTTTTTAACTGTTAACTCATGGCATACCAGATCCAGCCGTGATGTTTGGGCCGGGTTTGGGGTGTTACATTTTGGTATCAGAGCCCAGTTCAAAACTCGGGCTGTGAAATGGGCCTAGTAATGTTTTGTAAAGTTGATGGGAATTTGGAAAAATATTCTGGAAGAAGATATGGCCTTCGAGTCTACTGGCACCCGATCCACGCAGGTAAGTATTCTAAATTTGATATGATATGCATGATTGGGCTTGATGGGATTGATGGACGTAGACTAGTATGTTAGGCATTGATGGACTTTAGGCTTAGTTTAAACAACTTTTTAAATTCATAAGATTTAATCTGACCAAACAAACCTGTAAACAAGTCGTGAGATTAGGGTGTGGCAACAGGCATACGCATGTATAGGATTGGATTCAGGGAGAGCTTGGTACTTAAGTAGTCCTAGTGACTCACCTCCTCTTCGCTGGAATCTTACCTAGTGCATAGTGACTATTCACCTTAGTCATAAGGACTTGTTGACGGGCCAAAATTTATAATTAAAACCCGAAAGGGACTAGCCATCCTATTTTACAAAATTACCAAATTACCTCTGATTTGTAAAATGACCAAAATATCCCTAATTTATTAAATTACTAAATTACCCCTGATTTGTAAAATTATCGAAATACCCCGGATTGCAAAATTACCGAAATACCCTCTGATTGCAAAATTACCAAAATACTCTTATTTTACAAAATTTCCAAGGAGCCCTATTCTAGAAAATTACGAAAATACCCTCATAGGATAAATTACGAAAATACCCCTGGATAGTGAAACAACAAATATACCCCTATATGATGAATGTAAGTTCGTGGATGCTGCTTGTATGTTGATGGTTGATGATTGAATGCATGTGCTTCCTAGAACTAGAAGATGTGGACTTGAGACTGAATTGTAGATATAATTGCGGATTCGAAAGAACTACTCTTAAGACTACTATTCATAAGACTGTTCGTGGTTAATCAGTGGAAGAAAATTAATAATTCTTAAAATTCCTAATCAAATAAACGTGAATCGATAAAATGAGTACAATGGGTCGTGGACGTCCGCCGCGTAGTCATGATAGGGGTAGGACGGCTGTGTCAGAACTAGTAGGATCTGGCCATGAGTCTGGAAACGAGATGCCGGTTCCACCGGCTGCAGAGGTGGAATTTTAGGACCAGACGATCGGAGATGATGCGGTATCTCAAGTAATGTTAAGGCGAGCATAGGCACACGGAGCGAAAAATGCGTGCGAGGCGACTTAGAGCCAATAGAGGCGAGAAGTGTTTAGGGAATTTACGGTGTAGCCCCGAGTTGGTGAGTATTGGTTGGAGGGGGTGGAACGTATAATGGATGATTTGGATTTCACGGAGGAGGAGAAGTTGAAAGGGGTTGTATCTCTCCTGCGGGATGAAGCATATCAATGGTGGCTTACGGTTAAGGATAGGACGGTAGTTGACCGTATCACCTGGGATTTCTTCAAAACAGCATTCCAGAGTAAATACATTGGGACAAGTTATGCGGATGCGCAGCGTAGAGCATTTCTGAACCTGGTTCAGGGAAGTAGGTCGGTGGCTGCGTATGAAGCAGAATTCTTATGCCTTAGCCGTTATGCTCGAGGGATGGTGGCCACAGAACATGAAAGTTGTTTTCAATTTGAGGATGGTTTGAGGGACGAACTGCGTGTGTTGATAGCACCACAGCGAGGGAGGGAATTTGTTGTGCTTGTGGAAAAAGCTAAGATAGCTGAGGAGGTAAAGGGGACGGAGAAACTGAATCGGGATAGAGATAGGGGTGGAAGTAAGAGGAATTTTGAATCGTCAGGGGCAGCTAGGCAAACTCAGAAAAGACCTAAGTCGACGGGTAGAAAGCGGGATGAGAGAGACGCTCACTTTGCAAGCTAGACACAGAAGTGTGCTCGATGTGGTTAATTCTATGTAGGTGAGTGTTGGGCAAGCAGTGGGAAGTGCTTTAGGTGTGGATCTACGGACCACAAAGTTAGAAACTGTCCGTAGCAACGGGGCAGTGAAGGGCCCACAGGTCAAGAGAGTGCACCGCCAGGAAAAGGAGGTCAACAACCACCAAGGGGCCGTGGTCAAGTCAATGGTGGCAATGGCACAGGACATGGTCGTGCAGGTGCAAGTTATGCTGAGGCGAGGCAGCTAGCTTTGGTCTATGCAGCACGTCGCCAAGGGGACGAGGATGCTATAGATGCGAATACCGATACGTACTCTACTATATTATACTAAGTGTTTCTTTTGGCTTTAGAATTAGAGTACGCAGCGAAAGCATAGTGGTGAGACTTGGGTAGTAAGATTAATAGTTAGTTGGAAATTTCGAGGACGAAATTTCTTTAAGGAGGGTAGAACTGTAACATCTTCAATTAATGGGCCTTTGCATTTGATGTGTGTGCTACGTTTAATATGTCAATTAGAATGTGTAAGGGGTTCAGAATGGGCTCATGTTTGGGTCGAGGCTGCAGTTAAATTTCTTGTTTGAGCACTTTAGTGGAAAGCTTGTTAAGTTAGGGCATAAAAGATAATAGCTGTGTTTTAAAACACAAATGGGCTTGTGGCATAGTGGCAAAATGACGCCATTAAGAGGGAAGGGAGTTGGCGTCAATTGAAGGTCCAAGGTTCGAGTCGCCTGGTACGTTTTATTTTAAATATTTTCGGCATTTATAGGAGCAGTAGTGGAGCTCGGCAGTGATGCTTAAATTTAGGAATTTATTTAATGTGATAATGAGGTGGATAATGTGCTGATAAAGGAAGGAAGAGGTAGTGTCATCCATGACACTATGGATGAGTAGTCAGATGAGGATAAGGAGAGAATCAATGAGTTATCTGCAAGGCTAGGTGGTGGCCGAAATTTTGACTCTGAGGGGGGGAAGGAGAAATCGATTTCTATTTGCCATAGGGGGTGCTGAATTTTTCCCTATTATTTGTTTAATTTTTAGCTGTCAGCAAGGGTACTTTCGGGATTTGTTAGGTAAGTGCCGAAGTTCTCTATAAATAGGGGGTGGTACTCTTAAATTCCGGCATTTGGAACCCTATTCTTTTCTCTCATTCTCTGTGCTGAAATTCTCAGTCTTTCTTTGCAACTTCGTTTAATTTCTTCTAAAAGCTGATGCCCCCTAAGCCTCTTCTTGTTCATCTCTTTTTCGGACCTTTCTTAAAAGCCGAAACCTTTCACTTCACTTTCTTCTTCATTCTTTTTCCTCTTGTGTCGATTTCTCTATAAAGCCGAAATCTCCATAGTTTTCCTCTGTTCCTCTTTTCATCTGATCTCTCTTAAAAATCGAAAACCCTTAGATCTCATTTGTAAGTTGGTTCTATTTTTTCCGGCATTTAAATCTTCTTCTTTGGCATTGCCGAATCTCCTCTGAAGTGCTAGCCGAATTCTCTGTGTTGAGGTAAGTGTCAACTTCTGTTAGTTTTTCATGTTTCCTTTCGGTTTTTGGACACCAAAGCCAAATGGCTAGTTGGTTGCTAAGGCCATCATTAGATTGATGTTTCTCACTAACCTTGTATTCCTCTTGAGGGCATTATTCAGGGATTTGAAGGAGACCTGATCGTCTTGATCTAAAAGCCGAAAATCGTTTGTCTCTAAGTATCATACTCTTTTTGGGATTTTAAGGTAAGGTGGTTTTCCCTAGATTTTCGTTAGACTCGTTTATCATATATGAGATCTTAACTCTATGATGTGGATTAGTGACCATATGTTGTGATAGTAGTTCTGACAAGGACTTGTGATGGAATTAAATATGGATCAGGCAAAGGAGAGGATTGGGTCCTTAGAACCCATCCCTAAGATTAAGAAGCGCGCTGTGTCTGCCGTTCGAGATTGGCCACCTAGTTGTGGACCAGCTTCTGAACAACACCTTAGGCAGATAGCAGTGGTGTTGGCTACGGATAGCGTCGGCATAGGCAGTATCATCTTGTCGGTAATCAGGTGTGTAGGTCTCTAACACACTAGTTAATTGCAATATATATGTTATGGGCTAAAAAGCCAGAAAAAGGCTATGCAGACAGTCGAATAAAACCCGAAAAAGGGTTTACAAAGGATGCCAGGTACGTAATCATAGAAACCACTCTACGAGTATCGATATATGTGAAAACCTATTTTCTTGGTGTTTTTAAGTATGTATGCATGGGGTGGGACTATGATAACGAAGGGGAAGTGCATGATAGGTCACTTGGTGATCGGTGGTTAAACCACAAAATCTAATGTTAGGTCACATAGTGATCGGTGGCGATGCCACGTTTAATGGTTCCTGATTAATAGGAATAGGCAGTACGGCTGTCGTTATGTTGTGTAGCGGATGGAGGGTTGATTGTAGAAATGCCCGAGGTGTGATGGTTGGTACGGGTTGGTGTGTAGAGGATGGAATTCTAGGTTGGGTTGGGGCAGTGAAGGGCCCACAGGTCAAGAGAGTGCTCCGCCAAGAAGAGGAGGTCAACAACCACCAAGGGGCCGTGGTCAAGTCAATGGTGGCAATGGCATAGGACATGGTCGTGGAGGTGCAGGTTATGCTGAGGCGAAGCAGCCAGCTTTGGTCTATCCAGCACGTCGCCAAGGGGACGAGGACGCTCTAGATGCGAATACCGGTGTGTACTCTACCATATTATACTAAGTGTATCTTTTGGCTTTAGAATTAGAGTGCGCAGCGAAAGCATAGTGGTGAGACTTGAGTAGTACGATTAATAGTTAGTTGGAAATTTCGAGGACAAAATTTCTTTAAGGAGGGTAGAACTGTAACATCCTCAATTAATGGGCCTTTGCATTTGATGTGTGTGCTACGTTTAATATGTCAATTAGAATGTGTAAGGGGTTCAGAAGGGGCTCAGGTTTGGGTCGAGGCTGTAGTTAAATTTCTTGTTTGAGCACTTTAATGGAAAGCTTGTTAAGTAAGGGCATAAAGGATATTAGCTGTGTTTTAAAACACAAATGGGTTGTAGCCCAGTGGCAAAATGGCGCCACTAAGAGGGAAGGGAGTTGGCGTCAATTGAAGGTCCAAGGTTCGAGTCGCCTGGTACCTTTTATTTTAAATATTTTCGGCATTTATAGGAGCAATAGTGGAGTTCATCAGTGATGCTTAAATTTAGGAATTTATTTAATGTGATAATGAGGTGGATAATGTGCTGATAAATGAAGGAAGAGGTAGTGTCATCCGTGACACTGTGGATGAGTAGTCAGATGAGGATAAGGAGAGAATCAAGGAGTTATCTGCAAGGCTAGGTGGTGGCCGAAATTTTGACTCTGAGGGGGGGAGGAGAAATTGGTTTCTATTTTCCATAGGGGGTGCCAAATTTTTCCCTGTTATTTGTTTAATTTTTAGCTGTCAGGAAGGGCACTTCCAGGATTTGTTAGGTAAGTGCCGAAGTTCTCTATAAATATGGGTGGTACTCTTCAATTCCGGCATTTGGAACCCCATTCTTTTCTCTCATTCTCTGTGCTGAAATTCTCAGTCTTTCTCTGCAACTTCTGTTAATTTCTTCTAAAAGTTGAAAATGCTTAAGCCTCTTCTTGTTCATCTCTTTTTCAGACCTTTCTTAAAAGTCAAAACCTTTCACTTCACTTTCTTCTTCATTCTTTTTCCTCTTGTGTCGATTTCTCTATAAAGTCGAAATCTCTATAGTTTTCCTCTGTTCATCTTTTCATCTGATCTCTCTTAAAAACTGAAAACCCTTAGATCTCATTTGTAAGTTGGTTCTATTTCTTTCGGCATTTAAATCTTCTTCTTTGGCATTGCCGAATCTCCTCTCAAGTGCTAGTCGAATTCCCTGTGTTGAGGTAGGTGTCGACTTCTGTTAGTTTCGCATGTTTCCTTTTGGTTTTTGGACACCAAAGCCGAATGGCTAGTTGGTTGCTAAGGCAATCATTAGATTGATGTTTCTCACTAACCTTGTATTCCTCTTGAGGGCGTTATTTCGGGATTTGAAGGAGACCTGATCGTCTTTTTCTAAAAGCCGAAAATCGTTAGTCTCTGAGTATCATACTCTTCTTGGGATTTTAAGGTAAGGTGGTTTTCCCTAGATTTTTGTTAGACTCGTTTGTCGTATGTGAGATCTTAACTCTATGATGTGGATTAGTGACCATATGTTGTGATAGTAGTTCTGACAAGGATTTGTGATGGAATTAAATATGGATCAGGCAGTATCATCTTGTCGGTAATCAGGTGTGTAGATCTCTAACACACTAGTTAATTGCAATATATATGTTATGGGCTAAAAAGTCGAAAAGAGGCTGTGTAGACAGTCGAATAAAACCCAAAAAAGGGTTTACAAAGGATGCCAGGGACGTAATCAAAGAAAGCACTCTATGAGTATTGATATATGTGAAAACCTGTTTTCTTGTTTTTTTTAAGTATGTATGCATGGGGTGGGACTATGATAACGAAGGGGAAGTGCATGATAGGTCACTTGGTGATCGGTGGTTAAACCACAAAATCTAATGTTAGGTCACATAGTGATAAGTGGCGATGCCACGTTTAATGATTCCTAATTAATAGGAATAGGTAGTACGGCTGTCGTTATGGTGTGTAGCGGATGGAGGGTTGATTGTGGAAATCCCCGAGGTGTGATGGTTGGTACGGGTTGGTGTGTAGAGGATGGAATTCTAGGTTGGGTTGGGCTATTCATCATTTATTATTTATCATGTAATTATGATTGATACTTTTATGTATGGGCCAGGGCTCATAATGTGTTTGTGGGCCTTAGGTCGTTGTGTGTTTCGGGATTTATATATTGAGTCTTGATGACTCACCCTTTTCATTTTTCCTTTACTCTGTCAGATGAGCAGTAGATTGTGGACATGGGAGCCGAGACGGACTCGAGGGGCCATCAAGTTATTTATATTCTTAGACTATTTCGGGTGTTTATTTAAGTTATGAATTATTGGGACTATTTTTGTAATAAGGCCTCCCTAGCTTAATGTTTTGATCTATATTTGATGATGTTTACATTTATCAATCTATGCTCAAAGTTTTAATTATAAAAAGAAATAAAATGGGCTTTTCAAACAAGAAGTTTTATAAAAAAAAAAAAGCTACAAAAGTTTTCTCCATTTGTCACTTATTCAACGAATACTTCTGCAAATCAACCAAGATTGGAAAACCCTTTAAAGTGATGTTTTTAACTGTTAACTCATGGCATACCAGATCTGGTCGTGATGTTTGGGCCGGGTTTGGGGTGTTACAGACCCACACGCCCATGTGGCCCACACGACCCATATCGGTCTAGCCCGTGTGTCGGACACGACCTACCTGGACATCACACGGTCGTGTCTTGCGCGCACAGCCTGGCCTCATCGATCACACACCCATGTTATAGCACACTGCGTACCACACGAGCAACCACACGCCCATGTGGCGTCGACAGTAGGGTTTTTGACTTTCATTGAAACCCCGTTTTCTGTATTTTCGAGTACACACCTTGTTTCAACTGATGCTACAATGATCCCCGAGCATTTCAGAACCTAAAATTCGTCATTCCAACACCCAATTTCAGTAACATTAACAAAACCTAAACGGGATTGCAATGAGACGCTCATCCTTTAACTATCGAAACACATACCTTCGATCAAAACGAGAATCCCACACCATAACTCGTTGAATGGGAGCGATGTTCAGTCCCTTGATTACTTCCTAGACATCAAAAGGAACCCCTCTTAGAAAGAATTCAGAAAGCGTTTAGAAAAGCAAGCACTAGAACTTACCAACCTACCGTTAATGCACGAATGATATGGGAACGACAGAATATCGATTCGATTATCAAAAAGAAAGCAAAAAGAGGGAAAGAAAAAAAAGAATCGGGAAAGACGAAAATAACTAAAGGAAATCGGCAGAGAAGGGTAGGAGAGACGTCAGAAAAGAAAAAACACGGTGGAATAGAGAGGAAAAGAATGCCGAAAATTTCCCTAAAGGAATCCCAACTAAACTGATAACTTCCACATCCCTCGATTTTCTCCCACTTACACCTCCATCACAACCACTTCAGAATTATAATTTCAATCGAACTCATCCACACGCTACACGCCCCATGCAAAAAGAATTCCCTTGCTCACACAGGGATTCGAACACAAGACCTCCTTCCACCCAGCGCTCCACTTATCGACCAGACCAGCAGGCCCATTCTGATGTAAACTTACAAACAATTACTTAAAAGCCTACTAGCCAGAAATAAGGGTTAAGTCAGAAAAATACTAAAATTTGCCAAAGTCAGGGCTTGCACTTAGGACCTCTCACACACACCCAGAACACTTAACCATTGAAGCAGATACACGGTTGTCACATTTTCACAATAAAAAAAATAAGAATTTTGGGGCGTTACGTTGGTTCCTTAATTTTGTCGAATTGATAGTTAATTAAGTTATAAGGATGGTAACTCAAAATTATATAGACCTTATTATTAATAATTCATGTAAATTATGAGTATTTTGATAGCAAATATTGTAGTTTTATTACAAATTTGTATATTAGGACAAAATTAAAGATAAATTTGTAATCTTACTTATTTACATGCTACTTTGACATTTTTTTTTCCGTTTTGGCGCAATTTGGTGCAATAGCAGAAAAATTAGTCTTGAAGCCACATGTTTGAATGTTCGATGCTGTAGCATTTCTTGCAGCAAAGGCCATGCAGACGTGGTGTAACACCCCAAACCTAGCCTAGACGTTATGGCCGAATCTAGTGATGTCACATGGAGGGATTTTGAAAACGGAATCGACTCATTAACCCATTAGAAAATCATAACTTGCATACATTTATCAATTACTGGAAACTTTAATTAATTGATTCATTTTCCAAAACTTATTAAAGCGAAATCCTTAATTGTTTAAGTTTGAAACTGCAGTCGTGTTCTAAGGAAAACCAGTGTTTGAGTAAAAATCTTTGTTTTTAATAAATCATTTTAACAAAATAATTAACTAGTTAAATAACCTAAAAATACCAGTTAAAAACCAAACAGTTTAAAATAGTCTAGAAAGTCCCAGAGAATACAACTCTCAAATCATAACGCCAAACGTAAATAAAACCATAAACAAAATAAAATAGTTATGATGAGGGGTCACCGTCTAGTCCTTCGTTGTACCGATTCGCCTAACTCTATGGATTACCTGTACAGAATAAACAGAAAAGGGTGAGTTTACGTAAACTCAGTGTGTAACCCCACAGGATTAAGTATGCACACACATATAGAGTATCACAAATCAAACAAATTCAGATTCGAGCCTAGGTCCCTGTTAGATACAGATACAGATTCGGGCCAAGACCCATTTCAGATGCAGATACAGATATGCAAATCAGATATAAGAATCCTATCCCTATCCTCTACACACCATCTCCGACTATCCCTACACACCATGTGGGGTTTAAAACACCCACCCAGCCCTACACACCACATTGTACCAAAGCAGCACATAACAGATGTAATGCAGCCATGCTGCCAGATAACAGGCAAAACTGCCTTTCAGAACACTTCCTCTATTATAACAATCCCACCCCAAAAACAGGAACGGAAACAAAACATACATACAGTATTACAGATAATACATGCTTAACATGCGTATATAAACAGATAGCAGATATGCATGGCATAGACAAGCTCAGAACAATACACTAGTCTAACAGAACACATAGTTTTAGGGTTTAGTAACCTTTACCGACCCCTCGATAGGTCCACAGTCGATTAGGACGACCCGTGCGACCCTACGAAAAATTTTAGTATAATGGGCCCACATGCCCGTGTAGGCCCACATGCCTAATTTGGCCTAGCCCGTGTGGCTCACACGGCCACAATCCGACCATCACATGGCCATGTCCTGCGCACAGCCTGGCCTTCGTCGATCACATGGCCATGTTGTCGCACACAGCGACAGATTGAAATTTTGGCTTTCGTCAAATCCCATTTTTCTACGTTTTGGGTACACACCTGGTATTGTTTTGATGCAAAAACACTCCCGAACAGACCAGCATCTAAAATCAATACCACAAACCTTCCAATATCATTCATAATTCTCAATTAAACTGAAATTGCGAAACTAAAAATATTTCAAATCAAACATTTAACACTTGCACAACAACCCCGAACAATTCAGTTATGATTCTGAACGAGGAGAGCCCCTATCTTCTTGATTCACTGTTGCCAAAACAGACAATGAGTCTCCAAATGACAATTAGAAAACAATATTACAAACAGAAAATTTACCTCCACTTGCTGAACAACTAAACAGAGCGTGAAAAAAGGAGATAGTTGAAACAAAAATCAACACGAAAGAAATCAAAACGAAAGGAAAAGACAAGGAAAAATTTTGGCAGAAGGAGGAGAAAAGAACAGCCATCCAAAAGTTGAGAGAAAAATTTGAAAAATAAGAGAAAATCAAGATGTGACCGAAAATCCATTGTTTTTCTCCCACTAACCCCACTACATACAACTACCTCAGAAGTTAGGCTCCATTGAAACTCTCAACACAACACTGAGCCAAAAATAAATACCCACACTCATGCTGGGATTTGAACACAGAATCTCCAACCCACAAGCTCCTTACAACCTAAACCAGCAGGCTCATTCTGATATGCCTTTACAATTAACTCAATATAAGCCCACTGAGCAAGTAAAAGGCTTAAGTAAAAAAAATTCCAAAATTTACCAAATACAAGGCTTGAACTTGGGACCTCTCACACACTCCCTGAACACATAATCACTGAAACAGATACACTGTTGTGTCACATTTTCACAAAAGCAGAAATAAGTATTTTAGGGTGTTACACGTGGATTGATGGCTGATCAGCATGAAGCGTCTTAAAATTATTTATTGGACTTCCAAATTCAATTTGACACATTTTGTAGTTTGATCACTGGAGTGGACAAGCCTGTTGCTTAGTTTGAAGCCCAAACTGTCCACTAAGGGAGGAAAAGAGCCCAATTCGGCTATGGAAGCCCAACCGTCCATAGATAATTAAATTAGGCACCCAAAACTTGTTAAAAAAATTAGAAATTAGTCATAACAACTTCTCCATGTGACCATTCACATCATTTGCATTATTTAAATAATTCTAAGCTAGGAAGGTGAATTATTTTAACACATGCACGCTATTGTGATTTCTCTTAAAGGCTTGCATACTTATTTCTTTCTTTATTTAATTTAATTTAAAGCATACTTAAGTTAGTTTAATATAATTAAAACCCATAACTTTAATTTATTTTCATCACCAATTTCCTTAGTAATTAGTTTTGTAGTACTTGATTTGTATAAACAGTCCATATGGAGACGATAACTCTTACTCACTACTTTATTATTTGTCAACGATTGTGTATACTTGCACATCAATCGAATATTCTAAGACGAGTTTTTGGCATAATTGTTGGGCACTGTTATTTTAGTCAATTATTTGTGAAATTAATTGTCTTTCAATTTGGTTCAATTTTATCTTGGTTTTACTTTAATAGTTTTCGTTGTTATTCAGGTGATAATGGATGCTCTACAACATGTTCAAGGAGGAGAATTTGCTTATAATGCTCACAATTTGATCATTTTTTCCAATGATAGAAATTGCATCATTCAACAATATGTTGTTCCTCTCTTCAATGAGCTCAATCTAGGTATTGTTGGACCCGAAATTGAGGCACCACAATTCGAACTAAAGCCATTCATGTTCCAAATGTTGCAAATTGTTGGTCAATTTAGTGGGATGCCTACTGAAGATCCACATCTTCATCTTCGCTTGTTCATGGAAGTAAGTGACTCGTTCAAATTGATCGGAGTTACAGAAGATGATTTGATACTAAAATTATTCTCATACTCCTTGGGAGATAAAGCATGAATGTGGTTGAAATCTCTACCATCCGTATCCGTAAGTAAATGGCAAGAATTGGCCGAATGATTCTTGATGAAGTATATCCCTCCCAATAAGAATGCCAAACTTCGGGATGAGATCACCACATTCCAGCAATTCGACGAAGAATCTTTACACGAGGCATGGTAGCGGTTCAAAAAGTTACTATGAAGGTGTCCTCACCATGGTATTCCTTATTGCATTCAAATGTAGACTTTCTATATTGGTCTTACTGTACAATGGTGGTAGATGCCTCTACAAATGGAGCAATTCTTTCTAAGTCTTACAATGAAGTTGACGCACTTATATCTTTAGCAGCTTAAGTATCATTAATGTCCTCTATGCATAAGAACTTTACTACTAATGGTTTCAATGGTAATAAGACAGGACAATAGCCAATTCAATTTGAGAACATTTCATGTGTGTTTTGTGGGTACAACCATGTGCTCAAAAATTTTCTATCACATTCAAAGTCTATCTACTACAAAGGGAATCAAAACCAGAATAGGAATGGTCGAGGTATGCATTTGAACCTTTATAATTCTTCATGGCATAACCATCCTAAATTTTTATGGAGTAATCAAGGCTCAGCTCCTAGCAACTATTATATGCCATCCCAAATGAATAATCTGTCGAGATTTACTCAACAAGTTCAAAAACCTCTACAAGTAAAATCTTCCAATGGTTTGGAGAACTTGTTGAAGGCATATATGGAAAAGAATGATGCAACCTTGAGGAATTTGGAAACCAAGTGTGTAACACCCCAAAACCGGCCCATACGTTACGACCAGGTCTGGTATGCTACGGGTTTAACGTTAAAAACTTACTTGAAATGGTTTTGTAAAACTTTGTCGTTTTTACAGTATTCGCTAAAAAGATGACACTTGTAGGAAATCTTCGTAATTTATTCTTTTGCATTTTATTTCCTTTTAAACATGAGTCTTTGATCATAAATTTGAAAAGAAATAAATGTTAGCAAATATCAATTTAAACCTAAACTATGGGGCCTTATTACATCAAAGGATTCCAACGTTTAAAACTTAAAATAAAAACGGAAAGTATAAAACGAATAACTTGATGGCCCCTCGAGTCCGCCTTGGCTCCCATGTCCACAATCTACTGTTCATCTGAAATGTTTAAAAAAATAATAGGATGAGTCACCAAGACTCAGTGTGTAAATCCCGAAAACACATGAAAGGCTTAAGCCCATAAACACATTATGGGCCTTGGCCCGTATACAAGGGTAACTATATATGCATCATGGCCCAACCCAGCCTAGAAATCCATCCTCTACACACCAACCCGTACCAACCATCACACCTTGGGGATTTCTACAATCAACCCACCAACCGGTACACACCATATCAACAGTCATATTGCCTATTCCTTATCAATCAGGAATTTTAACGTGGTTTTCTACGACCGATCACCAAGTGACCTAACATTTCATTTCGTGGGTTTTCTACCACCGATCACGATGTGACCTAACATTTCATTACGTGGGTTTTCTACCATCGATCACCATGTTACCAATCATGCTCTTCCCTTTTCCATATCAAACCCATCCCATGCATACATTCATGCAAAATCAAACAATATACTACCTAAGAGATTCTGATCTTTCACATACATTGATACACATATAGAAGTTTCTATGGTTACATACACGGCATCCTTTGCCTACCACTCAGGTAACCCGATTATTCATCTGACCTATTTTTGGCTTTTAGCCGTCACATATTATACATACAGATTATTAGTGTGTTAGAGATCTACACACAGTTACTGACTAGGGACGACACTTTCTATGTCGACACTATCAGAAGTCGATACGACTGCTACTTGCCTAAGGTGTTGTTCCGAAGCCGATCCACAACTCGGTGGCCAATCCCGTACCGCTGACACAGCTTGTTTCTTAAACTTTGGAATCGGGTTTTCAGATCTAATCCCCTTCTTTGCCTGATCCATATTTGATTCCATTACAAGTCCTTGTCAGAACTACTATCACAACATATGGTTGTTAATCCACATCTTAGAGTTAAGATCTCTCATACGATAAACGAGTCTAATCAAAAATCTAAAGAAAACCATCTTACCTTGAAATCTTGAAATTAGAGACTAACAATTTCTGGCTTTTAGATTTACTCGATCTACTTCACTTCTCGAATGTCGCCAAACACATAAAATACATGAAACTATTAAACAATTAGCTTTTCGGCTTTATCTTCCAAAAGCCGAAAGAGATCTTAAGGAACATCAAGAGTCGACACTTACCTTACTAGAGAAGATTCGACTACTCCTAAAGGATTCTGGTTTTTTGCGAAAATCAGGAAGAGAAGATGATTCGAAGGAATCTATGGAGATGTGGCTTTTAATGAAGAGATTGGCAGGAAGATGAAAAGAGAATTTCGGCAACCACAGGTAGGTTCGGCTTTTGAGAAGATCAAAAAGAAAAGAATGTAGAGAAAGGATTATGAGGTTTCAGCTTTTAGAAGGAAAAAGAGAAAAGAACAATGGAGTTTCGGCTTTTGAATCAAAGTGAAGATGAGAGAATAGGCTTAGAGATTTCGGCTTTTGCAGAGAATGAAGAAGAAGATGGAACTTTAAGAGTTTTTGGCTTTTACTCAGAGGAGAAGAGAAAGAATAGATGGAAACCCTAAAGGCCAAAAATAAAGAAGAGAACCCTCACCTGACTATTTATAATTTCGGCACCCCTTAGCCATATCAGAAACCGATTCCTCCTCCCCCTCAGAGTTTGAAATTCGGCCACCACTATGACCAGTAGATCAGATCCTAAATTTCCTCCCTTATCTTTACCCACCCACACATCCAAAGGAGGCTTAAATAACACCACCTCTTCCTTCCTTTATCAGCACATTATCCATATTATCCAAGTCATTTAAATCCTCCTATTTTTAAGCCTTGTTGTCGTCCAACTCCACCTAATTAATTGTCGAAAATTAACTAACTTAAATTAAAAGAATTGGGCTTCAGGCAAACTTAAATTTGGGCCTCCTCAGTTGACGCCACCTCCTGTCTCTCTTAGTAGCGCCATTTAGCCACTGGGCCACAAGCCCATTTTGTGTTTTAAAACACAGATAATATCTTTTAAGCCCTATCTTAACAAGCTTTCCACTAGAGTGTCCCAACAGAAATTTGACTAAAGCTTCGGCTTAAACCTGAGCCCATTCTGAACCCCTTAAACACTCTAATTGACATATTAAACGTAGCACACATCAAATGCAAAGGCCCATTAATTCAGGATGTTACAAAGTGGGACAACTAACCAATATGCTCAGAAGCAGACCTCAAGGTGTTTTGCCTAGTGACACAAAAAATCCAAAAAGCATGGGAAAAGAACATTGCAAAGCCATCACCTTGAGGAGTGGGAAGACTTTGGAACCCAAAGTTATTGAAACTAGAGGTAAACCTGTTGTTATTCGGAACAAGAAGGAAATTCAACTGAATGTTGGAATTTCTACAGTACACAAGTTTGTTCCCACAATTGAGAACTCTGCACTTGAGACCCAGGAAGCAGCCTTACTGTAACAAAATAGATAGGTCAAGATCAAAACCCCACTACCTCCATATCCTCAACAATTCTAGAAGTAACATTAGGGTTGTAACAACCCAAACTCAGCCTAGACGTTGTGGTCGGATTATGAAGGTTACATTGCTAGATAAAATAAAACTATTACTTATTTTGGAGAAAAACCAAATCCAGTGGGTTGAAAATTCCACCGTCTCACTTTTTTGTAAAACATACTAACCATTTCAATAGTTCAAGCTAATTCACCTATAATCATAGCGTACTAAAATTATTTTTAGTGAAATCCTTAAATTTAGTTTGCAGCAGCAAATACTTAAAACTTATAGTTTGAAAAAAAATGGAGTTCATTTTAGTTGCCCTAAGTTGAACTGTTAACCATTTTGAGCTTTAGCATAGTAAACCATTTAGTCTTAATGATCTAAACAAATCATGAAATGTCCAAAATTTAAACAAACCATAATAAAGTCTGAAATGTTCAATTTAAATCAAATAGAATAAAACCATGAATTACCAAATCAAAATGTGAAGTTCAAGTTTTCTGTGACGTCGTCCAATGTTAAGTCGGAGGATTACCTGAAACAAATCATACAGGAGTGTAAGCTTATAGCCCAATGTGTGATTTGGCCTATAATTCCAAAACATACATTTTAATATTCATCAATATTATATCAGAATAACATATTTCAAATAATTCATATATTATCAAAATCCATGCAGATATTAACTTATCATACTGTAGCATAACATACTAAATCATATCGTACATATCATATTAAATCATATTATGCAAATCATAGCCTACCCCAATTCGCTACATAGCATCTCCATCCAGCCAATCACACCACATTGGACTACACGAGTCCATCCATCCAATCACACCAATATGTGGCGGTATGTCACTTGGAGCTGCAATACATATAGTGTTGCAGTCTAACCGCCATATTTGCTGTAAGTAATGCCATATATACTTCCTCCGTCAAAACATATCCCACCATACACATATACATATTTTATACATATCATAATCATAAACAGATGACATACATACACATATGGCATATATTACATGACATGCTTTCATACATAGTTCAGTTTTCTCATAACATAACTTATAGTTTAATTTTGGATTAACATATTTATCAAGCTTTTAGAGCTACTCGTACATAATTAAGTAATAAACTTTCAGTTTTTTTACCCTTACAATGTCCTCAGACCCAACTATCAAATTCCTTAAACAACCATTAATCGGGCCCTAAAATTTGCCAAAAAGGCCCACACGGCCGTGTACCTCACACGACCTGGCACATGGCCATGTGGAAACTGAGCAGTCTCAAAACAACTTCTATGTCGAGTTTTCAGTCGAATTTCAATGGAATTTTAGGGTTGTTTTCACACACCTAATTACATAAGCGACCAACTCCATTACTGGAAACCTACAAACCTATAATTTCCAACAAAACGCTCCAACCAATTCATCGAAAATCAATCAATTCAACAATTTAACACCCAAAATTCCAGCGTCCATAACAAAATCCGCATACTTACCACATTAAAAATAGCGACTAAAACTAAGTCTACTCAGCTGGAGGATTAGGATTTTCACAACATTCCTCTAAATCAAAAGCACGAAAACACCAATTTTAATAAACAATACACATATCAATTAAACCCACTCAAACGAACAACCTCAAACACAACATCCTTTAACAACACAAAAAATACCCAAATGAAACTTACCTCGCACAAGAACACGTCCATCCCAAGACGAAAACCCACAACTACTCAAGAAAGATCGAAAGAAAATCCAAAGACTAGAGAAGAAAAAGAGAATAAAAAATAATAAAAGAAGATGATTAAGAAAGCAAGGAACAGACGTGCAAGCAAGAAAGGGAAAGAAAGAAAAACAAACATGGTTGGTTACAAAATTGAAAAATAAAAGGGATTTTCATGAAAGTTAAATTAAATAGAACAATAAGATTTATCACCAGATTTTTTATAGAATTCCACTCGAATTCAACTTCTCACATATAACAAGCAATAAAAATAATCCATACACTCACACTAAGACTTCATCCCGGAACCCTAAAGTATGCTAAAGCTTAACCACTGAACCACTAAGCTCATCATTGTCACACTCCAACATAGAAATTAATTTAATCCATAAAACTCAAGCCCAACTTAAAACCAAAAATTAATAGGAGAAAATCCAAAACTTAGGAATTGAACTTGGGTCCTAAAGCATACTCCAAAGGCACACAACCACAATACCAAATCAAACTTTTTGCAAACAATCACATTCCAAAAATCAAATTTTGGGGCGTTACAAAGGTACTCAATTTAAGGAAATTTTTTATGATAAGTTGAATTTTAGTGTCTTCAATGCTATTAAATCCCCAGATGTAGTCAAAGAATGCTCTACTATTTTCAAGATAAATCATTGGCTTCTATAAAATTGCAACTCAATTCTCTAGATGACCTGTTAGAATGCATTCTACTAGCGAATTTGCCAAGTGGTGATGAAGATAAGAAATGTTTGGCTTTGTTAGAAGTTAATTCGAAGGGATTCACTCAGGAAGTTCCACTCGAATTATTAGAGTTATCATCTCGGGAGTACAAACGACCAAAGGCATTGATTGAAGAGCCAGTTGGATTGCAACAGAAATTTTGTCTCCTTACTTGAAATATGATTATCTGGGTCTATCTTCAACTTTACCTGTCATTATTTCAGTTGAGTTCACCAAGAATCAAGAAGAAGAGTCACTTGTGGTTTTGAAAAGGCACAGTAAGGGTATCAAATGGATTATTTCATATATTCGAGTCATAGGTTGGAGGATTTGCATGAATTATGACAAGTTAAACGAGGCCCCTAGGAAATATCATTTCTGGTTTCCTTTCCCTAATTAAATGTTGGATAGATTTGTTGGGCAAGAGTATGATTACTTCCTAGATGAGTATGGTTGGTACGACAGATGGCCCTTTGACACCGTTTCGGTCAATGACAATTCTGAATAAAATTGAGGGGGTTCTCTTAACTTTTCTCTGTCATTATTTTATATTTATAGTTGTCATTTATTTCATTTTTTTTCTCTATTGCTATTTTACATTTTTTAGTTCAATAAATATTAGGTTGCAATTATAAATAAAATTAAGCAGACTTACACATTATTTTTAAATTCTTGAAAAAATAAAAAGTGTGGTAATGGGAATGCGCATGACTAAGATTGGTTCTGTCAATGAAATACTTTGTATTTAAGTAGTCAAAATTGACTCACCTTCCTTTCTTGGGACCCTACATAGTGCACAATTCACATTGACTTCTCTAATTTTTTCCCCTTCTATTTTATGTTTTAAACAATGAGGACGTTGTTTCTCTTTAAGTGTGGGGGACCAAAAATTAAAATTTTTTTGAGATATTTGACGAAAGGCTATAAATTAGAATTTTTCTGAACTTTTTGACGAAATTTATTTTTTTTCCATCAAGTTATGTTTAAGTAGAATACCATTCAAAAATACTAATTTTTGCTTAAATATGTTAGCTTTAGCATGTACAAAATTTTATTATTTCAATTATTTTTATGCTAGCTTAATTATGACAAAAAAATGTTGAACTTAGTTATTGTATATAAGTCAAACCATGAAAATTTTGAACTCCTTAGAAGTACTTAGATAGCTTAAGTCTTCGGAATTAACTTAGTAATTTCCTTGAGGTGAAATCCTAAGAGGCATCGTAATTTGAAAGTGATTTAGGAAACTTTTTGTTGGATCGTTCCAGTCTTTCAAGCCAACCTTAGTAAATATTTATCCTTTAAACCATGCTTTGAGCTATCTAGCCTAATTTTTCTTTTGAACCTTACATTAATAAGTCATTTATTCCGTTAAATTATACTTTACTTGTCCCAAATCTTAGACTCAATGCATCTAGAATATTTTTGCGATTAAATTTAGAGGAGTTAGAGAGAAGTACTGGAATGCTCAAAATGTGGATTTGTATGCTCAAGAAAGCATCAGTGATTGCTTTAAAAAATCCAATTGTTGAAAAAAGATGTACAGTCAGCATGTGTACTCAAACTCAAAAGAGTTGGTATTCTTGGGGATAATTGTATTTGGAAGGTTCGAGGTAAACTGAGTCTATGGTTTTAGCCTAAATATTTTCTATCTTTTTTCCTACCTTGACCCAGGGCACGTTACAATCATATTAAAGACCTATTGATTTAAATTTATGTGTCAACTACATTAGTGGATAGGAATTACCAAGTTCAACATACGAAGCCATCATTAAACTTTAGGATTGCTACTTAGTTTAATCAAGGGAAATAAATTTTGATTGGGAAGTACTTAGCACACATTTGTTAAGGGAAGATATTTAGTACATATTTTTGTTTGAATATTAATCTTTGAAAATAATTGAGTGATATAAGTACTCAAGTTGCATGTTTTTAAACTTTTTATTTTTTAGCACAATTTTGCCAAACACATGACTATAAAAAGGATTGATTTCATTTGAAGGGATTTTTTGCAAAAGTAACCCCTTGAGTTCTAATATAAGTTGGCATTACTTGGGACACGCAACGAATTAAGTTTGGTAGTGTGATCACTCAAAATTATATAAACATTTACAGCACCTTCTTATTAATAATTCATGTAAATTTTGAGAATTTTGATAGAAAATATTGTAGTTTTATTACAAATTTGTAAAGTAGGACAAAATTAAAGATAATTTTGTAATCTTACTTATTTACATGCTAAATTGACATATTTTTGCTGATTTTACGCAGTTTGGTACAATAAGAGAAAAGTTAGTCTTGAAGCTCACCTGTTCGATGTTCGATGCTGTAGCATTTCCTGCAACAAAGGTCATACAGACGTGGGTTGATGGTTGACCTGCATGGGGAATCCTAAAATTATTTATTGGACTTCCAAAGTCAATTTGACCCAGCTCGTAATTAGAGTGGACAAGCTTACTACTTAATTTAAAGCTCAAACCGTCCACTAAGAGAGGAAAAGAGCCCAATTTGGCTATAGAAGCCCCATAAAATAATTAAAGTAGGCACACAAAACTTGTTAAAATTTAAAAATCAGCCACAACAACTTCCCCATGTGACCGTTCAACTCCTTGCCATGAATCAAGCTTTGACTAGCTAAATTTAGCAAAGTCATCCTCAATTCAAGGGGTCGGCCATGCATGAGAGAAAAAAGGGGGATTGACATGCCATTTTTAGTAAACTCAAAAGGCTCCTCACAAGTATAAATACCCCTAGCCATTCACCCATTTCATTCATCCCTCGTTCATCTTGTTTTCTCTCTTTTCCATTTTCCATTCCTCAAGAGAGTTTTGTAAGGCTTTGAAGGTAGCCCCATTCAGCCATTTTAGAAGCAATTCAGCTTGGTTTTCACGGTAAGAAGTGAAAAACAAAAGAGGAGCAATGTGAGCTGTGCCGCGGAGAACTACCGAAAATGGCTTGTTTTTCTTTTCCCTTTACTCTTTTATTTTTTGTTCAATTCAAGAAACATGATTGTAACTGAGGTTTATGTTTTTAATATAATCATGGTTGCTTAATTCTTTTAGTGCTAGAATGATTTAAATTCCATAACTTAGATTATTTAATTCTGTTAATGATGTTATGTGCCTTGGTTGCTAATTCATTTAGATAAAATCATGCATATGTTACTTGTGCATTATAAATGTAGGGATGCAAATGAATTAATTATTAAATTAGAACTGGGATGTAATTAATTAACACAATATCTGAATGGTGCATGTTTGATCTATATTTGAGAAAATTAGGTTGAAATTCGTAATAACTCGAAAGAACCTTATTACCTTGCATAACCCTAGGATTTATGTGATTAAACTTTTTCAATATAGAAATATTATTGTTATCTCACATAATTTGTTTCTTTTGTTTATTAAAAATACTAAGTTGTTGACATAGACATATGCTAGACTTAATAATTTAATAAGTATGAATTCTTAGACGATGCATGAAAAGATAACCTTGAAGTCAAGTGATAGTTTTCGTGACGAGCTTAAACTCCATGTTGCCCATATTGTAGTAAACATGTAATTGTTTTCTATTTATTTGAATGATGAATAAATAAATAAAGTTAATTTCACATTTCACTATTATTTCTTTTGTATTTCTGTCTTCTATATTGTGCATGCATAGCAAAATTTTGACAAGCAAATATTAGCTCATTGATTGTCTAAGTTCAAACTGAAGATAAGTGGCATTGTAAGAACATTTACATTGCAAGAAAGACAACTTACTTCAATAGATAATCTAAATAAATCTGTAATCTCGTAAAAGAATCGAAGTGAGCATTTGATTCAAATACTGAGAAGGAGTATTATGTCATCTATAATTCCAATCTAAATAAAGCAGTTAACTTCATGGATAGAGACATAGATGTATTCATTGGTAGAATGATACATTGGACTGGACCGAAGATGAATTAAACCCGTTTGTGAATTAATTCACTTGTGACATTCATGGTGTGATTTACTAAAATCATGAGTTAGTCACTGACCATGTGTATTCAGCTCATGTGCTTTGATATAAGTGGAGGCTTATGCTCTAAAGATAATCGAGCCCATAACCGGTATGTTGGGGGTACATGACTTGTGTATGGAATGACTTTACTAGCAACAATGAAATTCATAGCTCAATTGAAGAGTTAATGATATCCTCTCATTAGCATTGTGTGGATTGATAAATATGGAATGTGGCCACGAGTTGTTTGTTCTCAAAAAAGCAATTTATCACAATTGTTTATTGACAGTGATTATATTAATAATTAAGAAGACACAATGGTGACAATGAGATAAAATAAGATTGTATTGAGTGAACGGATTTAACTAAAAGGAATCAAGGATATCATATGAGGGTAACACGCATGACGAGGTCAATGGAAAAAGCAGTTGATGAATTGCTTTCCTAAATAGTATACAATAAGGAGTTTTAAATCATGGTACTTTTTGTGGACTGACTCCATGATTAAGTGTAACACCCCAAACCCGGCCTAGAAGTTAGGCCCGAATCTGGCGTGTCACATTGAAGTGTTTTTCGAAACCTGGGTTTCCATTGAACAACCCCTCCTACAATTAAATCTTGTTGCCATTTAAAACCTTAGATTTTGGTCGCTTGTTTTTAAAACGTGGTTTATTAAAAGTCATTCTCTTTTAAAATGCTATTACCTTTAAAACCTTATTTGTTGCGGAAGCTTAATTTGAAATAGTTACGGAAACGTGATATTCTGAAAAACAGTTGTTGTTTTGGTGTTCTACTTCTAGCAATTATAAACCTATAAATAAGCTTCCAAATTTAAAACCCAGAAATTAGAAAGGCCTTATTACAACCCAAAAATTAGTAGATAAGGTAATTAAAATCCAAAGCAAGTTTAAATGTGTGGCCAGCTCCAAGTCCCTCGCAGCACCGAACCATCTATGTATGGGGATTTCCTGCATAGTTAAATAGTTGGGTGAGTTTGCTAAAACTCAGTGTGCACCCCAAATACAAACAGCGATCAATCAGCACAGTGTGGGCCTGAGCCCCTCTCAGAAGCAGTGTCCAACTGGGCCTAAGCCCATTACAAAATAGATGCAGTGTGGGCCTTTGCCCTAAACATAACAGAATCAGAATAATCAAGCATACAAAAACCCTAACCATCCAGCCTCTACACACTAGCTCCGTCCAACCGTACACACTATGTGGGGATATAGTATCAACCCACCCATCCCTACACACCACATAATAGTACCGATGCGACACTAAATAGAATTTGCAGCTGAGCTGCCAGAACGGTAGGCTAATAGCCATCAGAAATATGCAGCAGTTCTTCCAGAACAGAATACTTCCTCCAATCTCATATCCTAACATGCAGCATAATATTACATGTGTAACACCCCAAACCCGGCCCATACGTTTCGACCAGATTTGGTATGCTACGGGTTGTACATTAAAAACTTTTGCTTCGTTGGTTTCGGAAATCGTAAGTTAATTAGACAATATTTAAATAAATAGGTGACCTTTTGAAAATAAAACCTTGTATTATTATTATTTTGAATAATTAAACCTTTTGACAAAATTTCTTAAGTTGTAAATATTAAAAACTACTTAGGTGAGTATAAACTATGGGGCCTTATTACATAAATGTTCGTGAAGTAAAAACCAAAAACTTAAAAAAAACCGAAAATAGCTAAAGAAATAAAACTTGATGGCCCCTCGAGTTCGTCTCGACTTCCATGTCCACAATCTACTGCTCATCCAAAAAGTTAGGGAAAAATAATAGGGTGAGTCACCAAGACTCAGTGTGTAAATCCCGAAAACACATAAAAGGCCTGGGCCCACAAACACATTATGAGCCTTGGCCCATACACAATGGCAACAATCATAATCACATGACAGATAATAAATGATGCAAAGCCCAACCCATCCTAGAATTCCATCCTCTAAACACCAACCCGTACCAACCATCACACCTTGGGGATTTCTACAATCAACCCGCCAACCACTACACACCATATCGACAGTCATACTACCTATTCCTTATCAATCAGGAATTTTAACGTGGGTTTTCTACCACCGATCACCAAGTGACCTAACATTTCATTTCGTGGGTTTT
Source organism: Gossypium bickii (assembly GCA_025503065.1). Classification (NCBI taxonomy): domain Eukaryota; kingdom Viridiplantae; phylum Streptophyta; class Magnoliopsida; order Malvales; family Malvaceae; genus Gossypium; species Gossypium bickii. Next base: position 60,434,804 of record CP106720.1, on the reverse strand, counting down.
CTACCACCGATCACCATGTGATCTAACATTTCATTCGGTAGGTTTTCTACCACCGATCACCATGTAATCTAGCATTTCATTATGTAGGTTTTCTACCACCGATCACCATGTGGTCTAACATTTCATTAGGTGGGTTTTCTACCACCGATCACCATGTGATCTAACATTTCATTAGGTAGGTTTTCTACTACTGATCACCATGTAACCAATCATGCTCTTCCCCTTTTCATAACAAACCCATCCCATGCATACATTCATGCAAAATCAAACAATCTACTACCTAAGAGTTTACAGTCTTTCGCATACACATAGAGAAGTTCTATGGTTACGTACCTGGCATTCCTTGCCTAACCCTTTTTGGGTTTCATTCGACTATCTACACAGCCACTTTCCGGCTTTTTAGCCCATAACATAAACATACATATATTCATACAGATTATTAGTCTGTTAGAGATCTACACACATTGTTCATCTGACCTTATTTTTAAAGCTTTTCGGCTCCTAATGGTATAATACAAAATAAAACTTATGTGATAAGGATCTACACACCTGATTACCGTTAGAACGAGACCCTCTAAGTTGACGCTATCCATACCCAACACCACTGCTATCCGCCTAAGGTGTTGTTCAGAAGCCGGTCCACAACCAAGTGGCCAATCTCGAACGGCAGATAGCGCTCGTTTCTTAAACTTAGGGATTCTTTCCTTTGCCTGATCCATATTTAATTCCATCACAAGTCCTTATCAAAACTACTATCACAATATTTGATCGTTAATCCTCATCATAAGGTTAAGATCTTGCATATAATGAACGAATCTAGTAAAAATCTAGGGAAAATCTTCTTACCTTAAAAATCCCAAAATTGGAGACTAGCTATTTTCGGCTTTTAGATCTAGTTGACCAAGCTTCCTTCAAATCCCGACTTGTCCCCCAACATAGAACCGTTAAACTATTAGATTTTCAGCTTTTTGCCTTTCAAAAATTGGGAATAGATCATGAGAACTAATCAAAAATCGACACTTACCTTAGCACAAGAGGTTTGGCTAGCACTAGAGAGAGGATTCGGCAATGCCAAAGGAAGTTTTAAATGCTGGAAGAATAGGTTTAACTCACAAATAGGATGAATAAAGAAAAACTATAGAGATTTCGGCTTTTTAGAGAAATCGGCACAAGGGAAAGACGAATGGAGAAAAGGTTTCGACTTTTGAAGAAATTGAAGAAAAGAAATTGGAGAGGAAGAGGCTAGGGATTATCGGCACAAAGAATAAGAGAATTAGGGTTTTTAAATGCCAAAATCAAGGAGCTAGCCCCCTTATTTATAGGAATTTTGGCACCTCCTGTATAAAACTGAAAACGTCATTCCTAATTAATTAAGATTCAAGCTAAATAAAAGGGAAAATTCGGCACCCCTTTGCCATGCAGTAGCCGATTTCTTTACTCCTCTTAGTAGTGGATTTTCGGCCATCACTCTCCTTGTAGATAGGCTCCTATCTTTTCTCCTTTTTATCTTCTATATTATCAATTATAAAATCTAAATATATCTTCCTATTTTTAAGCCTTGTAGCCATTCACCTCATCAGGTCTAAATGCCGAAATTTAACTTACTTAAATTAAAAGATTTGGGCTTCATTAAACTTAAATTTTGGGCCCCTAAATCCCTTGTTGTGGTGTCACCCTTGCTCCTATTTTTAGTGCCGAAAATGGCCTACAAACATGGGCTCCTTACTGGCAAAACTTGGGCCTCTTTAATTGTTAATGGTGCCACCTTCTAATTCCCTTACAATGCCACCTTTTTTTGTTGGGCCACATGCCCACGTTGGTATTTTAAACATAATTACCACCCTTTTAACTCTATAATGCCCAATCTAATAATTTAACCAAGGCCTTTGCCTAGTCCAGAGCCCAATTTGGACCCCTATCACTTAAATTACCATATTAAACATATCCTTACACTAAACGCATAGACCCATTAATTTAGGATGTTACAACATGAATGCAACCATTTCATAAATAGCATACAATAACAATCATATAACATGTATGGGTATTTTAGTCATTTTGCCCTTTTGGGGCATAACGGTCATTTTACCCTGTGAGGGTATTTCGGTCATTTTACAACCTTCCCGAAGTTCTACAGTCGCTTCGAGCGACATAGATAACATATATCATCAAAACGGTGTAATTGGGCCCAAAGCCCAATACTCGACCCAAGTGGGCCCACACACTCGTGTGGCCCACTAAGGCCAAAATTGCCTTTGGCCATGTGATCGCCATGGCCGGCTCATTATTTCCTATCCAACCAAAAAAATTACTTGCGTAGGGCCCATAGGCCCACTCAGCCCACTCGGCCCATTCTGATCCATTTGGCCCTAAAAACGGCCTAAGCCCATGAGAACGCTCGTGGTGGCCTCTATAGACTAACGCCCATGTTCGTAGGCTCAGTTCACTACAAGCACGATTGCGCGCTCGTGCGGCAACCGTTGTCGTACTTTCATCTTTTCGACATTTCGGCATTTGCCGATCTACGGTTTGGGTGGTATGTGTACGCACCTTATTTACGAAACGTGTCTAAGTCCACAACCACAGACCTTGGCTGATTGAGTGTGATTTCAGCCCACCCAAATCGCTGACAAAGATTGCTAACAACCTCCTTAATGTTATCTGCACATTAAGCGGATTCATTACTCATTTGGCTTAAATTTTTGGTTTGAATCCACATATATTGGCCTATGGAAAATGCAAATCCTAAAGTGAGAAAAAGGCATTCAATACCAACCCAAGCCAACATAATCTAGTTCGGATCAATCACAACGAACAGCATTACCTTCGGTCAAGAACAACCAAAAAGGTTCCAATCGCATCTGCAGCGCTAGAGAACTCCTTCACACCTCGAGGATTACTTAAACCCGAATGAACACCATAACTAAGAAAAAAATAAGAATCAACATTAGAGAAAAAGAGGAACAAAGCCCAAAAACAGAGACATAGAGACTTACCGCTCGATATTTAGCCAACCAAAACTGATTGAATGAAAGGGAAAAGAGGATAATATCGAGAGAAAAAGAGAGAGAGAGTAGAAAAGAATCGGCAATGAAGGACTAGGGAAAAGTTGATGGAGCAAAACAATATTCAGCTACAAGGGAGGAAAATGCTCGGTTACACAAAATCGAATGTGAGTAAAGGCAAAGTACCAATAATATTCAAGAGGAGAAAAGTGAGGGAGGGAGAAGAAGTTGATCAAGCAAAACACAAAAATGGAGAGCAAAACCACAACTTGGCGAAATCCTGAAATGAGAATGACCAATTACCAATACCTAGCCGAATTTTACCCCAAAAGAACTCCCCAATTTCGTTTAGCCTTCCACACACTAAATTCCCCCCCAACACCCCTCCACAACCAAAACACTAAGTGCCAGAGTTCGAACCCGGCAAGAGTCTTCTCCAAATTCGAACTTGCTTGATTTTCTCCTTAATTTCCTCCCATCCATCTCTTCAAATTCGGCTAACAACCACCCCATTCAAATATGTTCAAACTCTTGGTGTTTCGGTCAAACACAACTTCCTCCCAAGGCCATCAGCTAAAATAATCCCCATTTGCACAAGCAGGGATTTGAACCTCAAACCAAATAGCACACTCCACACGCCACTATCCACTAGACCAGGAAGCTCTTTGCGTCATACTTTACCAAATTTTATTTATAACCCTACTAACCAAAGATAGGGGTTTTATTCACTTAAAACAAAAATTTTGCTACAGCCTAGGTTTGAACCCAAGACTTCTCAGACGCTCCCAAACACTCCTAAATCACTTAACCACTGAAGCAGACAGTCAATTGTGTTAATTCTTGCAGACATAAACTTTTATGTGTAGCCTCCTAGCGGCTCCCACGCACAAGGCCCAATCCTACTAGGCCCAATTTCAGGGTGTTACATTAAGTAATTGTGAATTATCGGAATGATGCTTCTAGACAAAATTGCAATTACTAGAGCCTCATTGTATTTGTTCGATTGGTCTCTCCACTAGCTCAACAAAAGCTCAATCGAACTACAATTGAATTAGAAGAAAATTTTATGACTTTGAAAATAATTTAATTGAATGGGTCTATTCGATGTGGAATTAAATTAGGTGGTCACGAAAGTTATTCAACTAGATAATTTGATTAAAGAATTTTCTTGAAAAATTAGTTTGGAAAATCTAAGTGATTTTTGGAAAAATTAATTTTGATCAAGTAAAATTAAATTTAATCAAATTAATTAAAATTAATATGATATTTTCAGAAATTAATTTTCAAGTCAGACAATTAGCTCAATGGGTAATTGAAATTCAAAATTGGACCTAAGATCGTAAATTGGGCCCAAGAGCTCAAAAATCGAGACAAAATCCAAAAACTGGTCGAATCGAGCCCGGCATGTTAAATCGAGCCAACGGTCCAACCAGTTGCTAGACTGGACCGATCGAGTTGTCACTAACTCGGATCGAACCTGAGTAGCCAAACTAGCTTGGGTGTCATAAGGATCTCGTACCTGCATCATCGGTAACGACAGTGCCAGTAGCTGCGACGGTGATGTCCTGGTGGCCGGCAGCAGTTGGTTTTCGGTGGTTGAGCAGTGGAAGAGTTACATGTAACAGCCTGATTTTGGGCCTACTCGGAACAGTGGTTTTGGGACCACAAATTCGACATAAGAAAAATTTATTTTTATTACATTTTTATGCTATCCGATTTCACAAAAAATTTCGTGAAAATTTCGTTCGAAAATTTCAACGTTTGGGCACTCAATTTAGTCAAAAGGACTAAATTGTAAAAAGTGCAAAAGTTGAGTTCTACATGTTAGAGGTATCCAATTGTTATTAAATTTTAAATTTGAGGTCCTTAAATGATAATTAGACATTGGTTAATGCTTTGGACAAAAATGGACATAAAATAGGTGAAATATAATAATTTTAAGTTAGGGGCATTTTGGTCATTTAGTAATTAAAATGAATTAAAAACAAAATTAAAAGCCAATTTTTCAACCCCATGGCCAAATTTCACAAGGGAAAACCATGGCTAGAGTTTTTCAAGCTTCCAAGCTCGATTGTAAGTCCGTTCTAGCCCCGTTTTTAGTGATTTTTACGTTTTTGAAATGCTCGTAACACGATCTCTCTATTTCTACCATTTATTTGAGCTAGGGTTGATGTTTGAAAATTTACTCATATGAGAAATGCTTGTGTTTTGATGTTTAATGGTAGAATATGAATGCTCGGTGTGTAATAAACGACTTTTACTAAGTGATTTTCGGTGAAATTATCAAAGAGGACTAGTTTGTAAAAAGTTGTAAAATGTGTGTAAGTGTGTAGATAAATGGAAATTGTGGATTTCTATAGTTATGAAAATTGTTCGGCTAGGGTTAAAATACAAGGAAATTGAATAAAAATCATTTTACGAGCCTAGGGGCAAAAGTGTAAATATTTGAAATTTTAGGGGCAAAAATGTAATTTTTCCATAATATGATTTATGGATCGCATTGAATAATGTGACTAATAAATAGACTAAATGTGATACTATAGATCAAAGTAAATGAGGTTCGGACCTAGAACGGGGGAAAAAACTAGAAATTGACAGTTAGGTCCTCCTTTGCCATTTTTGGTGTCGAGGTAAGTTTGTATGTAAGTAATGCATCATTTTTACTTACTTTTTTATGTTTTGATATATTTTATGAGATGTGGCTGAATATTGAATGAAATTGACAAAGTATCGAAATGTAAGAAATTTCCCGGTTGAACATTAAGAATAAAAATGGATACGAGTGACATGTTCACTGGAAACCTATGCAAAATCTAAGTGAAATAAGTGATCCGGGTGCTGGTCCGTATGTTCTACCGGTGGCTGAGTTATCCGGCATGTGTTACGGATACTCGACAGCTTGTGTAAGCAGCACCGTATAGTTTCGTCACGACCGATAGCTTGTGTGAGCAGACTCGAGATTGTGACTATGTGAAATGAGTGCTGGTCTTATAAGTTCTACCAGTGGCTGGGTAATCCAGCATGTGTTGCGAGAGACTGACGACTTGTGTGAGCGAAAGACCGAGTAGTTACGTATGATCGGCGACTTATGTGAGCAGACCCGTGAATGTGATTAGCTCAAGAGCGAGCCTATGTGAAAAGTGTGATATGAAGTATCTTTAGCTACAAGTGTGGCACTTATGTGCAAATTTCCATGTATCTGTTATTATTCTGATGAGTTCAACAGGAAATTGACTAAGTGAAAATACTTGTGATCATGTAACGACTAAGTGTAATTGAATATGACTATGTGATGAATAAGTACAGTTATAAGTGTGAAAATTTATGAACAATGTATTCGATATTTGATCGAACCTTCGGTAAGATGAAATGGAGTAAGTGAAATTATTAAAGAGTAAATTTAGCAACAAAACAGTTTTGGACAACAGCAGTTGTGTGACTTTGAAAAATCACCAAAAATGGTGAAAATCGAATGAGAGGTTGAATAAGATATGAAATTAAAGCTGAATGAGTCTATATTCACATAAAAGAAATGGTGTAAACAAAAGAATTTCATATTCTATGATATTCAAATTTTTGTGAGACAGGGTCAGAATGATGTCGGAATCCCCTGTTCTAACTTTGGAAAAACATTAAAAATTTTATAAAAATATTTATGGTTTATAATTTATATATTAAATTTATTAATGAGTCTACTTTCAAGGGAAACAAATAGGAACATTATTCAAATTCTTTGCAATAAGATAATTAATTTTTAGTGCAGAGGGATCAAAACTTTTGGACAGCGAAACAGGGGAAACTTTAAAGAATAAAATGTACTTATTGGCTAAACCGAAAATTGTAAAAATTTTATGGTAAGAAAATATTTGAGTCTAGTTTCAAGTAAAATTAGTGGATCTTAATTTGGAGTTTTGTAGCTCAAGATATAAATAATTTAGTGACTATGACTCGAGCAGATAGCTTGAGATGAACATGAATAAATAGTGGAACTATGTGCAATTATGATTGTAAATCACTTATTATTTACATACCTACTTACTAAGCTATAATGCTTACCCCCTTCCTTTCTTTTTCCTATAGTGTCACAGATGTTAGCTCGAGTTGGAGGACGTCGGAGATTCTATCACACTAAGAAACTATGGATTGGTATCGATGATTTTTATTCTAGCTTTTTAATCGATGATTTTTATTCTAGCTTTTTAAGTCTATGGCATGTATAGGGACTTGATTATGTGTGTATATGTTATTATGAGTTGGCCTAGAATGTTGGCCTATGCTATTTGATGGTCATTGTTGTATAAGGCCATTTGATGCGGCCAATATTTGTTATGTTATAATTCTATGATGAAGCATTACATGGATGTGCATGCTTGTTTGGGTCGGATGAGTGAATGTGTGATAATTATGTGTGGCAAATACTAAATGTGAATGGTTAAGTAAGTTATATGCTATGATTAGTTAAGTGTGTGTGTGGTTATGCATGATGAATGTCATTTTTAAATGGTGTGTGAATGCCATGATGTGGTTATTGGGATGCCTAAAAAAAATGCCATGTGTGTTGATAAACTTGGTATAAGTGTGCAAGATTTTTTGGATGGAAAAGGGCTTGGTAAATAGCCTAACTTTCATCCACACGGATGGCCACACGGCCTAGCACATGGGCGTGTGACTTCGCTGTGTGACCCTAAATGGTTGATGTCGTCATAAACAGAGAGTTACACGGGTCGAGGACACGGGCGTGTCCCAAGCCCTATGGGCGTGTGGCCCTGTTTTGTGGTAAAATTTTCTAAGTATTTCAAAGTTCTCGGTTTAGTCCCGAACCACTCCCAATATATGTTTTGGGTCTCGTAGGCCCATATAAGGGACAATATGATTATGAATGAAAAGTTTTAAATTTGAATGGAAACTTGTGACTCGGAAATGATCGGTTATATGTGATTAAGTCCGATAATGCCTCGTACCCTATTCCGGCGAATGATACGGGTAAGGGGTGTTACATTTCACTCCTACTGGGACTCTACCAGAGAATTTGATTTCAGATTAACTATTCCAAAAGTAGTATTATTTTAATATTTTAATATTAAATTAAATTTAATACCTATCTTAATAATATTTTATTAATTTTATATTAAAGTAATTATCTTAATATTAAATTTACTTTAATAAGATTTAATATTAAATTTAATTTAATATTTATCTTGATAAACATTATATTAATTTAATATTAAAATAATTAAGTTTAATCATAGTTGAACTCTCTAAACTCTCCCTATATAAAGAGAGCCTTGGGTCTTTATTTTACACACACTTGAATTAAAAAAAAAAGTTGTAGAGAGAAAAATTCTCTAAAGAGATCATTTTAGAAAATTTCTAGAAATATTTTTTTGATTTACAACTTGACCCAAAAATTTAGAGATATTGCGAAATTACCCCATCGATAATTTTTGTGGAAAATTTTCTGATTCGCAGCTAGTCCGCACTCGGCAGATGTCTTGAGGATAGTGGAAAAGAATACTCGGTCAAAGTGGTCATCCTAGACGAATCGAAAAGGTACAATTTTGATTTAGTGTTTATTACTTTAGATATCACAACTAAGATCTTGTTTTGGAAAAAATTTTGAAACTCTATTTCCCCTAAATTTATTTTTTGCTGTGATTTTCAAACCAATTTTTTCCAACAATTGGTATCAGATCCAGGTTGTGTTCTGTCTATTAGTATAAACAGATAATTGTAACGCGTAGGTTTGTGCAAGTGTACACAGTCGTTATCAAGTAATAAGTAAGTAAAAGAGTTATCATCACCACAGGGATTGTACATGTTAATCAATTAATTGTAAAATTAGAGTTAATAATCTGGTGATAATCAATTAATTACTAAATGTAAGATGATCCCTAATGTAATTGTAATATAAATGCAAAGTATGAAGTGAAATGTATGAAATAAGTTTAGCAGCAAAAACACAAAATTCAATAACCAGTAACATGAATAGGCTAGGATAATTACATCATTCAACTTAATTCATTTTTCTCATGCTTAACAGTGTTTGGAAAATATTCCATGGCAACTCAATCTTTCATGAGTCTTGAAACTAAATTAAGTCCTTTGGAAATCTTTTACTTAGTAAAACATGCATTTTACTGATCATATTAAATTAAAAGTTTCTTAGAATTCATGTGAAGTAATGAGACGGGTTAGGTTTGAAACAATTTAATCACATAAACCTAAAAACTATGCAAGATAATAGAGTTCGTTAAAGTTATTAGGAACCTTCAATTTAGACGGGTTAGGATTTAAATTAACCATGCACTTTTCAACTATTGTGTCCATTAGTTGTCATCTGGTTAGGATCGCTCAGCTAGTTCTAATACATCGAATCATGTATGAATGAAATACATACTTGAGTTTAATTGAAAACATGATCGACTGAGGCACAAACACTATAAGCATGTTTTAAACAAATTTCGTTGAATTAATGGAATCATCCTAGCTAAACAAATTTAAGTTACCATTGTTGATGACAAGATAGCAAAGCATATTGCAAACATGATTAAAATCAAAGTAACAAAGTAAGAAAGAATAAACTATGTTGAATCAGCAGTCTTGCGAACTCTGATAGAAGATGTTTTCCTCCAATCCTCATGCTGCTCCTTTGCTAATGGCTCCCCAATGTGGCCGGCCAAGAGGATGATCTTATCAAGGTTTTGCTGGATAAGAAAAGAAAGAACTATGAGAAGCTATGCGTGGAAATAAAGATAGGAAATGAGAGAATAGAAGAATGATATGAAATGAGAGATGAGGGATTGAGTAAGGGATGAGAGATATGTGATATGGGAGTGGGTATTTATACTTGAGGTTGGTGGGAGAGTTTACTAAAAATAGTGAAAAATATCCACCCACCTCCCCCCCATTTACTCCTTTCCTTGGTCGGCCACACATTGTGGAAAAGTGTGGATGATGCTTGCTTGATTCAAGCATGAAATCATGCTAGAATCAAGCAAGGGTTGGTCAGTTTCAAAGGAAAACTTCATGGGCTCTTTTCTGATTTAATTTCAACTGTAGGGATCACCAATAAATATCCAAAAACTAATTTTTGGGCAGCCAACATGCTTGTGTCAAATTGGGCTTGTCTTCCCCTTATTTGGATGGCTTTGTGACCCATTAAATAATTAGACTTGTCCACCATGTAACATCATTTTTAACTGGGTCAAAGTAACATCTCTATGACCATTGCATAATTTTGCCGTCCAAGTAGATTAGAATTGGTCATGTCCATGCAAGAATTATAATAAGCTTCATATTATATTAACTTCATGGTTCCCATCATAATAAAATATAACACATTAATAAATAACATTAAATAATTTAATTTATGCACAAAATTAATACAATAAAGCACATGTTTGCATTTTTTATAAATTCATGCCCATCATCGGAATATAAACAAAATTTACCTAATTAATTAACAAATACTCGAAATTAATATTATTTTTAAATTAAAAGGTGTTATAAACTGCTAAAAAACCTATATAAATTAGAGTTTACAATAATCAAAATAAATTTCTCTTCTTGAATGATTTGACTACATAGAAAGTGACATTCTTTAGATCTTATGCATGTTTTGAGTTTTTTACGAGAATGTGATATTATATATTTGTTATATAATTATTTTTTATTGTAGAGGTTGTGCTTTTTAGGAAATAGACCATGGACTATCATCTCCATGTAGGGCTATTTTTTTAAAATTCATAGAATTCTTGTAAGCTAGAAACGAATATAGGACTTAAATGTAATTTTTTCAAAAGGAGTCCATGACGAGGAAAGGATATGATGGCGATTAAAGACCCAAGGAATGTCTTGTGGCGAAAAATTATGTAATTTTATTTTCTAGAAATAGAACCATGGAAACCTTGGCTTGTAATTTTGTTTTAATTACCTATCTCATTATATATTTGTTTTATAATTGTTTGTAATATTTAAATTATGTAATATTATAATTGTGATATATATATGAGATGATCCACAGTTGATCGTTTAAAAAATAAGAAGTGTGGTAATGAGAAAATACATGTGACGTATTGTTTCATTCGCTTCTTTAGGTTATTCGATAACTGTGGAAGTATGGTAATGAGAAGATGCATGTTTAGAATTGGCTATGGCTAAGAAAGGTTTGATTTTTAAGCGGTCAAATTTTACTCACCTCCCTTTCCTAGGACCTTATCTGGTGCACGGTTCACATTCACTTCTTTGGTTTTTCCATTAAAAAAAATATGGAGAATCAGAATTGTTTGTTTTTATGATTGATTGATTCTTGTGAATGAATGTGAATGCTATAAAATTCTCATAGCATGTCATGCATATATTGGAAGCATGTCATTTAGATTAGGTAAGAAAGAGACTAGGACTATTGTATGATCATTCTTGAAATTTGGGATAAAAATTCTTGCATGTCTTTTAAAATATTGGGTGGGTGAAAGTCATTGAACAAGACCTACGACCTCCATTGATGGTCCTTAAGTGATAGCATGAATGTAACACCACTAACCCGTAACCGTTGCCGGACTAGGGTTAGAAGGCATTACGAATCATCTCCGAACATTTGATATTCATTTCACAACACAAAGTCGATCCTCAATCAAACATATTCAAATATAAACATATAGTCCCTTAATGAGGTCTACGAGACCTTAAACACATGCTAGAAAGGGGTCAGGACTAAACCGAACACATGAAAATTTTCAAAATTCAAACATCTTTCTAAGTTACAGAGGTCACACGCCCGTGTAGGTAGACCGTGTGCCTCACACGGCCTTTAACACGCCCATGTGTCCAAGCCGTGGAAAAATAGGGCATACCTACTAACTTGTCCACACGGCCTGAGACACGCCCGTGTGCCTCACCCATGGTCGACACTGACTTGTTTCACATGGCCAGTCACACGCCCGTGTGTCTAGCCCGTGGACGAGTCTGACTTGAATCAAATTACAATTTTAAGAGACACAGTCGAGCCACACGCCCATGTGCTCAACCGTGTGGGCAATTATAGGCCATATCCAAGGCCAAATTTGCCTCCGACACATTGAATCACCTACAAACCTCAAATCAAATGCATTTATACCACAAATGTCAACCAAAATATACCAATATATGCACCAATTAATCATCATCTATGCCATATGTTCTCTTACTCAATTTCATCTCAAATAAATTCATCCACAATATCAAATTTCACATATCAAAGCATATAAGTCAAACATCATTTAATCCATACCACAAGTTCACATTCAAACCACAATACTCTTTAACCATTTGAGCATGAAACATACCATTCTTATTTTCACTACTTCATACCATATTCATCATTTTCATAGCCTACATATAAAAACCAATATCATTCAACTTCCAAGCCATGTCACATGGCAAAGTCCAAACATTTCAAAATAGACCATAACCTCTAGCCTATACATGTCATATACCAAATATATACAGCTTTCAAAAGTACCAAAGTAGATAACCGATAGTGTGATTAAGTCACTGACGATCCCTGAAACCGAGCTAGCTTTACTGATACTGTAAAACAGAGAAACACTTCACACAGTAAGCTTTTAAAGCTTAGTAAGTTCGTAATATAATACATTAAACTCAATAATTCAAATCAATATACATAAGAAGCCATCACATAGATTAGTTTTCATGAACACAATCTCATCCATATCCAAAAGCTCACACAACTATCCATTTATCCATTTACAAAATCATCAACCACATAGGTTCCGTACATACTTATGCCAACACTTAGTATACAAACTCTTTTGCTAAGAATGCTCAATGCTACATTTCATTCGATTTTCAATAATCATTCGATTCAATCACACACATAGCGCCCATTTCTTAGTCGAAGCTTAAATATCATCGCACACTTAGTGCCTTTATATCCAACCAAACTTGATTCGGTATCACACACACAGTGTCAATCAGTATAGTCGATAGTTTCTCTATTTCGCACACACAGTGCCATTCGTTATCGTATACTATCTATTTCGCACACTTAGTACCACGTTTCTCAATTTCCACACATATAACATTTCTATTTCAATAATAAAAAATTCATTCATTTCATAACACATAGATATGAATTAAACAATTCGTATTATATCCGAACTTACCTCGGACGTAAAAATATCGAAACTAGTCGATCAATCGAGCACTTTATCTTTGCCTCGATCTCGATTCGAATCTATCCTTTCTTGGTCTATACATATTCAAATTTAGCTCATTCAATCACCAATTCATTCAATTTAGTCCAAATACACATATTTAAGGCATTTTACAAAATAGCCCTCATATTTTCACATTTCGACACTTTAGTTCCTATTTCACAAAATCACAAAATACACAAAATTTCACTTCAACTATCACAAAGCTCAAACATTCATCAATGACATATCTCAAAATCACCATCAAATTCTAAAATTAAAGCATGGGCTTGATAAAACACAAAGCAACGATCACAAAAACGTAGAAATTATCAAAAACCGAGTCAAAAACATACCTCAATCAAGCTAAACCTTAGCCGAATCTCACAAAGCTTCAATGGCTATTTCTCTTTTCTATATTCGATGGAAGAAAGATGAGAAAATGGCCATTTAATTTGTTTTGTTTTAATTATATTAACTTAATACATAGTTTACCATTTTGCCCTTTTATTATTTCATTTAAATTTCCACTAACTATGTCCATTCTTGTCATTTAAAGCCTTCAATGGTTTAATAACAACATAAGGACTTCTCATTTAAAAAGTCATACCAAATAAGCACTTTAACAATCAGCACACAGCTTTTGCATTTTATGCAATTTAGTCCTTTTTCATAATTCGGCACACAATCGATAAAATTTTCACACAGAATTTTCACACATACTGTAAACACAGAAAAAAATATTAAAATATTTTTTCGACCTCAAATTTGTGATCTCAAAACTACTGTTCCCACTAGGGTCTAAACCGGGCTGTTACAATGAAAAAGCTTCGAGCTCGTTCCTACCCTGGCTATACCCCAAGGTAAACTTTGTCATGTGGGTTCACTATATGAGATTTCCTTTTAAGGACAACTAATCATACATGACTTTCAGAGAGATTGTCCCAAGATGTCTCACAAATGAGAACATGTTTATGATGTGTGTTTAATCAATGGTTACACACTCAAGATAATCTCTTATTAAATAGTTTCCCAAAACACAAATATTTAAGATAAAGATGATAGCCTAACGTTAAATGATCGGTAGTTTGTGTAGTGTCTTGAGAATTAAGATTTACAAACTCTTTGGATGTAATTCATATTCGTGCTAATTAATCATGAGACCCCGAGGTGGCATGGTTGATGGGTGTGAGAATGATCGTAGCAACAAAAAAATATTTTTTTTCAAGTTTTTAACACAAGACGCATGCATTATACTGCATTCTTGATATGTTGTTGAAATAAAAAATATTTTTTTAATACAAAGATAGTAATTAGTGAATCTTTATCTTTTTTTTAGTTCAAATATGTCTCCTACTTCTCTTATTAGTATTCTTATTGAGAATAAATTAAATTGGGATAACTTTCGAGAATGGAAACGAAACTTGCTAATAGTTATCAGCTGTGAGAAACACAAATTCGTTCTTGACGAAACATGCCCTCCTGAAGCTCAGCCCAAAGCGAGAAATCACCGAAGAGATTCTGACTCGATTGTTCGATGTTATATGTTAGCGAGCATAAGTCGTGTGTTGCAAAAGCAACAGAAGAATTTTCGTACTGCCAAAGAGATCATGAAAATTTTGGAGAATTTGCTCGGAGACCAAGTTGGGTTAGCTCGACAATCCGCTATTGCAAATTTGATGAATTCTCAACAGAAAACCAGCACTCTGATCAAAGAACATTATGGAATTCTTTGCGGAAGTGAAGGACAATGGGACTGAACTAGACGTGAACACTCAAAAGTGAAATAGTTTTCAAATCCTTAACAAAGTAGTTTGCTGATTTTAGGGTCGCTTATATTAGTTTTGAAGTCTAAAAGAAATCAATTTTTTGAGCCTATTCTACTTCAAAATTACTTTATCATGATGGAAGGTTGACTCTCGTTATACCCCCTCTAGCCTTCCACTCTTTCAAATGTCATGTTTTAATGCCCCGAAGGCCTTCTGCTTTTCTTTGGTTACGACTAAGCTTTGATGGAATTAGCAAGGAAATGTCACTTCATAAATTGGGAGTTTATGCAAACCATTGGAATCAGGGCTAGTGACTCTTTTAATCTAGACCTGCTTCCCATGGCGGATTTTAAAAGATAAGAAGAAATTCCTTAATTAATAAAACTATTGTTCCAAATTACACTCCAAGGAAGGAACTCGCTGGCAAGTTGGTGACGACAAAAATATTCTAGTTCTGAGGAAATTTTTCTATAATTAGACTTAATCCCTAAAACAATGGATCTGAGATCTTGTACGAATCAACTTACAAATCGGTGAGTTTTCAAGAATTATTATCCTATATGAATCGCTTGCTAAATTGCTAAGAGTAAAGACAGATTCTAGTAAAGATAACTAATGAGTTGTTAGCCACAAAATAATTGTTGTTAGCAGTAGTACTTCAAGAGTTCAGCTTAACTGAGACTCGTTAATCAAGTTGTATAAATAGCAAACTAAACAAAAAAGCAAGCCTTCTCTTGATTAAAATTCAGATCGTTTTCGTATTTCTTGATGTATGATTATGTAATAGGAGAATCAAAACTAGGTACAACCTTCTTACTCTTGAAGGTCCAGCTCAACATCCTACTTGGCCAACAAACTTCTGATTTTCTATTAGGAAATGGAAGTCTCATTTCAAAATTTATGGAAGATTTGCTTCAATGGATTAACCTTGTTCATCCATAATAGCGAAAAGGGTATACATCACTGATATTCCCTTTCCCTTTTTGCAGTGATAAGGATGACACCCCAGAACATCTTTTCATGCTGTCCCCTCTCAAGCTGTATGGTTTGGCAGTTCTCTTGGTTGAAAGCAAGGCAAAATGGTATTTGGTGCTGCTTTTATTATACTTGCCCAAAACTGAAAACGTCATTTGCCATAAATGCATTTTTACTCATCTTCGAAGACCTGAAGAAGCTTAAGACACCTAATATCCAACATTGTTTTCTCACCTGGAGACTGCATCTCATTAGGAATTAATTCTGTTTGACATGCTCCTCACAGATTGTTTCTTTATTGCCTTTCCTGCTTGTAACTATTACCCAAAAAAAAAAAAAACAAAAATACCGTACAATTAATGTTGAATATCAAAACATAAACATATGCCGATTTGCTCATAAAACCTCTTTAACATATCTAAAGAAAATTTTCTCTGGAGCCATCAAATATATTACGAAAAACAATCCCATGTAGACTGGTTCAAGAACTGGACAATGGCTTTATAACCAAACTATTCTTCCTTCTTTGATACCTTTTTCTTTAAAGATAAAACTGCTAGAATAACTGAAAAATACCAATAGCATACAATAGATGTAACCAGAAAATCCTTGTATCAACGAGGTATATAATTACATTTTCGACAAAAGGGGCAGCTAATTTGATGACAAATAATTTCATCGATTAAACGAGACACTTGAAAACCACTTTTCAATACCAAGAAATGGTACCGTCAAATATCCATGTACCAGTTATTCCCAAAATCTAATATAACTATAATTGAGAAAACATCCTAGTACCTTCGCAATGTTAAGCCAGAACCAACTACCTGGGTCCTTCATGCTCTCTCCTACTCTCAATCACAACCTTGTTCCGCATGTCGAAATCAACCTTGTCCAGATCAGCAACTGTTCCGAGGTAGCCATAAAAGATCCTCTTTTTTTCTCCATTCCTCTCATCCACCTTCACAAGATTGGGATTTTTATCATCGTCATCCTTCCCTAAAGTCAAGGGCTGTATATGGGACCAAGCCTTGCGACCACAGTTTTCCTTCTCAAAGTATTCAGCGAGCCTGACAGCATCGATCAGGCCTGAGTGGTCACTGGCAAACTTGACCACTGTAATACCGAGATGACCTTCTCTACCATACATGGACTTGCACTTGCCACTTCCAAACCCAAGGTCTGAAAGCACAAACATTAATAGTAAAATGAAATATTTCGAAAAATGTTAGATTCATTGAAACTTTGAAGTGCATGGTGAAGATCATTGAGAATATCACTAGCCCAGGGGTTGATTTGTTGATACATTTTTGCAAGATATTCAGAATCATGATAAAGATTCCTCAGTAACTTTTTAAAACAATATAAGACCCATTGAAAAGTTTTTGCTCTTCACAGTGGCTGCTGACAAGATGCAAAACACTCGCATTGTACTAGTGAAAACAAGTAACAGGCAGGCTCACTTATTGGTATCAATTAAATAAATGAGCCGTCAAGAACCCACTGTCACTGGCAGAAAACAAACCAGTAACACAATGACACGTACTCATGCAGCAAATCACCCATATACATGAAATGCACTAGATAAAGAAAACATAGTTGTGAAAAAGATGAGAAACAAATTTATCATACTGCCTGGTAATGACGAGCACAAGCAAATGACAAACATACAGCAATCCAGATTTCAAACTTCTAGGTGATCACAACGAAAATGTATTATAGAAGAAATCAGTAACACAATGACACGTACTCATGCAGCAAATCACCTATATACATGAAATGCACTAGATAAAGAAAACATAGTTGTGAAAAAGATGAGAAACAAATTTATTATACTGCCTGGTAATGACGAGCACAAGCAAATGACAAACATAAAGCAATCCAGATTTCAAACTTCTAGGTGATCACAACGAAAATGTATTATAGAAGCAAAAAACAAAGAGTAACTTATCAGAGAAAAAGACAAGTTTGTGAATCACAACAAACAGGTTAAAAGCAATGTAATGAAAGAAAGAGATTTTTAACCATAAAGACAACAATAGAATTCGAATTGTACACATCTGTGTGCCAGAAAAGGATCCCCTTCACTACTAAAAGGAAATATCCATTTCTTTATCCTACAGTGGCACTTCCAACAATTCTACAGTTATCATTTGTTCAAAATTCCTGTCCTCTTATTTTCATATATCTTTATATTCAGCCACTAAAATTTCTGCCATAGATCAACTTCGATATTAATCTACCCTAGATAAATAAGTTGACAACTCCACTGTTGAGGACTGAATCTTTACCCCTCTGCACCAGTTAAATTGAGAGAAGGGTTGTTTCAGAGGGAAGAGAAGGCGGCTCCCATATGCTGCTAGCAGTTATAAATTCTACAATGAATGATCTACGCAAGCAAAAATCAACAATTTAGTGAATATATTTATCAGTGAGAGGCAAGATGCCAACCTTACTACTAATGGTACCTCATGCAACTAAACAACATTGTAATTGGACCATTAATGAGATTTGGTGTGCTTATGTAAAACCTCCTTGCAGGCCTATCCCTTTGGTGTAATTTTATTTTTAAGCTTCTCTAGTATTTGGAAGGTCATCTCCCTGATGTCCGAGTATGTCTCAGACACAAGCATCAGATATAAGCACTTGAAGAAAAATGAAGAGTCAGAGTAATATAGGTCGTTACACAATTATTAGCAATTAAAAAGCTATGTTGCTCGACTCTTCATATTGCTCGACTCTTCATATTTATTGAAGTACCCGTGTCTAAAACTTGTGTACAACACATGGATATGGAGATATAATTTCCAAGGATCCTCCAAATACATGAAAAAACTTGGAAAAATCTAACCATACCATGTCACATGCATACCCATATATGACACTCACACTGAGCAACACAGATAAAAAGAAATACAAGATCTTCCCTGCCACAGGATACACACTTCTGAATGCAATCAATGTGGCAGGCTATTGAAACTCTCAGAGTGCAATAAAAATACTTGAGAATTACTATTTGCAGAAATACATAAGCTTCATGAAGAAACCATGAGCACTAAGTATTTCAGAAAAACCATATGGCGTTTTCTAATTTCTCCTACATTTTGATTAAGTATACAACTAAATGGATGTCAATCTGCAGCAGTTTGAGGAATCATAAAAATATAGAAAAGCTAAACATTGTCCATAATGGAAAACCCGACTTTTTTTAGTGCTCATCTTCTCTAAGCATTTTCTCCAGAAAAGACAAAGAGGCACCTTGGCATTTGCCCCTTGAGCATCATCCTAGCATTATTCCAGTAAATAATAATAATGATATCACAAATCTAAAGCAACCAATTAACTGTTACTAACTGAATATGCCTGAACTAGCAGTCTGACTAGCAACAAAAACCTGCAGCATAACTACTCATGCACAAAGGTTGGAAGTGGACTATGATTAAAAGAAGCAAGGTTACTTGGACTTGAGTGCGAGAGTAGGATATGGGAATGTACCCTACACGGGTATTGTCAGAGAGTTTTATAAGCTTCTCCACGTATATGGGCGTCATATCCTCATATTCATGTGTCAGACAAAGTTTTGGATATGGAAACTTCAACAAAAATGAGAGCAACAAAGAGCAAAAGTGCTTGCACACATCAAGGAATCACAAACAAGCTAAACTACAGTCTAACATTATCTAGAAGGTCTCAAGAGAACAAGTAAACTTGGAAAAATGGAAACCGATATAAGCACGACAGACATAAGGCTCCAATTAAATCAGCATCCAAAAATTTCAGCAAAGTAAATCTCCTCAATCTCATCACCTTGGTACCAGCTGAAAAGGCCAACAGCAAAGCAATCTATAACTTTCTTCATTGAAAACAAATTATAGTGAGCGGGTCTCAATGCACTATATTTTAAGAGAGAACTTACCGGACATAATTGAATTTTTTTCCTCCATATTCAATACTTACCACCACAACAACCAGAAGAGCAAACAAATGTTAGGGTGAAACTACTAAGATGGAATTAAGGAATTTCATGATGATAAAATACTTGTTCACTGCATATTGCAACTTCATTGAATACCAAAATGGCGACATTCAGAATCAGACACCAGTCATAAAAATGTAAATCATAAACAGCAAAATGGCAGAATAGTTGACACAAGGCAGAGAGAAAATTAAACCATAATACAAGTAAAATAAGACGGATTCATGGGAAATTATTGATGTTAGAGAATAGTCTCTGGACATCAAATTTTAGAGCTCAGACAAAAAGGTTTTTAAATGACAATTTCGTGATGTTTTCATAGGGAATATTGAAACCAACATGTGATTTAGCGTACCTTGACCCAAAGCACAAATTTACCATCAAAGATGCCTATATAATAAATAGGCTCACACTCAATGAAATACTAGAAATAACATTTACTCATCTATAAATAACACGGAAGAATGCATAAACAAACTTAGCATTATTTTAAAATAAGCCCAAAACCCAAGTTAGCATGAAGGCAAGCATGACTGAGGAATCCATCACATTAATATCCTTGCTTACCATTTCTTAATAAATTTCATGTTGACTCCAAAAGAGAGGAAGCCAAGCTAGTTTCTTCAAACCAAATGGTTTCACCAGATTATAGGTTTCAATAGGTAAGGTAAAAAAGGTTCAAGGATATTTTATCAAGCCAGGGCTTTGATCTAGATATTAATCAAGACCAGTTTGAGGACTATTTGCCTAGTTTAGTGAAACCAATGTTTTGATCTGGATTGTAATCAAGACAAGTTTGAAGACTACCTGTTCAAGCTACCAAGTCTAGTCCAACTTAACTAATATCAGATAAAGCATAATTCATCCAACAACCGTAGCTAAAGCTTTGATAGAAATTGGCCAGAGCATCAGAAATATAGAACCAGCTTGGTTTTCTCCAAAATTGATATTAATGCTCAGGAAAACCTATGATCCACTTATAGATCAGATAATGCAAAATTTGGTCCATTACCAAGTCCATGTCAGACAAACATGAGATCCCATCAGGCTAGATCCACAAAAATTAGCACTTAGCAATAGTGGTTAGAGACTATAAGCATCAACCAGAATGGGATAAAAATGTAAAGGAATTAAAACAAAGAATCGGCACTAAAAAAAATTAAGACCTTAATAAGCGCAACTAAAGGTTCAGGAGTGGCCACAGTGACCATTCAAGCAGGAAACGATGAAGAATAAATGCAAGCATAATCAGAAATGTTATCCACAACCAAGAATAACATACATTTAAATCACACTTATTATTAAAAGGATTGAACAATGGGAAAAATGAAAGAACCAGCAAGCAACAATTGCTGTCTCAACTTCCACTTAATAAGCAAATGCAAAATTAAGGAATCAGCATGCACCAAATTTATCTCAAGTTTCAAAAAAATTTATGGGGGGGAAAAAAAATATATATATATATATATATATAGTATATTTGCTGCTTTGCTGGATAGAGCGCTCCATGAGTTGGAAAGAATACTAAAAATGACCCTCTACTCATAAGTTTATCAGGCCAATAGAGATAGCATAGTTGTGCCCTATCCTTGAAAACTTGTGTAAAACAAAATGGAATTGACTAATCTAACAAGAAGTTTGATTAATGACAAACGATGACCGGTCAATGCACTGACAACATAATTTAAAACTTATTAGGAAAGAGAAGGGGAACTAATTAGATTAAAAATCACCTAAACAAATCACTAGCCACCATACTAAACACTGATAATAATGAAGAATAATGGGGCACATTATACCTCTTAGTTTGCTATCCATTGCTTTGTTCCCCAAACCTTCCATGCGCCCATCTTTACCCTTTCCTGTAATTGTATTATGTACTATCACCACAGGAGGCCACATAATCAAATCCTCTTGGTTTGAGACTGCTTCGTCTGCAGGTAAGAACCGATAGGCCTTTGAATTATCAGGAGGCTTTGAGTAGTTCCATCCCATTAGCACACATAGAGCCTTGTGTAAGCCTAAGTGATCCACACGCAAGTCAGCATTATCTGAGTAGTATGTGTGCATTATCAGACCATGCATATCAGAGAAGTCTTTAGAGGACCTGTAATTTTTCATATCAAATGCATTGAAGAATAAAATTCAGGTCTTCCTTTGAGACATCACTTGAATTAGGCTACAAGATTGAACTAGGGAAATGAACAAAAACTTATTCAGCAGTTTGAAAATAAGTTGTACAAATAAAAGGGGTAAAGTAATGTGCATGGCATAGAGCCAAAATATTGAATTGTCATCCAGGTAGTCTGCAAGCATCGAGATAAAACTTGCGCAAAAGGCAAATTTGAACACTGGATTGCAGTGAATTTATTCCATATGATAGCATAGCCAAACAACCATTTCCTTATTTATATATCATTAGAAATAAGGGTACTGTCATCACCCAAAAATTATTGTATCCGAGACTGAATAAGAGAGGGGGAGAGGAAAGGGATTGCAGTTGGATATAAATGCACCTCCCAAAAAGCCCCAACTAAAATATAAGATTGATTCAAAAGCTGTAGATTTATCAGCAATTACAATAACAGGCAACAGATTATACATGGATTTTGAAGAAAAATATAGCTACAACAGGGTGTCAGATCATAACACCAGCACAGACAATAGACTAGACACCCAAAAAAGTTGAATCAAGACCATGAAAAGTTTCTCTTGCACGGAAAAGAAGAGTATCAAAGAGAAAAATAGTATAAGAGATTAGTACTTGCTTCCTCTGATAAGAACCAGATATACACTCTTTATATGCCAAGACTTCAATCTCTACTTCATGATAAGAGAATAAAAGCGAGGTTTCCATTTCTAGTGCCATTAAGCAATACAAACAGAAAGATCACTCAATAACTTTAAAGAATGGAGGCAAACACAAAAGAAAGCCCTGCATGCTCTATACATGCCTGCATGTGGACATTATACTTGGTGGATAACACAGATAACAACATAAATTAAGATAAGTTTACAGCTAAACTTGAACAAATGAGAGTCACCCCAAGGGCCACTCTACAGAAAAGTAGTCAAATCAAAAGAAGAACAAAAAAATCTAGCCACCATACCACTACATGCTAGGTAAGGCAAGAAAAACAGAGTAACAGACTAATACTTTTAACTTACACTAGCAGCCTTCAGCTTCAGAATTACTAATAACTTAACTTATCAACTACCAAAAGAATGGCTATTACAAATTACCACAATCAGGCCAACCCAGCAATGTCATGCGGGTAAGAAAGAAGTTAGAGACCATGGTATATTAGTACCAAGCAGCATAAAATATCGGCCATAAACTACCAACAACTAAGCCACAAGGACTAACGTCTACCAGGAATATCCAGATCAAAGCCTACAAGAACCTAAGGTAATTACATGTTGCTATAAAAGAATAGGTAATTATAAAATGCAAAAGGTGCAATTTAGCTCCAACCTACGACAAAATTGTGATGTAAGGTACTTGAAAAGGGATCTGAAATCCCCTTACTTTCCAAAATCAACTAGGGACATGCTTACTACCCAAAAACAGTGACTTGGTGAAACTGCAAATGGTCAGACTCATTAATACTGATGTTAATCCTAAAACCAAATTTACTATATTGAAAATGAAAATGGTAGGGAATCTAATATTAAAACCCATCAGAAAAAATAACATAGCCAAATATGAATAAGTAACCGTACAGGACACAGAGGCCAGCAACAGAAAAAAGAGCTACAATAATACAACATATATATAACAGCAATTTTATCTCTGACAAATTTTCCACTGCATGGATAAATAAACTGGTATCCTTGTGTACAACTCCAATCACTATTGCATCAAAGCACTATAGAGAAATATACATCTGGTACAACCTACCCTTCATTTTATGAATAAATTAGGCTTGAGTCAGTAAATAATCAACAATGACGAATCACCAACACAGCAATCCAGCACCAAAGCTTGCTAGCAGAAAGTGCCATTTTTCATTTTTATGATGAAGACATAGACTGACTTGGGTTTGATAAAAAACAGTAATACAACATAACACAAGCAATGGCACATGGGAAGCACTTCTCTGAACCAGTTAGTAAAAGCAAGCAGCCAACAAAACCAAGATTATAGCAAACCAAGATTAGCAATGCCACGAACAAAGCAAACCAGCAAAAAGGTAATAGCAAATCCAAGATTTAAGGTCACGCTAAAGGGATCAGATTGCGCACTTACCTAAAACTCCTAGAAATGTCAGATTGTTGAAAAATTGTCCAGAAAACCATTTATAAAAGGGAGACAACACTGCCTCAGCATTGCATTTACCTAAACTGAATTTAACAATTATTCTAAGCACTATCAGTATTATTTATCCATAACTTATTATTGAAACTCACCAGCTAATCCTTATTAGTAATAGTTTATGCTATAAAACACCTATCGGACGAAGAAAAGGAAATATTGTCTTAAAACCCAGACATTATCCAAAAGAATAACACTTGACAAATATTATTCTAGAATGAAATAGGTAACAACATCAAACACCTGCACTGAAAACGATTTCAGTGCTATGTGCAGTAAATGCAACACAAGTCAACTAAATTCAAGCTCCAAGATATTTGCATCCTTAATTCAATATCACCTATCAAATACAGCACTCTGGCTTAATATATTAAAATGTTAACAGCCACATAACAAGCAATCTAATCTAACTGGTTGCAACACAGCAAATTAAGAAAGAACTGAAGCATCTAAGCAGTAAAGCATTCTATTCTGATTTCAAATCATAATATGGAACTCAAACAATGAAAAATAGCATTTCAAGAAGTTAATTCCAATTCAGAATCAAACCTAAATTTGGCATTAGACTTGCCACAAGCCAAGCATTGAAGCCGCCCTTGTTTACCATCCTCCAAGTAATTCTTTTTCTGCCCCGTATTCTCAAAAACTGCCTTCACAAAGTGCAAAAACGCCTTCTTTAGAGCACTTTGATCAACCTCCAAATGCTTATGATTAAACCCCGCATTATTATTTTGAAATCCCCCACCAACTCTCATGAACTTGGCTGCCCTAGTTTCCTCATTTCCAAGCGGGCTACTTATTCCAGTTAGGCGGTCTGACCCGCCTGGCCCCAAAGTGTAGATCTTTTCCTTCTTCTCCGCTCTTATGTCTTTTCCTTCATCGCCGTACTTTCTCTTTAACGGGCCAGGCCCGTCACCCGGCGAATTCCAATAATCGCGATTATCGCGGAAGCCCATTGATGGGCTACCGAAGTCACGAGGTCCGAGTATGGGTCGGGTCGGAAAGTCCTGGTAATCGGGCGGGAGAGCAAAGTAGGAGCGGACGCTGCCGTCGTAAAGGACGATTGTCCGACGCTCCAGCATGTGGAATCCATATGCCGGTGGAGGCGGAGGGCCCAGGGCGGCAGGATCGGGGAAGGGGAAGGGGGGATGAGCTTGATTGGGGTCGGATTGTGACTTGTTTTGAGCAGCGGAGCTTGGAGGTGGGCCAGTCCTGGTGGATGGGCTGGGCTTGGTGGAGGACTTGTGGTCGGCGGTTGTGGAGGAGGGGTTTTTATTGGCGGTGGAAGAGGAAGATTCCCAGCGGGATTTGCGGTGGTTATTGGAGGAGGATGACGGTTGTTTTGGCGGATTCGGTCCCGCCATCATTGGAATTTAGTTGGATTTGAAAGCTTTTGGATGCATTTAGGGGAAACACGGGAAGATGGAGCTTTTATTCGCTGTAAAGTTCACCCGTAAATTATTTAGATTTTCAAAAAAAAAAAAAAAGTTCAAATTTTGCCCTCAACCCCTATAATTTGTCAAAGTTTAAGATTTAATTCAGTACTTGTCAAATAATTTTTTCACCTAATGACATCAATGTGGCATGTTTATGTAAACAAGGATGGCGTTTAATCCATAATTTGAGTTCTTTGTTCTATGAAGTTTTGAAAGCAAATTACTTACTAACACAAACTTCTTACTACTGAGAATTGGATGAAATGCAACTCATATTTGGTGGAGCATTTACTTAGCTAAAGAGGTTCTTAAACAAGGATTAGTAGTCTACACCAGATCGATTATCTCACTTTTTGGATTATTTGAATTTAAATCTGTAAATTATTTGAGTATTGTTATCTAAATTCTAATCCGAATTAAATATCATCATCCGTAAAAAAAATTAAATTTAACATTTTCAATCATATATAAGATAAAAATCCAAATATGAATCCACAAAATATAAATTCAAACAAAAAAATAATTTTAAATAAAATTTATTCATAATTAACACTAAATAAATGTAAATTAACAAAATAGTTAAATAACAATCCAAACATATTAAACATAACAATTTTACAACAATTCAAATATACAAAACAACTTAAACACAAAAATTCCAAACAAATTAAATATTACATGACAATCTCAAATAACTTAATTACTTAACCCTAATTATTTAATAATAATTGAATATAGTATCATATAAATCATACATATATATATATAGGGTAAATTTCTAGTTGGTCACCCAACTTTTAAGACGCTTTCATTTTAGTCACTCAACCGTTAGATTTCTAACGCCACTTAAGTTGTACATTCCACATCATGCTCACACTTTTATTTTGGTCACTCAAAAACATCCATTTTTTTAATATTGATTGGGTAAAAAAAATTAAAGATTAAAGTGAAAAAGTGGTAGAAACTAAAATAATATTTTAAAAATCGTCAAATTATAGTTGTTTGTCCTCTTGCCGAAAGTTCTAAATATCTTTTTTTTTTCAACATTGAAATTTTAAATTTCAAAACATCAAAATCAATTAAATGAAATGTTGAAAAAAAATTTATCCATTGATAATGTTAACCGATTTGTTACTGTAATATTGAAATTAATTAAATTAATCTCCTTCCAAATTTTAAAATTTTATTTTATGTCTTCATATTATTATTATTAATAAAATCAACTCAATAACTTATATTTAATAATTTTCTGCAAAACTAAATTTCCTTTTATTATATAAACTTCAATCTTCCTATTAAGTTAAAAAAGAAAAAAGAAAAATTATTGCAATTAAATAAATTAATTGCTTATTTTTCGTTTGGATAAAGAAGTGATGAAAAAATTCTAGGTTTTGTTTGGCATGGAAGATAAATTTAATTAATTTAATTAATTGTAAGAATTTTATTTTTTATTTTTTACTTTTAGCTTAGTATGAAAGACTCAAGATCATATAATCAAAACAATTTTGAGTTTCATATATAATTATTAAGGATGATTTATTTGAGTTGATTTAATTTGGAAACATAAAATAAAATTTTAAGATTTAAAAGGAGACTAAATTAATTTAATTAATTTATTATAATAACAAATCGACATTGGTTGACATTACGAAGGAATAAAAAAAATTTAATAACTTATTTAATTGATTTTGATGTTTTGAAATTTAAATTTTCAATATTGAAAGAAAAAGAAAAATAGAACTTTTGACAAAGGAATAAACAAGTACAAATTTGACAATTTTAAATGTATTATTTTAGTTTTTACCGTTTTTTCACTTTAATCTTTATTTTTTTTACCCCGAACAATATTTTTAAAAAAATGATATTTTTTGGGTGAGCAAAATGAAAGGAACCTAGAAGTTGGATGACTAAAATGAAAGTATGAATATGATGTGGCGGGTACAAGTTAACTGGTGTTAAAGGTTTAACGATTGGGTGACTAAAATGAAAACGCCTTAAAAGTTGAGTGATGAAATTGCAAGGATTTCATTTTGGGTTGTCACATTCGGTTTCCCTTGAAACCCGGAAATTAGGAACCTTTAGGATTTAAATTAAACAAGACTGTAAGTTGGCGGTCTCTACTGAAAATTTTGAGAAATATAGAGGCTAGTTTGAACATAGTTGAGCTTCAAATCTGGTTTGGTTATATTAGAACCAGCGAGTCTCTTAGTGGGAGACAAAATGGTTGTCAATGGATGGCTTCTAAATGGTTGAAGACCTTGAGAGAAGGGCTATAAATAGTCAGGGAAAGAGACTTTGCCGAGAGACTTCTTCTTCAATATGTTTCATTTTCGTCTCTTTCATTAGTCGCTTCGAAAGAAAGAGTCGTAGAATCTCTGTATGAGGTGATGATCGTAAGATTTGAATAGGAAAAATAGAGCATCTAGTAAGCTAATAAGGTCTTGAACCCTTTAGTGTATGTAAGATTTAAGAACCAAAGTTTAAGGGTTTCCATAAACCATTTTAATGATTTTGCATGTTTCTAGAAAACTAAGTTTAATCTAGGATTGCAAGTTTAACCCATGAATTGGTTGTCTTGCTTAGCTGCTAGGAGAATGGAAGCTTCAACATCTGGAGAAGCTAAGTGGATAAGGCGAAGAAGTGTCAAGTGAGTTTCTATACTCAAACCCTGTAATGCTAAGTATGCTGTAAGGTTGCATGAGTCTATGATTATCTGCCATTTTAGTTCGATAGGCAAGATCCATGATATTTCATTCATAAGATGCATGTATTGCATACAAAATTATGAAAGGGGATCAATGACGGGTTAGATGAAGTTAGGAATGGGGAAAAGAAAGTGATTTTGTTAGATACTGCTATATGGTGTTTGTTGTGTGCACCCGTGATGAGCAAAGCTCTAGGCCTTATGGAAGGGACACTACGGTGTTCGAGCATCAAGGTTAAGACGGCGAATGGAGGAATTGATGGAATGTTATGGGAAAAGTGAATAATAAAGATCATGGCTAGGCCATGGGTCCAATTGAAAACTATACACCTAAAATGTGTAAGACCATAGCTGAAAGATGCTATGGCGTCATGATAAAAATAAGTAAGATCATAGATGAATAATGTTATGGTGTCATAATAAAAATGGGTTAGACTGTAGCTGAAAGACACTATGACATCATATGGAAGCACACTGGAACGGTAAATAAGACTAAAACCATAGCTAAAAGACACTATAGCATCTTTTGGTAGTCCGTCGAGATGGTAAACACAAGTTATATCATGTAAGACCATAGCTAAAAGATGCAATGACATTGTAGATACTCCACCGGGACATCAAACACGGCATAGTCCATCGGGACATTAAACACGGCATAGTTCGCCAGGATAGTAAACACGGCATTAAAGATGGGGTACACTTTAGAAGACCATGGTTCGATTATGGCAGCATAGAGAGTCTGTTGGGACAGTAAAATGGTGGAAAACCAGAGTAGTAGTTATGGGAGAACCCGCAAACGAAGGAAAAATGGCTAAAAAGAAAATGGAAATATGGGCATGCATTAGTTAACCAACGGGTCAAAAGAATCCATCAATAAAAAGGAAATATAAAGCGGGAAAAGACTACTAGAATAGCAGTTGTGAAAGCCAATAGAGCATATAAGTGGTAACCCAGTAGAAACTAGCCATGGGAGTTGACTCACTAGCGGTGCCTGGTGTATAGGTGAATGAAAGATGGTTTAACCAAGGATCGTAGATAAGGATCTGCCATTAAGGAATGCTGAGGACGCTCAGAGAAACACTATGGGATAATGGCTTGTCATACATAAGCCGGTTAGTCCATAATGAAAAGAGGGGTGAGCTAGAACTCATCAACAAAAAAGGATACGCCGAGATAGAAATATCTGTCAAGACTATTCCTTTTCAAAAGAGGAAGCCATTGGGAAAATACCTGCTAAATGACTAGTCCGTAGGGGGATAACATGATAAAGGATTGTGGGTGCAAATAACCACTCCGACGATAGTCAGTAGGGTACTATAGGATTGAGTGACACACAATAGACGGTATGTTACACATGTTAGAAAAACGGGTTCGGAAAATGTAGTGGAAAATAAATTTAGGGAAAACTAGAGTTTAAAAAAAATATAAAACAAGAACTTGATTGTAATATCTAAAGTAATAAGCACTTAATCAAAATTGTACCTTTTCGATTTGTCTAGAATGAAAGCTTTAATCGAGTAGCCTTTTTCGCTATCCTCAAGCTCATGTCTACTGAGTGTAGGCTTGCTTCGAATCAAAAAAATTTCCCAAAAATTACTAGTGGGGTAATTTCACAACTTCTCTAAACTTTTGGGCCTAGTTGTAAATAAGAAAAATATCTTTAGAAATTTTTTGAAATAATTTCTTCAGAGAATTTTCTTTCTACAGCTTTCTCTTGAATTCAATTGTGTGTAAATAATGACCCAAGACTCTCTTTATATAAGGAGAGTTTAGAGAATTCAACTATGATTAAACTTAATCACTTTAATATTAAATTTAATCTAATATTTATCTTTAACTTATTAAATTAATAGAATATTTATCTACAAGATAAACATTAAATTAAATTTAATATTAAGATAATCACTTTAATATTAAATCTATTAAAATAATATTATTTTTGGAATAGTTAATCTGAAATCAAATTCTCTGGTAGAGTCCCAGTAAGAGTGTAATTCTTCCACTGCTCAACTACCAAAGACCTACCATCACCCACCATTTCTCAGCCACCAAAATGTCGCCGTCACAGCCGTCAACACCCCAAGCTAGTTCGGTTCAAGCCAGTGACCGCCCAACTGGTCCGTTCTAGCCACCGATGGACCGTCATCCCGGTTTCACATACCAGGCCTGGTTCAACTAGTTTTTGGGTCTTGGTCTCGGTTTTGAGCTCCCAGGCCCAATTTACGATCTTAGGTCCAATTTTCAAGTTCAATTACCAATTAGGCCAATTGTCTCATTGAAAGTTAATTTCCAAAAATATCATATTAATTTTAATTAATTTATTTTACTTAATCAAAATTAATTTTCCCAAAAATCACTTAGATTTTCCAAATTAATTTTTCAAGAAAATTCTTTAATCAAATTCTCTAATTGAACAATTTTTATGATCGCTCAATTTAATTCCACGTTGAATAAATTAACTCAATTAAATTATTTTCAAAGTCGTAAATTTTTTTCTGATTCAAATGCAGTCTGATCGAGCTTTTGTTGATCTAGCGGAGGGACCAATCGGACATATACAATTAGGCTCTAGTAATTACAATTATATCTAAAAGTATTGTTTCGATAATTCGCAATTACTTAATCATGGAGTCAGTCTACAAGAAGTACCATGATTGAAAACTCTTTATTGTATACTATTTACGAGAGCAATTCATCCAACTGCTTTGTCCAATGACCTCATCATGTGTGTGTTACCCTCATATGATATCCTTAATTCTTTTGAGTTAAATCCATTCACTCAATACAATCTTATTTTATCTCATTGTCACAATTGTGTCTTCTTAATGATTAATATGATCATTGTCAACAAATCACCGTGATAAATTGCTCATTCGAGAACAAGCAACCCGTGGCCACGTTCCATATTTATCAATCCACATAATGTCAATGAGAGGATATTGTTAACTTTTTAATTGAGCTATGAATTCTACTGTTTCTTGTAAAGTCATTCCATACACAAGTCATGTACCCAACATACCGATTATCGGCTCGATTATCTTTAGAGCATAAGTCTCCACTTATATCAAAACACATGAGTTACATATGCATGGTTAGTGACTAACTCAGGATTTAGGTAAATCACACCATGAATATCATAAGTGAATTAATTCACAAACGGATTTATAATTAATTCATCTTTGGTCCAGTCCAATGTACCATTCTACCAATGACTATATCTATGTCTCTACCCATGGAGTCAATTGCTCCGATAGCCAAGACTAGCCATCTCCTCAATTAGAATTGTAGACCACTATTTGAACTAAATACTCACTTTGATTCTTCTATGGGATTATGGACTCATTTCGATTATCTACTAAAGTAAGTTGTCTTTCTCGCAATGTAAACATTCTTACAATGCCGCTTATCATCAATTTGAACATAGACAATCAATGAGCTAATATTTGTTTGCCACAATTTCGCTATGCATGCAAAATGTAAAAGACAGAAACACAAAAGAAATAATAGTGAAATGTGAAATTTATTTATTCATCGTTCAAATACATAGAAAACAATTACATGTTTACTACAATATGGGCACATTTCCTAACAAGACATTCAAGCATGGGACTTCGGACAAAGTGGATTACAAGGAAGTAATCCAACCTCTATTTTTCCCAAGAGGGGCCTAATCCGCCAAAGGGACGGGGAATCTCGCTAGTTATCATAGAAGTTGGGATGATAGCAAGTCCTTCGGGACTAAGGTAAGAGAAGAAGTCCCATAGACTAAACTGATTTGGAATGATTGCTAAGGGAAAGATACCTAAGGACTATTAGTAGGGTAGATCGTAGGACTACCCTTTAAGAACATGGTGGAAAGAAGATTTCCACTCTAGGAATAAAAGGAAGAAAGGATAGAGCCCGCAGAGATGGTGAGACAATCATATAAATTGTCAAGGCTGAACGAAAGTTGATATAATGGCCAGAAGGTAACCAGTTAGTGATCTATCCTCCCATGGATAGGATTGGGAGTAAGATAAAGTCTGATACGACGGATTTAAGAGAATTTACCCGCATAAGTAGGGAGTTATTTGTATTTAGTTCTTTCCATTTAAACCTCTTTAATATGGGTCTATTTTTGTGTAATGAAGAAACTTACAAGGGTTTGATCTGTAGTTTCAGGAATTGTAGATTAAGGATTGGTGAGAGAACAAGCCAAACCTTGTTGACTCAAGAAGCTCTGTAGTAAAGTGTTATGCACATAGGAATGGGGTATCGTTAGGAACTTCACCATGGGGTGACTATATTGTAATTAGTTAAATACCTTAGAGTCCGGAGTTTGGACAGTGAACTTTATTTTTTAAAATATTGTCACTGTTGTAAGTTTATTTTATAAATAGGTAATACAGTCTGATATAAAATAATGAGTTCCAATCATGTACACAAATCCAGTTCAGTTGTGATGCTCCATATCCAGATTTGATGAACGGGTTGGGTAAGGGTGTTACATGGGTGATCAAAATGAATGCGCCCTAAAATTGGGTGACCATTTAGATAGTTTACCCATACATATAATATAACAAGTTACATAGGCTATATATGTGACAAGTGACGCTCTCTTATTTTTTCAGTATTTAATTTTTATAATTATAATTAAATATATGTCTCTATAATTATAACTAAATATATACCTTTACCATTAACTATTTTTAAATATATATTTAAAATAGAGTTGTAAAAGAGAGAAATGAAAAAAGTCACCATCTCTGCAAAAACAAAAGATAAAACTTAAGTTAGACCAAAAAAACTTTAAGGTATGTGGCAAATTATTTATTTAATCAGTTATTAGATTTCATATTCTCATTATTGTGTTTGTATTTTTATATTTTTTATAATGTATTTAATATGTAATTGTTCATGAGTGGGGATAAAATAAACTTATGAGAAATTACCAAAGGCTTCAAGGTGTGTATCAATGTCACTTTTTTTTTAAGGGTCTATTCGCCCACCTATATTATGGTGTGCAAAAAAGTTACCGGTAAATGAATCTTGAGGATACAATGAAGCCTAATGTCTGTCTACATTTTGCACTGACGGAAATAGTCCATTGAGCACTTAGCGGAGCATAGCAATGATATCAATTTCTATAAAGAATTTCTGCAGTAATTGTTATAAAACAATCTAGAAATATAAAAAATGGTGGGAGAATAGAAAGAAACTTTTAATGTGTTTTTTTGGGTTCTTATGCAAATGAAACTTCACTCCTATTTATACAAGGTCTCATATCTCTTCATAGGGACAAAACTACCCAAATGGATAGCCATATCTTTAGCAATAAACTTAATTATTCAATAGATATTTACTTGAATAATCATGACTATTTGTTATTAATTAAGTGAAATAACTTTTGATAACTTATAACTTTTCATTTGCAACTATTGGAACACTATATATTTTGGAAATGTTCCAACAGTAATACCGTTTGCAACCATGGAGTTTGGAGATCCCGTTTGTTCAATAACTAAGATGGCAACAAACTGAGTGCCTGCCCAACTGCTACAACAACAGGATCTAATGGCAATGACTGCTAATGTTGTTGAAGCTATGGTTGAGATATGAGGTCAAATTGAAATTTAGGTTTTTAGGAAAACTTTATGTTTGTGATTAAAATGATATTTGTTGCTAACCTTAATTCGATATACAAAATTCAATGATTGCTTTAATTTTATAATCTATTTTATTTACCAAATGCAATTATGTGTTAAACGTGGTAAATAGTAAGGGAGAGCAAAACTCGATTCGATTCAAAAAAAATCGATTTTTTTTCAAATTTCGAGTTAATATAATTGAGTTATTCGAATTATTCGATCAACTCGAATAAGTAATGTGGTACCCCAAATCCGATTAGGACGGCCCGACCTAAATTTCGTGTAGCAGGCCAAATTTACATAGGCCCAAATCAGCAACCAAAAATCAAACCAAATAAAAATAGTCCAATCAAATTACAAAAAAAGAAGAAGAGAGGCTCAATACACCAATAGCCCAAAAAAAAAAGAAAAAAAAAAACCCTAACCCAAAGTTACAAGCTCAACATCTAAAACTTTTCAGAAAAAACCTAACCTAGCCCTAGTGTTGTTGCACCCTACCTAGTGTCGCACCTCTGCCACCGCCACTCCTCCACCTGCTTCACCAACTACTCCTGCAAAGAAGGAAGAACACACATCAAACAATAGACAGATATTAAAAAATATGTAGAAATCGGCTATAAAATTCGAATCTAAATGTATTTGAAGAGGTTTTTTTGGGGGGGAATAACACACAATATTAATAATAATAAAAAACAAAAATCAAAGTGGAAAGAGGTGATTATTTTATTTCAGTTTTTTTTATATAAAAGCATAAAACAAAATTAAAAGGGGGAAATTTTACCCTTTTCATTTCGCGTTTACACTGTTGTTGGGGGGGAAGGAGGCCTCTATCTCCGATAAAAGATGGCATTTTGGGGTTGAGGATTAAAAAGCAAAAAAAAAAAAAACTTTTTTTTCCTCTCCAGCAGTGTGATGTGCTACCGTGTCGTAAACTGGTGGTGGCGCCATGGTGGCCAATGGTTGGACCCTTGGCCGGACTTGGAGAAGGGGAGAGAGTTTAAGAAATTTTTTTTTATTTGAAAAAGCTGGAATAGAATGAAATTTTTTAAAAAAATTGCCTTTTATAGGCCCCTTAAACGGCGTCGTTTAGGGCTGGCCACAATAGCCTTAAAACTACTCATTTCACCCTAGGATCCGTACGCCGACCCAACCTGCCAGCGGGATCCGCGTGTTTTCTGAAATAAATGGGCTAATTACTGTTTTGATCCTTCCATATTTTCGTCATTATTCAATTTCGCCCTATTGCCTGATTTTTTATTTTAATTTCCTCCTCTTATTTTATTTTTTGTGCAATTTAGTCCCTTGATTTGTCAAGGAAACGGTGCGTCTAATTGGATTTGGGATATTTTCCCAATTAACCCCCCATTCCTTTTGCGCGTTTCATTTTAATCCTTAATTTTGTTTTAATTATTTCATTATTTACATGTTAACCCCTTTTGTGATTTATTTTGTTCAATTTTTCCTTTTAATTTTATTTAAGTTACAATTAAGCCTTGTTTACTTTAATTCTTTAATTTATTTATTTATTTGACTATTTATTCTTTATTCTTTTTATTTTATTCATTTATTTGTTCATTTACTTATTTAATCATATATTATTCATTTATTTATCTTTTATTTTAATCCGGGTATTCATTTACTTATTATTCCTTCATTGTTAATTTTTTATTTTCATTCATTGATTTTTCATTTTATTTATGCCTTCATTATTATTATTACTATTTTATTATCATCTATTTATCTATTTATTTATTACCCTTTTTATACTTTCAAAAATCAAGTTATTTATTATTATTATTATTTATCTATTATCATATTATCATCTATTCATGCATTCATTATAAATTGCACCCTTAAT
Organism: Gossypium bickii; assembly: GCA_025503065.1. Classification (NCBI taxonomy): domain Eukaryota; kingdom Viridiplantae; phylum Streptophyta; class Magnoliopsida; order Malvales; family Malvaceae; genus Gossypium; species Gossypium bickii. The sequence continues at coordinate 60,398,946 of CP106720.1, read as the reverse complement.
TTCATTCACATTTTAATTTAGTCCTTTATCTTTAGTATCTATTCATGTATTTATTACAAGTATTACATTTGACATTATTATTCAAAACAAAATTTCAAAAATAGGCAATGTTTCATATTTGGAAGATACGAGAAATCGTACCTTAATTTATGGGATTTCGATTTTCTCGTTGAACTCGAATAACCGAGTATCCTTTCAAAATTCAAATACATAAGATTTCAAATAAAAAATAAAGGCAAACTTATTCTCAAGGATTCAAAGTGTCGTGTCCTAACTTACGGGATGTGACATTTTGTTGCCTCGAGATGATAGAGTCTTAAATATACTTTTCGATTTATTCAAGCAATTTTTAGGTAAAATTAAACATTAGTCCAAAGAAGGATCATATTTTAAACTATTTCCAAGTTTTCAACCTTCGACACTAAGACATGAATTAATCAATTAGGTACCAATTTTGGGCGTTACGAGGATACTAATCCTTCCTCGTACGTAACCGACTCCCGAACCCATTTTCTGAATTTTTGTAAAAAAAAATATTGTTTTAATAAATTGAACATCTTATTAAAACGATCAAACTACGAGGTGACCCGATCACACCTAATAAAAAGATTGGTAGCGACTCCCATTTTTGTTTTTAAATAAAAAGTCGACCTTTCCAAAAAAAGGTTTCGACATTTCGAACATCACATAAGTCACCAAAGTGACTCTCCATTTAAACCACGACAAAACACACCAACCAACCAATTACACCACAGAATTAATCATGTAATATTTAATAAAAACCTAATATCATGCTTCTATTGTGCTACTCTGATCAACAATCAACAACAAGACTAATTTACAATTTAATATTTAACAGACAATTACCTCAAAAACTTTAGTTAAACATACATGCATGCAATAGGGTATTTTTAAAAGGGCTATATTTGTAGGGACTTGAAAATCCGTTTTGTTTAAAAACATATAATTAGATTTAAATCGTAATATAGTAAAATATCGAAAAAAACTCCATTTCACAAGGTTTGAAAATAGTATTATAGGATTATACATATAAGTCTTGTTTCGGAAGATCAATTAAAACATTACACACAATTTCATAAAATTTGTCATTTAATTAGTTTGTAGGCAACTAACAATTTACGTAATTAGCCCAATTTTACATTCATGCATACTAAACATTCAATTGTTTTCTAAAACACACCTTTAACATCTAGGTCTTACCTCAATGTCCAACGGCTTTTCCACATGCACTTTTGAGTTAGTCGATCAATTAATCAAAGCATTCACCAAGCAATCATAATCTACTATTCAATCATCTATCTAAAGCACTAGTAAAAGTTCCAAATTAAACTAATTAAAGAGTCCATAATGTCCAATTACAACCCGACAATTATAACTAAAACTAATTCTAAAACCCATAATTTAGTCTCACATTACCTTCTTCATTGGGTTTGGGAACACAACGACATACCCAGGTATAACCTTGATTTGGATTACTTGGATGACTCACTCTCACACCTCTTAACAAGCTAAATTATTATAAAAGAGTGGGTGAGCTTATGAAAACTCAATAAGTGCTCAAACATACTATAAATAAACATATGAATCAGGTTAGGTGAAATAAGCATACTTAAACGGTTCACTTTTATCACAACTCACACAAGATAACAATTCACATGAATTAAACGATTCACAGAATAGGCAATTCACATAAAATAACAATTTATGTGAAATAACAGTTCATGCATAATAATAGTTCATTCAATATAATAATTCATTCATACTGTAACACCCCAAAAAATATAGGGTCTTTAAATTTTTATGTTTTGACAAAGTTGCTTGTTTGCTTTAATGGCTAAGTGATTTGGGTGTGTATGGGGGTATTTGAGAAGCCTGGGTTCAAGTCTTGGCTCTTACAAAAATTTAAATTTTTCCCTTAAATGAACCTGGACACTGGCATTTAGGCTTTATCAATAATAATGTTTGGTTAATGACACAAGAAGAGCTTGTGGCTTAGTGGCAAGTGGCGTGTGGAGTATCTATGAGGTCTGAAGTTCAAATCCTAGGATAAGCAATGGAGTGTTTATTTTGCTGCTTGAGCTGGGAAAGTAGAAGAGTTGGACTGAAACACTGCTGATGAGGTGTTTGAATTGGTCATAGAGAGATTGTGGGAGCAAATCGTGGAGAGGATTAAGGGAGAGTATTGTGGAGATAATCAAGGAAATTCAAAAGTTGGTGTGTTGCAGCCGAACAAGGAGTCTTGAGCATGCAAATTCGACCAGGAGGAGGTTTCTAAGTGCTTTTCTCTGCTCGTGTTCAATTTTGGGCACTTTTTGGGTGTGCCGAATTTCCTTGCTGAGGAGTTTTCCCCATTTTGGTCAGTTTTTGTCATTGGTTTTTTGGGACTTTCTTCCTTTTTTCTCTTTAGTTCCAAAATTTCATCTTACCACTCGTGCATTTTTCCTTTCTCTTGCAATTGACCATTTCCTTCTTCCTCTTTTGCACCAGCATCTGCTGAACCCTCCCTCTCTACTCTACTCTTCACAAGTTTCAGCCAACTGCCTAACCATCCCTTCTTGACCATTGAATCTTTCGGCCGAAACTACCACCCTAGTCTTGGGATTATTTCTCTTATTTGGTTTGTGACCGAAAGCTCTCCCCTCTCTATTTCGAATCTACAACGGCTCTGACAATCGGTAAGTGATCAAAGGCTGCTCTCTGCTTTTGTTTTAAAATCTAATGCACCTGTATTCTTCAATTCTTTTTCAAACCGAATAACCTTAATGACCGATTGTTATTTCATTCTTCACGTACTACACTCATTGCAATTTAAGGGGTTCCTCAAGATTGCAGAGGCATTCAAGATTCTTCTTTCGTCTTTCAATTGAATGTTTGAGGGGGGTAAGTTGGCTTGTTGGCCGATTGTGCTACGTTTTTAATATTAGGGTCTTAAGTCTTATTCTTGTAAACAACCCAGTCTTATAGGTTTCATTGCTTGAGCAGATAATCGGCGAGGTAGTGAGATCGATTCTTAATCGGCGATCTAAGGGCATTAAGCTATTCTCGTTCGTTCAAGGTGAGTAATGAGTGACGATTTGGGTTTAAGTATTAATGATTGGAAAACTGACGGTATACCTTGAATGAACGTAGGCCTTGGCGTGGTGAACTGTTCACTCAACTTCGCAGACATGTGTGTAATTGTACACCGTAAATCATTACTGTAGTAAAGCCGAAAGAGTATGTGTAATCACACTATCTCCTCTATGAATCGGCAAAAGCCGGAAAGCCGAAACTTTGGTATTTGAGGCCTCACGAGCGGGCGATTGCTCATGTGGAAAAATCGAGCCCACAACTGAAGGCGGTAGACTGAAGAGGCCACTACGAGTGTTCTCGTGCACTTGGGCCGTTATGGGCCTCGTGGGGCCGAAATGGGCCGTTTGGGCCCCACAAGGATAAAATTTACGAAAGGTGGCAGAAACTGGATTGGGATATGTAGGTCACATAGCCATGATTGAAATTGGGTCAAATAGGCCACACAAGCGTGTGGGCCCATTTGGGTCGAATATTGGGCTTTGAGCCCATTTACACTGTTTCGACCAAATGGATTATCTGTGTCGCTCAAGGCGACTGAAGGCCTTCGAAAAGGTCGTTAACTGTACTGAGACCCTAGGGAGTAAAATGACAGAAATACCCCTAATGAGTAAAATGACCAAAATACCCCTAAATGGCAAAATTGCCGTTTTACCCTTAATACATGAAAATGACTATTTTACCCCTAGAGGTAGATTGACTGATGAAAATATATTCTGTATGACTGTACTGAGTAGGACATGTTGCATACACAAAATATTGATGACATGGCATACTGCATGGGGTTGGGATTCTATTATATAGAAAAGCATCATTCTTGGTGGCTCTGTCACACATGTCGATCATCGGTGGCTCGCCACAATTATCGATACTAATGGTGTGCCACATATATATTATCTTGCAATTTGTACTACAATATTGGTGTGAGGGCTGAGTGGGTCGACTTGGTCCCCACATGGTGTGTTGGGTTGTACGGGTGGTGTGCTGGCTAGATTGGGGTGGGTTTGCATACTTGCACTATACAGATATTGTATCGGGCTTAGGCCCACACTGTTACTGTATTGGGCTAAGGCCAACACTGTACTATTACTGAATAGGGCTGAGGCCCAGACTGTTATTGCATGTTAGGGGATTACACACTAAATTCTCGTAATTCACCCTTTCTTTTTAACTGTACAGGTAATCGCCAGCCTTAGATGATTTGGAGCTGCGAGGGACTCGGAGGTGGCCACATGTTCGCTATTATTTAATTTTAGACTTAGTTATTTAATTTTTATATTGGGTTGATAATTATGTAATAAGGCCTCTGGTGATTTTATTTTCTCTTATTTGGGTTTTAAATTCTTAATTTGAAACTGCCAAACTGATACAAATAAGTTTTCAAAGATAATAACGGTTTTAAAAGACAAACACATATTTTCAAGCTTCAAAATGATATTAATTAGAGTAGCTTCTGCGGGTTTTTAACCAACAGTAACAAACATGGCTATCGTTTAAAAATAGATTTCTCGCAACAAGCCTGTTTTCGAAAAACACTTCAATGTGACACATCAGATTCGGTCGTAACGTCTAGGTCAGGTTTGGGGTGTTACACATACCACATCATAACTTATATATATCAAATAATGATAAATTGAAATTTTTGTGATTATGAAATATATAAGGGACTCTATCACCACCTATAAGTGGACTCTATCACCATACATTGAATAAATAGATCTCCTTATAACGCCTCACTTTTGGACTCAAAAAGACCTACGCTATCTTCGATATAAGTGTAGCACGAATGGTCACACTCTCCAACACTCCGACTCATAGAGCCTTACGCTGTCTCCATTGAATGGAGCTATTCTCAACATTCAATTATCTCTCCAACGTTATCTCCGAGCATAATGCCCATCGCAATAATGCGGGTGAGTACTTACAATCCTATGGCATGCCAACTATATCCAATGGTTCCATAAAGTCACAATGCCAAAATATCTCTTTAACATATTCACAATATTCAGTATAATAGGGCTCGGAATTAAGCAGAGCTCACACATTATAACACGATTTGCAATAGAGCACGGTTCACAAATAATATAACTTTCATGCAACATATATTGCACACATAACACAGTTCACATATCATTCATGATATAGCTCACATAAATCATTGTTTGCATATTTTATTTAGCATATGTCATGCAATAGCTTAGCTTATATACAATACAACTCAAAATATCACAATACACAATTTGGCAAATTAATACAGTTCGCCATAATGATATAATTTTCCAAGTTAACATTGTTCACGATATAAGACAGTACGCAAATATAATTGGCTCACACTATAGTTGAGCTCGCACCTAGCATTTCACGATAATATAATTCTACACTAATCAAAGCTTGAATTAACATAGAGCTCATAATTCACATACTGGTTTGTGCATGCATGGATGTACACATTATCAGTAAAATTTGCATATTAAAAGAGTTCACGTTATTTTTTTATATTAATTTGCAAACATTACAAAACCCATCCACCCATGTATATATATTATATAAAATATGACCCTCAAATGAATATATATATTATATTTTATGACCCATAAACATATATATTATATATATAACTAGATGCATAAATATATCATATATATATACTTATCTATTTAAAGCCCCTTATAACGCCCCATAAATCCTTAATATTTATTTTCGTATGTTTGTGACACAATTGTTTGTCTGCTTCAGTAGTTAAGTGTTCTGGGAAGTGTCTAAGAGGTCCTAAGTTCAAGCATTAGCTTGGGCAAAATTTTTGTTTTTAAATAAATAAACCCCTATCTCAAGTCAGTAGGCTTATAATTAAATATTGGTAAAATATGTCAGAATGGGCCTGTTGGTTTGGTGGTTAAGTAGAGTGTCAAGATGCTGGTGGTCTTGAGTTCCAATCCCTGTATGTGTAAGAGAGTGTTTTATTTTGCTACTTGTGCTGTGTGGGTGTTTTTGTTTAGCCGAAATACTGAAGTGTTTGACTGGAATTTAAATTCGGTTGTTGTGAGGTAGTGGTGGACGGTTTTTAGGAGTGGAATGAGGGATTTAGGGAGAAAAATAAGGGATAGAGGAGTTTCAAATTATCCCAAACTGGGTAGTGGCAAGTTTCGGCTCTCCCCTCTCACACTCCCAACTTTCTGTCAGTTTTTTTCCTTCTGCTTCTTTGTTTTCTCTGTCGAATGTTTTTTCCAAATCGTCTCCACCGTTTTCTTTTTCTTTTCTTCCCCACTTTCTGTCGTTTTTCCTCCCTTAACTCCCTATTGTTGTTGCCAAAATTTCAATTGGTATTCTTTCTTCCTCTTTTACTTGCGTTGTTGTATTCAATTGTTCGGATTGCATATCGTCACGTTGTGCGAGGCTGGTAAGCTTGGAACTATTGTTAGACTATCGATTCTTTTGCTTATTAATTGATTAAGAGGGGTTTCAGCTAATTTTAGGTGTTAAACGAGGGGCTAAACAGTGGTGTTCAATGATTTAAGTCTATAGGATCTCTGTTGATTAACCCAAGATAAGGGATTTTTATGATTATAGTTTGGTATACCTCACCGAATTTTGATTAATTATCAATTAAAAGTAACCGATTGGAGAATTACTTTCTGTTTTAACAGTAAGGAATTGGGTGGACTGGGGCAGTTATAGCATTGATTTGTAGTTGGATCGCTGAAGTGTTGAGGGGTGCTGGAGTGATCGTGGCGGCGTTAGCATCAAAAACGTTTCAGGTGTGTAAACACAACTCTGCAAATGGAAATCGGCAAAAAGCTAAAAAATGAGACTGTCGACACCACACGGGCGTGTGGCTGCCCTTGTGATTGGACACTGGCGTGTGGTCGACGAGGCAGGCCATGTGCGATTCATGGGCCGGGCCGAATTAGGTAACGTGGGCCCTACGGGCATGTGGGATTATTGGGCCAGGCAGTGTGATCCACACGGCTAAGGCCATTTTAAGCCTTGTGGGCCACATGAGCGTGTGAGCCCATATGGGCAAATGCATGGGCTTGTGGGCCCATTTTCACTGTTTGGACTACTAAGGTTGCACGGGTCGCCCGAGTCGACTGTGGAACTGTAGAGTCGGTATGATTACCTAGATCCGTAATTGACTAAATGACTATTATGTCCATGTACTTTATGTAACAGCCTGGTTTAGACCCTAGTCGAAACAGTGGTTTCGGGACCACAAATCTGAGGTCGAAAAAATATTTTAATATTATTTTTCGTGTTTATAATATGTGATTGAGCATGTGTGAAAATTTTGTGTGAAAATTTTATCGTTTGTGTGTCGAATTATGAAAAAAAACTTAACTGTAAAAAATGAAAAAGCTATGTACTGATAGTAAAAGTGCCTAATTGTTGTTGTTTTAATAATTTGGAGGTTTTATAATGCAATTAGCCCACTATTAAGGTTAGTGGGTGGCAATGGACAAAATAACCTTAGTGTATAAATGTTTTATATGTTTAATAAAAGGGTGAGTTAGTAAATGAAGAAATAATGTATATTAAATAAAACAAATGAGAAAAAGAAAGCCATATTCATCTTTTCTTCCACCGAATATTGAAGAAAGAATAAAGGTTTAAAGCTTTTGTTCAAGGTTAGTTTTTGTTCGGGTTTTGATAATTTATTACGTTTTTGTAATCGTTGCTTTGTGCTCTACAAAACCAATGCTTAAATTTTATGAATTGATGATGAATTTGAAATGTGCCATGGATGAATTCATGAGCTTTATGAAGTTTGGTGATGAATTATGAAAGATATGTGTTAGATTAACATATTTTGTCTTTGAATTTTTAGTAAGATTGAGTAATTTGGGTTTAATTGTGAAAATAAGAAATTGGAGGACTAAAATGTGAAATAAATGAAATGTGTGGTCTTGTATAGATATAAGGAGAATTCGGCTAGGCATGGGTGAAATGAAATTTTATGTATTTGATGATTTTATGAAATAGGGACTAAAGTGTCGAAATGTGAAAATGTGAGGGCTATTTTGTAAAATGCCCTAAATATGTGTGTGTCGACTAAATTGAATGAATTGGTGATTGAATGAGTTAAATTTGAATATGTATAGACCGAGAAAGGAGAGATTTGGATCAAGATCGAGGTAAAGACAAAGTACTCGATTGATCGGCTAGTCTCGGTATTTCGACATTTGAGGTAAGTTCGGATATAATATGTGTTCTTAAATTATGTTTAAATGCTATGAAATGAATAGTTTCGTGATTATCGAATTAGAAATGCTATGTGTGGAATCTAGTTAGATGGCATTAAGTGTGCGTAATTGGAATTGAGACAGAAATGAATAGCACTGTGTGTGCGAAATATTGGATGCTTCGACTTTATTGATTGGCACTGTGTGTGCGATACCGAGATACATTCGGTTCTATGTAAAGGCACTAAGTGTGTGATGATAATTAAGTCTCGACTATGAAATTTGCACTAAGTGTGCGATTGTTTTGAAGAAATAATGAAGATTGATTGAAAGGTGGGATCTAGCATTAAGTATCAAAATTGGTTATAAACTAGGTGTTGGCAAAGGTATGTATGAACCTATGTGGTTGATGAACTTGTAAATGATGAATGAATAAAAATGTGAACATATGGTTATAGTTGAGATTGTATATTCATGAAAATCAATCTATGTAATGGTTTATTTTATATATTGATTTGAATTGTTGAGTTACATGTATTGTATTACGTTACTAAGCTTTAAAGCTTACTGTGTGAATTGCTTCTCTGTTTTACAGTGTTAATAAAGCTAACTCAGATTCGGGGATCGTCAGCGACTCAATCACATTATCAGCTATCTATTTTGATACTTTTGAAAGATGTATATACTTGGTATATGGTATGTATAGGCTAGAAGTTATGGTATGTTTTGAAAATGTTTGGACTTTGCCATGTGACATGGCTTGGAAATTGAATGATGTTGGTGCATATATGTAGGTTATGAGAATGATGAATGATGTATGAAATAGTGAGAATGGAAATTGTATGTTTTATGCTTGAATTGGTTGATGAGAATGATGGATAAAATATGAACTTGTGGTATGGATTAAATAAAGATTGGTTAACATGATTTGAATGTGTGGATGATAAGTTAAATTGACTTGCTAAGATGGATTTGTATAGGAAGATGAATGATGATGTTAAGAGATTAAATTGAGTATGTTTTGGTATGTTTGAATGCCATTTAGAGTATGGAATTGAGTTGGTTTGTGCTTGTAGGTGTGACCTTAAGTGTGGGTGGCATGTTGGCCTTGAAAATGGCCTATAATTGCCCACACGGTTGAGCACATGGGCATGTGGCTCGACCGTGTCTATCGAGGTTGTGTTTCAAAACAAGACAGACTCGACCACGGGCTGGACCCACGGATGTGTGACTGGCCGTGTGGTGCAAGTCAGTGTCGACCACGGGTGAGGCACATGGGCGTGTCTCAGGCCGTGTGGACAAGTCAGTATGTATACCCTGTTTTGCCACGGTTTGGACACACTGGCGTGTCTGAGGCCGTGTGAGGCACACGGCCTATCCACACGGGCGTGTGACTTCTGTAACTTTAAAAAAATGTTTAAATTTCTAAAAATTTTCGTATGTGTTTGGTTTAGTCCTGACCTCTTTCTAGCACGTGTTTAAGGTCTCGTAGACCTTAATAAGGGACTATATGTTTATATTTGGATATGTTTGATTGAAGATTGACTTTGTGTTGTGAAATGATATGTAATGTTCGGAAATGATTCGTAATACCTTCTAACCCTAGTCCAGTGACGGTTACAGGTTAGGGGTGTTACACTTTATATATATATGTACGATTGTATTTTGAGAATGTTGTTAAAACTATACGAATACATATATGGTACCATGATTTGGCATGACATGATTGTATGATGCATTGTATGAAGATGGGTTTATATGGATCAGTGGTAGTGTACTAAAAGGCTTCGAGCCTAACTTACTAGCAGCTCAGTTGCAAACTACTGTCTAATGCCGCATTCGGTACTTCTAGAGTGTAGGGATGGGTGGGTTGATTATATCCCCACATGGAGTGTAGGGTTGGACAGATATGGAGTGTAGAGGCTGGCTGGGTAGGACCTGTATTATGTATGATCTGTTACTATACTGACTATTGTTACTATCATGGGCCAAGGCCCAAAGACATGACTGGTTCTGTACTGAGATGGGCTAAAGCCCAAATTGATATTGTCACAGATATTAAAAAGGGCTCAGGCCCAGATTGTGATTTCTTTCTGTCTGTTTGCTTTATTGGGATTACACACTGAGTTTTCGAAAACTCACCCTTCTGATTTGACTGTACAGGTAATCCCCAGACATAGGCGGATCACTGCGGCGGAGGACTCAGAGGTGACTACACGACCTAAATTATTTGATTTAGTACTTATGTAACATCCTGAAATTGGGCCTAGAAGAATTGGGCCCAATGGGCCTTGGGCGTAGGAGTGTTTAAAATTTTTGAGAATAAGAGAATGGCATTATTGCAAATTGGACTTATTAGTTAAGTGAATTTGGAAGGTTACAGAGTTTCTATGAAGTCTCGAGATTCAAGATAGGCTATAGGTAAATGTTTTTTTTATGCTCTTAAGGGGGAGAAGGTAAGTGGCATCAAAACTTAAGGAAATAAGTGTGCATTTTGTTAGCACAAGGAGTCTATTGGTAAAGGAGGAAAGTGGCGTGTGGAGTGTACTAATGGTCTAAGGTTCGAATCCCACCTAGTGCAAATATTTTGGATTAAATTTTTGTGCTATATGGTAAGTGTCGGCCAAGGCTTAAATAAGGTAAGTAAGACTTTTTAAATTATGGAAAGGTGGCTAAGGATTATGGAAAGGAGGAAGATAAGGGATAATGAAGGAAATAAATGAAAGAAAAGGCAAGAGTAGGGAACATGTTGGATTAAAGGGTGGAAGATGTTTTGGAAAGAATTTTGGTCAACATTCTTCCTTTAGGCAAATGTGATTGACAGTTTTGTTAGGGAGAGGGAGAAGCCGAATTTTCCATCCCTTTTTGCAAGTCTTGAGCATGAGAGATATTTTTCTCCTTTGATCATTTTGTGTCTTTTTCCAAAAGAGCATTTTTGGCCATTTGGTGTAAGGGGAGAAAGCGAAACTTTTCTTTGCTTTTGAGTGTTCTTTCGGGTTTCTTTTTGAGAGTGACGTTTTGGGTACTTCTTCCTTGAGCATTTCGGGTCATCTCCTTTTCAATTCTTCTTGTCGAATTCTTAAGCCCTCTCTTTTCTTCTCCAATTTCCTTCCTACTCATTCCTCTCCATAGCCTAACCTTTTCTCTCTTCCCTAATCCTTAATCGTTTCATCTTTTTCTCTCCTTAACCGAATGAGTGTCCCTCATATCTCAATCATTATTTTTGTAGCGTAATAGTGGGAAGGCCGAATCTATCGTATTTGATTCATCCGTAGCCATAAGTACAATCGGTAAGTAGTAGTTCTCTCTTTGTCAACAACTTTGTTTCATTCGAGTCTTCCTTAATAATCGTGTGTTCTTCTTTTTATCTCTCGTTGGGTATGAGTTACATTCTTTTCTGTGTTATGGCCATCGTTGGGCTTAGGGCTTTCAACAAGGTGAAGGAGCACAAGTGATTTGTATTAACCAAATCGTTATCGTCGATTCGTCAAGTAAGTGGGGACGAGATTTCAGTAGCCAATGGGTAGGATCGATTCTTCGTGCACTGAGCGAGATCACATTCGTGGTGTTGAAATTGGTAGAAAGCACAACTCGTAATCAAGGTGTGTAATCTCGTACCTTACAAATACATGTTTGAAATGGTGTGTAATCCCATACCCTTCCGAATACATGTTTGAAACGGTGTGTAATCTCACATTTCTCTGAAAGTTTGCATGAAATGTTCTGTGATTCAGTCAAAATACCAAAGAAAATCGGAAACCGGCATCCGTGATCACTCGGGCGTGCGTAGGTTCGTAGTGGTAACCATAGATTGTAATGAAACAGTTTTGGTTAGTAGCAGTGACGTGATTTTGAAAAATCACGAAAAATAGGAGAAAGGGAATTAGAAAGTTAATAAGATATAGAATGAAAGCTTACTGTGTCAATTTTTATATGGAAGAAACGGAGAAGGAAAAGAAATTTTATATTCTGTGATATTTTAATTTTTGTGAGACTGGTTCTGAATGACTTCGTGGTTCCCTGATCTGTCTTGTAAAAATCATCTAAAATTGTACAAAGTGAATTACGAGTTCTAATTTATACGTATAGATTCCTTAGTAAGCCTATTTTCAATAGAAACAAGTGGGAGCAACATATGAAAACTATACAGTAAGATATTTTGATTTAAGTTAAGAGAGGTCAAAAACAAGGGAAACTTTAAGGAATAAACTATACTAAATGGCCAAGTCAAAAATTCTGGAAAAATTGTAGTAAGAAGATATATGAGTCTAGTTTTAAGGAAAATTTACGGATCTAAAGTTCGAGTCTCCTAACTTGAGTTATAGTCAATTTAGTCAGTATGACGCGGATGGACAGTTTCAATTTTTATGCCCAAAAGTAGTAGTTAAGTCTAAGTTGCGAAATTACCAAAATACCCTTAGAGGGTAAATTACCGAAATACCCCTGGGTTGCAAAATTATCGAATTACCCTTAGTGGGTACAATTACCGAATTACGAAAATGCCCTTATGGGCTGATTTACAAAAATGCCCCTAATGGGCCGATTTACGAAAAATGCCCCTAATGGGTCGAATTACGAAAATGCTCCTAATGGGCCGAATTGATATATTGCCTTAATGGGCCGATTTGATAGATTGCCTTAATGGGCTGGTTTGATAGATTGCCTTAATGGGCTGATTTGCAAGTGTTACAATGGGCCAAATTTTTTGTAATGAATCTCTGAATTAATTATTGTTGTTTATATTTGTAAATATCATGATTTTCTATGTATGATGCATTTACATGATTTTGCATGGGATGGGAAAATGTTGAAGAGAAGTGATTCCGGTGGCACTGCCACAAAAATGTTTGTTAATATGATACTATGATTCTGGTGGCTTGGCCACAATCAAAATTTGTAATAAATGGCATAATGCATGCGATTGGTGTGTTTGGCGGGGTGGGTTCACTTGATCCCTACAGGTGCGATGGATGGTACGGGTGGTGTGTAGCGGATGGATTATTAGGTTGGTTTGGGTTGCATTACATTCATTTGATTTATTTGATACATTATTATGAAAAAGGGGCTTAGGCCCAAAATATTGCTAAACGGGTTCAAGCCCAGTGGACGACGGTAAGGGGATTATACACTAAGTTATTGTAACTCACCCCCCTTTCTTTCTTAACCCTTGAAGGTAGTGCTCAGTGATGTGGACTTGGGCCATGGATGACTCGATGGAGGCCATACTTCAGAAATGGGGTTCTTGGACTTTAGAATTTCTATTTGCGTTACTTTATTACTTTTACTATTTTGGGTTTTTAAGTTGTAATAAGGCCTCTAGATTATTTTTATTTTTGCTTGGGATGTGTATATTATTTTTCTTAAATTGTTTAAAAAGGGAATTTTCTAAAAACTTAAATAATGATTTCCAAAATTGATTAATAAATGGATTTTATAGCAAACTTTTACAAATGATTTAACTCAGATTTTCTTTCAAAATTATCTACGACATTTTCAAAAGTCACGATTTTTAAGCTCACTACCTCGATTTTCGACTCATCAAACAATCTTTCAAAATAACTGTATTTTATCAAATATTTACAAATCAAAACTTTTTTACTTAAACACAACCAAGTAACGTCTATTTTAGTAAGAATCACATGATGTTTTATGTTTTCCTCACGGTTTATAAGATCTTTATTTCAAATTATCGATTTATCAATCAACCTTTGAGATTAGTAGTGTTTTATCATATGTTTCAAATCAAGTTTGTTTTCTTGATAATACCTATTTTTAGTATGAATAAAAAGGATTTAACACGTTTTTCTCCTGTGACATGTCAGATCCGGTCATAACGCATGGGCCGAGTTTGGGGTGTTACAACTTAATAATGATTTTTAAGTTTATTTTGGGGTATTTTACTGTAATAATGGCCTTTTTGGATTTTTCATGGTTAATTTGGGATTTCTATGATTTTGATTTACAACTACTAGTAGTAGGGTTAATCGAGTTTTCAAAACGAATCAAATGCTTTGGCAAAATACACTCAAATACTCAAATTGATTTAAAAAGCTTCCGCAATAAGTGACGTTTTGAAAATTAAAAACATTTTGAAGAAGAATAATTTTGTGATAGTGAACTATGTTTTTTTTAACTGAACGACGCATCCGAGAATTAACACAAGATTTTGTAAAGAGGTTAAATAGAAAAGAGGTTTTTACGACAACTCATTTGTTATGAAAAACGCTACCATGTGACATCGCCAGAGTCGGCCATAACGTCTAGGCCGGGTTTGGAGTGTTACACCCCTTGTCACATCAAATTTCAGCATATTCCAAGTGCCATATACATGTATATATTATATAAAGCAATTCCCCTACACACATATATATATTGTATATATAACAGAACCATATACGCATATATTTTATATATATAACAAAGTCCACGCATATATTGTATACATAACAAAACCCACGCATATATAGGTATTTTGCAGGGGCGAAGCTAGAAAATTTTTTTAGGGGGCCGAAATTATATTGTAACTTTTACAATAATAAAAATGGAAATTTTAAAGGATTAAATCAAAATTTTATCATTTTTAGGGGGCCAAAGTGTAATTTTACATTTACTAATTTAAAATTTTAAAGGGCCAATTTTCTATTTTAGGGGGGCAGGGTCTTTGCCAGCCCCCTAGATTTGCCCCTAGTATTATGTATATAGCGGGACCCTTTTACTCATATTTATATATTATATTTATAACAAGACCACGCACACATATTTATATTATATCTACCTATTTATTAGTACAATAGCTCACACAATTGCTCACACCTACTAATATGCACACACAAGCAACCTTTAAGTGCACAATTTCACACACTTGTCACGTCAAATTCCATAGTTTATAGTTACGACTTGCCTATTTTATTCCTATAATTACATGCACATTTTAAATTCATGCATTTGGCTTATTAAAATCGCACAGCATGCATAACCTACACTTAAACAAAATTGTAATGGTTTGCACTAGGAGAAATCAAGGTTTACATATTAATTGAGTAGGGGTTCCCATATGTTACTTTAGCCTGCATACTGGAGTTTAAATGCAATAAATCAGACTACTCACCTTAGCAACCATTGCTTCAACTACCATGCTTAGGTAAGTTTTTATTTGCCTTTGTCCATGGTTGTAGAGGCTCCCAAATGAATTGACATTTTCCATACACATGAAACACATTACAAAGGCATTACTAACACCAACAAACATAGTTGTAGAGGCTACCAAATGAATTGACACTTTTCATACACATTAAACACATTACTAAGGCATTACTAACACCAAAAAACACCATTGAATCATTCCAAAATCATAGATCAAAGCCTATTAACCTTTATACAAAAAATTTAACTAGTTTTGCCAAAATAGGTGTTTAACCACTCGAATCTCATTTCTAAGCTTGAATTTCAACTTCATACATCCTAAATATCATCTAATTACATATCTAAACCATCAATTTTATCCAATTTCACCGATTTAATTTTTCAGGAAAAATCAAGCTTATGTGATCTTTTTAAAAGGGGAAAACATTCAATTTGTTTAAATTCATTTAAAAATTTGTTAAATTAAGATAAAATACCTTTTAATTAGATCAAAATCGGTTAGAAATCACTTTAAAACCAAAGCTTAGCCAACAAATATGAGATCTACCATTTTCAAGCAAAAAATTAACTTAAAATCGAGTGATATATTGAGATCTTGATTAAACATTTAAACCTCGAATTGAAATAACAATTCACTTAGTTTAATCATAAAAAGTTAGAATCTCACCTCAATTTTGAAAAATCGATGAGTTGTGGAGCTAGTTCAAGCTAAAACATATGAAGATCTCTTGAGAATTTTAAGGATGAAAAGATGAGTGTTCTTTAAAATTGAAAAGATATTTTGTGTTTAGAGAGCTTAGGAACAAAAAATGATAAACAAATTTCGGGAGAAAAGTTTTGATTTGGTGTTTGGCAAATTTTTGAAGAAGATGAAGAATGGGAGGGAAGGAGATGAAGGGGCTGTTAAATAGGCAACTCATTTTTAAAAGTTGGGCCATTGTCCGTTTAACCACCTCCAGTTTCTTCCTTTTTTCAAATAGGTCATTGCTTTCAATTAAAACTAAATTCAAAATTATTTTCAAATCAATCCTTGTTTTTAAAATCTGTTTTAACCAAATTAGTTCCCGGACACCTAATTTTAATTGCTTAACCTAAAATTATTAACTCTAATTATTTTAATATTTTATTTAATTAATTCCTAATCATTTAATTATCTAATTACGATTTTAAGTTCGCTAACCCCCGATTTACTTACCCGATTCTCCTAACCCAATTTTTGGGATGTGACAAGTAATTCAAGTTTCGAGTTCGAATCAAGTTGAATTTTACAATTCGAATAACTCGAATAATTCAAATAATTTGAATAATAGATTGGTGTAAATATCCTTTTGGTCTCTGTCAAGTTTGCAAATGAGCAAATTGGTCTCTCTCTCAACAAAAATTACAAAATAATTCAAAATAATTTTCAAAAATTTAAAATATTTATAAAAATTCCAAAATTTATATTTTTTAAAAAATTTATTAAACATTCTAAAAAAATATAAAGAAAGTTAAAAAAATTAAAATTTTCTAGAATAATAATTTTGAGGACTTCAGTAAGTTAATTAATGATTCAAGTTTATCATACTAAAGTATTTTTTTTAATTATTTTTCTTTGAAAAAGTTTTCAAATATATATGGTTTAAAATTTATGTGCTTTAACATGAAATTAGTTATACTGTAATAAAATTTTAATTTGACATATTTAATTTTTTAATTTAACTTGAACAATTTCACTCGATTTGACTCGACTCGATTTGAAAAATTTTCAAATCGAGTTAGGATGATAAAATAGGACTTGTCAACTTGAAAAATTTTCACTTGAATCAATCGAACGCTCACCCCTAATATATAGAGTTCAAATTGAAGGATTTTTTCTAGATACTTTTCAATTTTACCTTGCTTTTTCATTCATATCTTTATTTCCATGTTCAGTGAGATTCTTCTTTTAGTTCCACTTTTTCTTTTCTTTTCCAATTTTGTTATGATTTCTTTTCTTCTTTTTTTTTTTTGCTTTAGAGAAGACCTTGATGAATATCATCCATGAATGTGTTTCTATTATCATGCCTTCAAATTCAACACACCTATTTGATGATTTTAAATATATATTTTACTTCCAATCGCTTTAATACTTCAAGGCCTACCAATGTCTTTATCAAGTTCACCCAAATAAACATCCCAAAAAAAAAAAAAATTATCCAAAATGCAAGCTAATGAAAAGATTTCAACCCTATCGAGTCCTACAGATTATGTAACACCCCAAACTCGGCCTAGACGTTACGACCGGATCTGGTATGTCACATGGAAAGGTTGTTTGAAGAAATTTCAAAATCCTTTAAAAATTTTGAGTTTCGTTTGCATTTCGAAAATCACATTTGTTTTTAAGGTTGCCTTGCAAAATGTTGTGAATGTTACTAACTACCGAGAATTTGTTTTATAATACGAGAATCGAAATCGGTGGATTTCAGGATGTGACATTTTTGAAAACATTTAATGCAGTTTTAAGAAAATTCGAGTTTCATTGTTTATAACTTGTAATCCGTTTGTTAGTGTTTTGGAAAAGGGTTATTTACATTTTTAAGAAAACTCCTTTTTTTAACATTTCATAATAGGCAGTCAAAGCTTAAAATAAAAACCAAAATAAACTCCTAGTGGCCTTATTACAGAACAAATTTCCAATTTAAAACAAGTTCAAAGTAATGAAAATGAAGTTTACGGAAGAAATAATGCATGGCCACCACAGAGTCCACCTCGGCCCAAATCTTCAAGCTAGGGATTACCTGCAAAATTAAGCAGAGGGGTGAGTCATGAGAACTCAGTGTGTAACCCCCCACATGATCAATAACTAGGCTCGAACCCATTCAGATACCAACTGGGCCTTATCCCTTACGAAATCAAATTGGGCGAAGCCCCTTACCAAAACGAACTGGGCCTTAGCCCTTGCGAATCAAACTGGGCCTTAGCCCTATTAGCATGGTATAGCAGATAATGAATGCAATGCAATGCAACCCAGCCCAGCCTAGTAATCCATCCGCTACACACCATCCGACCAACCAAAACACACCGGTGGGGATTTCTACAATCAACCCTTATCTACTACACACCATCAATGGCAGTCACGCTGCTCATCATCGAAATTGTGACAGAGTCACTGAAATATGTGGCAGAGCCACCGAAATATGAAATATGTGGCAGAGCCACCGAAATATGTGACAGAGTTACCGAAATATAGTGCCCCTTTCATCAATATCATATCCAAATCCCATGCAACATATTAACATAATGTGATGAATGCAAAACATATATCAATGTACATCAAATAGTCGGAACACACATATAATCATGCTAAGTAATTCGAATGGCATAGTCATAAGTGTTACTTACCTCGTATCTCCAACCTTACCCATTAGGGTATCTCAATTGTCGTAGCGGTTATTACGACTTTTAGTCAGTACACATAGTAAGGCTAAACAAACAAATGAGGGTGTGTGGAATACACACCTGATTACACGAAGGATTAAACATTCCTGATCGTCGTCACTCTCACTATCACGAACAACTACGATCTGTCTATTCAGACCCGATGCCACCTCTCTTCCATAACCCAATGGAAAATCCTGAACGGCCGATACTGCACGTCGTTTGAACTTAGGAGCAGAGGGTACGAGTTCACCCCTCTCAGGCTCCTACGTTAGCTTTACCTGGGTGATATTTGATTGAGCAATCATAGTCTTTCAGCAATTCTATCCAGCTCTGTTGCCTTATATTCAACTCCTTCTGGGTAAGGAGATATTTCAGACTCTCATGGTCGGTGTAGATGATCGACTTCTCCCCGTACAGATAATGCCTCCATATGTTTAGGGCGAACACCACGGCAGCTAACTCCAAATCATGAGTGGGATAGTTCATCTCATGCAGCCTTAGTTGACGAGATGCATACGTTACTACCTTCCCTTCTTTCATTAGCACACATCCCAAACCTATGTGTGATGCATCACAATAGACGACAAATTCCTTCCCAGCCTCAGGCTGAATCAACACTGGTGCCTCAGTCAAAATCCTCTTTAGCTTCTCAAAGCTTTCCTGTTGCTTATCGGTCCAAACAAAAGGTACTCCTTTTCGCAATAACTTGGTTAAAGGTGCAAAGCAAAAACCCCTCAACGAATCTTCTGTAGTACCCAGCCAAACCAAGAAAACTTTGAATTTCTGACACAGACTTCGGCGGTTTCCAGTCCAGAACAGCTTTAATCTTTAGAGTATCAACCCTAATCCCCTCAGCAGAGACAACATGCCCCAAAAAGGTCACTTCCTTCAGCCAAAATTCACACTTGCTGAATTTGGCATACAGTTGCTTTTCTCTTAAAATTTGCAGCACAACCCGAAGATAAGAATCATGCTCCTCCTTTGTTCTCGAATACACCAAAATGTCGTCTATGAATACCACCACGAACCGGTCTAGATTGGGTTGGAAGACTCGGTTCGTCATGTCCATAAAAGCGGCTGGTGCATTTGTTAACCCAAACGAGATCACTAGAAACTAGTAATGTCCATACCGAGTTCGAAACGCAGTCTTATGAATATCTGCCTCCTTGACCTTTAGTTGATGGTACCCAGATCTCAAATCTATCTTCGAGAAAACTGAAGCCCCTCACAACTGATCGAACAAGTCGTCAATCTTTGGTAACAGGTACTTGTTCCTGGTCGTCAACTTGTTCAATTGCCTATAGTCAATGCACATTCGCATCGACCCATCCTTCTTCTTGACGAACAACACCGGTGCTCCCCACGGAGATAAACTTGGTCTGATAAATCCCCGGTCCAACAGCTCTTGGATCTGAGCTTTAAGTTCTTCCAACTCCTTCGGTGCCATCCTATAAGGAGCGATGGACATTGGTGCCGTTCCTGGCAATAAATTAATGCCAAATTCGACCTCGCAATCCGGAGGCAATCTCAGAAGTTCTTCAGGGAATATGTCCAAGAACTCCTTTACAGTTCTAACATTCTCAACAGACAACTCCTTGGCATCCAACGCACTGATAAAAGCTAGAAATGCCTTACACCTTTTTCGCACCAACTTTTTAGCCTTTAATGCAGAAACCACACTGGACAGATAGTTCCTCCTTTCTCCTATCAGAAGTACTTCTCTATCCCCTGTAGTTCTTAACACCATACGCTTAGCCGTACAATCCAAGTTCGCTCGATGCTTAACTAGCCAGTCCATGCCTAAAATCAAATCGAACTCGCCGAACGATAATTCCATCAAGTCTGCCGGGAAAACAATTCCTTGCACTTCTAAAGGCACATTCCTAAATAGTTTGTTCACTACTACACATTGTCCTAAAGGGCTAATCACAAACATATCTCTATCAGCAATCTCAGATTTAATACCCAGAGCCCCGGACACAGTACAAGCAATATATGAATATGTAGACCCAATATCTATCAAAGCTGTAAAGGGTACACTAAATATAAGGAATGTACCAGTTATGACGTCCGGTGCGTCGCCATCCTCACGCTGTCGAGCTGCATAGACAAACCCCGGCTGTCTTGCAATTGCGTTACCAGCACCTCTGCCTGGTGTTCCATGACCTCGGACAAAACCATTTCCACCTCTAACCAGACCACGACCTCTCAGCGGCTGCTGATCACCCCTTCTTACTTGAATAATTCCCTCACCTACCGTCCGCACCTTAGTCACCTCTTGTGGACAGTCCTTTATCATATGATCCCTAGACCCACACTTGAAGCATCCTCTAGTTCTTCTCCAACACTCCTCCGAATGTATTTTCCCATAAAAAGCACACGGTCGAGTCTGACCAACAGTAACAGGCATCATAACTCGGCCTGGCACATCAAACCTAGGCCTCTTTTGGAAACTCCCAGCAGACCCTGACGTCCCAAAACTTCTCTTATTTTTGCCCCTGTCTTTATCTCAGTTTTGCCTCTCAGAACGCTTCACCTCTTCTGCAATTTTTGCCTTCTCAACCAGTATAGCAAAATCTCTTTCTCGCTGCGGAGCTATCAGTACTCACAGCTCATTTCGTAGACCATCCTCGAATTGAACGCAACATTCATAATTAGTTGTGAAAATGCCCAGAGCATAACGGCTTAGGCGCAGGAACTCCGCCTCATATTCAGCCACGGACTTATTCCCCTGGACCAAGTTCAAAAATGACTTTCTCTGGGCGTCCACATAACTCGCCCCCAACATACTTTCCCTGGAATGCTCTCTTAAAAAAGTCCCAGGTAATACGGTCCGTTGGTGTACCCTCCCTTACCATGAGCCACCACTGGTACACCTCATCACGTAGGAGAGACACTTCTCCCTTTAATTTCTCTTCCATTGTACAATCTATTTTATCCATGATTCGTTCTATGGCCTCTAGCCAGTATTCAGCTACATTTGGGGCCACGCCAGAAACACCCCTAAATATTTCAGCCCCATTTGCCCAAAGTTGTTCAAGAATAGACTTTCGAGCCACTAACCCAGTGCTTGCTCCAGCCACCCGTTCCAATACTCGCAGCATAGCTTGAGACAAAGCATCGTCCCCTCCAGCTTGATCATGGGACCCCGCCTCGGTCACCGGTGACGCAGGTGCTTCCATTTCAGGCATGTGCCCAGAGGCCTCAGATCCAACCCCAGTACCTAGGCCTCTACCTCGGCCACGTCCACCACGTCCATGTCCTCTAACGCTCATGTTCACTAGCTCGAATTAATCTGATTAAAATTTAATGGATTAGTATTTCATTTCAATGTTTATTAGCAATGTCTTATGTAGAGTGAGTGTAGTAGTTGTTTTCGCGAGTCGAATTTCCTAATGTCTCAGTCTCTAAGGTCTTAACTCCTATAGCTAGTAGTCATAAAACACTAAATCTAACACCATTTCATAATAACAAAACAAAGCCAGAAGACTTACGAATTTGGTGCCGGAGACTCGGGTGCCATACTTCCAAAAAGGACATACATTTCTAAATCAACTTTCAAACAACTTTGAAAAATATTTTCAAACCAATTCCACAGCCGAGTTTTGTAACCTGGCTCTGATACCACAAAATGTAACACCCTAAACCCGGCCTAGACGTTACAACCGGATCTGGTATGTCACATGGAAAGGTTGTTTAAAGAAATTTTGCAATCGTTTAAAAATTTCGAGTTTCGTTTGCATTTCGAAAATCACATTTGTTTTTAAGGTTGCCTTGCAAAATGTTGTGAATGTTACTAACTACCGGGAATTTATTTTATAATATGAGAATTGAAATCGGTGGATTTCAGGACGTGACATTTTTGAAAACATTTTTATTGTTTATAACTTGTAATCCGTTTGTTAGTGTTTTGAAAAAGGGTTATTTACATTTTTAAGAAAACTCCTTTTTTTAACATTTCATAATAGGCAATCAAAGCTTTAAAATAAAAACCAAAATAAAATCCTAGTGGCCTTATTACAGAACAAATTTCCAATTTAAAACAAGTTCAAGGTAATGAAAACGAAGTTTACGGAAGAAATAATACATGGCCACCACAGAGTCCACCTCGGCCCAAATCCTCAAGCTAGGGATTACTTGCAAAATTAAGCAGAGGGGTGAGTCACGAGAACTCAGTGTGTAATCCCCCACACGATCAATAACTGGGCCCAAACCCATTCAGATACCAACTGGGCCTTAGCCCTTGCGAATCAATCTGGGCCTTAGCCCTATTAGCATGGTATAGTAGATAATGAATGCAATGCAATGCAACCCAGCCCAGCCTAGTAATCCATCCGCTACACACCACCCAACCAACCAAAACACACCAGTGGGGATTTCTACAATTAACCCTCATCCGCTACACACCATCGATGGCAGTCACGCTGCTCATCACCGAATTTGTGACAGAGTCACCGAAATATGTGGCAGAACCACCGAAATGCAAAATATGTGGCAGAGCCACCGAAATATGTGACAGAGTCACCAAAATACAGTGCCCCTTTCATCAATATCATATCCCAATCCCATGCAACATATTAACATAAGGTGATGAATGAAAAACATATATCAATGTACATCAGATAGTCGGAACACACATATAATCATACTAAGTTATTCGAATGGCATAGTCATAAGTGTTACTTACCTCGTATCTCCAACCTTACCTATTAGGGTATCTCAATTGTCGTAGTGGTTATTACAACTTTTAATCAGTACACATATTAAGGCTAAACAAACAAATGAGGGTGTGTAGAATACACACCTGATTACGCGAAGGATTAAACACTCTTGATTGTCGTCACTCTCACTATCACAAACAACTACGATCTGTCTATTCAGACCCAATGCACCTCTCTTCCACAACCTAGTAGGAAATCTCGAACGGCTGATACTGCATGCCGTTTGAACTTGGGAGTAGAGGGTACGAGTTCACCCCTCTTAGGCTCCTTTGTCGATGCCTTCTTAGAACGACTAACACTCGTATCCATGAAGAGAGTTCGATCAGTAAGGTACCACAGTGAAATCAGCGATTGTCTAACAAAGATGTTTGGTTACGGTAGAGTACCACAAAAAGAGACTAATCGTATAGAAACTAGAGAGAAACTCCTTACCTTAATTACCAAAAACATGGTTTCCCTTAGTTCGGCAAGAGCAGGTTCTTGATCAATCGAAAATCGAACCCTTACACAATGATAATCCACACCACGCAAAGTCGAGGTAATGAGTGTTAGGCTTATAACATCACTAGCGAAGGAAAATAACAAAAAAAAGAATATATCACACATTCAGCCACAAGAGAAGAATGATATGGAAAGAAAAGAATCTGGTATTGGAGACTTACCTATTCGACCACCACTAAGAGAAGGGAAAAGGGAAGAAACTCATACGAAAAGAATGTCCTATTACCTTGAACTAGCAAAATCAGATGAAGGGGGCTTTCGGTAATTAAGAAAGATCCTGGTACTTTACTCCTTGATGATCGGCTAATAGCAAAAGATGAAAGAATAGATTTAGTTTGGTACAAGAGGAGATTTAGATAACACAAGAAAATGAACAGAGAAGAATGAGGGTGCAAAGAAGAAGACAGAAGATTCGGCTTAGGTGTAGGGAAGTCAAAGAAAGTGGAAGGATGTGGAAGAATAATTCGGTCAAGAGTGATTTGGTAACTTTGTAGGAGAAGCAATGTATGAATAAGCAGGATAAATGAAAGTAGGTTTCGGGAAGGTCCGGCAATATGAAAGAAAAGATGAATAGAACTTGAAAAAAACGAAAGAAAGAACCTAAGATGCACTAGGGAATTTCGGCACAATACCAAAGAAAAGTTTCGGGACTCCTAGACCGAATATACTACCCAACACCCCATAGCCGAATTTTCACCCCCTTCCAAGTTCCCATTTTCAACCAAACTCCCCCTCACACCTCAATCCCATCATTTGCTCCTCAGCTTGCTTCTCAATCCACTCCCCATCATCCATCTTGAATTTGTTGACCGATTCAAATCTTCACCTGGTAGAGTCCCAGCCGAATACCAACTTTTCCCCACATTGAGCACAAAAATTAAACTCCATAGTGCAGCAGATGGGGTTCGAACCTTTCTTCCCTTGCTTCCCATGTGACGCTAACTCCACTAGGCCACTCTGTTCCTTTTGTTAGCACAACACCAACTTTTATACTTAAATAATGTCTCCACTAGCTCACCCTCACAAAGTGCCCTACAACCAAAATTTTACCAAGGCCCAGGCTCGACCCCGAGCCTTTCCAGGACCCCAAAACACACCCAATCCACAAGTTTAGCTAGCCAACCACATAAAATAATGCAATAATACAGGACCCCTAATTTTAGGATGTTATAGATTACATAGAGTTCGTTGGTAATGATGCACATGTTTCCCTGTTTGAGCTCTAATTTTTTTTCTTTTTCTGATCCAGAAATCTCTAACTAATGTACTTCTTTCTAAATTCAGTCTGGAAGAATTCCCATGTAACATTTTCTCTCGGTACAACAGAAGTTATAATATTCCACCAATGGTAAGCTATGTCTTTTAATAGTGATAATGCACATTTCAAACACTCAGCTGGTGTACATGTGTAACGCCCCAAAATCCTGAAACCCTAATTTCAGTGCAGTAAAGTTGGTATATACGTGTAGCACTTAGAATATTAATTATGAGGTATTACCAGGTTTATTTGAAGTCTTAAGGACAGAGAGTACCATAGGAAAAAAAATTATTTTTTCCTTAGTGGGACCCTAGTCTCAGGCTTTAGACCTCTTAAGCAGGTTAAAAGGAAAATAGGACACAAGTGGGCCTGTGGCCTAGTGGCAAGATGGCGTCACTTGGGGGCTACAAGGTGGCGTGAAGAAGTCCAAGGTTCGAGTAGTGGTAAGGTCTTTTGGGAGTGTTTATTTTACATAGTGGACTACCAGAGTTGTGTGGAATTAGAACTCTTTCGTTGGAGTGTTTGACTTGGTCTGGTGAGCTGATAGAGGAGGAAAATTCGAAGGAGATGGAGGGATTATCAAAGAGAAAAGTTATGAGATGAGAAGTGTGGAAGTAATGGTGCCAAATGGGACTCTGGGGGAAGGGAGTTTCGGCTGTTGGCTATAAGAGGAAGGTGCCGAATCCCTTTGTAAGGTTCTTGGAATTTTGTTTTTCTCCCCCTTAGCCGAATTCTTCCAATTGCCGAAAAAAAACCCCATCACTCCTTTGTCAAAATTTTGGTTTCCTCTCTAGCCGAGTTCCCTATACCTTCTCTTCTTAAATTCCTTTTCTTATTCACCTTTAGTTCTAGCCGATCACTTCTCCTCTTCTTCTCCCTAGTGGTGCCAAATTGTCTTTGTCACTATACTAATCTCAAAAGCCGAATTTAAGCCGCAGGATCAAAGGAGGATTTTGGTAAGTGCTTAGTTGATCTTTTTACTGAGTTTTGTTAAAAGCCGAAGGGCTATCTAACCTCTCCTTTTTGTTAACTTTGTATCAACAAGAGTAAGGTTCAACAATCACAAGCATGGTAGGTAAGGATCATTAGCAAGAGGTTAGTGCACTCGTCCCGGTGGTGGTTTAGTAAATGGTCGAATGTATTATGGCTCATAAGGGTGACTTATGTGGAATATGGGTCACTTGATTTTGACGATATATGTTTGGGTGTAGATCTAGAGGATAAAGCGAAGATAGCAGAGGAAGTAAAGAGCACGGAGTACCGCAACTGGGAGAAAGAGAAGGGTAAGAACAAGTGGAATATGGAACCTATGGGAGCCGGACAGGAGGGCCAGAGTGAATAAGCCAGTTAGGGCTGTGGCCCCTATTGCTGTTGCTAATACCGGGATACCACTTTGTGCTGAGTGTGGGAGAAGGCATCCGGGCGAATGTTGGAGGAGGATGGGAGCATGTTTGGGCTGTGGATCTATGGAGAATAGGGTTAGGGAGTGCCTGAGAAGGCTAGATCAACAACCACCAAGGGGCTGTGGACAAGTCAGAGGCGGTAATGGCGCAGGACGAGGATGTAGAGCACCGGGTAGAGGTGCAGGTCAGGCAGAGGCGAGACAGCCAGCGTTGGTTTATGCTGCTCGTTGCAGAGTGGAAGGTGATACACCAGATGTGATAACGGGCACGTTCCTTATTTGTGAGCTACCTTATATTGTGCCAATTGATGTGGGGTCGGCACATTTGTACATTGCATGCAATAGGACTAAAACTGTAGGGGATGAGTTTGAAATCGTTGAGAATGAAATGACTGTGTTAAGTCCTTTAGGGCAGTTGCTGAAAGTTAGTAAACTGTTTAGGAATATACCATTGGTAGTTTAATGAGTTATTTTCCTAGTGGACTTGATGGCATTGCCGTTTGGTGAGTTCGATCTCATCTTAGGCATGGATTGGTTGATGAGGCACCAAGCAGCTCTAGATTGTGCCATGAAGTGGATGGTGTTAAGAACTGTGGAAGGTGGTGAAGTGGCAGTGATCGAAGAACGATGTGATTACTTGTCGAACGTAATTTCGGCTTTAAGGGCAAAAAAGTTGGTGAGGAAGGGCTGTGAAGCTTACTTAGCCTACATTAGTGATTTGGAATCTAAGAGTTTTACTGTTAAGGATTTGAGAACAGTAAAAGAATTCCCTGATGTTTTTCCAGAGGAATTGCCTGGGTTACCTCCCAATAGAGAAGTGGAGTTTGGAATAGAATTGTTATCGGGTACGACTCCAGTGTCCATCGCACGTTATAAGATGGCACCGAAGGAGCTGGTGGAGCTGAAGGCCCAGATTCAGAAGTTATTGGACCGTGGATTTATTAGACCAAATGTGTCTCCATGGGGTGCACCGGTATTATTCGTGAAGAAGAAAGATGGGTCCATGAGGATGTGCATCGATTATAGGCAATTGAACAAGTTAACCATTAAGAATAAGTGCCCTCTGCCTAGGATAGATGACCTTTTCAATCAAGTTAGGGGAGCCTCAGTTTTCTCGAAGATTGATTTGCGTTTGGGGTACCACCAACTGAGGGTTAAGGAAACAGATGTGTATAAGACAGCTTTCAGAACTCGTTATGGACATTACGAGTTTTTTGTGATGCCTTTTGGGCTAACGAATGTACCTGCTACTTTTATGGATCTTATGAACAGAGTTTTTCAACCATACCTAGACCAGTTCATGGTAGTCTTCATTGATGACATCTTAGTATACTCGAGAACGGAGATGGATCATGATGCACACTTAAGGATTGTGTTGCAGATGCTAAGAGAGAAGCAACTTTATGCCAAGTTTAGCATGTGCAAATTTTAGCTAAGGGAAGTCACTTTCTTAGGACATGTGGTCTCCGCTGAGGGAATTAGAGTTGACCCCTGAAAGGTGGAAGCAGTGTTAGATTGGAAATGACCTAAGACGGTGTCAAAAATTCAAAGTTTTCTAGGCCTGGCAGGGTACTATAGGCGATTTATTGAAAGGTTTTCCCTAATCGCGGCACCTTTCACTAAGCTACTACGGAACGGGGTGTTGTTTGTGTGGACGGATAAATTATTCAGGCTGATCATAGAAAGGAGTTTACTGTTTATAACGATGCGTCACACGTGGGCTTGGGCTGTGTTTTGATGCAGGAAGGGAAGGTGGTTGCATATGCGTCACACCAACTTAAGAATCATGAAAGAAATTACCCAACCCACGTTTTGGAATTAGCGGCAGTGGTGTTCACACTTAAGATTTGGAGGCATTACTTGTATGGAGAGAAGTGCACCATTTTTATATGGATCACAAGAGCCTGAAGTACCTCTTGACTCAGAAGGAGTTGAACTTGAGGCAGCGCAGATGGATTGAGCTGTTAAAGGATTATGATTGCACGATCGAATATCACCCGGGCAAAGCGAATGTGGTGGCTGATGCGCTAAGCCATAGGGCTATGTTGGATTTAAGGGCAATGTTTGCTCGGTTGAGTCTGTATGACGACGAGAGTTTGTTCGCCCCAATTGTAAGTGAAGCCACTGTGGGTTGAGCAAATTATAGTTAAAAAGTCATTGGATGAAACTCTGAGTTCTCGATTCAAGCAAGTTGAGAATGGGGAAATGGCAGATTTTGGGATAAATGGTGATGGGTTATTGTTTTTCCATGGTAGAATTTGTGTGCCAAGAGACGAAGAGCTAAGGAAGTCGATATTGCGGGAAGCGCATAGTAGTCCCTATGCTATGCACCCCGGAGGTAGCAAGATGTATCGGGATTTACGAGAGCTTTATTGATGGCTGGGATTAAAACGTGAGGTTACGGAGTTTGTTGGTAAATGTTTGGTATGCCAGCAAGTGAAAGCGAAACATCAGTTGCCATCAGGATTACTTCAGCCGATTAAGATCCCACTATGGAAGTGGGAGTGGGTTACCATGGATTTCGTTAGTGGGCTACCCTTGACGCCTGCTAAGAAGGACTCTGTGTGGGTCATTGTGGATCGGTTAACTAAGTCTGCCCATTTTATACCGGTCAGCACTGACTACTCATTGTAGAAGTTGGCACAATTGTATGTGGCAGAGATTGTGAGATCACATGGGGTTCCGGTCTCTATTATATCTGATAGAGATCCTCATTTTACGCCTCGCTTTTAGAAAAAGCTGCATGAAGCATTGGGTGCGAGGTTGGATTTTAGTACGGCATTTCACCCTCAGACTGACGGTTAGTCGGAGAGGGTAATTCAAGTTTTGGAGGATATGCTGAGAGGGTGTGTAATAGAGTTTCGAGGTAATTGGGAGGACTACTTGCCGTTAGCTGAATTCGCATATAGCAATAGTTATCAGGCAAGTATTGGGATGGCTCCATATGAAGCACTATATAGGCGAAGATGTCGTACCCCGACTTGTAGGACTGAGTTGGGTGAGCGACGAGTTTTGGGTCCGGAGTTGGTAGCTGATACTGAAGATAAGGTAAAATTGATTCATGATCGGTTGAAGGAGGCGGCGGATAGGCAGAAGTCATATGCTAACCTTAAACGAAGAGAGATCAAATATGCTGTGGGGGACATGGTTTTTCTTAACGTTTTCCCTTGGAAGAAGGTGTTAAGATTTGGTTGGAAGGGTAAGTTAAGCCTTAGGTTCATTAGGCCATATCGGGTATTGAAGCGAACTGGGCCAGTTGCCTATTAGCTGGAATTGCCTTCTGAACTAAGCTAAATTCACGACGTGTTTCATGTATCAATGTTAGGGCGTTACCGATCAGACCCTTCTCACGTTGTGTCGGTCGAGGAGATTGAGGTTAGACTAGACTTAACCTTTGAAGAGGATCTGGTTCAGATAATTGATCAAGATGTCAAGGTACTAAGAAGAAAGTCTGTCCCTTTAGTCAAAGTGCTTTGGCGTAACCATAATGCCAAGGAGGCTACTTGGGAGCCCGAGGAGGCAATGCGACGAGAATACTCTCACTTGTTTCAATCAGGTAAATTTCGAGGCCGAAATTTTTTTTAGAGGGGTAGAATTGTAATGCCCCAAAATCTCGAAACCCTGATTTCTGTGCACTAAAGTTGGTATATATGTGTAGCACTTAGAATATTAATTTTGAGGTATTACCAAGTTTATTTGAAGTCTTAAGGATAGGGAGAACCATAGGAAAAAAAATTAATTTTTACCTTAGTGGGACCCTAGTCTCAACCTTTAGGCCTTTTAACAGGTTAAAAGGAAAATAGGACACAAATGGGCTTGTGGCCCAGTGGCAAGATGGCGTCACTTGGGGGCTACAAGGTGGCATGAAGAGGTCCAAGGTTCGAGTAGTGGTAAAGCCTTTTGGGAGTGTTTATTTTCCATAGTGGACGGCCAGAGTTGTGTGGAATTAGAACTCTTTCGTTGGAGTATTTGGCTTGGTCTGGTGAGCTGATAGGGGAGGAAAACTCGGAGGAGATGGATAGATTATCAGAGAGAAAAGTTAGGAGATGAAGAGTGTGGAAGTGATGGTGCCAAATGGGACTCTAGGGGAAGGGAGTTTCGGCTGTTGGCTATAAGAGGAGGGTGCCGAATCCCTTTGTGAGGTTCCTAGAATTTTGTTTTTCTCCCCCTTAGCCGAATTCTTCCAATTTCCAAAAAAAAACCCCCATCACTCCTTTGCCAAAATTTTGGTTTCCTCTCTAGTCGAATTCCCCATACCTTCTCTTCTTAAATTCCTTTTCTTGTTTACCTTTAGTTCTAGCTGATCACTTCTCCTCTTCTTCTCCCTAGTGGTGCCGAATTGTCTTTGTCACCATACTAATCTCAAAAGCCGAATTTAAGCCGCAGGATCAAATGAGGATTTCAGTAAGTGCTTAGTTGATCTTTTTACTGAGTTTTGTTAAAATTCGAAGGGCTATCTAACCCTTCCTTTTCGTTAACTTTGTATTAACAAGGGTAAGGTTCAACAATCACAAGCATGGTAGGTAAGGATCGTTAGCAAGAGGTAAGTGCACTCATCCCGGTGGTGGTTTAGTAAATGGCCGAATGTATTATGGCTCATAGGGGTGACTTATGTGGAGGGTCACTTGATTTTGACGATATATGTTTGGGTGCAGATCTAGAGGATAATCGCAAATAGTAGCTAAGGAAGGGCTACTAGAATGTGTGGCACACTGTAAGGTTACGGTGAGGTTTCGATTTCTGATAAAGTGTATATTAAGTTATGATTAATCATTAGGTGATGTCGATTGTAGGTTCATGATTAAGGGGTTTGCAGCACGCGTGGTTACCAGGTGTGTACAAACACTACACACACGATATCGGCAACGCCGAAAAGCTGAAAAGCCGAAAGTGGCTAAATGGGCCTGCCGAACTTATGGGCCCAAACGGCAATGGTTGATATGTGAGCATGAATAATGAATTGGCATGAACGATTGTATGAGTGGATTGTAATTGAGCCCAATGGGCTATATGACGTGAAATGGGCTTGATGGGTTTTATGGGGACGTGGACAAGTATGCTAGGGTTAGTAGACTTTAGGCCTAGTTTGAACAACTCTTAAACCGCATAAGACTTAATCTAATAATTAAACATGTTTGTGAACAAGTTGGTGGGTTAGAGTATGGCAACAGACATATGCATGTCTAGGATTGGATCTAGAGAGAGCTTGGTACTTAAGCGATCCTAGTGGCCCACCTCCTCTTCTCTGGAATCCTACCTGGTGCATAGTGTCTGTTCTCTTTAACCGTAAGGGCTTGTTAATGGGCCAAAGTTCATAACTAAAACCCGAGAGGGGCCAAAATACCCTGATTTGTAAATTACCAAAATACCCTTAGATTCGTAAATTACCAAAATACCCTTAGATTTGTAAATTACCAAAATACCCTGATTTGAAAATAACCAAAATACCCTTAGTTTACAGAATTACCAAAATGTCCCTTATTTACAAAATTCCCAAAGTACCTCTATTTTGTAAAATTACCTAAATACCCCTGTAGAGTAGATTTACGAAAATACCCTTGGGTTGTGAAATGACGTAAATACCCCTATATGATGAGTATGAGTTTTGTGGATGTTACTCATGTGCATGTTGCATTCATATGATATTCTAACTAGGATGCATATGGGTGGGAATTATGGTACGGAGGAAGATTCGAGGATCACATAGTCGCTTGACGACCATGGACCCACCAGTGGCTTTAAGCCCATTATATGATTAGCAGCTTTGCTGTAACGTTGAGTAATGCCGCTGTGGGTGCTAGCTTTGGTGTGTAGAGGATGGGTGGGTCGATTTAGAAATCCCCACAGGTGTGTAGGGTTGGAAGGGAAATGGTGTGTAGCGAATGGATTTTTAGGGAGGGTTTTGCATTACCTTGTTTTGCAGACGATATGATATGATAGATATGATATGATATGATATGAGGTCATTGTGGGCCAAGGCTCAAGACCATCGATTTTGATAGGGCTTAGGCCAATGTGATGATTATATATTGAATTTAATTCCAGGGGTTGTACACACTGAGTTTCAAAACTCACACCCTTTATTTAATGTTTCAGGTGATCCTCAGTAAATGGCTCGACATGGGAGAGGATTCGGAGATGGCCACACTACAAGATGTTTAAATTTTTATTTATTTGTTTCAAAATACATAGTTTTAATTGCTTATTTTCGTTGGATGTAATAAGGCCTTGTACTCCGATTTGACTTTGGATTTTGGGTTTTGTTGTTTCAATTGTTTACTTAATTATTAAACCTAAGTAAATTTCTTACGTTTAAACTTGGTTTTCGAAATACTTAAAATTATAAAATGGTTTTTTTTTTCATTACTTAACAAGACTTAAGGATTTTGGGCTTTTGGGCCTAAAATTTTTATTTAGCAAAATCTTTTGAATTATGCCTTTGATGTGACACGCCGGATTCGGGCCTAACTTCTAGGCCCGGTTTGGGGTGTTACAACATGATAATTTATCTAGAACCCTGATGGTATTTTCCAACCAAAATTCAGCTCTCTCCGAATCATCATCGGCAGTAGCCCTAAATCCCTCTGCCCCATACTTACGGATTTTATCCACTGGAGGTTTACCGATTCTAATAGATTCAGCACCCTGTGGCATCTCTGGAACCGATTGAGGGGTAGGTGGGGGAGGTTGTTGTCTAGTAGGATTTGTTCTCAAATATTCAGTGAACTACTCGTTCATCATTTAAAAGAAGACTTTTTTTGCCTCCTCACCTCGGCCCTCAGATACAGGCCTTCTACTACTAGATACAACTTGTTGAATGGAAGCTTGAGCAGTGCTCTCAGCTTCCTCAGATTCAGCTCTAGCTTGGTTGGATGACATTACTATATGAAAAACACATTTAAAAATGGTTAGAAGATATCACACTATCATAAATTGTATAATGACATGTATAGCTAAACTCATACTTGCTATGTTAGTCCGAGAATCGACTAAACCGTAGCTTTGATACAAATAAATGTAACACCCCTAACCCGTATCCGTCGCCAGAACAGGGTTACAGAGCATTATCAAAGTTTACAGAACAATTTCATATAATTCATGTCATTTATTATTCATATCCGAAATTAATCATATCGTCCCTTGGATGGACCCTCGAGGCCCAATTTAAGCATTAGAAACAAGTCGGGACTAAATCGAAACCTCAAAAATTTTTCGCAAAATTCCAAAATTTTTCTTATATATAGGGGTCACAAGCCCTTATGGGCATTGAATGTGAGGCACACGGCTGTGTCCCAGCTTGTGTCCTTACCCGTATAACTCTCTGACTTGTGCCACATGGCCTGCCACACGCCCGTGTGCTAGGCCGTGTGGTCAATTTAATTTTTACAAATTAGGGGTAGGTTTCACAGGGCCAAGGCACACGCCCGTGTTTTAGGCCGTGTATCATACACGGCTGAGACACACGCCCGTGTCTCTGCCCGTGTGCCTAATTCTGAGCATTCTATTTTTAAATTTTAAGATGTAGGGGACACATGGCCAATCCACATGCCCATATGCCAGGCTGTGTGTCACACACGGTCAAGACACACGCCCGTGTGTCTACCCATGTGGACAAAATAAAGCCATTTCCTAGCTTTATTTCTCACCCAAATTTTCCAACAACCTATACCAATACTTG
Organism: Gossypium bickii; assembly: GCA_025503065.1. Classification (NCBI taxonomy): domain Eukaryota; kingdom Viridiplantae; phylum Streptophyta; class Magnoliopsida; order Malvales; family Malvaceae; genus Gossypium; species Gossypium bickii. The sequence continues at coordinate 60,364,574 of CP106720.1, read as the reverse complement.
CAAACATATACCAGCCAGTTCAAGCATTATAACCAAGCTAATTCTAACATCTAACATGATATATCATCATATGCATTCATGTGTATAATCTTACTTTTTATAGACATACATGTTTAACATAACTCAACCAAACCATACTAAAAGCATATGTAATTACCATGATATAACCTTATAAATATAACAAATCGAACCATCACTAGCCATTCCAATGGCTAGATTACAATCAACCATTTACAAGCCAACAATTGGCCAAGTTAACCTATACATGCCGTAATACCAAAATAAGTTTACCATTTATACCAAAACGAGCTAGTGGATAGTATGATAATGCTCCGTTCGATCTCCAACCTTTGCGAGCTTTCAAGCACTATAAATTAAAGAAAATAAAACCTAGTAAGTAATTAATGCTTAGTCAGTTCGTATAACTGGAATTAAACTTACCAATTACATTCATTAAAATATGCATATAATAACATGCTTCCTAACAAATTAGCAAATTTGCCTAATCACATACACTCAAATAAGCAAGTTAGTCACATAATTCTCATGTACATCAAGTAAGCATGGCTGAGCTCATCATGCTATAAACTTTCAGGTATTTCAGAAGCATTCGAGACATAATTCTTTTAAATATCATAATTTCTCATGTCAGGAATTATATCCGTTGAATTATTAAAATATCAATGGATACTCAGGTAGTACACTCAAGGTGTACAAAACTGTAAATCGTCAACTCATAATCAGGGGTACCCATTAGTGCACTTAATCAGGGAGTACACTCTCGAGCCACATATCAGGATGCTCAGATGAGCCATGTAACAGGACGCTTATCCGGGCTAAATAGGAAACTCATAAGAGTTTTAATCAGGGAGCTCATAGAACTTATCAGGTAACTCCAAAGAGTTATTATCAAAAAGCACCAGATAAGGTAACAGGGAGTTCAAGCGAGCCATGTCAAAAAGCTCATAAGAGCTGCATTTGTGTCCGCAATATATGTTGGATCACAACCGAGCGAATTATGTACCAGAACGCTCACAAAGAGCCGCGGTAGTGCGCAACACATGTAGAATCACTACCAATCAGGATGTTCGCAAGAACTATATAACAGGATGCTTGAGAAGGCTTTTAATAGGATGCTCTTCTGAGCTATAATGTCCGCAACATATGCAGGACTATAATCAGTACGGGTAAATACTGTATCCATCGCATTTTGTTACTCAAACGGAACTTATTATTTATCGAGTAATTTCGGGCATGTGATTATTTTCATACATTAATCATTTATACAATTTTCATAAATACAACATTCAATTCAAACATATAAATATACATAATTAAGTTACACAAACTTACCTCGACATTTGTTCGTATATAAAAGTCTACTAATCCGACACCTTTTCTTTTCCTCGATCTAACTCTTTATTTGATTTTTCTGGATCTATATAAATGAATTTAACATAAATTTAATCCATTTCACACTCATTTACATTCAATTCACATCCTAGGCAAAATTACCATTTTGCCCCTATACTTTCATAAATGACAATTTCGTCCCTAGGCTCGAAAAATGAAATTCATACAATTTAATCCTTATTCTAAGCCTAACCAAAATTATCATATTACATTTACAGAACATGCATTTCACAAATTTCAGAAATTTTCCACAACTTTTACATCTTTACAATTTAGTCCCTAAATCATAATTTCATCAAAATTCACTATACAAAAGTTGTTTCTCTATCATCAACTTTTCATTTTTCTACCATAAATTTCAAAATTTCAGCATTTTCATCCATGGCAAGTGTAACACCCCAAACCCGGCCCATTCGCTATGACCGAATTTGAAATGCCACTGCGGAAATCGTATGAAAAACTTTTGACTTAGAGATTAAAAACATAAAATTTTGTTGTCTTTACTAAAACATTGTATAATTAAAGTTCCAAATAAAATTAAGTTGTTTAAAATAAAACATTTTCAAATAATAATATAATCGACAATCCAACTTAAAACATAATAAAGTCCATAAATACTTTAAATGGCCCTTATTACAATAAATAACCTTTCATAAAAAAATGTGCAAAACAAATAAATTTATCTTCTGCATAGGCCACCTCGTATCCACTCTAACCCGGTCCAAGCTTTATGCATCACCTGTAAGGTTTGAGAAAAATTGGGTGAGTCAACAGACTCAGTGCATAATTATTACACATGTCCCCACATATGGGCTTGGCCCAATTCCCACTGATCCACATACATAAATATGCAAAATGAAGCCCAACCCAACCTAGTGTCCATCCGTTACACCTACCTTAGCGGACTCTCGCCAAGGTCGTGGCTAATCCACCGATCAAATAATGATCCTCATATCTTACCTTGGCAGACTTGCTGCCCAAGGCCGTGGCTAAGCCACCAATCACATAGTGATCCACATATCTGTATCCACGAGGTGACTCGAGGTCATCCTCAATCTACGATGATGCACACAGCTATCATCCGCCGAGATGGGCACCTAGCCAACACCTCCCTTGATGAAGCACATAGCCATCATCAAGCACCAATGTAGCACAAGGCTAACATCAGACCACGTACATAATGTACACCTTTTCCTTCGATAGTCACATCCCAAGTCTCATGTATCATGCCACAATATCATTAAAATAAACATATATCACATGCCATCACATTTTCATACATATATCATATGTAAATTAAAGTCATAAAATACTGACCTTGTCAATTGATTACCCAACATGGGCATCCACCCTTTTTAGCCTTTAATTCGGCTACCATGCACATCATATACATATTTATATATATATAAAACACATACACACAACAAAAGAACAGTGCGATAACTACGCACCTTTTTGGCACAGTTGGCTAAATCCTGAGATCACACGTTTGCACTTAAAAGTCTACCGAAATCCCTAAGTGGAACCATATTAGTTTCGGCCTCTATACCAAAAAGCATTAGAAAGTGGCCTTTGCTCTCAAGAAAACGACATAGAAAAGAGAAAGGAAATACTGCCATGAACACTTACCTATCTTCCAAAACCGATTGAAGAAAACCAAATGAAGACCTACCCTTATTGATATTCGGCTAAGACAAAACAAAAAGAGTATGGGAAGTTTCGGCAATATGGTTGATCTGTAACAACAAAAAGGATTCGGCTAGAGTGGAGAAAGAGAAAGGAAAAGAAAAGTGAAAGAAATAGGAGAAAGATGATTCGCAAATGTGAAGAAGAAGAAGAGAATAGAGAGAAGAAAATAAAATGGGAGAGGGATGTTTTTAGCCTTTGAGCAAATGTGGAAGAAAGAAAAAGAGAAATGGAGGAAGGAAGGTTCATTAACCACTAAAGATGAAGAAAGAGATGAAGGAAATGAGTTGGATTTAGGCTTCAAAGAAAATAAAATATGAGAGAGACTCAAATGAATATTCGGCCAAATACCTAAAAGAAAATTCAAGCAAACCACAATGGTCCTTTCAAACTTTGACACTAAACAAAAAAACAATGCCAAAACTAAACAAAAATTGTACCAAATGCCCAAGACACAATCGGCTAAGGAGGAAGATTTTGGAGAGGAAAAGTAAAATGCAAAAGATGCACAAAATGTTAGAATTGACCAACTAAAACCCCCAAATTCCTATCAACATTCGGCCAACCCCCCTAGACACCCATACCGTCCACATTCATGTCAAACTTTCTACACAAAACTTTCCATAACATATCACCTTACAACATTCCTTATGTTCTCACATCAACCTTTAATCAAATGATTTCTTTCCCAAACATCAAGCTTACCTAAACTATCATTCAACTTACCATAAAAATATAAAGTCCAACCTACCAAAGCCTCCAACAAAAACGGTCAACCCTCCCCCTAGACCAAAATGTCGTCCACATATATAGACTAATGGCCATAGAAGAGTTTCCAAAACATCACCCCATACTTCAAGCCTTATGTCCCCTTATCCTACCTTAACTCCTTGATTCCATACCATAAATAAGTACTTGCCTTTTTCCTTTAGTCTACTATCCAAAAATAACAAAGTCCATCCTTACCATAATTAAAATTTGACCAACACATGCCATACAAAAGCAAAAATAAAAGTCACCTTAATGTCATCCATAGGACTCGAACCTAAGCTCCCTCACACTACTTGTGGCGTCACCTTCAAGGCTCTAAGTGGTGCCTCCTTGCCACTTTACCAAGCCAATTCTTGTGCTAAAATTCCCCACGATTTACTCTTAACCCCTAGCTCCTTCAACTCCCTTTAACTAAAGCTTGAAAATTAAATTTTTCCTACAGCTCGAGCCTACCCTTGGCTTATTCCTAAGCCCTAGAACATCTCAATTAACAATACAACAAACCGGACTCTTGCAAAACAATACCATCACAAATAACCCCTAATTCAGGATATTACAATTCTACCCTCCTTAAAGAAATTTCGTCCTCGAAATTTCCAACTAACTAACAGTCGTGCATCCTAATTTACCACATTACGCTACTGCTGCGCACTCTGATCTTAATAAAACTAACATATTTTTATACACGATCTCAAAGTTCAAACTCAAGGTTCCATCCACTTCACTAGCAACACAAATACGAACTAGCTCTATAACAAACAAGATAATAAAGGGTATTCCAGACATACGAAACTTACCCGTTGCCACATCTGGCACATCACTATCCTCCCTCTAACGAACTGCATACACCAGACCTGGCTGTCTTGCCTCAGTGTTACCATTATCTCGGCCTGGTGCTCCCCGACCTCGGCTAGAACCATTTCCTCCATGGTTCGGACCACGACCCCTCGTCGTTTGCTGACCACCTCTGCCGATCGCTTATAACCCCGCCTATCGCTCGAGAGCCTTATTCGGATCCCGGGACGATCTTTAATCAAATGAGACTTGGATTTACACCTAAAACACTCCTGGTCCCAATTCCAGCACTCGCCAACATGATACCTTCCACACCGAGCACACGAAAGGTCCTGATTTCCCGCAGCTGGCATAGAAATACGAGCAGAATTCTCAATCCTCGGTCTTTTCTGAAAGCTATCAGACGATTTTGATGGTCCAAAACTCCTCTTATCTCGGTTTCTATCCCTATCTCTGTTCTGCCTCACAGAGTCCTTAATCCCCTCAGCTACCTTAGCCTTCTCTACCAACACAGCGAACTCCCGTTCTTGGTGTGGAGCTATCAACAACCTCAGGTTATCCCTTAATCCGTCCTCAAACCGGACACATAGTTCATGCTTCGTAGCAACTACTCCTCGAGCATACCGGCTCAACCTTAGGAATTCGACCGACTCGCTACGGACTTGTTCCCTTGAACGAGCCCCAGAAATGCCTTTCTCTGCGCATCAATATAATGAGTCCCCACATACTTCTTCTGATACGCCACCTTAACATACTCCCAAGTGAGATCCTCAGCTGTAGCGCCATCCCGTACCGTGAGCCACCACTGATACGCATCGTTGCGAAGTAGCGCCACCATTTCCTTCAGTTTCTCCTCAGTAGTTAAATCGAGCTCATCCATAATTCGCTCGGTTGCTTCCAACCAATACTCAGCCGTACTGGGTGCCATACCAAATACGCCACGGAACACCTCAGCTCCGTTGGCTCGAAGTCGCTCGGGTACAGACTTCCTAGCTCTCCCATTTCCTCTAGCACCAGCCACCATTTCAAGGACTCACAGCACAGCCTGCGATACAGCATCATTCCCCATCGGTCTTGCTGCTCAACACCAAAAGCTGCTGGTGGTGGTACCTCATTCTCAGACCCTTGACCCGATCTAACGGGTTCCAACATAGCCATCCTGCCTCGACCACGTCCACGACGACCGCGTCCCCTAGAGCTCATTTCTAACGTCGCGTCTTAATCTGATTTAAAAGTTGTATGCATTAGAAATTTTTTTTCCACTAATTATCCGCGAACAGTTTTATGAAATGAAGTTTAATAGTGGTTCTTTCGATCAATCAAAGTTTTCATCTCAAATTTACTATTCTAATTCAGAGAATCACATTCATTCACAACGTTCAACACACTATTATGGGCATCTTTGTCCATTCACAACCCAGGGGTATTTTCGTCATTTTTCTTATAGGGTATTTTAGTAATCGGGGTCAATTTGAAAATCTTTACAAATCAAAGGCATTCCAAAATATACAAATCTCGAAGTTATTTTGAAAATTCTACCAAATCAATGGTATTTGTAAATTTTTAAATCAGGGTTATTTTGGTATTTTTTTGAAAGTCAAGGGCATTTTAGTAAATTTCTCAAATCAAGGTATCTTAGCATTTTGCAAAGTAGGGGTTTTGGTGTTTTGTAAAGTAAGAATATTTTCATAAAAGTCAAGAGTAACATGGTAATTTTATAAACCCAGGGCATTTTCATAATTTACCGCTTAGGGGTATTTTAGTGATTTTGCAAATCGAATGTATTTCAGAAAATTCTCAAGTCTAAAAGGATTTTATAAATCAGAGGGGTAATTTGGTAAATTTTAAAACTAAGATCGTTATAAAATAGTATGGCTAGTCCCTTTCGGGTTTTAGTTATTGGGTTTAGCCCGTGAATAGGTCCTCTTGGTTAAGGTGAACCGTAGCTACGCACCAGGTAGGATTCGAGTAAAGAGGAGGTGAGTCACTAGGACTACTTAAATACCAAGCTCTTCATCGAATCCACTCCTAGACATGCGCATAACGCTTGATTTGCCACACCTTAACTCGGCGACTTAGTTCACAGGTTTGTTCGGTTGTTCTTAAGTCTTATGCATGTGTTTGAGTGCACTAGCCCTAGGGTTTAATAGCCCTAATCTTCTAATCTACGAGCCCAATTATACCCAATCATATAATAATTCACACATCAATTAAAGGCACTTACCTGGTGGACTTCGGGTTGGAGATATAGGTGCCATGCCAGAATAAACCTGAAAACTTCATGAAAGCCTATATTTTTGAAAAGCCCATCTTAAGAAAATGTTTTTGGGCCCAAAACCATCAAAGTCGAGTTTTGAACCTTGCTCTGATACCAAACTGTAACACCCCAAACCCGGCCCATTCGCTATGACCGAATTTGAAATGCCACTGCGGAAATCGTATGAAAAACTTTTGACTTAGAGATTAAAAACATAAAATTTTGTTGTCTTTACTAAAACATTGTGTAATTACAGTTCCAAATAAAATTAAGTTGTTTAAAATAAAACATTTTCAAATAATAATATAATCGACAATCCAACTTAAAACATAATAAAAGTCCATCAATACTTTAAATGGCCCTTATTACAATAAATAACCTTTCAAAAAAAAAATGTGCAAAACAAATAAATTTATCTTCTGCATGGGCCACCTCGTATCCACTCCAACCCGGTCCAAGCTTTATGCATCACCTGTAAGGTTTGAGAAAAATTGGGTGAGTCAACAGACTCAGTGCATAATTATTACACATGTCCCCACATATGGGCTTGGCCCAATTCCACACAGTCCACATACATAAATATGCAAAATGAAGCCCAACCCAACCTAGTGTCCATCCGTTACACCTACCTTAGCAGACTCCCTGCCCAAGGCCGTGGCTAATCCACCGATCAAATAATGATCCTCATATCTTACCTTGGCAGACTTGCTGCCCAAGGCCGTGGCTAAGCCACCGATCACATAGTGATCCACATATTTGTATCCACGAGGTGACTCGAGGTCATCCTCAATCTACGGTGATGCACACAGCTATCATCCGCCAAGATGGGCACCTAGCCAACACCTCCCTTGATGAAGCATATAGCCATCATCAAGCGCCAATGTAGCACAAGGCTAACATCAGACCACGTACATAATGTACACCCTTTCCGTCGATAGTCACATCCCAAGTCCCATGTATCATGCCACAATATCATTAAAATAAACATATATCACATGCCATCACATTTTCATACATATATCATATGTAAATTAAAGTCATAAAATACTGACCTTGTCAATTGATTACCCAATATGGGCATCCACCCTTTTTAGCCTTTAATTCGGCTACCATGCACATCATATACATATTTTTATATATATATATAAAACACATACACACAACAAAAGAACAGTGCGATAACTACGCACCTTTTTGACACAGTCGGCTAAATCCCAAGATCACACGTTTACACTTAAAAGTCTACCGAAATCCCTGAATGGAACCATATGAGTTTCGGCCTCTATACCAGAAAGCATTAGAAAGTGGCCTTTGTCCTCAAGAAAATGACATAGAAAAGAGAAAGGAAATACGGCCATGAACACTTACCTATCTTCCAAAACCGATTGAAGAAAACCAAATGAAGACCTACCCTTATTGATATTCGGTTAAGACAAAACAAAAAGAGTATGGGAAGTTTCGGCAATATGGTTGATTTGTAACAACAAAAAGGATTCGGCTAGAGTGGAGAAAGAGAAAGGAAAAGAAAAGTAAAAGAAATAGGAGAAGGATGATTCGAAAATGTAGAGAGAGAAGAGAATGGAGAGAAGAAAATAAAATGGGAGAGGATGTTTTTTGGCTTTGAGCAAATGTGGAAGAAAGAAAAGAGAAATGGAGGAAGGAAGGTTCGGCTAACCACTAAAGATGAAGAAAGAGATGAAGGGAAATGAGTTGGTTTTAGGCTTCAAAGAAAATAAAATATGAGAGAGACTCAAATGAATATTCGGCCAAATGCCTAAAAGAAAATTCGGTAAACCACAATGGTCCTTTCGGCTTTGACACTAAACAAGAAAACAATGCCAAAACTAAAACAAAAATTGTACCAAATGCCCAAGGCACAATCGGCTAAGGAGGAAGATTTTGGAGAGGAAAAGTAAAATGCAAAAGATGCACAAAATGTTAGAATTGACCAACTAAACCCCCAAATTCCTATCAACATTCGGCCAACCCCCTAGACACCCATACTGAGCCCACATTCATGTCAAACTTTCTACACAAAACTTTCCTTAGCATATCACCTTACAACATGCCTTATGTTCTCACATCAACCTTTAATCAAATGATTTCTTTCCCAAACATCAAGCTTTCCTAAACTATCATTCAACTTACCATAAAAATATAAAGTCCAACCTACCAAAGCCTCCAACAAAAACGGTCAACCCTCCCCCTAGACCAAAATGTCATCCACATACATGGACTAATGGCCATAGAAGAGTGTCCAAAACATCACCCCATACTTCAAGCCTTATGTCCCCTTATCCTACCTTAACTCCTTGATTCCATACCATAAATAAGTACTTGCCTTTTTCCTTTAGTCTACTATCCAAAAATAACAAAGTCCATCCTTACCATAATTAAAATTTGACCAACACATGCCATACAAAAGCAAAAATAAAAGTCACCTTAATGTCATCCATAGGATTCGAACCAAAGCTCCCTCACACTACTTGTGGCGTCACCTTCAAGGCTCTAAGTGGTGCCTCCTTGCCACTTTACCAAGCCAATTCTTGTGCTAAAATTCCCCACGATTTACTCTTAACCCCTAGCTCCTTCAACTCCCTTTAACTAAAGCTTGAAAATTAAATTTTTCCTACAGCTCGAGCCTACCCTTGGCTTATTCCTAAGCCCTAGAACATCTCAATTAACAACACAACAAACTGAACTCTTGCAAAACAATACCATCACAAATAACCCCTAATTCAGGATATTACAGCAAGACTTTGTTACTTTGATAACTTTTCAAATTAATCCCCAAAATAGATATATTAGATTATCCCAATCTCAAAAATATAAAAATTACTAAAAACGGAACAAGAATTCATACCTAATTAAGCTTGATTAGTTTCCTTTCTCGCTCCTAGGGTTTCCATAGAATTTTGGGATGAAGATGATAATAATATGATGATGTTTCTTACTAATTATTTATCATCCTTATTTCCAAATTAGTCCTTTTCTTTTTCTAATTTTCCATGGATGAATCATCAAAAAATCTACTAACTTTTCTTTAATGGTCTAATTACCATATAAGGACATCATGTTTTGAATTCCATAGCTATTTGATCATTCTAGCTACTAGAATTCAACTTTTGCATTCTATGCAATTTGGTCCTTTCCATAATTAAGCAAATAATTGGTAAAAAAAATTATTAGAATTTTCATATAACATTCCTATCATAATACGGACCATGTAAAAATATTAAAATAAAATTTCTTTCTCGCTCAGATTTGTGCAACTGAAACCACTGTTCCAATTTCACTGAAAATGGACTGTTACACAAACTCCGATTGATAAAGGTTCCTCCCATCCTCGTGTTGCTCTTTTGCTAATGGCTCCTCAAGGTGCCCAGCCAAGAGATGATCTTATCAAGATTTTTTTGGCTAAGAAAGAAAGGAAAAGATGTTATGTATGGGAATCAAGAGAGAGAATGAGAGAATGGAAGTGAAATGTTAAATGAAGGATAAATGAGGGATAACTGAAATGTGAGATTGGAGTGGGTATTTATACTTGAGGTTGGCGGGGGATTTTACTAAATATGGCGTCAAAGATCCCTTAGGTTTCTCCAACCTTTAACCAGCCATAATATGTGGAAAGGAGGGTGAGTTGGTTCCTTGATTCAAGCATAAAATCATGTTTTAGTCATGCAAGGGGTGGACGGTTTCTTAAAAAATGTAGTGTGCTGATATTCAATGATTTTCCAAGTGTAGGGACCTCCAAATAATTATCCCAAAAGCTAATTTTTGGCTACCTAGATATCCTTGCCGAATTGGGCTTCTCTTCTCCTTGTTTAAACGATTTTGTGACCCATTTAATAGTCAGACTTGTCCACCATGTTAGAACCATTTTTAACTGGGCCAAAGCAACATCTTCATGACCCAATTTGCACGTTTTTTCCGTCCAAGTATGGTAGAATTCCTCATGTCCATGCAAAAATTATAATAAGCTCTTTATGAAATCAACTTCGTGGTCCCACTGCATAATTAAATATAGCACATTAAAAAATAAAAAGAAATAATATAATTTATGCACAAAATTAACATAATAAAGCCCAAATTTGCATATTTTATTAATTCATGCCCATTGTCGTAATGTAAGCAAAATTAACTTAATTAATTAAAAAATACTCAGGATTAATATTATTTTTAAGTAAAAAGGTGGTAAAAACTATTAGAAAAAACCTATGTAATTTAGAGTTTACATGTGAGAACACATTCACAATCACTAGCACTTTTTCTGTTGAATAACATATTCGTAAAAGACTTTCTTGCACTTGTCTTTGTTGGATAAGCAGAACTCTTTATAGCACCTCACTTGCAACTTAGAGAGTCCTTAACATGTCCCATAAGTGTAGCATAAATCTAAACACTCTCCAAACCTACCAACATGTCCCTTTGAGTGGAGCATAGCTCGACATTCCCTTATCTCTCTATTGTCCTAGGGCCTCAACGCCCAAATCATGAAACTTGTAGGTGAGTACTCACATCCTATGGCATGCCATTATATCCAACATAGAAATTTATCATAATACCATTTACAAAACATAGAGATCTCTCACATGGGAGGTTCGCAAAAATACTTATTTGTAAGGAGCTCACATAAAGAGATTCACATAGAAACATGTCTTAAAACATAATTGTAAAAACAGGGCTTTTAAAGAAAAGCTTACTCTTGGAACTTAGTTTTTTAAAAAACCCAAAGCTCATGCATAACATAATGGTTTGCATATACAAGTGGCGATTCCTGAACTCTCACCAACTATTATGAACTTTTAAACAAGTTTTGCTTTTCCTTTGTCCTTATTGGTAGATGGTCCAACTGGTTTGCAACACACATAAACATACACATAATACTTCAATAAGCAAAACAAATGGAATTCAAACATGCAAGCGAACCTAGTGTTTTGGACAATTAACCCTAATCGATGAGAGAGTTTTCAATGAAGTGGGCTAAATTTATATGCACTTTAAGTGTTTCAAAGCTCTTAGGATACCCTAATTTATTTAGGAAAAATTTATATTCTTGGATATTGTCCTAAAAGAAAAGTAAGTTGACCTCCTACTTCAGGTATAACTCGACTTATATTGGCGAACCCCAGTTCGCCACGTCTACTATCGTACCCTAGTTCGCCAAACCCACTTGGAGTACTCAGCTCGTCAAACTCACTAGTGAACCCTACTTGTCTTATTAATGGTGTATACAATTCGCTAAATCTACTGGCAAACTCTGCTTAACAAGTCTCCCTACGAACACCTATTCGCCAAACCACTGGCAAACTCCTACTTGCTTAATGCAAACTTCTAGGTCCTATCTTGGGATGTTACACATATATAATGCTTATTCGATTTCATTTTCTATTTTTGTTTTTGTAGTTAGCATTTTGCGAAACGTGTCAATCAAATTAACTCAGAGCTCACACTATCCAACCTCTGTTCCGGTTATCTATTTTTTGCTCCAAGCTCGGTTATGTGGCATGTATATAGGGTTGTATTTGTGTTTAAGTTATCTTGGATGTTCATGATCTTGGATTTTTTGGTATTATTATGAGATATATATGTGGCAAGCGAATAGCCAACATGAAATGTGACTTACTCAAGATAATGGATGTATAATGTCCAAGTTTATTATGGTTTCTATGTGCTAAAATGTTATGAAAGGCATAATGGAATTGGCATTGTGTTAAGCCATGTTTAAGACTAGTAAATGGCTAAGTTTTAATATTTCTTAGGTTGACATAACATGTTTGGATTGATAGGTTTGTTTGGCATTGAATGTGAAATGGTAGTGTAAGTTTTGGTATATGAAAATGGTATTGAATAGTTAGAATTTGATTGTATCATGATTGATTTTAGATGATAAAATTTTTATTGAAAATCATGCTTGAATGGTTTGTAATGATTCAAAAGCTTTTGTTGTGAAACGATGCCATTGAGGCATATTGGTTAGTTATTTAAGGCACTATTTTAGGTGAATGAATTGTACATGTTTTGGCTTGTACTAATGCCAGTATAAGCGTGTGTAAATATGCACCAAAATGTTCAAGTTTGAATGGCTTTAAAAAGGGCCCAAAGTGGACAAATTGGTACCACATGACGGCCATACGGCCGTGTGAGGGACACGGGCCTTACGCACGATCGTGTGTGTTTTGTAAAATGGTAATGTTTTGGTTCACATAGTCACAGAGAGTTACACAGTTGGGGCACATGATCGTGTGAGCTCTGTTATGCATGTTTGTCTTTAGCTTTTGAAAATATTGTAATTTGATCCCTATTTATTCTCGGGTTCATTTTAGACCTCACGTAAGCTATATTGAGGCTCGATTATGACTATATTATATTGAATAATTGATATGATAAAAAATTTCCATGTTTGACTGTGATTTTTTGGTTATAATTTTGGTTCATATTGTAGCACATTGTAACTCATTCTCGACAATAGAGATAGTGATGGAGATTGAAACTAACTATTATTTCGATAAAGGCAAGCGCACCTATCGAACAGTAGTATAGCTATGGTGAGTCCAGAATATCGTATCCTCAAGGACCAAGAGTATTAGTATTAACTATCTTTTTATTATCTAGCCTAATAATTAAGGGGGGATTTGTTTTTACTTTAAAAAAACTAACTAATTTAACTAACTAAATAACTATGAATGTGACAGCGAGTGAATTGGGAAAATACTTTTGGACAACTTATATGAGATAGACAATACCTAAGGAAGAATCCACCTAGACTTCACTTATTACTTTCGATTCATGCGATTTATTCACTTGACTTAATCCGTAGAAATCCCTGATTTATGTTAATATCTCTTTCAAGACTAAAAACAACTGACTCTAGGTTGATTAATTGAAATCTCTTTCTAATTAAAACCTCTATTGTCGTATTAACTCGATCTACGAATTCCCTTATTAGGTTTGACCCTAATCCAGCAGATTTTTGTCGCCCTATTTCTAGGGTTACAGTCAACTCCGCTTAGTTGTGTTGATCTACTCTTAGACAGGGACTTTTGCTCCACTGAATAAGCACATTCGACTTGAATCAATAACCTGAATTATCAAACAAGAATAAGAACTCACAATTAAGAATAAGCACAAGTATTTATCTCATAAATGAAATAATAATAAGATTCGTCTTAGGTTTCATCCCCTTAGGTATGTAATAGATTTAGTTCATACTAATAAAAGGAAACATATTAGAATAGGGAAAACAACAAAACATAAGAAAAACCCAAAAACTTCTAAAGAACTTGATGGGGAATCCTCAGTCTTGATGGAGATCCTTCTCCTAAGCTGTTCGTGAGGGCTGTCTTGGAGTATTTTCTCCTTCTACTCGGTATCTATTTGACATCCTGTCGACCTCCTCTTTTAGGTTGCCCCTTAGGGTGTTTATATAGGCTTTGAGATGCCTTTCTTGACCCACAAGTAACCTTTTCCGAATAGAATTAAACCTAGGGACGACAGTGACACGCCCATGGTGGACTCCTTCGGCCGTGGTCGATTCTGTTCACCACCCACGGTCGTGTGCTCTGCCCGTGGTCGATGGTCCAGGCCGTGTGATTTCCTAAGTATGCCCATTTTGCCCCTTTTTGGCCCGTTTCTCATTCTTTTCGACTTCCTAAGCTCTCCTGAGTATAAAATATGAAATTAAGAGATAAGGAGTATGGAATTCAACAAATCCAATGGAAAATCATCCAAAATTAAGCCAAGCATGGGGTTAAAATATGTGTAAATTATGGTTTATCAGATGGGTAAAGGTTGTTACAAAGTTCACTTATGGCATCAACACAATTAATGACATTATCAATATATATAAAAACAAACAATGTGAGTGAAATAATTTGTGTAACAAAAATGAAATGTATAAAAATATAAAAATAAAACTTTGGTTGAAGTGGTAAAGAAAATATTTTGGCCTTGTTTGGCAATTGGTTGATAGTTGATTGCTAATTGTAATGGATGGTTTGACCAACTAATTCAATTAATTGATTTGACTAACTGATTCTATTAACTATTTATTTAAAAGTGTTTGGTAAAACTTAATTGATAGCTAAAAGCTAATATCTGTAAAATGACAAATAAGGGCATGACACATTTTATTGTTAAGTATTTATTTGTTTATAATAGTTTAGTCTTTATTGGGTGAAATTATTGAAATAAAACACTATTACCAATGAAATAAAACATCCATTATGGAAATTAATTAGTGAATATTTTTGAAAATTTAAATAAACAAATTTCTTAAGTTTTTTATTTGTAAATATTAACCTTGTGGAAATTGATAAATATTAATAGTGTATCAATATAATTGTACATAGTGGGAAAGGGAGCAATTTTTGAGCAAGCATGGTCAGATATGTCATTCCACATGTCTCATTCCCAATCAGCTATGAAAAAAGTTGTCCATCCCAACATTTTTTGTTTTGGAGGTTTTAACTCAAAAAGCTCTTGCAAACCTCAATTCACCAAACACCACAATTAGATGGTTTGACTATCCAATCCTCCATTTGTGCCTAAATCAACTAAAACAGGCTCAAAATTCTATTTACCAAACACCCCCTTTATAAATGTTAATGGCATCGGTTCAAATTTTAACATTTACAACTTATAATTATATATACCATTATTTATATGTTTTACTAAGTTGGTGTCACCCTCAACTGGGTCACCAAGTCGGTAAAATCACGAAAATATCCTTTTGTAATTACAATAGGTAATATTATTTGAGGGTATTTTAGTATTTTCCTTTTGATAAAAACCAATAAAAATATGCATATGGTGGAAATTGAACCCGTACCAAATAGATTAGTAAACCTTTAAATTTATAACATAGCCAAAATCTCATTTTGATGTTGTAACATCTAATTTAATGGGCCAGTGCATTCTATGTGTTGTAAGTTTAATTTGCTAATTTAAGGGTTAGGGGTCCAGATTGGGCCAAGAATGGGCTGAGGCCTTGACTAAATCTCTGCGTAGACACTCTAGCACTTTAAAAGGAAGTTATTTGCGTTTTAAATGGCAAAGTGGGCTTAGGGCCCAAAGGTTGGTGGCGCTATAATGAAGCAGGCGGAGTGGCGTCACTAATGGATGGAAGGGCTTAAGTTTTGGTCATTTGGGGCCCATGTTTCTGGGCCAAATTTGGCACTTATAGAGGAGCTAGGGGGGACGGCAACAAGGCTATTAATTAGGGGATTTTAATGTTTAATTTATGAGGATAATAAGCAGATAAAGGAAGGAAGAGTTGGAGAAAATTAAGCCTCTTTTGGATTGGTGCTTTGATAGAGATAAGGGTTAGGATGAGGATCTATCAGGAAGGCTAGTGTTAGCCGAAAATCAAACACAGGAGAGGGGGAAATCGGTTTAGTAAAGGCTAGGGGATGTGCCAAAATTTTAAAGGCCATCTTAAGCATTAGCTCTTTTTCTTTCTTTTTCCATCTTTACTCTTTCAAAAGCCGAAACCACTACTTCCCTCTCCACTTTTCTCTATTTTTCTAGTCGAAACCCTCTAAAGTCCCATTAACTGCCGAACCTCTACTAATTGCTTTCTTTTCTCTTCCAAGTGCTTTAGCCGAAATTTCCCTCTTGTTCATCTTGTTCATCCTCTTCATCTTTTTCGGGATTTTTCATAAAAGCCAGAATCGTGAGATCTAGTTTTCTATGTGTGCCGAAATCACTCTGGGGTGCCTACTTGTGCCGAAATCTGAAGGAAACTTTAGGTAAGTATTGATTTGAGGAAACCAAATCTTCTTCGGCTTTTCAAAATCCTTAGCTGAATGGTAATTTAGAAACTAATCTCTTATTTCTCTCTTATTTTCGGCATTCCGGGATCTGAAGAGGAGTCAATCGCGTGGATCTCTAAGTCATAAGTTCAGTAATACTCGAATCGTGTTACTTTCGAGATTTCAAGGTAAGGAGATCTATTGATTTTAGCGGGTAAATTCGGGATTTACTAACCCTTGGCCGATTGTAGGGGAGGTTAAATCTTCGTGATTTTTCCGGCTTTTATTGAACCAAGTTATAAATCCGGATAGCAAGGATACCGACTAAGAGTTTAGTACTTTGTGATATCAGGTGTGTAACTTCTCACACCATTAGATTGTTTGCTAATACATATATATGTAATAACTCTGTTGTGCTCTGTTAAATGTCAAAATCCCGGCATAACGTTTGAAAACCCGAGAGGGGTAAAGGCTAAATATTAGGTTAGTGATTTCTGCCATTCATCAATAAATGTTCTGTTAAATACGACATGTTTTATATGCCGATCTATATATATATGCTTGGGGTTGGGTGATTGATGAAAAGGGGAAGTGATCTGTTCTGGTGGCTTATGCCATTTCAGCCTGGTGACTCTGTCACAATCTCTGTTTCTAGTGGCTTTTGCCATTTCAGCCTGGTGACTTTGTCACAACTTTGACGATGAGCAGCTAACTGCAGCATCATTGCCATCGATGGTGTGTAGCGGTGTGGGTTGATTGTAGAAATCCCCAATGGTGTGATTGGCAGGTAAGGGTGGTGTGTAGCGGATGGAAACCTAGGATTGGGTTGGGTTCTATGTATGTTATCTTTTATATTATGTTTTAAATTCTGATCTGTGGGCTAAGGCCCAGTCTAATAGTGCACGAGGGTTGCACACTGTGTTTCGCGACTCACCTTATTATTTTAACAATTTCAGGTAGCACTTAGTGCATCGGACCGGGCTGGAGAAGAGAGCAAGGTGACCATGCAAAAGATCAGCAAAAAGACTTTAGATTATTATTTTATATATTTATTTAATGGGTTTTAATCTCGTTGTAATAAGGCCATGGGCCACTAGACTATGATTTATGTTTTTGGGTTTATGTTGGGTTTTATTATTAGACATTTTAATTTTATGTTTAAAATTAAGCTAAGACATGTACAAAATGTCGGTTTTTATTTAAAATTCACCAAGGCAATTTATAACTTTACAGCTTATATGACTTAATAAATTATTTAGTTTTCGGTATTAATGATTAAACCTAGTGATTGTTTTCCAAAATGCAACATGCTTTGTAAAATCACTCAAGTGACATACCAGTCCCGGTTGTAGTGTTTAGGCCGGGTTTGGGGTGTTACAAATGGGTATCAGAGCCTGGTTCAAAACTTGGCTTCTGGGTTTTGGGCTCAAAACGTTTTCTAAAGATGGGTTTTTGCATGTTTATAAATTATACAGGATAGTTTTCTCGGCATGGCACTTGCGTCCCCAGCCCAAGTCCAGCAGGTAAGTATTCTAAACCATTGTGTAAAATATATGTGGGCTTGATGGGCTTTATGGAACGTAGACTATCGAGATTAGAACTTGATGGACTTTAGGCCTAGCTCAAACAACTTTCTAAATCTCATAAGACTTAATTTCACTAAACAAACCCGTGAACAAGTCGCAAGACTAGGGTGTGGCAGCAGGCATGCGCATGTCTAGGATTGGATCCGGAAGAGCCTGGTACTTAAGCAGTCCTGACTCACCTCCTCTTCGCTGGAATCCTACCTGGTGCGTGGTGACTGTTCACCCTAGCCGTGAGGATTTGTTGACGGGCCAAAATACGTAACTAAAACTCGAAAGGGACCAGCCACCCTATTTTTACAAAATTACTAAAATACCCTTATTTTGAAAACTACCAAGATACCTATGATTTGCAAATATACCCCAGGTTTACAGAAATACCCCGATTTACAAAGTCAACGGAATTTTGTAAAAAAAAAAACATACAACGCACAACATTAATCAGAAGCCACAAACACTTGAACGCCACTATTATTCTTCTGAAATCAAATTCTCTAAGATACCCCTGTTTAAAAAAAAAACCTTAGTTTCGTAAAATTTTTGAAAATACCTTTGATTTGTAAAAATTACCCAAATTACCCTTGATTTACAAAATAACCAAAATGCCCCTGATTTGTAAGATGACCAACGTACCCCTGATTTCAAAATTACCAAAATACCCCTAAATTTCACGAAATTACTGAAATACCCTTATTTTATAAAATCACCAAGAAACTCTATTTTGGAAAATTACGAAAATACCCGTGTAGGATAAATTACGAAAATACCCCTGTAGGATAAATTACGAAAATACCCCTACGTAGTGAAATGACGAAAATACCCCTACAAGAAGAATGTAGGTACTTGTATGCTAATGGTTGATGATTGAATGTGTGTGCTTCCTACAATTAGGAGGTAAACTTGAGACTGAAACCGTAGATAGGTTCGAATTCGAAAGAACTACCTTTAAAATTTCTATTCATAAGACTGTTCGTGGATAATCAGTGGGAAGAATTAATGACACATAAAATTCTTAATCAGATAAACGACAAACGGAAGAATGAGTACAAGGGGTAGAGGACGTCCGCCGCGTGGACGCGGTAAGGGTAAGAGGATCGTGTCAGAGCCAGTAAGGTCTGGCCACGGGTCAGGAAACCAGATGCCGAATCTGCCGGCTGTAGAAGGAGAATTTTGGGACGAGGCGCCCAAAGATGATGCTGTATCTCAGGCAATGTTGAGGGTTTTAGAGAGGGTTGCTGAAGTAGGCATGGGCACAGGAGCCTAGAAATCTGTGCCGGAGCGGCTTAGGGCCAATGGGGCAAAAGTGTTTAGGGGAGTTTCTGGCGTAGCCCCTAACACAGCTGAGTATTGGTTGGAAGCGACTGAGCGCGTAATGGATGATTTAGATTTCACGGCGGAGGAGAAGTTGAATGGGGTTGTGTCTATTCTTCGCGACGAGGCCTATCAGTGGTGACTCACGGTGAAGGAGGGTACTACCGCAGACCGTATTGACTGGGATTTCCTTAAGGAATCATTTCAAGGAAAGTATGTTGGGGCCAGCTATGTGGATGCACAGAGGAAGGCATTCCTGAATTTGGTGTAGGGAAGTAAGTCTGTATTTGAATATGAGATAGAGTTTCTGCGCTTGAGCCGCTACGCTCTAGGAGTAGTATCAACTGAATATGAACGTTGTGTTCGGTTTGAGAATGGATTGCAGAATGAGTTAATGGTTTTGATAGCTCCGCAGTGAGAGAGAGACTTTGTTGTCCTGGTTGAGAAAGTTAAGATAGCTGAGGAGGTAAAACAGACTGAAAGACAGGAAAAAGATAAGGAGCAGGGAAGGAATAAGAGAAGTTTTGGGCAGTCAGGAGCATCTGGGAATTTTCAGAAAAGGCCTAGGACTAATGGGCCAGCTCGTGCTCCGACTGGTCAGAATCGATCATGTAATTGGTGCGGGAAAGCACATTTCGGGGAGTGTAGAAGAAGAACCAATGGATGCTTCAGGTGTGGATCAACGGAGCATATGATTAAAAAGCATCCCTGAAGGATGATCAGTGCGGCCGGCGGATGAGGTTACGATCAGCGGGGAGAGGTGGTCCCGATCTGAGAGGGTCGTGGTCCAGGTAGAGGAGGAAATGGGGTTGGTCAAGGTCGTGGGGCACCTGGTAGAGGTGCAGGTAATGTAGACGCGAGGCAGCCGGGCCTAGTTTATGCAGTTCGTCGACAGGAGGATGGTGATGCACCGGACGTCATAACCGGTACGTTTCTTATTGCTGGTAACCCTGTTCTTGCCTTGATTGATATTGGGTCAACCCACTCCTATGTTGCATGTTCGGTATCTAAGACCCTAAGTATAGACTCTGAAACAACCACTAGGAAGATGACTGTGGTTAATCCTTTAGGAAAATCTAGGGTAGTGGACAAACTATTTAAGGATGTACCTTTAGAGACTCAAGGGATAGTTTTTCTGGAAGACTTAATGGAATTACCGTTTGGAGAGTTTGATCTTATTTTAGGAATGGATTGTTTGACTAAACATCTTGCTAAGTTGGATTGTGGGACTAAGCGTATGGTGTTGAGTACCCCGGAAGGAGGGGAGATGGTTGTGTTAGGAGAAGGAAGGAATTATTTGTCCAACATGGTATCTGCATTGAAGGCTGTTAAGATGATTCGGAAAGGATGCAACACATTTCTAACTTTTATCAATGCTTTGGATGCTAAGGAAGTGACTGTCGATGAGGTTCCAACAGTCAAGGATTTCGCGGATATTTTTTCGGAGGAATTGCCAGGATTACCCCCGAATCGCGAAGTGGAGTTTTGAATAAAGCTGTTTCCCGGTACGGCTCCGGTGTCCATTACTCCTTATCGAATAGCGTCGAAGGAGTTGATGGAACTCAAAGCTCAGATCTAGGAACTGTTGGATCGAGGGTTTATTCGACCGAGTGTGTCTCTATGGGGAGCGCCGGTCCTATTCGTGAAGAAGAAGGACGGATCCATGCGTATGTGTGTGGATTACCGTCAACTGAATAAGTTGACTATTAAGAACAAGTACCCACTGTCGAGAATCGATGATCTGTTCGATCAGCTCAAAGGAGCTTCGGTCTTCTCTAAGATTGATCTAAGGTCGGGTTATCATTAGTTAAGGGTTAAGGAAGGGGACATTCATAAGACGGCGTTTCAGACTCGGTACGGTCATTATGAGTTCTTGGTGATGCCGTTCGGGTTGACGAACACGCCAGCAGCATTTATGGTTATGATGAATCGGGTGTTCCAACCATATCTTGACTGGTTCGTCGTGGCATTCATCGACGACATCTTGGTTTATTCCAAGTCAGAAGAGGAACATGATGAACACCTTCATGTGGTGTTGCGAACTTTGAGGGAGAAGCAATTGTTCGCAAAGTTCAGTAAGTGTGAGTTCTGGCTAAGGGAAGTAACTTTCTTAGGGCATGTGGTTTCTGCAGAGGGAATTAGGGTGGACCCTTGGAAGATAGAAGCCGTATTGGATTGGAAACCACCGAAGTCTGTGGCAGAAGTTGGCCGGGTATTACAGAAGGTTTGTTGAAGGGTTCTCATTGATAGCGGCACCTTTAACTAAGTTGTTAAGGAAGGGAGTACCATTTGTTTGGTCTGACAAACAGCAAGAGAGCTTTGAGAAGCTGAAGAAGATTTTGATAGAAGCACCGGTGTTAATTCAAGCAGAGGCGGGAAAAGAATTTATCGTCTACTGTGATGAGTCACATACAGGATTAGGGTGTGTGTTGATGCAAGATGGGAAAGTTATTGCATATGCGTCTCGACAGTTGAGACCGCATGAATTGAACTGCCCTACGCATGATTTGGAATTGGTGGCGGTAGTGTTTGCTCTGAAGATTTGGAGGCACTACTTGTACGAGGAGAAGTCGGTAATTTACACTGACCATAAAAGTCTGAAGTATCTCCTTACCCAGAAGGAGTTAAATTTAAGACAACGTAGGTGGATCGAGCTCTTGAAGGACTATGATTGCTCGATCGAATACCATCCGGGTAAGGCAAATGTGGTGGCAGATGCGTTAAGCCGTAAGGTAGTACCGGAACTAAGAGCGATGTTCGCCCATCTGGGTTTATTTGACGACGGGAGTTTGTTAGCTGAGTTGCAAGTAAAACTGACATGGGTGAGTCAGGTTAAAGAGAAACAGTTAATGGATGATGTCCTGAGTGCTCGACTCTTGCAAGTGCGGGATGGTGGAATGGAGGATTATAGTCTGAACAATGATGGAGTTTTGTGTTTCCGTGGGAAGGTTTGCATGCCTAAAGATGGGGAGTTAAGGCAGATGATTCTTCAGGAATCGCATAGTAGTATGCTATGCATCCTGGAGGAGTTAAGATGTATCGGGATTTGCGAGAGCAATTATGGTGGCTCAGTTTGAAGCGAGAAGTTACGGAATATGTGGAGAAGTGTTTGACGTGTCAGTAAGTTAAAGCTGAACACCAAGTGCCTTCGAGATTGTTGCAACCGGTGAAGATTCCCCAATAGAAATGGGAAAGAATCACGATGGATTTTGTTAGTGGGTTACCCCTTACGCCTGCTAAGAAGGATTCAATTTGGGTGATTGTGGATCGACTGACGAAATCTGCTCACTTCATACCGATCCGTGGTGACTCTTTGCAAAGGTTGGCTAAGTTGTATGTGGCTGAGGTTGTGAGATTACATGGTGTACCTATGTCGATCATATCAGATAGGAACCCTAGGTTCACGTCACGATTCTGGAAGGCTCTTTATCAGGCAATGGGAACAAGGTTAGACTTTAGTACCACTTTTCACCCACAGACTGATGGTCAGTCTGAGAGGGTAATTCAGATCTTGAAGGATATGCTAAGGGGTTGCATCATCGATTTTAGGGGTAGTTGGGAGGAGTATTTACCTTTGGCAGAATTCGTATACAATAATAGTTATCAAGCTAGTATTCAGATGGCGCTATAAGAAGCGTTATATGGAAGGAAATGTCATACCCCTACTTGTTGGATGGAGTTGGGTGAACGACAGGTGTTGGGTCCAGAACTAGTTTCAGAAACGGAGGAGAAAGTTAAGTTAATACGGGCTTGGTTGAAGGAAGCGTTTGATCAGCAAAAATCTTATGTAGATCTAAAGCGGAAGGAGATGGAATTTGTAGTAGGAGATCGAGTCTTTTTGAAAGTATCTCCATGGAAGAAGGTAATGAGGTTTGGACGGAAGGGTAAGTTAAGTCCTCAGTTTATTGGGCCTTATCGGGTACTGGAACGCGTAGGCCCAGTGGCTTATCGATTGGAGTTTCCGCCAGAGTTGGAAAGGATACATGATGTGTTCCATGTCTTGATGCTAAGACGGTACCGTTCTGATCCTTCGCACATTGTGCCAGTGGAAGAGATTGAAGTAAGGCCATATTTATCCTTTGAGGAGGAACCAGTGCAAATCTTGGATCGAGACGTAAAAGTGTTGAGAAGAAAGTCCATCACTTTGGTCAAGGATTTGTGGCGGAACCATGGCGCAGAGGAAGCGACGTGGGAGCCAGAGGATGTTATGCGGCAGCAATATCCCCATCTCTTCTGATCAGGTAAATTTCAGGGCTGAAATTTATTTTAAGGGGGATAGAACTGTAACATCCTGATTTAATGGGCTAGTGCATTCTGTGTGTTGTAAGTTTAATTTGCTAATTTAAGGGTTAGGGGTCCGGATTGGGCCAAGAATGGGTTGAGGCCTTGACTAAATCTCTGCGTAGACACTTTAGCACTTTAAAAGGAAGTTATCTGCGTTTTAAATGCCAAAGAGGGCTTAGGGCCCAAAGGTTGGTGGTGCTACAAGGAAGCAGGGGGAGTGGCGTCACTAATGGATGGAAGGGCTTAAGTTTTGGTCATTTAGGGCCCATGTTTCTGGGCCAAATTCGGCACTTATAGAGGAGCTAGGAGGGACGGCAACAAGGCTATTAATTAAGGGATTTTAATGTTTAATTTATGAGGATAATAAGTAGATAAAGGAAGGAAGAGTTGGAGATAATTAAGCCTCTTTTGGATGGGTGCTTTGATAGAGATAAGGGTTAGGATGAGGATCTATCAGGAAGGCTAGTGTTGGCCGAAAATCAAACACAAGAGAGGGGGAAATTGGTTTAGTAAAGGCTAGGGGATGTGCCGATATTTTAAACGCCATCTTAAGCATTAGTTCTCTTTCTTTCTTTTTCCATCTTCACTCTTTCAAAAGCCGAAATCACTACTTCCCTCTCCACTTTTCTCTATTTTTCTAGTCAAAACCCTTTGAAGTCCCATTAACTACCGAACCTCAGCTCATTGCTTTCTTTTCTCTTCCAAGTTCTTTAGCCGAAATTTCCCTCTTGTTCATCTTGTTCATCCTGTTAATCTTTTTCGGGATTTTTCATAAAAGCCGGAATCGTGAGATCTAGTTTTCTGTGTGTGTTGAAATCACTCTGGGGTGCCTACTTGTGCCGAAATCTGAAGGAAGCTTTAGGTAAGTGTTGATTTGAGGAAACCAAATCTTCTTCGGCTTTTCAAAGTCCTTAGCCGAATGGCAATTTAGAAACTAATCTCTTATTTCTCTCTTATTTTCAGCATTCCGGGATCTGAAGAGGAGTCAATCGCGTGGATCTCTAAGTCATAAGTTCAGTAATACTCGAATCGTGTTACTTTCGGGATTTCAAGGTAAGGAGATCTATTGATTTTAGCAGGTAAATTCGGGATTTACTAACCCTTGGCCGATTGTAGGGGAGGTTAAATATTCATGATTTTTCTGGCTTTTGTTGAACCAAGTTATAAATCCGGATAGCAAGGATACCGACTAATTTAGTACTTCGTGATATCAGGTGTGTAACTTCACACACCATTAGATTGTTTGCTAATATATATAAGTAATAACTCTGCTATGCTCTGTTAAATGCCAAAATCCCGGCATAATGTTTGAAATCCCGAGAGGGGTAAAGGCTAAATATCAGGTTAGTGATTTCTGCCATTCATCAGTAAATGTTCTGTTAAAAATGATATGTTTTATATGCTGATATATATATATATATATGCTTGGGGTTGGGTGATTGATGAAAAGGGGAAGTGATCTATTCTGGTGGCTTATGCCATTTCAGCCTGGTGACTCTGTCACAATCTCTGTTTCTGGTGGCTTTTGCCATTTTAGCCTGGTGACTTTGTCACAACTTTGACGATGAGCAGCTAACTGCAGCATCACTGTCATCGATGGTGTGTAGCGGTGTGGGTTGATTGTAGAAATCCCCAATGGTGTAATTGGCAGGTAAGGGTGGTGTGTAGAGGATGGGAACCTAGGGTTGGGTTGGGTTCTATGTATGTTATCTTTTATATTATGTTTTAAATTCTGATCTGTGGGCTAAGGCCCAGTCTGATAGTGCACGAGGGTTGCACACTGAGTTTCACGACTCACCTTATTATTTTAACAATTTCAGGTAGCACTTAGTGCATCGGACCGGGCTGGAGCGGAGAGCAAGGTGACCATGCAAAAGAACATTTGGATTTAGCAAAAAGACTTTAGATTATTTTTTTATATTTTTATGTAATGGGTTTTAAATCTCGTTGTAATAAGGCCATGGGCCACTAGACTATTATTTATGTTTTTGGGTTTATGTTGGGTTTTATTATTAGACATTTTAATTTTATGTTTAAAATTAAGCTAAGACATGTATAAAATGTTGGTTTTTATTTAAAATTCACCAAGGCAATTTATAACTTTACAGCTTATATGACTTAATAAATTATTAAGTTTTCGGTATTAAAGATTAAACCTAGTGATTGTTTTCCAAAATGCGACATGCTTTGTAAAATCACTCAAGTGACATACCAGCCCCGGTTGTAGTGTTTATGCCGGGTTTGGGGCGTTACAGATGTACTTTTTACATTTTTTATTTTAATATTCATAATTTTTTATCTCCATCAGTTGTATATATTAATAATATGGTTAATTGAGTTGGTGTCACAAGTGAACTTGACACTAACTCACAATTGACGACAACGTCATGATAATTAATTGTAGTGCATTTAGTATTGTTAATATGATGTATTTATGTTAATTTCATGTGTTACTATAATTAATTAGTTTCAAAGCATACATTTCATTATTTAATATATGCTATTTTTAAACACATATCCGTGTTTTAAATTCTTAATTTCCACATGCATACACGCTTGATAAGAATTTTAATTTTAATTTTAATAATTTTATTGATTGAGTTAATCACACCAATTAAATTACATACTTAAAAATATTATAATAATAGAGGGATTTTTCTTTCTAATGTATCTCCGATACTTACCGGTGCACTCAACAAAAGTAAATTTTGTTTCAGTTAATTAGCACACTTGATTTTTAATGGAGGAAGTTTTTAAATTTTATTTAAGAAGTCATATTCTTTTCATTTTTTTGGTTCAAATAGATTTCATTACTTACAATATTCTTGCTAAATATTACTCTTTTGGATAAGGATGGTGAGATAAGTTGCAGGGAAATTGAAAATAACGATAATGATGAGAAAGGTTTGATATTAGAACTGTTTGATTAAAATAGTTAATATATATGTTTTTTTTCATTAAAAATAGTGTAATATGTATTTAAAAATGAACGAATAATAGTGAGGATGAGATGAATAATAATGGAAGAAAAAAAATTGATCATCAAAAACTTTATATTGGTTATAAAACAGAAGGCCTTGACTACTTTGATACTTTTTCTCCAGTATCTAGAATAACTTCTATAAGGATGATACTTGTGATTGTCGCCTTGCGGAATCTAGAAGTACATCAAATGGATGTTAAAATAGCTTTCATAAATGGAGATCTTGATGAAGAAATTTACATGGAACAACATGAGGGTCATATAGTTCCAGGACAAGAAAGGAAAGTTTGTAAATTGGTGAAGTCTTTATATGGACTTAAGCAAGCACCAAAACAATGGCGTGAAAAGTTTGATCATGTCATGATGACAAATGGCTTTAAGATTAATGAGTGTGACAAATGTGTGTATTTCAAAACTACTGATATTGGATATATAATCCTATTCTTATATGTTGATGACATACTCGTTGTTGGAAGTAATAATGAAATGGTAGAACATGCCGAAGACATGTTAAATTCAAGGTTTGACATGAAAGATATGGACTAGCTGATGCGATTTTGGGCATCCAAATCAAGAGGTCAACTGAAGGTCTCATATGGACTCAGTCACACTATGTTGACAAGATTCTTGAGAAATTTAGCAAGGATGATTTCGATATAGCCAGAACTCCAATAGATATGAGCCAACATCTGTCTTAAAACAAAAGTGAAAGTGTTAACCAAGTAGAATATGCAAGGGTCATAGACAGTCTAATGTACCTTATGAGCTGTACTAAACTGGATATTGCTTTCACCGTGAGCAATTTCAAGAGATTCACAAGCAATCCAGGAGAAAACCACTGGAAATAAATTGTGAGGATACTGAGATATCTCAAATATACTTGGCGCTATGGATTGCATTATTCTAGAGATCTTACTATTTTAGAATGATTCTCCGATGGCAATTGGATATCTGATAGTCAAGATGCCAAAGACACAAGTGGATATGTTTTTAGATTAGGAGGAGGAGCTGTGTCATGGAAATCCTCAAGACAAATGATTATAATCAGATCCACAATGGAATCTTAGTTTGTAGCTCTAGACAAATCTGGAGAAGAGGCTGAATGGCTTCAAAACTTCTTGGAGGATATTCCTGACTGGCCAAAGCCTGTTGATGGAGCTCAGAACTAACTATTATTTCGACAAAAGCAAGCACACCTATCGAACAGTAGTATAGCTGTGGTGAGTCTGGAATATCATATCCTCAAGGACCAATAGTACTAGTATTAACTATCTTTTTATTATCTAGCCTAATAATTAAGGGGGAATTTGTTTTTAATCTAAAATTAACTAACTAATTTAACTAACTAAATGACTATGAAAGTGACAGAGAGTGAATTGGGAAAGTACTTTTGGACAACTTATATGAGATAGACAATTCCTAAGGAAGAATCCACCTAGACTTCACTTATTACTTTCGATTCATGCGATTTATTCACTTGAGTTAATCCGTAGAAATCCCTAATTTATGTTAATATCTTTTTCAAGACTAAAAACAACTGAATCTAGGTTGATTAATTGAAATCTCTTACTAATTTAAAACCCTATTGTCGCATTAACTCAATCTATGGATTCCGTTATTAGGTTTGACCCTAATCCGGCAAATTTTCGTTGCCCTATTTATAGGGTTGCAATCAAATCCGCTTAATTGTGTTGATCTACTCTTAGACAGGTATTTTTGCTCCACTGAATAATCACATTCGACTTGAATCAATAACCTGAATTATCAAACAAGAATAAGAACTCACAATTAAGAATAAACACGAGTATTTATCTCATAAATAAAATAATAATAAGATTCGTCCTAGGTTTCATCCCCTTAGGTATTTAACAGATTTAGTTCAAACTAATAGAGGGAAACATATTAGAATAGAGTAAACAACAAAACATAAGAAAAACCCAAAAACTTCTAAAGAACTTGATGGGGAATCCTCAGTCTTGATGAAGATCCTTTTCCTAAGCTATTGCCGAGGGTTGTCTTGGAGTATTTTCTCCTTCTACTCAGCGTCTATTCAATGTCCTGTCGACCACCTCTTTTAGGTTGCCCCCTAGGGTGTTTATATAGGCTTTGAAATGCCTTTCTCGGCCAAGTAACCTTTTTCGGATAGAATTAAACTTAGGGACGACAGGGACACGCCCGTGGTGGACTCCTTCGGCCGTGGTCGATTCTGCTCGCCACCTACAGCCGTGTGATCTACCCCTGGTCGATGGTCCAGGCCGTGTGATTTCCTAAGTAGGCCCATTTTGCCCATTTTTGGCCCGTTTCTTGTCCTTTTCGACTTCCTAAGCTCTCGAATTCAACAAATCCAATGGAAAATCATCCAAAATTAAGCCAAGCATGGGATTAAAATATGTGTAAAATATGGTTTATCAAATATCCCCACACTTAAGACTTTTCTTGTCCTCGAGCAAAATCCTCAACTCATAATTAAAATTAACTTCTTCAATTCATAATTCTTATCAATAATGTTTCATCATAATTCATAGATAATTCATACATTGATAATTTAACTAAAAGAGTTCTAAAGATTCAAACAATCTAAGTCATAAATTTTTATAGCACGAAAACATAGGTGTCTCCCCTTACCTAAATAGTTACCTCTGATTCAAAACCGACAAGAGTTGACATCCTCACTAAAGATTCACTCAAACCACTCAAGGTGTTTAAGGTTCAAATTAAGCACTCAAAAGTCACACATGAGAAGTTAATCCCATAGGCTTGCATGAAAATCAAATCTCCACCACTATAAAATGAGATGATACACAAATCAAAAGCTCTTAAAGGGTTGTAATGGGGCTTGGGTTAAAGGTGTGTATACCGGCTGAATTAGAGGGTTAAAATCGAGATCGAATTTACCAATCACCTAACTAGAAAAATAACTAATACTGAATAATTATATTGATTGAAAACTTTATCACTAAATAACACGAGCTTCTTCTAACGATATGGAATTAATAGTTTCAGCTCATAATCACTAATAATGAATAAATCTTCAACTTTATTTTAAGAACATACAATGATAAGAAAGAACTTTAACAACTAAAATAGAGAACATAGTTAGGTAACTGCTCAATTCAAATCTCGACAAAAAGGGACGTCAAAAGATTAGGGGAATTAAAAATTTAGTTTTTGGGTTAATATTAATGGGTGAGTCAAGAAATGGTTTATTAGGCTAAAAAGGGGTTCACTAGGGGTTAGTTTAGGCTTTTTGTAGAGTAAGTGGGTTAAATCCTAGGTGCCTTTATCATCTTTAGTATATCAAATCGAAAGTGTGGTCTCGACATGTATAATCGAAGCAAGTTCTAGAATAACAAATCAATATTGACACACTCATAATCAATAAAGTGAGCAAGAAAAATATATGCTCTTAA
This sequence comes from Gossypium bickii, assembly GCA_025503065.1. Taxonomy (NCBI): domain Eukaryota; kingdom Viridiplantae; phylum Streptophyta; class Magnoliopsida; order Malvales; family Malvaceae; genus Gossypium; species Gossypium bickii. The sequence goes on along the minus strand of CP106720.1, from coordinate 60,334,329 downwards.
AGGCTAAAAAATCTCACAAAAATTTTTGTTTTTGATGTCATCCTTGTAGATTTCAAACTTCAAAGTAATATCTAAGATTAGGGAAACAACCTAATAAAATTTTAATTTTGAAAATAGACTTGTCATGCTTGATTCTCTAATGCCTTAAAGTTTAAACCATTAATGCACAATTATCTATGACTTAATCTGAAACATATAAATGAAAATCATAAATCAATAGAAGTTTCATTCTAATAGTAATATGAGAAAATTACTTAAGAGCAAGGCATAATTCAGAATTGTTGACACCTCCTCACACTTAAGATGTACATTGTCCTCAATGTATAAAGATAGATACCTACAATAGAAAATCATACGATAGGGAGAGAAGTGAACTTCTTGAATTTTGGAGGGAGTCAAGGAAAAGAAAAGGTAAAGTTAGGCATAAATGAACGTGGAGGTGGATACTCTGTTGGAGGTGTGGTCGTTCTTTAATAAACCTAAATTAAAGAAATCAAAATATAATAATATAAATTAAAGACAAGAAAGATAAAGGGACAGAATTTAAAAATGTAAATAAAAGAAAAAGGAAAACTAAATGGACTCAAAGGTCCTTGTCCTGTCGAGTTAATGAAGCAGCCGACATGAATTTATGTAGATCGGTTTCGCACGGGGAGACTGTGCTAGGGTCCTTTCACTTCTTCAACATGGTGATGGTGATGTAAAGAAAGAATGAGGGAGAGGGGGAAAGGAAAATGAAAGGAAAAAGATAATAGAAAAAGAAAGGGGTGTGGTGGTTAAGGTTTGGGAGAAGAAGAATATGGGGAGAAAGTGAGACAAAGGGGGTTTTAAATTGGAATTAGGGACCTGGTTGCTGCCCACGCCCGTGTGCCATAGGCGTGTTAGGTCACACGACCGTATCGTACGGCCGTGTGGCATTTCGTTCATTTCTCCCATGCCAGTGTAGTGGTTGCCACGCCCATGTTGATTAATCAGTGTCGACCACGACTGTCTGGCACGGCCGTGGCATTTAACTGCAGCCCGTGTTTTTGGGGAATTTTCATCCTTGGTTCGCACGATCTCTGCCACATCGATGTATCTTTTCGTAGTGTCCACACGGCCACAGCCACGCCCGTGTGGATAGAGAAACCTGCGCTTTATTAATTTGATTAGTTTTGAGTTAGGTGCTAAAAATTGAAAATATGACATTAGTGAAGTTAGTGCTTGGGTTGCCTCCCGAGAAGTGCTCATTTAAAGTCTTAAGCTAGACTTACCTCTCATTCGCGTATTCATGGTGGTTTGAGGAGTCGAAACTCCTCTCCCCTGCTATTAGTTCTATGATCACTATATAGTTTGAGTCGAGTGGCGTTTACCTTAAAAGTGCCGCAAGTAGGATTAGTTAACTTGACTGTTTCGTATGAGAAGACATTGAGTACCGTGAAAGGGATCTCTTCATTTGTATTAAGATCTGAACTGACGATTCGAGGGTCTTTTGTATCCAACAATACCTGATCTCCTATTTTAAACTGGGTTGTCCCATTTTTAAGTTTGACATGGTTTTACTTTGCTTTTTCGTGTTTTTTCGATTTTTCCTTGATGTGTGTCTACCATTCATCTAGCTCATCGATTTGTAACCTTCGTTCCTCATGAACAGTTGTACTCTCAGTATGGACACTAGATCCTGGCTCTGTTATCTTTTCCTGAGAGATTTCCTACAAAGAAGATTGAACGTTAAGTTTATTTATATTAACAGGACTTGTATTCTCTTGATTATTAGATATTCTGTTAGAATCACGTGCTTTGAGTTTAATCATGTCATCACCTACACGAAGTGTTACTTCCCCTGTATCAACATCGATAATGGTCCTAGCAATTGCTTAAAAGGGCCGTCCTAATATTAAAGGAACATCATTATCCTCATTCATATCTAAAACAACAAAGTCTACTGGGAATATGAATTTGTCAATTGTCATTAATACATCCTCAATTATACCCCTAGGAACTCTAATGGTTTTATCAGCAAATTGAATGCTCATCCTAGTTTGTTTGGGTTTCCCAAGACCTAATTGTTTAAACAATTTATAAGGCATAACATTGATACTCGCCCCTAAATCAGCTAAAGCATTATTGGCAGATAAGCTACCAATTAAACATGGAATTGTAAAACTCCCTAGATCTTTTAATTTTTGTGGTAGTTTATTTTGTAAGATTGCGGAGCACACTGCATTTAGCTCCACATGCGACGCCTCGTCTAACTTTCGTTTATTGGTCAAAAGCTCTTTTAAATATTTTCTTGAATTAGGCATCTGCGAAAGAGCTTCAAGAAACGATAAGTTAATATGTAATTTTTTTTAAGAGTTTAAGAAATTTACCGAATTGTTCATTTGTGCGGTTTTTCTTCATCATATTGGGGTATGGCACACGAGGTTGGTACTCTGTAACAGGTTTTGGCTTATCATGGCTTACCTCAACCTTACCGTCCTTTACAAAATTCTCTTGCCTCAATTTTGGCTCATCTAACCCTTCACTATCGTGAGAGGTAATGGCATGAATTTGCTCATTTAGGTTAGTTTTAGTGTTGCTCGGCAAGCTACCTGGTGGTTGTTTTGTAATCAGCTTAGCAAGCTGACCTAATTGGTCCTCGAGCCCTTGAATCGACGCCTGCTGGTTTTTAAGTGCTGTTTTGGTGTTTTGGAAATGAGTTTCTGACACCACGATGAATTTGTTAGCATCTCCTCAAGGATCGACTTCTTTTCTTGTGGGTAGGGTTACTGTTGAAAGCCTGTGAGGGGTTGTTGTCTCTGATTTCCTTGGCCACCCCATGAGAAGTTTGGGTGGTTCCTCTAACCTGGATTGTAAGTGTTACTATAAGGGTTATTTTGAGGTCTAGAATTATTACCCATATAGTTCATCTGTTCGCTTTCTACGCCAGTGTTGTAGGGCGGATATTCTGTGTTGTTCGTCCCTGCTCTATTTGTATCACACTGCATTACTGGATGTACCTGTGAAGAACCACACAAACCATCAATTTTTTTACTTAAAAGTTCTACCTGGTTTGATAGCATGGTCACTGCGTCGAGGTTGAAAACACTAGCGGCTTTTGTCGGCTTTGTTCTCACAACTTCCCACTGATAGTTATTCAGTTCCATATCCTCTATCAACTCATAAGCCGCTTCAGGGTTCTTTTTATTTAAGGTTCCACTAGCGGCTGAATCAACCAACTGCCTAGTTGAGGGGTTCACATCGTTGTAAAAGGTTTGAACCTGTAACCATAAAGGTAACCCATGGTGAGGTCATCTCCTTAGTAGATCTTTATATCTCTCCCATGTGTCGTAGAGTGTTTCTAAATCCATCTGCACAAAAGAATAAATATCATTCCTCAACTTAGCCGTTTTAGCCGACAGAAAATATTTAAGTAAGATATTTTCGGTCATTTGGTCCCATGTAGTGATTGATCCTCGTGGTAACGAGTTCAGCCACTGTTTAGCTTTGTTTCTCAACGAGAAGGGAAACAACCCAATGCGAATGGCATAATCAGAAACACCATTGATTTTGAAAGTATCGTATAATTCTAGGAAATTTGCTAAGTGATTGTTTGGATCCTCATCCTGCAAACCATCAAACTGAGCAAACTGTTAAATCATCTGTATAGTGTTAGGTTTCAGTTCAAAATTATTTGCAGCAATAGTAGGTCTAGCAACACTTGATTCAGTTCCTGTTAAATTAGGTTTAACATAATTGCACATAGTACGAGGAGCAGCATTTTGATGCATCGGATTTGTGGCAATCACAGGAGGTAGTGGATTATTATCAGCCATCTCCTTGGTATTATTAGTATCTTCCTCTTGCTCTTCTTCTATATATTGTAGGCTTCGCCTTATTTCCCTACGATTTCTGTAAACGGTACCTTCTATATCACTGTCAAAAAGTAATGGTCCTGACGGGTTCCTTCTAGTCATAAACTAAAAGTTCCTACCAGAAGCAAAGAAAAGAAAAATTAGCAAAGTTAAAATAAAATAAATTGCAAATAAATAAAATGGCTAAAGTAATAAAAATTTAGGTTTCCTAATATCTTAGTCCCCAGCAACGACGGTAAAAACTTGATGGAGCTCGAAACTAACTATTATTTTGACAAAGGCATGCACACCTATCGAACAGCAGTATAGCTGTGGTGAGTCCGGAATATCATATCCTTAAGGACCAAGAGTACTATTATTAACTATCTTTTTATTATCTAGCCAAATAATTAAGGTGGAACTTGTTTTTAATCTATAATTAACTAACTAATTTAACTAACTAAATGACTATGAACGTGACAGAGAGTGAATTGGGAAAATACTTTTGGACAACTTATATGAGATAGACAATACCTAAGGAATAATCTACCTTGACTTCACTTATTACTTTCGATTCATGCGATTATTCACTTGACTTAATCCGTAGAAATCCCTGATTTATGTTAATATCTCTTTCAAGACTAAAAACAACTGACTCTAGGTTGATTAATTGAAATCTCTTTCTAATTAAAACCCCTATTGCCGCATTAACTCGATCTATGGATTCCCTTATTAGGTTTGACCCTAATCCAGTAGATTTTCGTCGCCCTATTTCTAGGGTTGCAATCAACTCCGCTTAATTGTGTTGATCTACTCTTAGACAGGGACTTTTGCTCCACTGAATAAGCACATTTGACTTGAATCAATAACCTGAATTATCAAACAAGAATAAGAACTCACAATTAAGAATAAGCACAAGTATTTATCTCATAAATCAAATAATAACAAGATTCGTCTTAGGTTTCATCCCCTTAGGTATTTAACAGATTTAGTTCGTACTAATAGAGGGAAACATATTAGAATAGGGAAAAAAACAAAATATAAGAAAAACCCAAAAACTTCTAAAGAACTTGATGGGGAATCCTCAGTCTTGATGGAGATCCTTCTTCTAAGCTGTTCCCGAGGGCTGTGTTGGAGTATTTTTCTCCTTTTACTCGGCGTCTATTCGATGTCCTATCGACCTCTTCTTTTAGGTTTCCCCCTAGTGTGTTTATATAGGCTTTGAGATGCCTTTCTTGGCCCATAAGTAACCTTTTTCGAATAGAATTAAACCTAGGGACAGCAGGGACACGCCCATGTGACACGCCCGTGGTGGACTCCTTCCGCCGTGGTCAATTCTGCTCGCCACCCACGGTCTTGTGATCTGCCCGTGGTCAATGGTCTAGGTCGTGTGATTTCCTATGTAGGCCCATTTTGCTCCTTTTTGGCCCGTTTCTCGTTCTTTTTGACTTCCTAAGCTCTCCTAGTATAAAGCATGAAATTAAGAGATTAGAAGTATCGAATTCGACAAATCCAATGGAAAATCATCCAAAATTAAGCCAAGCATGGGGTTAAAATATGTGTAAATTATGGTTTATCACATGTGCCAACAATATGTATATATTGTGAAAATCAAGCAACAATTGGTAGAGCATAAAATGTAATAAATAATGGTAAGTCGAGACACATGCGTTGTCGACACAATACCATTAGACAATTGATCTCAAATGGAGTTATCTCTATTGATTATATAAAATCAAAAGATAACATTGCGGATCCGTTAACTAAAGGCTTAAATCGGGATTAGGTTGATAAAACATTAAAAGGAATGGGACTAAAGCCCATGGAAATTAAAGGCGTTATGTGAAAGAAACCCAACCTAGTTGACTGAAGATCCCAAGATCTAGGTTCAAAGGGACAGCCAAATTGCATAGACATTATGAGGTCACTGTGGGGGTTCTTATCCCAAGTTCATTCCTATCATATAAACAATTATTTAAAGTGAGATAGGCTAAGCAAAGCTTTTAATGACCATTGTGTGTTTTGGTGAGCCATACAACATAAGTCACCTATGTGAGAGTGAAATGGGGCCGCTTCGAGGAGACTATTGGGGCATATTTCTCTCAAACTCTTGCAGAACCAGGAAGATGTTCACGGTCATATGAACATACCAATGAGAACTAAAACCCTTACTAGGAAGGTTGCTGTGTGAGGTATATCATCATTTACACAAACAATAGAACAGTTCAAAGACATCGCGTCTACTAGTCGGCTAGTAAAGTACATATACTTTCACAAGGGAAAGTTCAAGGGTGTATATGAATTTGTATATGAGAAATTTCTGTGAATTAATTTTATTGTTTGTGTGTTTAAATTGGGTAAAGGACTAAATCGCATAAAAGATAAAAGTGACATTCTACATGTTAATGTGTTAAATTGAATTTGGTTTTTGAATGTGAAGGCCTTAAAATGAAATTAGGCCATTTATTTATAGTATGAACGGTAGTGGACATTCAATTTAAAGATTTTATAATGTTTTATTAATGGTAAAAATGGAAATGAATAATTATTATGATTATTAATAAAACAAAAGCATGGAATAAGCCATTTTGTTCATCTATTGCCGGAAATAACAAGAAAAAAAAGAAGGAAAAGAAACCAAGCTAGGGTTTGGCCAAAGTTATTCTCGATTGAGGTATGTTTTAAACACGGTTTTTGATAATTTTTACGTTTCTGAGATCCTTTGTAACACCCCCAGACCCGGCCCAGACGTTATGGCCGAGTCCGGTGATGTCATATCAAATGAATAATTCAAAAACGACTTCGTTTATTTAAAACTTAAGTTTAAAGCTTGGAAACCCAAAATCTATACAACTTGTTAAGTAATGATAAAAGCCCATGTTTTTAAGAAAACGCCCATATGTTATAGGCATTTCAAAAACCATGTTTAAACTTTAGAAATTTATTCAAGTTTAACAACTAAACAGTTGAAAACATAAGGAAACTCAAACGTAAAGTCAAATTGGAGATACAAGGCCTTATTACAAATGAAATAATTAACAATAAGTCATTCGAAAACAAATAAACAAAAACTTCTAAGTAACTTGTAGTATGGCCATCTACGAGTCCTCTCCCACGTCGTGTCATCTACTGAGGGTCACCTGAAACATTTAATAAAAGGGTGTGAGTTTCGAAACTCAGTGTGTACGACCCTTGGTAACCAATTACCATGCAATTATCACATTGGTCCTAAGCCCTATCAAAATCGATGGTCCTGGGCCTTAGCCCACAATGACCTCATATCACATCAGTATTACATGAATGCAATGCTCCCATCCCAAAGCCAACCTGCACTCCATTTCCCTTCCAACCCTAAACTCCTATGGGGATATAAATATCAACCCACCCATCCCTACACTACAAAGGTAGCACCAACAACGATACTACTCAAACATTGCAGCAAGGCTGCTAAGCATAAAATGGGCTTAAAGCCGCCACTGGATCCACGGTCGTCAAACGACTATGCGATCCTCACATATCTTCCTCCGTATCATCAAACCCACCCAAGTGCTACATAAATATTTCATGAATGCAACATACACATTTTCACACATTAAGCACCTAGGGGTATTTTAGCCATTCCACTACCTAGGGGTATTTTCGTAATTCTACCCTACAGGGGTGTTTCGGTAATTTTATAAATCAGAGGTATGTTGGTAATTTTGCAAATTAGGGGTATTTTGTTCCCTCTCGGGTTTAGTTAAGAACTTTGGCCCATTAACAAGTCTTTGTGGCTAAAGTGAATAGACACTATGCATCAGGTAAGATCCCAGAGAAGAGGAGGTGGGTCGCTAGGACCGCTTAAGTACCAAGCTCTCCCTAGATCTAATCCTAGACATGCATATGTCCATTGCCACACTCCAACATAGTGACTTGTCCACAGACATATTTGATTATTAGATGAAGTTTTATGCGATTTAAGAATTTATTAGAACTACGCCTATATCCCACTAAAACCCTAGCACACATTTCTAAAACCCCATAAAGCCCACTAGGCCCATTCATGTCCATATGACCCTTTAAACCCCATCATGTTTATAGCCCATTAGGCCCAATCTTATTCAAGTCATACAACCATAATAGTCCATCATTCAATTTTCACATATCAACTCTTGCTGATTTAGGCCCACGAGCTTGGCAGGTCCATTTAGCCCCTTTTGCCTAGGTCGGCCAAATAGTGGCCCGAGACCATGAGATCGCTCTCTTGGCCCTGGCAATCATATCGGTCTTCTCACACGACTGTTCGCACGCTCGTGTGGTTGCCGGCTCCAACCTTTTGACTTTTCGGTATTTTTCCGGTATTTTGGCTTTTCGAGATTTCAGATTTTGCCGATTTGTCGTGTGTGAAGTGTATGTACACATCTGGTTACTGCGATGTGCTATACTATCCTCAGCCTCGGACCTACAATCAATACCAATCTCCAATCAATACACACTTAACTACAGTATTTACCCAAAAACCGAAGCCTTACAATAACCTGACCGTGTGCCACCAGTTCTAGTAGCCTTTCCTTAGCTATTATTCATGATTATCCCCTAGATCTGCACCACGCAAATACTATCAACAATCGAGTGACTCATATTCCACCCAAGTCACCCCTATAAGGCATACTTACATTCGGCCATTCACTAAACCACAACTGAGATGAGTACACTTACCTCTCTGTTAACGATCCTTATTACGTTTGCGATCTTTGAACCCTACCCTTGCTAATACAAGGTTAACGACAAGGAGAAGTTATATAGCCCTTCAGCTTTTAATAAAACACACTAAGAAGGTTGACTGAGTACTTTTTGAATCCTACCTTTGATCCTGCGGCCTAGATAGATACTGAACAAGATCCGATTTTTAATCACTTGATCAACAGATTTGTGATGGAGGAAGACAACAAGGAAACAACACAAATAGGAATTTCGGCAAATAGGGCTGATGGTATTCGGCAATGGAAGAAAATAAAGATGAGGGGAAGAAAAGAAAAAAAGATGGAAACTCAAAGAACCCCTCTAAGGAATTTAGCACCCCTCTTTTATAGCCAAAGCCGAACTACCTTCCCTCCACAGTCCCATTTGGCACCAACACATCCACACATCAATCCCCTATCTTTTCTCTCTTATCTTCACCTTAAATTTCTCTCCAGAACACACTCTAGTGTCACTACCTTTCTTCCATGTGCAAAAATAAAACTCCTTAATTCGCCACTCTTAAGCCTCGAACCTTGGACCTCCTCACCTGCTAGTAACGCCACCTTGTCGATCCCTAAGTGATGCCACCTTACCATTGGACCACAGGCCCAATTGTGTCCTATTTTCCCCTTAATCTGTTTAAGAGGCCTAATACTTGAGACTAGGGTCCTACTAAGAAAAAAAATTAAATTTTTCCCTATGGTCTTCCCTATCCCTAAGACTTGAAATAACCCTCAAAGCCCACATGCCAATTGTCATTTTCTCGCTCACTTAAAAATTTTCTGAGACCCAAAGCCCAAAGCCCAATTCTACTAGGCCCAAATTCAGGGTGTTACAACTCTACCCCCTTAAAGAAAATTCGTCCTTGAAATTTCCAACTAACTGTTAATCGCACCGCTCAAGTCACACCATCATGCTTTCACTGTGCACTCTGATTTTAATAACACTAACACACTTTAACTCTAATTGAACCCTTTACACTAACCCAAAAAAAACCTACCCACTGGAGCAGATAAACATTGCAAGCATGCAGTTTCTATACCCAAAATATCGCATCCATACAAAACATACCCATTATCACACTTGGGCATCACTGTCTTCCCGGCAGTGAGCAGCATAATCCAAAGCTGGCTGCCTCACCTCAGTATCACCTGCACCTCCGCTCGGTGCTCCACGTCCACGTCTATTGCCATTATCGCCTCAGGCTTATCCACGGCCCTTTGGTGGTTGTTGACCACCCCTGATCTGGCTTTCTCGGGCACTCTCTAATCCTATGTTTCATAGATCCGTAGCTCAAACAAGCTCCTATTCTCTTCCAACATTCACCCGTATGCCCTTTTCCACACATAGCACAAGGTGGTATCCCTGGATTAGCAGCAGGGGCCCCAGCTCTAACTGGCCTATCAACTCTGGCCTTAGCTCTAGGCCTTTGCCCCGCACCAGAAGGCTCAGCCTCCCTTTTATTCTTGCCTTTCTCTTTCTCCAGATTCAGGAACTCAGTGCGCTTCACCTCCTCTGCTACCTTTGCTTTTTCCACCAACTCCGAGAAAACTTGCTCCCTCTGAGGAGTTATCAACACCCTAAGGTTGTCTCTTAACCCATACTCGAACCGTACGCATCTCTCATACATTGTTGCGACTATTCCTTTGGCATATTGACTAAGGCGCAGAAACTCAGCCTCATACTTTGCTACCGACTTATCTCTCTAAGTCAGACCCAAAAACTCCTTCCTTCGGGCATCCACATAGCCCGCTCCAATGTACTTCTCCTGGAATGTCGATTTGAAGAACTCCTAAGTGATCTGCTCCGGTTGGTTGCCCTCCTTTGCGGTCAACCACCACTGATAAGCTTCCTCTCTAAGTAAGGATATCTCCCTTTCAACTTTTGTTCTGTTGTGTAGTCCAGGTCGTCCATTATTCTTTCTGTAGCTTCCAACCAGTACTCTGCCACATTCGGGGCCACCCCAGCTACTCTTTTAAAAATATCCATCCCATTAGCTCGTAGTCGCTCCGTGATCGACCCACGACTTCTCGTACCATTATTGGGCCTAGTGACCCTTTCTAAAATGCTTAACATGGCCTGCGATACTGCATCTTCTGTAGCGGTAGCCCGTTCATATGGTCCCGTTTCAGCTACTGGTGAGGCCGGAACCTCCTCTACTCCAATGTTGGGCATATGGCCCAACGCCGACGACCCAGCCCTAGCACTTTCACTGTCTCTTCTGCGGCCTCTTGCACCTCTTGTATCGCTCAATGTTGCGTACGTATTTCTGGATTAGAATTTTTATGAAATTAGTTCATAGTTCCACTGTTTAAATCACATGTCTAATGCAAATAACCGTTTTAAAAGTTATTTCGTAGTCGTAAATCCAGTACAGGCTTAAGTTTTCTATGGGCTTTAGTCTCAAAGAACCTATTGTTTAAACTAGCCCAATATCCAAATACAGTTCAGTAATTTAAACAAGTGTAATAACAGAAAAACTTACTTGGCTCGACGTCGATGGCTAGGTGAACCGCACTTCAAGAATCCTACAAAAACTTTTTAATCTACTTATTTTAAAAACACAAAATCTAAAGCCAATTCCACAGCCTGAGCATTGCAACCGGGCTCTGATACCACTAAATGTATCACTCCCAGACCCAGCCCAAACATTATGGCGAAATTTGGTGATGTTACATCAAATGAATAATTCAAAAACGACTTCGCTTATTTAAAACTTAAGTTTAAAGCTTGGAAACCCAAAATCTATGCAACTTGTTAAGTAATGATAAAAGCCCATGTTTTTAAGAAAACGCCCAAATGTTATTGGCATTTCGAAAACCATGTCTAAACTTTAGAAATTTATTCAAGTTTAACAATTAAATAATTGAAAACATAAGGAAACTCAAACGTAAAGTCAAATTAGAGATACAGGGCCTTATTACAAACGAAATAATTAACAATAAGTCATACGAAAACAAATAAACAAAAACTTCTAAGTAACTTGTAGTGTGGCCATCTCCGAGTCCTCTCCCACGTCGTATCGTCTACTAAGGGTCACCTGAAACATTTAACAAAAGGGTGTAAGTTTCGAAACTCAGTGTGTACAACCCTTGGTAACCAATCAACATGCAATTATCACATTGGTCCTAAGCCCTATCAAAATCGGTGGTCCTGGGCCTTAGCCCATAATGACCTCATATCACATCAGTATCACATGAATTTAATGCTCCCATCCCAAATCTAACCCTGCACTTTATTTCCCTTCCAACCCTACACTCCTTTGGGGATATAAATATCAACCCACCCATCCTTACACTCCAAAGGTAGCACCAACAACGGCACTACTCAAACGTTGCAACAAGGCTGCTAAGCATATAATGGGCTTAAAGCCGCCAGTGGATCCACGGTCATCAAGCGACTATGCGATCCTCACATATCTTCCTCCGTATCATCAAACCCATCCAAGTGCAACATATATATTTCATGAATGCAACATACACATTTTCACACATTAAGCACCTAAGGCTATATTAGCCATTTCACTACCCAGGGGTATTTTCGTAATTCTACCCTACATGGGTGTTTAGGTAATTTTGTAAATCAGAGGTATGTTGGTAATTTTACAAATTAGGGGTATTTTGGTAATTTTGTAAATTAGGGATATTTTGTTCCCTCTCGGGTTTAGTTAAGAACTTTGGCCCAATAACAAGTCCTTGCGGCTAAAGTGAACAGACACTATGCACCAGGTAGGATCCCAGAGTTGAGGAGGTGGGACGCTAGGACCGCTTAAGTACCAAATTCTCCCTAGATCCAACCCTAGACATATGCATATGTCCATTGCCACACTCTAACCTAGCGACTTGTCCACAGACATCTTTGATTATTAGATTAAGTTTTATGCGATTTAAGAATTAATCATAACCAGGCCTATAGCCCACTAAAACCCTAACACACATTTCTAAAACCCCATAAAGCCCACTAGGCCTATTCATGTCCATATAACCCTTTAAACCCCATCATGTTTATATAGCCCATTAGGCCCAATCTTATTCAAGTCATACAACGATAACAATCGATCATTCAATTTTCACATATCAACTCTTGCTAATTTAGGCCCACGAGCTCGGCAGGCCCATTTAGCCCTTTTTGGTCCGGTCAGCCAAATAGTGGCCCGGGACCATGAGATCGCTCTTTTGGCCTCAGAAATTGTATCGGTGTTCCCACATGATAGTTCGCACCCTCGTGTGGTTGCTGGCTCCAACCTTTTGGCTTTTCAGTATTTTTTCGGCATTTTGGCTTTTCGAGATTTCAGCTTTTGCCGATTTGTCGTGTGTGAAGTGTATGTACACACCTGGTTACTACGATGTGCTATACTATCCTCAACCTTGAACCTACAATCGATACCAATCTCCAATTAATACACACTTAACTACAGTATTTACCCAAAAACCGATGCCTTACCATAACCTTAACGTATGCCACCAGTTCTAGTTGCCTTTCCTTAGCTAGTATTCACGATTATCCCCTAGATCTGCACCCACGTAAATACTATCAACAATCGAGTGACTCATATTCCAAACAAGTCACCCCTATAAGCCATACTTACATTCGGCCATTCACTAAACCATAATTGAGACGAGTACACTTACCTCTTTACTACCGATCTTTATCACGCTTGCGATCTTTGAACCCTACCCTTGTTAATACAAGGTTAACGACAAGGAAAAGTTAGATAGCCCTTCGGATTTTAATAAAACACACTAAGGAGGACTGAGTACTTACCAAATCCTACCTTTGATCCTGCGGCCTAGATAGCTACTGAACAAGATCCGGCTTTTAATCACTTGATCAACAAATTTGTGATGGAGGAAGACAACAAGGAAACGACAAAAATAGGAATTTCGGCAAATAGGGATGCTGGTATTCGAAAATGGAAGAAAATAAGGATGAGGGGAAGAAAAAAAAAGATGGAAACTCAAAGAACCCCTCTAAGGAATTCGGCACCCCCATTTTATAACCAAAGCCGAACTACTTTCCCTCCACAGTCTCATTCGACACCAACACATCCACACCTGAATCCCCTATGTTTTCTCTCTTATCTTCACCTTAAATTTCTCTTCTGAACACTCCCTTCCAGAGTCCACTTTAGCTTCACTACCTTTCTTCCATGTGCAAAAATAAAACTCTTTAATTCGCCACTCTTAAGCCTCGAACCTTGGACCTCCTCACCTGCTAGTAACGCCACCTTGTAGATCCCTAAGTGACGTCACCTTACCATTGGACCACAGGCCCAATTGTGTCCTATTTTCCCCTTAATCTGTTTAAGAGGCCTAATACCTGAGACTGAGGTCCTACAAAGGCAAAAATTAAATTTTTCCCTATGGCCTTCCCTATCCCTAAGAGTTTAAATAACCCTCAAAGCCCACATGCCAATTGTCATTTTCTCACTAACTTAAAAATTTTCTGGTACCCAAAGCCCAAAGCCCAATTCTACTAGGCCCAAATTCGGGGCGTTACATCATTGCTTCGTGTTCTCTTAAGCCCATGCCTTAATTTTGGAATTTGATGATGATTTTGACTTGTGCCATTGATGAATGCTTGGGCTTTGTGATAGTTGATGATGAAATATAAAAGATATGTGAAAGATTAACATGTTTTGTCTTTGGATTTTTGATGAATTTGAGTAATTTGGACTAAATAGTTAAAATAATAATTTGAGGGACTAAAATGTGAAATAAATAAAATGTGTGGACTTACATGAAGCATGTGAACATTCGGCTAAGCATGGGTACAAAGAAAGTATGTGTATTTTGTGATTTTGTAAAATAAGGACTTTAACGTGAAAATGTGAAAATGTGAAAATGTGAGGGCTAATTTGTAAAATGCCCTAAATGTGTGTTTCTGGATTGAATTGAATGATTCAGTGAATAAATGAGTTAAATTTGAATATGTATAGATCAAGAACCAAAGAAAATAGATTTAGATTGGGGAAAGTCGAAAGTGACCGAGTAGTCGTTTCCGTCCGTTTATATCTGTACAAGTTAAGTCTATATACAAATAAATGTATTTGAGTTGATTTATTTGTGTTATATGAAATTTAATTGTAATGAATGATCATGGAAGACGTACATGTGAATTCGAGAAAGTATCGACAATGCGTCAATGTCCGACAAGTCCCGTACGAACCTTAGGAATAGTTAGGATACGTATGTAATGACATATGGTTCCGATATGTGATACCATGTAAGACCACGTCTGGGATGTTGGCAACGATTTGAGAATAACGTGTTAGACCATGTCTAGGACATTGGCATTGTATATGATTTCGTGTAAGACCCTGTCTGGGACAGTGGCATCGATATTTGATTACATGTAAGACCACGTCTGGGACGTTGGCATTGTAAGAGTATTTTGAGTTATTTGAGTATGAAAAGTTTGATGAATATGTAAAGTTTGAGTATGAAAAGTAAATGTATGTGTGAATTTGTGGATTTGTGATTCATGTATAATTAAATGAGATAAGATGTGGTATAAACCAAATGAACTATGTTCAAATGAAATACATGGATATGTGGTTGGTTGACAAGCAAGTGGTTGGAACAATTGAGCCTAAGGATATATATGAATTTGTATTTATGTTATGCCATAGAATATGTGAATTAAATGGTTATAATGTTTATTATGATAAGTTTATTTGTATATGACTTACTAAGCTTTTGAAAGCTTACTTTGTGTATGTTTGCATTGTTTTATAGATCATTAAAGCTATAGAAGGCTCGGGGATCGTCGAGGACTATCACCATACTATCAAACACTATTTTGGTACCTTATGAATGTATACATATTTAAGTATGGCATGTATAGTCTAGTTGAATTAGATGTTGTTTTGAGATGTATAAAAGGCCGTGTCATATGGCTTGTTAATGGTTATGAATATGGCAACTTTTAGTCTATGTCTTGGTGATGCAAAGTTGGTTTATTTTTGATAAAAGGTTTTCATAATGAATTGGTAAGTTTTTGGATGGATTATGCTTTGAAATGTTTGAGTTTGGTATGAGATAAATGGTATACAATTTGATATGTTTGATATGTTGATGAATGGTTATTAAGAATGGTCATTATAGGTATGATTTGGTTCCTTTTAAGTATATGAAATGTGCTTATTGGTGCTTGTAGAATTGACCCTAAAATGGGTGGCAATTTGGCCTTGCAAATGGGCTATATTTGCCCACACGGTTGAGCACACGGGCGTGTGGCTCGACCGTGTCATTTAAATTTGTAATTCAAACAAGTCAGTGTTGACCACGGGCTAGACACACGAGCATGTGACTGGCTATGTGTTGCAAGTCCGTTTCGACTACGGTTAAGGCACACGGGCGTGTCTTCGGCCGTGTGGATAAGTCAATATGTATGCCCTGTTTTTCCATGGCTTGGTCACATGGGTGTGTCTGAGGCCGTGTGACACAGCCTACCCACACGGGTGTGTGACATCTGTAACTTTGAAAAATGTTAAGTTTTTGGAAAAAATTTGTATGATCTCGGTTTAGTCCCGACCCCTTTCTAATGCATGTTTAGGGTTTCGTAGACCTATTTAAGGGACTCTATATTTTTAATCTGGTATGATATGTTGATGATATATCTTGTGATGTGAAATGTTTGTAAAAGTTCTGATTTGTCCGGTAATGCCTCTTAACCCTATTCCGGTGATGGTTTTGGGTTAGGGGTGTTAATGTTTTTTGTTAAAACTATCAATTTTCATTTATGTGGGGATTGTTGGAAAAAATGTAATTTTTGGAAACTTTGAGGCATATTCTCGATTGGTAAAGGTGGATAGTTGAATCATAAAATTATGGTTTTATATTTTACTCCATGAGACCTTTACAACGATATATCATATGCTCAAAATGGTTGAGTGATGGATGAGAAATAGATGCTCAAAGTAAGCAACTCATGAATTATGTTGAGGAAAATGAAAAGCATTAGTCCCACATTGATTGGGAATCAAGTGTGGAATTTGTATATATGTGTAAACCAACTTGGTGGTTATTGAATGATTAAACTAATGCTCTCCCTCACACACTGCAAATCCAAATCCACTAGGGTTGGGGGTGCACTCGCACTACGTGGGCGACGTGAAATGTCCGGACCGATCGGGTCCTTTTAGGCCTGCGAATATTAACCCAATGCGTATTCTATTTTTCTCAGCAGATATTATACAAAATCTATTTTTAAAGGACAAATATCTAGATTTGATTTCATTCCAATCAGATTGATTTTCAATTTGATTTGATTTTATTCAAATTGATTTAAAGACTCCTTTAATTCAGCTTTATATCTTTATTCATGGAAATTTCCAAAATTCCTCCATATTGAATGCCTATAAAAGCCTAAACAATTCTGTAGTATTTTTTGGAGACATATAATGAATTTTTCACTCTAAAAAATTCTTTTTTTTTCCTCTCCAAATATTCAAATGTTTCGGTGATAAAAGAAAGAAAAGTTTGTCCATTGGTCACGACAAAGGTACTACTATCGCGATCATTTTGTTGTTGTATCCTATGAGATAGTTGACCAACGTTTCTCCAAGTACCATAGGTGTAACATCCTGAATTAGGGCCTTTGCATTTTAAGTGTTTGTGTGTGAATGCTATGTTTGTCATGCTAATCTAGGGTACTTTAGAGTCCCAGAATGAACTAGAGGTAAGCTGGAGTCTTGGTGAAAATTTGCTTTTTGAGCACTTTTAAGGGAAGCTAGTTGAATTAGGCCTTAAGGGATATCATTTGTGTTGGATGACACAAAGAAGTGCCTTAGTAAAGTGGCAAGGAGGCGCCACTTAAAGGTTGAGGTAGGTGATGCCACAAGGGAGCTGGAGGGAGCAGGTTCAAGTCGCGTTATCCTCATTTTGAGAACTCTTTTTGGCGTCAAGGGGAGCAGAGGTGGAGTTCGGCTGGGATGCTTGGAAAGGGGAGAGTTGATTGAGTCAAATAATTCAAAGGAATGGTGGAGAGGGTTTTTAGGAGTTTGAATCATTCAAACTTGTTTGAATGAGTGTGGAGAGGGAATTAAGGAGAAAAACAAGGGATTGAAGAGGTGTGAATGTTAGCCGAATTTTGAAAGGAGTTAGGTGGGGTTGGGCATTCAGTTTTTGGGTGTAGCTTAGGGGAGTGGCCCAACTTTGGTGATAGCTTTGGGAGTGTTGGGTATTTCGGCTAGCTAGTGAGCACCTAGTGTATCTTTTTATTTCATTTCTTTTGTGCCAAAACCGAAACACTCCCACACATCATGGTTTGCAATTTCTTTTCTCTCAAATACTAAAATCGAATTACCTCTTAAGTTCTTTTACTTCTTCTGGGTTTGACCGAAACCTACATTGCAGGTCACCCTCTTCAATTGTTTCATTTTCCTTGCCATTAACATCAAAGCCGAAACCCTCTGAAGCCTCATCTTTTGTCGAAAACTCTGTTACTCTCCTCTCTTCTCCTTCAAACACTTTAGCCGAATATCTCTTGGTAGAAAACACCTTTCTTCTTCATCTCTTCCTTTTTGAGAACAGAACAACTTCGGCATTTGGTAAGTTCTTCTTGGTTTAGCCGAATCTCTCGAACCATCTCATCTCTTTTCCTCTCGATTTCTTTAGAAAGAAAAGTCGAAACTTGTCATTTGTTTTAGGTAGTCCTTATTTATTTGTTAGCCGAATCTCTCTCTAGCATTCAAATCTCCTCTTTCGACTCCTATTTGCAGTGGATCGCCGTTATTGATTTTCCATCACTCTCAATCAGTTTCTCTAGTGGTTGTGGTAAGCGTTTTCTTTTCGTTTCAATATTTTTCCTTGCGTTTCAGTGCCGAAGGCAGTGATCCCATTCTTTAAACTCTTGGCCGAATATAGGTGGGGTTGGTGTCGCATTCTTTTAGACACTTTTGAGATTCGCTTGACTTGCAAATCAAGCCTAAAGCTTTCGGTTTTTGTCGATCTAGGTACGGAGATCTATTCAGCTAACGTGTAAATCTATTCATAACTTACTCTATGTGTTAACTCGGTCTTCTAACCAAGATTTGTTCCATGGCCTTGAATGCCAGCAATTCTAAGGAGGGGGTTGGACCCATAAACCCAGCCCCTAAGTTTAAGAAAGCGGCGATGTCGTGATTCGAGATTGGCCACGGGTTATGGGCGACCTACGAAGCAGCGAGTCGAGGCGGATAGCGATGGTTTTGATTAACGATAGTGTTAATGTAGAGAGTATGATATTACGTGTTATCAGGTGTGTAACTCTCACACACTTCGTATGTTATTTTTGTTAGTAACTATTATGTCTGAAAGCCAAAGTGACGTTATAGGTCACTAGAATACCCTTGTGGGTAAAAGCGAGGACTCCGGGCAAGTTCTATTATGTGTTGCTACTAAAGAATGCATGTATTGTATGTCTGAGCATACCATGTTAATTAACTATTATCCATGACCATGTAATTGGGATATAAGGTGAAGAGGGAATAATCATGATCTCTATTAGACTGTCACCAGTGGTTTGGTACCACAAGTAGGTTGGCCCTACATATTCTTATATATTGTGATTAAGTCTCAGTGGTTTGGAACCACCAGTGGTTTGGTACCACATATATGATGATTTGCGACTCATCCCAGTGGTTTGGTACCACGGTGAGTTGGCCCCACATATATATCTATTATGGGATTGTCACCAGTAGTTTGGTATTACAAGTGGGTTGGCCCCACGTATTATTATTGTGACTTTTGTCACCAGTGGTTTGGTACCACATATATGATGATTTGTGACTCGTCCTAGTGGTTCGGTACCACGGTGAGTTGGCCCCACATATATATCTATTATGGGATTGTCACAGTAGTTTGGTATTACAAGTGGGTTGGCCCATCGATTATTGTGTGTGACTTTTGTCACCAGTGGTTTGGTACCACATATATGATGATTTGTGACTCGTCCTAGTGGTTCGGTACCACAGTGGGTTGGCCCCACATATATATCTATTACAGTATTGTCACCAACGGTTTGGTACCACAAGTGGGTTGGCCCCATGTATTATTATTTGTGACTTTCATCACCAGTGGTTTGGAACCACCAGTGGTTAGGTACCACCAGTGTCTAGGTGCCCACATTGGGTAGATTCGGGAGATATGGAGAAATTTGAACATTATAGGTTGGTTGAAATTTGCATTGCATATTTGCATCATATATGAAATTGTGTGAGTGCCCAAAGCCCATTCAGACAGGGATTTACACACTGAGTCTCGGTGACTCACCCCTTCTATTAACTTTTACAGTTAATCCTTAGACCTCAGATATGGAGCTGAGGCGGACTCGAGGTGGCTATGCATAACGTTTTAGTTAATTTTATCTTTAATAATTATTTTGGGATCATTACTGCTTTAAATTGGATTTCGGTATTGTAATAAGGCCTTTCAAACATTAATTCAATTTCATTCTTTCGATTTTGATTCAACTGTTATGACATGCCTAATAAATAATCTAGGTCGACGTTTTTCCTACAAGTTAAATACATTAATTTAAGATTAATAATTGGCTTAAAAAGATCGGGTTTTTAGTAACAAATCAATCTCAAATTTTCATACTAAGCCCAAAAAAATAGTTTTCAACTGATCGCTCAATATAGTTTTCTTAAAAATTCAACTTGGTAATTCGAAACCTGAATTGTACCAAGACTTAAGCAAAAATTTGTTTTAAAACCTCACCAAAAGGCTTAGTGATGTGTAAAGATTTTCCTCAACTCATGATTTCTAACTCGGTTTCTAAATTTCTCCTTTCCTGTAACATGCTAGATTCGGTCGTAGCATTTGATCGGGTTTGAGGTGTTACAATTGTGGTATCAAAGCCTAGTTCAAAAGTTCGGTTGTGAGTATAAGGCCTAAATTATTCTTCAATAGATGGTTTTCAAAATGGTTTTTGATGAAATACATGTTTTCAGGAAGCATGGCACCTGAGTCTCCGGCACCGATCCGCGACGGTAAGTTTTCTAATTATTGATTGTATGATTTAGTTGTTTTCTGACGTGGTTACTAGTATTAGGAAATTTATCCTAGAAACTGAAGCCTGTAGGAATGTACGCATTCACGAAAAAAACTACTCTGATAATATACTCATAAGACTGTTCGGTAATAAACAGTGGAAGAAAGCTAACTCATAAAACTCTTAATCAGATTAAAATCGTGAACGTTAGTCATGAGCACTCGAGGACGTGGGCGTAATGTACGTGGACGTGGTAGGGGTAAGATTACTGTATCGGAACCAGTAGGGTCTGGTCATGGGTCAGGAGATGAAATGCCGCCACCGCTAGCTGTGGAACCAGAGTTTCAGGACCAAACGGGTGGAGACGTTGCGGTGTCTCAGGCAATGCTACAGGTCTTGGAGAGAGTTGCTGGAGTAGGCGTGGGTACGGGGGCCTGGAAATCTATACCTGAACGACTCCGAGCCAATGGAGCGGAAATATTTAGGGGTGTTTCTGGTGTAGCTCCCAACACAGCTGAATATTGGTTAGAAGCGACTGAGCGTATAATGGATGATCTTGATTTCACGGTAGAGGAGAAGTTGAAAGGAGTGGTATCTCTTCTTCGAGATGAGGCCTATCAGTGGTGGCTCACGGTTAGGGATGGCACGATGGCTGATATCACCTGGGATTTCTTCTAAAATAACATTTCAGAGGAAATACATTGGATCGAGTTATGTGGATGCGCAGCGTAAGGCATTTCTGAATCTGGTTCAGGGGAGTAAGTCGGTGTCCGAGTATGAGGCGAAATTCTTACGGTTAAGCCGTTATGACCGGGGTATTGTAGCCACGGACCATGAGCATTTTGTTCGGTTTGAGGACGGGCTGAAAGATGAGCTGTGAGTGTTGATTGCTTCACAGCAAGAGAGGGAATTTGTTGTTCTTGTGGAAAAGGCTAAGATAGCCGAGGAGGCGAAGCAGTCTGAGAAACAGAATCAGGAGAGAAATAGGAATAAAAGGAGTTTTGGGTCATCCAGGTCTGCTGGGGGTTTTCAGAAAAGGGCTAGATTAGGCGGGCCGAGTCAAGCTGCAAAGCCTGTTGCTTTCCAGTGGCCACCGCAGTGTGCTCGATGCGGAAAGTTTCATTCGGGAGAGTGTTGGGCAGGTGGTAAAGGATGCTTTGGATGTGGGTCGATGGATCATCGGGTAAAGGATTGCCTACAAAGGCCAACTAAGGCATAGTCTGAGGGTCAAGGTCGTGCACAATTCAGAAGGGATGGTCAGCAACCGCAGAGGGGTCGTGGTCCAGCCAGAGGAGGTAATGGTTTCGGAAGGGGCCGTAGAGCACCGGGCAGAGGTGCTGGGAATACAGATGCAAGACAGCCTGGGTTAGTCTATGCGACTAGGCATCGAGTGGAGGGCGACGCACCGGACGTCATAACCGGTACGTTCTTAATTTATGGTTTGCCTTATACTACTTTGATTGAAATTGGTTCGACGCACTCTTATGTTGCTAGTACTTTAGCGGGAACTCTGAACTTAGACTATGAGACTTCTTCTAGGGAGATGACTGTTGTTAGCCCTCTAGGACAATCTGTGGTGGTGAATAAACAGTATAAGGATGTACCTCTGAAAGTTCAAGGGGTAGTTTTTCTGGCTGATCTGATGGAACTGCCGTTTGGGGAGTTCGATTTGATCTTGGGTATGGATTGGTTAGTGAAGTATTAAGCGAATCTGGACTATGTAGCCAAGCGTATGGTGTTAAGAACTATTGAGGGTGTAGAGGTGGTGGTGATAGGTGAGAGAAGGAATTAACTATCTAATGTGGTATCTATTTTGAAGGCCGAGAAAATGGTGAGAAAAGGATGTAAGGCGTTTATGGCTTATGTTTGTGCTTTGGAGGTCAAGGCATCAGCTATGGGGGATGTTCGAATGGTAAAGGAATTTTTTGATGTTTTCCCAGAGGAGCTTCCGGGATTGCCTTCGGAGCGCGAGGTGGAATTTGTTATTGACCTTCTACCCGGAACAGCGCCAGTGTCTATTACCCCATATAGAATGGCGCCGAAGGAGTTAGTGGAGCTGAAAGCGCAGATTCAGGAATTGTTGGATCGGGGTTTTATCCGGCCGAGTGTATCGCCTTGGGTAGCACCGATGCTATTCGTTAAGAAGAAGGACGGATCAATGCGAATGTGTATTGATTACCGTTAGCTGAATAAGTTAACGATCAAGAATAAGTATCCGTTGCCAAGGATAGATGACCTGTTTGACCAACTTAAGGGAGCATCAGTTTTCTCCAAGATAGATTTGAGGTCGGGGTATCACCAGCTTAAGGTCAAGGAGGCGGATATTCATAAGACGGCGTTTCGTACTCGCTATGGTCACTACGAATTCTTGGTGCCATTTGGATTGACCAACGCACCAGCAGCGTTTATGGACATGATGAATCAGGTTTTTCAACAGTATCTGGATCGATTCGTCGTAGTGTTTATAGATGATATTCTGGTGTATTCGAAGTCTGAGGAGGAGCATTATTCACATCTTCGAGTGGTTTTGCAAATTCTGGGGAGAAGTCCATCGTTTACACGAATCATAAGAGTTTAAAATACCGCATTTCCTAGAAGGAGTTGAATTTAAGACAGCGGAGGTGGATCGAGCTGTTGAAGGATTATGACTGCTCGATTAAGTACCATCCGGGTAAGGCTAACGTGGTGGCAGATGCGTTGAGCCGTAAGGTAATATCAGACTTGAGAGCAATGTTTGCCCACCTTAGTTTGTATGATGACGAAAGTTTACTAGCGGAACTGCAAGTGAAGCCGACAGGGTAAATCAGATTAAAGAGAAATAATTATTAGATGATGTCTGGAGCGCTCGACTTCTACAAGTACAAGATGGTAGAATAGAGGGTTATAGCTTGAACAGTGATAGAGCTTTATGTTTTCGTGAGAAGGTTTGCATGCCAAAAGATGTGGATTTGAGGCGGAAGATTCTTCAGGAAACACATAGCAGTCCATATGCTATGCATCCTGGAGGTAGTAAGATGTACCGGGATTTGCGGGAATAGTTTTGGTGGCCAGGGTTAAAACGAGAAGTAACCGAATTTATGGGTAAGTGTTTGACGTGTCAGCAGGTAAAGGCAGAACATCAGTTGCCTTCGGGGTTGTTGCAACCAGTCAAGATTCCATAATAGAAGTGGGAGAGGATCACGATGGATTTTGTTAGTTTACGCCTACTAAGAAGGATTCAGTTTGGGTAATAGTTGACCGTTTGACAAAGACTGCTCATTTCATACCGTTTGACAAAGTTTGGCTAAGTTGTATATAGCGGAGATTGTAAGGTTGCACAGGGTACCAGTGTCTATCATCTCAGACAGGGACCCTAAGTTCATGTCAAGATTTTGGAAGGCGTTGCATCAAGCGTTGGATACAAAGTTAGATTTCAGTACAGCGTTTCATCTACAGTCTGATAGACAGTTAGAGAGGGTAATTTAGATCTTAGAGGATATGTTGAGGGGCTGTGTCATAGATTTCAGAGGTAGTTGGGAAGAATTTCTACCGTTGGCAGAATTCGCGTATAACAACAACTACCAATCTAGTATTCAGATGGCACCGTATGAAGCGTTGTATGGTCGGAAGTGTCGTACTCCTACATGTTGGATAGAGTTGGGTGGGCATCAATTGTTGGGTCCAGAGTTGGTTGCTGAAACGGAAAATAAGGTTAAGCAAATTCAAACTCGGTTGAAGGAAGCTTCAGACAGGCAGAAGTCCTATGCTGATCTAAAGCAGAAAGACATAGAATTTGCAGTGGGTGACAAGGTTTTCTTAAAGGTGT
This sequence comes from Gossypium bickii, assembly GCA_025503065.1. Lineage (NCBI taxonomy): Eukaryota > Viridiplantae > Streptophyta > Magnoliopsida > Malvales > Malvaceae > Gossypium > Gossypium bickii. The sequence goes on along the minus strand of CP106720.1, from coordinate 60,310,008 downwards.
CACTGTGGAAGAAAGTGCTAAGATTTGGTCAGAAGGGCAAGTTGAGCCCCAGGTTTATCGGACCTTATCGCATGTTAAAACGTGTGGGACCAGTAGCCTATCAACTCGAGCTACCTTCAATATTAAGTCAGATCCATGATGTGTTTTACGTCTCGATACTTAGACGCTACTGTTCGGATCCGTCTCATGTTGTATCAGTAGAGGAAATTGAAGTAAGCCCAGACTTATCTTTTGAAGAAGAACCAGTGCAGATCTTTGATCGTGATGTCAAAGTATTGCATAAAAAATCAGTTCCTTTGGTGAAGGTATTATGGCGGAACCATAGATCAGAAGAAGCTACGTGGGAGCCAGAGGATGTTATGCGGCAGCAATACCCTCAACTCTTTTGACCAGGTAATTTCGAGGCTGAAATTATTTTAAGGGGGGTAGAACTGTAACATCCTGAATTAGGGCCTTTGCATTTGAAGTGTTTGTGTGTGAATGCTATGTTGTCATGCTAGTCTAGGGTACTTTAGGATCCAGGAATGAACTAGGGGTAAGCCGAAGTCTTAGTGAAAATTTACTTTTTGAGCACTTTTAAGGGAAGCTAGCTGAATTAGGCCTTAAGGGATATCGTTTGTGTTGGATGACACAAAGAAGTGCCTTAGTAAAGTGGCAAGGAGGCTCCACTTAAAGGTTGAGGTAGGTGATGCCACAAGGAGCTGGAGGGAGCAGATTCAAGTCGCGTTATCCTCCTTTTAAGAACTCTTTTTGGCGTCAAGGGGAGCAGAGGTGAGTTCGGCTGGGATGCTTGGAAAGGGGAGAGTTGATTGAGTCAAATAATTCAAAGGAATGGTGGAGAGGGTTTTTAGGAGTTTGAATCATTCAAACTTGTTTGAATGAGTGGGGGAGAGGGAATTAGGGAGAAAAACAAGGGATTGAAGAGGTGTGAGTGTTAGCTGAATTTTGAAAGGAGTTAGGTGGGGTTGGGCATTCGGTTTTTGGGTGTAGCTTAGGGGAGTGGCCGAACTTTGGTGATAGCTTTGAGAGTGTTGGGTATTTCGGCTAGCTAGTGAGCACCTAGTGTATCTTTTTATTTCATTTCTTTTGTGCAAAAACTGAAACACTCCCACACATCATGGTTTGCATTTTATTTTCTCTCAAATACCAAAACTGAATTACCGCTTAAGTTCTTTTACTTCTTCTGGGTTTGACCGAAACCTACATTGCCAGTCACCCTCTTCAATTGTTTCATTTTCCTTGCCATTAATATCAAAGCCGAACCCCTCTGAATCCTCATCTTTTGCCGAAAACTCTGTTACTCTCCTCTCTTCTCTTTCAAACACTTTAGCCGAATATCTCTTGGTAGAAAGTACCTTTCTTCTTTATCTCTTCCTTTTCGAGAGCAGAACAACTTCAACATTTGGTAAGTTCTTCTTGGTTTAGCCGGATCTCTCTAACCATCTCATCTCTTTTCCTCTCGATTTCTTTAGAAAGAAAAGCCGAAACTTGTCATTTGTTTTAGGTAGTCCTTATTTATTTGTTAGCCGAATCTCTCTCTGGCATTCAAATCTCCTCTTTCGATTCCTGTTTGCAGTGGATCGCCATTACTGATTTTTTATCACTCCCAATCGGTTTCTCTAGTGGTTGTGGTAAGCGTTTTCTTTTCGTTTCAATCTTTTTCCTTGAGTTTGAGTGCCGGAGGCAGTGATCCCATTCTTTAAACTCTTGGCCGAATATAGGTGGGGGTGGTGTCGCATTCTTTTGGAGACTTTCGGGATTCGCTTGACTTGTGAATCAAGCCTAAAGCTTTCGGTTTTTGTCGATCTAGGTAAGGAGATCTATTCAGCTATCGTGTAAATCTATTCATACTTACTCAATGTGTTAACTTGGTCTTCTGACCAAGATTTGTTCCATGGACTCGAATGCCAACAATTCTAAGGAGGGGGTTGGACCCGTAAACCCAGCCCCTAAGTTCAAGAAGCGAGCAGTGTCAACAGTTCGGGATTGGCCACCGGGTTGTGGGCCGGTCTCTGAGCAGAGTCGTAGGCAGATAGCAGTGGTTTTGATTAACGGTAGTGTTGACGTAGAGAGAGTGATATTACGTGTTATCAGGTGTGTAACTCTCACACACTTCGTATTTTTCGTTAGTAACTATTATGTCTGAAAGCCGAAGTGACGTTATGGGTCACTAGAATATCCTTGTGGGTAAAAGCGAGGACTCCGGGTAAGTTCTATTATGTGTTGCTATTAAAGAATGCATGCATTGTATGTCTGAGCATACCATGTTAATTAACTATTATCTATGACCATGTAATTGGGATATGAGGTGAAGAGGGAAGAATCATGATCTCTATTAGACTGTCACCAATGGTTTGGTACCACAAGTGGGTTGGCCCCACATATTCTTATATCTTGTGACTAAGTCTCAGTGGTTTGGAACGACCAGTGGTTTGGTACCACATATATGACGATTTGTCACTCATCCCAGTGGTTCTGTACCACGGTGGGTTGGCCCCACATATATATCTATTACGGGATTGTCACCAGTGGTTTGGTACCACAAGTGGGTTGGCCTCATTTATTATTATTATGACTTTTGTCACCAGTGGTTTGGTACCACATATATGATGATTTGTGACTCGTCCCAGTGGTTTGGTACCACGGTGGGTTGGCCCCACATATATATCTATTATGGGATTGTCACCAGTGGTTTGGTACCACAAGTGGGTTGGCCCCATGTATTATTATTTGTGACTTTCATCACCAGTGGTTTGGAACCACCAGTGGTTAGGTACCACCAGTGGCTAGGTGCCACAGATTGGGTAGATTCAGGAGATATGGAGGCTGAACATTATAGGTTGGTTTGGCTGCATTGCATATTTGCATCATATATGAAATTGTACGAGGGCCCAAAGCCCATTCGGACGGGGATTTACACACTGAGTCTCGGTGACTCACCCCTTCCATTAACTTTTACAGGTAATCCTTAGACCGCGGATATGGAGTCGAGGCGGACTCGAGGTGGCCATGCATAGCATTTTAGTTAATTTTATCTTTAATAATTATTTTGGGATCATTACTACTTTAAATTGGATTTTGGTATTGTAATAAGGCCTTTCAAACGTTAATTCGGTTTCGTTCCTTCGATTTTGATTCAACTATTATGACATGGCTAATAAATAATCTAGATAGATGTTTTTCCTACAAGTTAAATACATTAATTTTAAGATTAATAATTGGCTTAAAAAAATTGGGTTTTTAGTAACAAATCAATCTCAATTTTTCATGCTAAGCCCAACAAAATAGTTTTCAACTGATCGCTCAATATAGTTTTCTTAAAATTCATCTTGGGAATTCGAAACCTGAACTGTACCATGACTTAAGCAAACAATTGTTTTAAAACCTCACCAAAAGGCTTAGTGATGTGCAAATATTTTCCTCAACTCACGATTTCTAACTCGGTTTCTAGATTTCTCCTTTCCTGTAACATGCCAGATTCGATCGTAGCGTTTGACTGGGTTTGGGGTGTTACAATAGGAGCGGCCGAATCTGTGTTAAGGAAACTATAAAAACAAGCCTCAACATCTAGTAAAATTCGATTCTCTTATTCCATTTCTGGTTTTTCAAAATTCTTGTTTATTTATTTGTTTTTTTTTTCCAAATCTTGTGTAACAACCCAAATTCGCTGAAATTGGAACAATGGTTTCTGGACCACAAATTCGAGCTGAAAATAAAATTTATTTTTATTTTATTATATGAACCGTATAATGTTAGAAAAGTCATGTGAAAATTTTGATACGAAAATTTTACCGATTATGTGTTTAATTATAGGAAGGACTAAATTGCATAAAATACAAAAGTTGAATTCTAGTAGCTATAAGGATTGAATAGCTATGGAATTCAAAACTAGAGGTCCTTATAAGCTAATTAGAGCATTAAAGAGAAGTATGTAGATATTTTGGTATGACTCATCAATGGAAAAATAAAAAAAGGCTAAGGACTAAATTGGAAAGATGAAATGTTAATTAAATGACAATTTAATTAAATGAAAAAGAAAACAATTTCATATTATCTTCCCCAAATATTTCCATGGAAACCCTAGGAGAGAGGAAGAAGACTTATCAATCTTATTTGGGTACGTAACCAAGCCCTATTTTTAATAATTTTGATATTTTTGAAACTGAGATAGATTAATCAATCTATTTGGGGGAATAATTTGTAAAGTTATTAAGTATGAAAAATGGGTTATGGATGTATATGCTGAAAATTAGAAATTTATGGTAGAAAATGAAAGGTTGTTGATAGATAAACAACTTTTGCAAAGTGATTTTTGATGAAAACATGATTTAGGGACTAAAATGTAAGGTTGTAAAATTGAAGAAAAAATGCTAAATTTTTATGAATACATGTGCTGTAAATTTTTTCGTGGTATTTAGGTTAGGCTTGAAATAGGGAGTAAATTGCACAAGTTTCATTTTCTAAGCCTAGGGACGAAATTGGAATTTATGGAAAAGTTAAGGGCAAAGTGGTAATTTTGCCTAGGATGTAAATTGAGTCCAAATGTATATGAGATGTGTGAATTTGATGTTAAATTTACTCATATAGATCCGAATAGACCAAATTCAGAGTTATAACAAGGAAAGAGGAAAATGTCGGATTAGTAGATGTTTGTACACGAACCTTTGTCGAGGTATGTTTGTGTAACTAAATTGTGTTTATTTACATGCTTGCATTGACCGTGTCTATGTAAATTGTATAAATGTCATGAATATGTGAAATGATTACATATTCAATCAAGCCTGATAAATAAAAATGCTTAAATTAAATTATAATGCCCGATATACAATAAAGGATAAACAATGAAAATGTTAATTTTATGCTTGGAATGTGATCATTTGAATTATATGGATGTTGTAGATATATGAAATAATCACATACCAGAAAATGCTTGAAAATGTTAAATCTCGTTTGAATAAATGAAAATCGATGGATAAATGTAATTACCGAAATGAATGAGGTCTTGCATTTGTTACAGAATGGACTAGGTCATTCACAGGAGAAGATATGAACAAAAAACGAGTTATTTCAAGTATCAGCCTGAAATACATGAAATTGATGATACGTGATAACTGATATATGGAAATATGAAATGATAATGTTGTACATGGAATTTATTTGATGAGTATGTACATCCTTGATTATAGACTTGTACACCTTGAGTGTATTAATTGTGACATTGATATTCTGATAATATGGGTAAAGTTCTGATATTAAATGATATGAACTCGAGATGAACTATTATGAAATTATACTTGTAGTATAAAGAGATGATTTATACATGTCAAATGAATACATGTAGTGGAAAGCATATGTACATGGAAACTTTATTGTTGTTGAGCCCATATATGTTTTGATGTTATTATAAAGTATATGACTAGCAAGGGCAATGAGGATATGTGTAGGGCTTGAGGTCAAATTGATTGAATATGCCTTACATAGTTACCTAAAAATAAAATAAAGGGTAAGTTAAGTACTGATCGTTGTGAATCAGAGCTTTAAAATTTATAAAAGAAAATGATCGAACCTGGAAACTAACTCTGACAACGATTTAAGGCAAGTGCACCTATCGAACAGTAGTATAGCTTAGGCAAGACCGGATTGTCGAACCCAACTAAAAGTACTAATACTGACTTTCTTTTTATTATTTAGCCTAAATATTAAGTGATTGGTTGTCTAATCTAAAATTAACTAACTACCAAGCTAAGATGCAAAGACAAAAAGACTAAATTGGGGGAGATAACTTTTAGAAAAACACAGTTGATTTAGACGATACCCTCAGGAAGAATCCACTTAGACTTCACTTGTTATCTAACACTGAACCATACGATTTATTCACTTAGTTTGATTCGTAAGATCCCTAACGTATATTAAACCCTCTCTCGAGGCGAATAACGTCTAACCCTAGGTTAATTAATGGAAATCTCTCTCTGTTAATAACCCCCTAGGATTGTAGTAAATCGATCTATGTATTCCCATATTAGGTTTCACCCTAATCCGGCAAAATCTCATCACCTTATCTCTAGGCGTGCGATCAACTCCGCTTAATTATGCTAGATCTACTCTTAAGCAGGGACTTTTGCTCCTCCACCTAAGCACATCAAATTTGGATTAAGCTCACATAATTAAGAACAAACTAAGTATTTATCATATAATTCAGTAATCAATAACAAGATTCATCATAGGTTTCATCCCCTTCGGGTATCTGAAGGGTTTAGTTCATAACAATAAAAGAAAACATCTCAGAAGAAAATATAAAACAAAACATAAGAAATCTCTAAAACTCCCCAAAGGAACTGAAGGAGAGATCTGCCATCTTGAGTAGAATTCCGGCTTCTTGAGATGGATCAACTAGCTATCTTCGAGTGATTCTCCACAAATCTGGCCTTTTTAGGCTTGGCTCCTTGGCCTAGCTAACCGCCCCTTTTCAACTGATACTTAGGGGGTTTATATAGGCTTTTGAAATAGGTTTTTTTGCCCAAAAGTATCCAAATCTAAATGAAATTGTTCTTTGCCACGTCAGGGACACGGTCGTGGCACACGCTTGTGTGGACAGTCTTCAAGCTGTGTTCGGATTTCTTTAATGAGACACGGCCGAGTGAATCTTGTTGATCAGGCCGTGTTCTAGTAGGAATGGTGGCAAGACCATGTGGCATGAAGTCTAGGCTGTGTTGATTTCGTGAATTGGCCCATTTGGCCCGTTTTAAGCCCGTTTCTTGATCTTTTCATCCTCCGATGCTTTCCTGAGTATAGGACATGAAAAGAAAGGATTAAGAGCACCTTTTTACATAAATCAAGGGATAAATCATCCAAAAGCATGCTAAATGTGGGATTGAAATATGTTACCTTTACGATTTATCAAGTACCATGTTATACGAACTTACTAAGCATTTTATGTTTACTTAGCTTTATTTCCCTAATTTAGAGTAAATCGGAAGCTCGTTGGATTGGAAGCTCAGTGGAGATCACTCACACTATCATTGGCCCATGTCGGTACAATGTGGTAAATCAATCATGGTTGTAATGGCATGTATAGGATATATTGGCCATATTGGTATGTAAATATAAGTGATGCTTGTAATCTAGCCATTTGAATGGCCAGTAATGGTTTGTTTTGATATATTTGTAATGTCATACTATGGTAGCTACATATGTGTTAAGTAGTTGATCAAATTATGCCTAACATATGCACTAAACCAAGGCAAGATTATGAACATGTATGCATTTAATGGTATGCTACGTTGAATGATAGAGTTTGCTTAACTTGAATGCTTGAAATGGTTGGCATTTGGATGTGAGTTTATGTAACATCCCGCTTTTGGTCAAATCAGAACAGTGGTTTCGGCACCACAAATCTGAAGTCAAATATTTATTTTATTATTTTATTAAGGTGTACAACATGATAGAATTACTGGGTGAAAGTTTTGTAAAGAAATTTTACCGTTTAAGTATTTAATTCGGTAAAAAGGACTAAATCGCATAAAGTGTAAAATATGTGTTCTGTAACTTAAATAAACCAAATGACTATAGAAATTAAATGAATGAGTACTTCCATGGTAATTAGCCTATTAGTAGCATTAGTGGACAGTAATGGGCATGGATTATGTGATTTTTATATTTAATTACAAATGTTAAAATGGTAAAATGGTTATTATAGTTAATTGTGTTATCGAGCACTTGAGAATTGTAGTAAAATGGTTATTATAGTAAAATGGTTATTATAGTAAAATGGTAAAATGGTAATGGGCATGGATTATCTGAACATACCGAGCACTTGAGAATTGTGTTACAAACTCCACGTGATAATCAATTATTCGCAAAGTTCAGCAAATATGAGTTTTGGCTCCGATAGGTTGGATTTCTGGGGCATATTGTTTCAGTTGAAGGTATTAAAGTTAACCCAAGTAAGATTTCTGCTATTGTTGACTGGAAATCTCCGAGAAATGTGACTGAAGTCTGAGTTTTCTGGGCTTAGCAAGCTATTACCAAAGATTCGTGAAATGATTTTCGATGATTGCGACACGATGACACGGCTAATTTAGAAAGATGTGAAATTCGAATGGACAAAAAATGTCAGCAGAGTTTCGAACAGTTGAAAGTACTGTTAATTGAAGCACCAGTTCTGGTTCAACCTGAATCGGGGACAGAGTTTGTGATTTATAGTGACGCATGATCGCTGCAAAATTAGAGTTTTAAAATTTATAAAAGAATGAATAAAACATGAAAACTAACTTTGACAACGATTAAAGGCAAGTGTACCTATCGAATAGTAGTATAGCTCAGGCAAGACCGGATATCGAACCCAAAGGAACTAAGAGTACTAATACTAACTTTCTTTTTATTATTTAGCCTTAAAAATAGAGTGAAGTTGCTTTAGACTATATTGACGAAGACTAAACTAAGGACACAAAGACAAAAAGGATGAATAGGAAAATAACTTTGAAAGAAAACTCAGTTGATTACGACGATACCCTTAGGAAGAATCCACCTAGACTTTACTTGATATCTGACTGTAAATTATATGATTTCTTTACTTAGCTTGATCCGTAAGACTCCCTAACCTATATTAAACCCTTTCTCGAGGCGAATAACGTCTAACCCTAAGTTAATTAGTGGAACTCTCGTTCGCTTGTAATAACCCCCTAGGATAGCAGTAAATTGATCAATGGACTCCCATATTAGGTTTCACCCTAATCCGGTAAAACCTTGTAACCCTATCTCTAGGCGTTCGATCAACTCCGCTTAATTATGTTAGATCTACTCTTAGGCAGGGTCTAATCCTCCTCGACCTAAGCACATTAGATTTGGATTAAGCAACATAATTAAGAACAAACTAAGTAATTATCATATAACTTAGAAATCAAATAACAAAATCCATCAAGGTTTCATCTCCTTCAGGTATTTGAGGGGTTTAGTTCATAATGAATAAACAAAACATCGCAAGAGAAAAGATAAAACAAAACATAAGAAAATCCTAAAACCCCCTGAAGGAATTGAAGGAGAATTTCGCCGTCTTGAGTATAACTTCGACTTCTTGGGATGGATCAACTGGCTATCCTCCGTTATTCCCGAACTCTAACCTTCTCGGCTTGGCTCCTTGGCCTAGCTTTTGATGCCTTTCTAAGGTGGTACTTGGGGGATATATATAGGCTCTTTGGAATGCGATTCTTTCTCCCTAAGTATCCTTTTCCGATTGAAATTGCTCTTTCCAGCGATAGAGGCACGGCCATGGCACACGCCCGTGTGGATCGAGACCAGACCGTGTTTGGATTTCTAACTTGAGGCACCACCGTGTGTGACGGAATTGAGGCTGTGCTCTAGGTATTCGTCGAGGCACGGCCGTGTCAATTTTGTGCTAAGGCCCATTTACTCCGTTTTAGGCCCGTTTTGTGTTCTTTTCATCCTCGGGTGCTTTTCTAGGTATAAGACATGAAAAGAAAGGATTACAAGCACCTTTTTATATAAATCAAGGAATAAATAATCAAAAAGCATATTAAATGTGGAATTAAAATATGTTACTTTTACGGTTTATCAAATACCCCCACACTTAAGCTTTTGCTTGTCCTCAAGCAAAATTCTCAACTTACAATTAAGACGAACTTTCCATGATCTACAATTCTTATCAATAATGTCTTATCCTAATTCATAGAGAATTCATACATGGATAATTTGATTCAAAGTGTTCTAAAGATTCAAACGAGATAAGTCATGATTTTGTACCTCAAAAACATAGGTCTCCCCTCTTTTAAATAACTACCTTTTCAATTCAAAACCGAAAAGGATTGATATCATCACTTAAGATTCACTCAAATCACTCTAAAGTGTTTAAGGTTCAGAGAAAAGATCGCTCATAAGTCGAACCTGAAAAGTTAATCCCATAGGCTTGCCTGAAAATCAAATTTCCACCACTGTAATATGATATGACAAACAGATCAAAAGGTCTTTGTCAGGGTTGTAACGGGGCTAGGGTTAAAGGTGTGGTCACAGGCTGAAATTAGAGGGTTAGAATCAAGATTGAATTGATAAGTACCTACCTAAAATCTTTGGAATTCCATAAATTGAAAATAATAATGAACCTACTAATACGAGCTTTTCTTTTGATTGTATAAGCTCACTTTTCATACTACTAATATTGAAAACTTTTCTTCTCTCTTTTTTTTTTTTAGAACAAACTAAGTAATTACAGGATAAATTTAACTATATAAACTTCGGTAACAGATCAAATCAAGTCTCGATTAAGGGGGTAGTCAAAAGGAAGGGTGATAACAAATACAAAGGCTTTGGGTTAATATTAGTAGGTGAGTCAATAAAAAGGGTTTGTTAGGATCAACGGGGTTCACTAGGGGTTAATTGTGAAGGTAGGCTATTTAGTGGAGTGAGTGGGTTAAAACCTAGGTGCCTTTATCATCTCTGTATATCAAATCAAAAGTGTGGTCTCGACATGTAAAAACTAGGCAAGTTCTAGAATAACAGTTCATAGTTGACACACTCATAATCAAAGAATGAGCACGAAAAAGAATGTATACTCTATAAGGTTCAAATACTCACAAAAATTATGGGTGTTTTGACATCATCCTTATGAATTTTAAATTTCAAGGTAGTATTCAAATTTAGGTCAACAGCCTAGAAAAATTTTAATTCCTGAAAAATTGACTTATCATGCTTGATTCTATAGTATTCTTTAAATTTAATCATCAATGTATAATTAACTATGACTTATTCTAAAACATGTCAATAATCATCACAAATCATCAGAAGTTTCATCTTAATTAGTAATATGAGAAAATTACTTTAAAACAAGATTAAATTCAGGGATTTAAGAACAATACAGAAAGTTAGGCATTTTTATCCTCAAGGTTTGAGAATAATGAAAAATGTTAGGCGTTTTCTCAGAATAACTATTGACCCCCCACACTTAAGATGTACATTGCCCTCAATGAACAAAGATAGAGAATAACGTTCAATGGTTAAATCAAAAGATAAGGGGAACGAATTACTCTCTGAGTTTTGGATGTTTTCCCGAATAAGTGTCTTTGGTGGTGGTGATGGTCGGTCGGGATGACGAACCTGTGCTAGATGAAGAAATTGGGTAGCGCTTTGAGAAGTAGCCAGGATTTATGAAGACCTAATAAAATACACTAAATATAAAATTAAAGAAAAACAAACTAAAGGGAAGGAGACTAAGAAGAAAACTAAAATGAAAAAAAAATATTAATGGACTGTGAAGTCCTTATTGAAGGATGGTTCGCAAGGTGGGTGTAACTTCTAAAGCTGGGGTGGCGGTGGCGGAAGTGAAGAAGTTATCATGGTGGTCACCGTGATTCCCAAGCAGCCTTTCGAACATGACCCTATGAAACTAAATTAAATTAAAATAAATTAAACATAAGATTATTAAAGAAAAGAAGAATGAAAGGAAAGAGAAATGGAAAATAAAAACTAATTGGTCTCAAAGATCCTTGGCTTGGTGTTGAGACGAAGTTGCCGACATGAACTCATGTTGATCGTTCTTTGTTAAGGAGCCTATGCTTAGCTTCTTCTACTTCTTCGGCATAGGGTTAGCTTGCTCAAGGATCTAGAGTCTTAGTAAGTGGAGAATCTAAGATGGAGGAGAGTGAAAAGCAAAGAAAATAAGGATGAAATCAGATGGAGGGAAGGGGAAGAGTTGAGGGGTTTAAATAGAGGTTCAAATCTGGTGCTTCCCCACAGCCGTAGTCCTAGGGTGTGTCGATTCACACGGCTTCCTCACAGGAACGTGTTATAGAGGGTGTTGTTACCCTATGCCCGTGTTTGACAAGTCAGTAGCTTCATACGTTTTGGAGGCACAGGCGTGGTGTGCCCATGGTATGGAAGTCAATAGCTTCACAAGGGTTGAGGGCGATGCGTGTGCCCTTCCGCTTGTGCCCGTGGGGAGGGTGGTTGGATCCATGACGTTGGGGTGGTTGGACTGACTTACACGGCCTCTGCTTTGTTAGTATGGCAGTTTCGGTGGTCTACACGACCACGGACACGGTCGTGTGTAAGGCCATGTGACCTAGAATTCTGAATTTTGGTTAGTTAAAAAGGAGAAGAAAAAGAAAAAGAAAATAAAATGTAAACAAATGCAAAAAGAAATAGGGTTAGTACTTGGGTTGCCTCCCGAGAAGCGCTCGTTTATAGTCTTAAGCTAGACTTTCCTCGTATTTGAAAATTTTAGGGAGGTTTAAAAGTTTGAATATCTTTCCTCGTGTATATGTTTTTATTTCTTTGACAAAGTTGAAGTCGAGAAGCATTTTCTTTGAAATTGCCGAATATTGGATTGCTTACCTCAACTATTCCTTGTGGGAAGATATCGTGTACCTTAAGAAGGATTTCTCCCTTTTTCTTCAGGTCTGTTGTGGTGATGTGAGGATCAACTTTGTCTAACAGTACCTGGTCTCCTATTTTGAAATGATTTGATGTCTCTATGAGCTTTTCTGGTGGTTCCTCTGGTTTTACTTCGTGTGATTTTGATTCTTCCTTGTGTAACCCTAGTTTTTCCTTAAAGTGTGTTTTCCACTCGTCTAAGTCATTGGACTGAATCCTTTGCCCCTCATGAGTTATTTCTTTTTTGGCACTGAACTGAGGATCCGTTTCAATCATTCCTTTTTCCGGTAGTTCCTGAAAAAAGAGTGTAATTGGATGGTTATCAAAAGAATTTTCTTTCTTACCTTCGTTCTTTAATGACCTGGCTGAGTTGAGGGCTTGAAGACTAATTGAGTCGTCTCCTACACAAAGTATGAGCTCACCTGTGGCAACATCAATTTTAGTCTTGGCAGTTGCTAGGAAAGGTCTTCCTAAAATTAAAGGGATTGAATTATCCTCATCCATGTCTAAAACAACAAAATCTACTGGAAAAACAAATTTATCGATCTTTACGAGAAAATCTTCAATAATGCCCCTAGGAATTCTAACAGTTTTATCAGCTAATTGAATACTCATCCTAGTTTTCTTGGGCTTCCCTGAACCTAGTCGTTTAAACAGTGAATAAGGCATGACATTTATGCTTGCCCCTAAATCAGCTAACGCATTATCAATAGTTAAACTACCAATTAAAAATGGAATTGTAAAACTCCCTGGGTCTTTTAACTTCTGTGGTAGTCTATTTTGTATAATTGTTGAGCACTTTGCGTTGAGTTCAATGTGTGGCTCTTCATCTAATTTGTGTTTGTTTGTCAGGAGCTGTCTTAAAAATTTCCCCGCATCTGGCATCTGAAAAAGGGCTTCAAGAAGAGGTAAGTTAATTTGTCATTTCATTAAAAGTTTAACAAACTTACCAAACTATTCTTCTGAATCGTCTCTTTTTAATGCTTCGGGATAAGGAATGCGAGGTTGATATTCTTTGATTACCAGTTTTGGCTTTTCCTTTGTTACCTCTACTTTCCTTCGTCTACCTTGTCTTCTTGTTGCGAGATGGTTTTGTCTATCTCTGCATCTTCCTGAGCTGCTATGACTTGAACTTGCTCCTTAGGATTAATTTTGGTGTTACTTGGTAGACGTCCTTGCGGTCGTTCTGACATGAGCTATGCGAGTCGTTCGACTGCATTTGTAACTTCCTTTACTGATTTAGCAATTTCACTAATTCGGCTCTCGTTGCTTTTAATGGTTCTATCAATATCTTGTAGGCATTCTTCTGTGTTTGCCGATTTTGTTAGCCCCCCCTCGTGGGTTGGTTTCTTTTCTTGTAGATAGGGTTGATTTCGGAAGTTTTGAGGAGGTTGTTGCCTTTGATTTCCTTGGTTGCCTTGACCTCCCAATGAAAAATTTGGGTGGTTCCTCCAACCTGGATTCTAAGTGTTACTATAAGGATTATTATTAAATCTGAAATTGTTACCTATATAGTTTATCTGTTCGTCCTCTACTCCTGGTTGGTATAGTTGGTACTTAGGATTCACCAGGGTTCCACTTGTGTCGCATTGCATGACTGGATATGTCTGCGAAGAACACAAACTATCAAGCTTTTTATTCATCATCTCAAGCTGCGTTGATAGCATGGTCATGGTGTCGACATTGAAAACTCCTGCTGATTTTGTCTGTTTGGTCCTTGAAGCTTGCCACTTATAATTGTTTAATGACACATCCTCAATGAACTCGTAGGCTGCTTCTGGAGTTTTGTTGTTCAGAGTTCCACCAGCTGCTGAATCAATCAGTTGCCTTGTTGAGGGGTTTACACCGTTATAGAATGCTTGGACTTGTAGCCACAAGGGTAAGCCATGGTGTGGGCACCTCCTCAAGATGTCTTTGAATCTCTCCTATGCATCGTATAGAGTTTCTAAATCTATCTGCCCAAAAAAAGAGATATCATTCCTTTTGGCCGTTTTGCCCGGTGGAAAATATTTCATTAATAACTTTTCGGTCATCTGACATGTAGTGATTGATCCTTGTTGTAACGAGTTTAGCCACTGTTTGGCTTTATTTCTCAATGAAAAAGGGAATAACCGAAGACTTATGGCATCATTAGAAACATCATTTATTTTAAAGGTATCATGGAACTCTAAAAAGTTAGCTATATGCGTGTTTGGATCTTCGTCCTGCAAACCATCAAATTGAACAAACTGTTGAATCATTTGTATTGTGTTAGGCTTTAATTCAAAATTGTTAGCAGATATAGCAGGCCTAACAATACTAGATCCTGCTCCTGTTAAATGTGGTTTAGCATAATCAAACATTGTACGTGGAGCATTGCGATCTCTCACATCGCGTGGTGGTGGATTGTTTTCGTCCATCCCTTCAGTAGGATTGGCTCTGTTTTCTTCCTCTCTTTCTGTATAGTTTAGGGCTCGCCTAGTTTCACGACGATTTCTTTGAGCGGTAGCTTCAATATCACTTTCGTATACTAAAGGTCCTCTCGGGTTCCTTCTAGTCATAAACTAGAGGTACTTGGAAAGAAAAGAAAGAAAGAAAAATTAGCAAAATTAAAAATTAAACTAAAAACACAATAAATTGCTGAAAATAAAATAATGGCTAAAGTAATAAAAATCGAGTTTTCTTAATATTTTAGTTCCCCGGCAACGACGCCAAAAACTTGATCGCAGCAAAATTAGAGTTTTAAAATTTATAAAAGAATGATCAAAACCTGAAAACTAACTTTGACAACGATTAAAGGCAAGTGTACCTAACGAACAGTAGTATAGCTTAGGCAAGACCGGATATCGAACCTAAAGGAACTAAGAGTATTAATACTAACTTTCTTTTTATTATTTAGCCTTAAAAATAGAGTGAAGTTATTTTAAACTATATTGACGAAGACTAAACTAAGGACACAAAGACAAAAAGGACGAATAGGAAAGTAACTTTGAAGGAAAACTCAGTTGATTAAGCCGATACCCTTAGGAAGAATCCACCTAGACTTTACTTGATATCTGACTTTAAATTATATGATTTCTTTACTTAGCTTGATCTGTAATACTCCCTAACCTATATTAAACCCTCTCTCGAGGCGAATAACGTCTAACCCTAGGTTAATTAGTGGAACTCTCGTTCGCTTATAATAACCCCCTAGGATAGCAGTATGTCGATCAATGGACTCCCATATTAGGTTTCACCCTAATCTGACAAAATCTCGTAACCCTATCTCTAGGCGTTTGATCTGATGTCACAGAAAGATTTGAATCTGCGACAACGAAGATGGCTCGAGCTATTGAAAGATTATGAATTTGTGATTGATTATCACCCGGGAAAAGCTAATATTGTTGTTGATGCCCTGAGCCCAAAATCTTTGTTTGCATTACGAGCAATGAATACCCAGTTGATGATTTGTGATGATAGGGCTATTTTAGCTGAATTAAAAGATAAACTGATATTTCTTCAACAAATCTGTGAAGCTCAGAAAGATGACCGAGAATTGCAAGTTAAACGAATTCAATGTGAGACTATCCCTAAGTTAGAGATTTGATTGGAGCCGAGGATTTTTTAAGGTTCCGGAATAGAATTTGCATACCGAGAAATTCAGAACTCATTCAGAAGATTTTGCACGAAGCGCACAATAGCTGGTTATCTATTCATTCGAGGAGTACCAAAATGTACAACGATTTCAAACCGTTTTATTGGTGGCAAGGCATGAAACATGATATCTCAGAGTTTGTTTCTAAATGTTTGATTTGTCAACAAGTCAATGCTTAACATCAAGTACCATCAGGTTTACTGCAGCCTGTGATGATTCTCGAGTGGAAATGGGATAGAGTTACAATGGATTTTGTGTCGGGATTGCCCCTCACTCCAAAAAAGAAAGATGCTATCTGGGTTGTCGTTGATCGACTAACGAAATCTGCTCATTTCATACCAATACGTACAAATTAATCACTTAATAGAGTAGCTGAATTGTACATTTCTGAGATTGTTCGATTTCATGGGGTGCCACTATCTATTATTTTTTATAGAGATTTGAGATTTATGTCGCGATTTTGGAAGAAACTGTAAGAAGATCTGGGAACACAGTTGAATTTCAGTACTACTTTTCATCCTCAGACTGATGGTCAGATTGAGAGAGTTATTCAGATTCTCGAAGACATGTTGATATGTTGCATTCTAGAGTTTGAGGGCAGTTGGGAAAAATACTTACCGTTGATTGAGTTCGAGTATAACAACAATTTTCAAATGAGTATAAAGATGGCACCGTACGAAGATTTATATGGTCGCAAATGTCGAACTCTGCTATATTGGACTGAACTGAGTGAGAAAATGATTCATGGGGTTGAATTGATCAGAGAAATTGAAGAAAAAGTGAAAACGATTCGGGACAGTTTAAAAGAAGCTTCAGATTGACAGAAATTATACGCAGATTTGAAATGTAAAGAAATTGAGTTTCAAGTCGTGGACCGAGTGTTCCTAAAGGTGTCACCATGGAAAAAGGTTCTTTGATCCGGCCGTAAAGGAAAGTTGAGTCCACAATTTATCGGACCGTATGAGATTATCGAAAGAATAGGGCCTGTAGCGTATCGATAAGCTTTACCGTCAAAACTTGAAAAGATTCATAATGTCTTTCACGTTTCTATGCTACGTCAATACAGAACCGATCCATTACATGTGATTTCTCTGGTAGATGTTGAGATACAGCCTGATTTGACATATAGCGAAGAACCGATTAGAATTTTAGCTCGTGAAATCAAAGAATTGAGAAATAAACGCATAGCCCTAGTGAAGGTTCTTTGGCATAAACATGGGATCATGAAAGCTACGTGGGAACCCGAGGAAGCTATACGAAAATAGTACCCTAACCCATTTATCGATAATATTTTCAGGGACAAAAATCCTTAAGAGAGGAGAGTTGTAACAGTCCATTTTTGGTCAAATCGGAATAGTGGTTTCAGGACAAAAAATCCAAAGTCAAAATATTTATTTTATTATTTTATTAAGGCATATAGCATGATAGAATTATTGGGTGAAAGTTTCATAAAGAAATTTTACCGTTTGAATGTTTAATTTGGTTAAAAGGACTAAATCGCATAAAGATTAAAATTTGAGTTCTGTAAGTTAAATGAACCGAATGACTATAGAAATTAAATGAATGGGTACTTGTATGGTAATTAGCCCATTAATAGCATTAGTGGACGGTAATGGGCATGGATTATGTGATTTATCTTTTCCACTGAAACTAAAGCTTGAGAAAGCCATTAAACAAGTTTGAACATTTGGCCACTTTGAAGGCTTGATTAAGGTATGGTTTTAGCTCGATTTTAATGATTTTTACGTTTTTGAGATCGTTGCTTCGTATTCTAGCTAGCCCATACCCTAGATTTTGAAACTGTTAAAGATTTATCATGTTGCCATTATTGAATGCTTGAGTAATTTGATGAATTATGATAGATTTGGAAGGTTTAATGTTAGATTAATAGCTTTTGTAAAGTGATTTTTGACAAAAATATCAAAAAGGGATTAAATTGAGAAATGTTAAATGTGGTGGTTAAGAGTGTAAATAAATTGAAAATATGGGCTGCTAGTAACATGTATTAAATTCGGCTAAGCATGAGTTTGTACTAAATTGCATGAATTTGCAATTTTATGTGATAAGGACTAAATTGTGAAAATGTGAAACATTAGGGGCAAATGTGTAAATTTTCTGAATTGTAAATTATAGGCTAAATTTAATAGACCGAATGCCAAATGTGCTAAATTTTATAATATATAGATCAAGATAAGCCAAGATCAGGATTAGATCGAGGAAAAGGAAAAGTGGACGAATAGTCGATAATTTCCAACTGAGCAACTCGAGGTAAGTTTGTATAATTAGAATCAAATTTTTAAATACTTGTAAATTATTTGAAATTAAAGTATAATTGAGTAAATGGTATTGCTGAGTTCGAATGCCTAATTGATGAGAATTATTGAATACCGAGTCCCGTTTAAACTGTAGAAAGTCGTAGGATACGAGTGACATGTCACTAAGGTTACCATTTTGGTCGAGATCCTGCATGTGTTACGGACTCACCACAGCTCGTATGAGCTTACCTATATATCAGCTCGTAAGAGCTTACTATTTTTAGCTCGTCAGAGCTTACCGTTTCAGCTCAATAGAGCTTACTGCCCATCAGCTCAGGAGGAGCTTACTGAAAATACCTCGAAAGAGCGAAAATGATAATGAAATGATGGATTGCTGATTTATACACGTAATGTATATCACCTGAGTATCCCTCAATATTCTAATAGGTTCAATGGGCATAAATTCTGTTATTGGTTATGTGAAAAGCTATGTGTTTATACGGATGAATTACTCTTTATATGGATAAAGTACTGTTTATACGGATGAGTTACTGTTATCGAATGAATTATTATTTATATGATTGACAGTGAAATGTTACAAATGATGTACGTGATATATTAATTTGATATGATACAATGTATTGAGTATTAAATTGAGATAATGGATGATTATATGCACTTATGTGACTAACTTGTTGATGAATGCTTGTGTTTAGGCATTTGGTAATTGAATTGAGTATACCTTATTTATTGTCTTGATTATGTATAAATGGTAAGTTTAATTCTGAATTATACAGGCTTACTAAGCTATATAGCTTACTTTGTTGCTTTTCCATGTTTTATAGTGATTTCAAAGCTAGCTTGGATTCGGGATTCGTCGGAGACTTCACCACACTATCTACTGACTCTTTGGTACTTTTGAAACTATGTACTTTTGAAACTATGTTTTGAATATATGGCATGTGTAACTATTTTGATGTCATTTTGATTATATGTTGATAGTGATTTTGGTTATTTATGGTAGCTTGTAAATGTATATGTTTTGAGTTGTAAATATAGCCATGAGAGTTGGATTAATTTGGTGAATTTTGGTTATGTGCATATATGTGCATATATGGTTGATATTTGATGTGAGTTATGTTTGTGAATTTGTTCAAAATAAGGTATGTTTAGTAAAGGTATAGTTAATTGATTTATATATGTGATTTGGTTTGTTTTGATGGAGTAAGGTTTGAGGTTATAAGCATGTTGAATGCTGGTATTGAAAATGGTATGAATTAGTCTTAATTGTGGCTGAATTGAATGCTATTTATGATATGATTTGTGCCATTTTGGTTGTGTAGGTATATGCAAATTTGGGTGACAAAGTGGCCTAGTATATAGCCTATTTTTGTCCACACAGGTAGAGACACAGGCGTGTGTCTCAGCTGTATGTGACACACGGTCAAATTACACGGCAGTGTGTCCCCTGGTGTTGAAATTGAAATGAAGTCAGTATAGTCCACATGGTCTCACACGCGGGCGTGTGATCGGCCGTGTGGCACAAGTTAGTATACCCCCTAATTGGCACATGGCCTAGCACACGGGCGTGTGACTTGGCCGTGTTGCATAAGTCAGTATACCCTACAGGTTTGACATGGCCTAGCACACGGCTTGGCACACGGGCGTGTGTGGCCACTTTGAAGGGAACACGGGCTAGACACACGGGCGTGTGGTTGGCCGTGTGACCCAAGTCAGTAACTTCACTTGATTAGACACAGGGTTGAACAGGGGCTGGGACACGAAAATGTACTCCCATTTCAGCTGTCCACACGGCCTGTGACATGGGTGTGTCTGGTGGCAGTGTGAGACACACGGCCTGGTCACACGGGCGTGTGTCCCCTATTTTAGAGAGAAATTTTATAAGTGTTGAAAAATTTCTCGAGTTATCGGTTTAGTCCCGAACCACTCCCAATTCATGTGTAAGGCCTCGTAGGCTTGTATTAAGGACAAATTGATTGAGATTGATTGATAATTGTATGTATTGATGAAATGTATGAGAAAACCTTTTTAAGTGTGTTGTAAGTTCGGTAATGCTCCGTAACCCTATTCTGGCATTGAATACGGGTAAGGGTGTGACAGTTTAACTGCAGGTCATTGGTGTGATTTTGGGTAAGAGATGAAGCTAGAAATAGCTTTATTTTGTCCACATGGGCAGACACACGGGCGTGTTTCTAGACTATGTCTGACACACTTGGTACATGGGCGTGTGGTTAGGCCGTGTGCCCCCTGCACCTTAAATTTGAGAAAAATAGATGCTCATAATTGAGCACAAGGGCAGAGACACGGGCGTGTGTCTCAGCTGTAAGGGCTACACAGCCTAGAACACGGGCCTGTGAAAGCTGCACCTAATTTCGAAAGAATTAAATTAACCACACGGCCTAACACACGAGCGTATGGTATGGCTGTGTGTACAAGTCAGTGAGTTACATGGGGTAAGACACGACCAGTAACATGGGCGTGTCCTTTGGACCACACGGGCGTGTGAGTCCTGCAACTTGGAAATTTTTTGTAATCTCGCGAAAACTTCTTAGAGTTTTCGATTAAGTCCCGACTTGATTCTAATGCTCGTATTGGGCCTCAAAGGTCCATTTAAGGAACGTTATGAGTGATCTCAATTAATGAATAGTGATTGACATGATTTATTTGTAAATGTTTCTAAAAGTTTAGATTATGCTCTGTGACCTTGTTTCAGCGATGGATACGGGTTAGGGGTGTTACATTTAGTGGTATTAGAGCTATGGTTTAGTCGGTTCTCGGACTGTACATAACATATGTGGAGTCTAGAAATACATTCCATTATCTAACCTGTGACAGTGTGATATCTGCCAACTTTGATGAAAATTGTTTTACAAGTAGACAGATATGCTTCCAACCGAGCTAATTCCCATACTGCTGAAAGTGATACTCACGTGCCTAAGTAGAAATGCTACTTATGATGAAACGAGACTCGTAAAGGTATGAAATAAATGTTTTATAGTTAACATTTTAACGGTACACGTTAAGTGATATGTGTGTATTTATGAAAGTTAAATTTTGAGGCTTACGATCTCCAACCCCTCACCAGTACAGTTTTATACGATGAAATTTGCAAGATTCATATGGATTGGGTTCATGAATGTCGAAATACAGGGTTCAAAAGCTGAATGATTAATAATGTAGTTAGAATTGAGAATGGGTTAAT
The DNA here is from genome assembly GCA_025503065.1 of Gossypium bickii. NCBI lineage: Eukaryota > Viridiplantae > Streptophyta > Magnoliopsida > Malvales > Malvaceae > Gossypium > Gossypium bickii. Next base: position 60,288,533 of record CP106720.1, on the reverse strand, counting down.
AAGTACAGACGATATTTAAAAAAAAAAATTAGATTTTTCTATAGATTATTCTGAATATGTGATGTGATTGTTAAGGGAAAAGTTATTCATGAGTAATTGACTTATCCAGATATGATAATAACAAAACGGATTAGCTAAAAATTCTTCTGAATTGGCTCTTTCAGTGAACTGAATAATGTAAGATTATTGATGACTTTATTGGTCAGTGGAATAGTGATAAAATTGCAAAGATATTTGAATACAGCTGTTATAATTGAGTATATTACAACAATTTCTTCTGGGTACTCTATAAGTTTTGTTATTCTCAAAGGCATATGAAATTTTGCATGTTCAAATGCAATATATCGTATTGAAAGACTAGTAAATTATGATAGATGGAATTATTGTAAGTCTGGTTAATTCATGAGTGGTATTGCTCTATCATAATTGGGCTTTCTAATTCATCATAATTGATATAAGATTTGATGATAAGGTTCATGTGATGTTATTTTCTACTTCTATCGATTGGAGCCCTGAATTGTGAATGTACAAATTATATTGTCTTTATCATAGTTATTTCTACTGAGTAAGCATGACATTACTCTTCTAAATTTTCTCTAAGACATCATCAATATCTTTATTATGTAAACATGGGTTACTTGTGAAAGATATTCTTTGATCGGAGGTAATTACATTCATTACCATTATAACTATTGATTCGATCATGAGGTATGGTGATAGATATCAGAGATTATAGAAACTGTATTACTACATTGGTTATTATTAGGGCCACTTTCGGTTTTCCTTCTTTTAAGTTGAGGTGCACTATTGATGTTGAAGTGTTACTTTATTTATACAGCTGAAAATGTTAGTCAAATTATTGCACCATATGGTTTAAAATCTATCTGATGTTTATGGCTTTGGAAAAACTCAAAGCTTCAATGCTAATAATTGAAATAGCTACATTGATGACCCAGATATTACGGAAAAGATGTAAGATTTGAATGGATCGAAAAATGTTAGTAAAGCTTTGATCAGTTGAAAGCCCTATGACCGAAGCATCAGTTCTGGTTCAGTCTGAATCGGGTAAGGAATTTATTATTATAGTGATACATTATTGAATGGATTAAACTGTCTTTTGATGAAGAAAGGTAAAGTAATGGTCTATACTTCTAGCCAGATAAAGCTACTGGAAAAGAATTTCCTGATATATGATCTTGAATTGACAATTATTGTGTTTGCACTGAGAATTTGCTAACAGTATTTGTATGGTGAAAATATCATATATGTACTGATCATAAAAGTTTAAAACACCCGATGGAATAGAAATATTTGAATCTGACACAGAGTAGATGGTTTGAATTATTGAAAGACCCTGATTTGGTAATTGATTATCATTCAGAAAAGTAAATATAGTTGCTGATATTTTGATTAGAAAATTCTTTGTTTGCTTTATGAGTAATAAATACTCGATTGCTATTTTCTGATGAAATAATAATTTTAGCTGAACTTAAAGCTAAGCTGATGTTTCTATAACAGATCCGTGAAGCCCAGTAAAGTGATAATGAGTTGTAAGTTAAACGGGTACTGAATGAAATAATTATTGAACCAGGATAATAGATTTGAATCTGGTGATTATCTGTTATTCTGAGATGGAGCTTGTGTACTGAAGAACTTGGAACTTTTACAGAAATTTTTACATGAATGATCACAATGGTACTATGTCTGTTTGTCTGGGAAATGATAAAATGTAAAACGATTTGAAAAAGATGTACTGGTTAATCGGAATGAAGTATGGTATTTTTGAATCTATATTTAAATGCTAGATGTATCAACAAGATAGAGATGATACTTTCAAGATGGTTATAGTCAGTGAAAATACCGAAATGGAAATGGAACAAAGATACTATGAATTTTATATCAGGATTACCCCTGTTTATGAAAAAGAAAGATACTATTTGAGTAATTGTCGATTGTTTGACGAAGCCTGAACATTTTATCCTGGTATGAATGGATTTCTCACTTAATAGATTGCTTGAATTATATGTTCCTGAGATTATCAGATTTTATGATGTGCTAGTTTCTGTTATTTCTGATAGAGATGTACAGTTTATATTCTGATTCTGAAACAAGGTACAAGAAACTCTGGATATACGATTACATATTAGCACCATATTTCATTCTCAGACGGATAATCAATCTGAACATATGATTCAGATTTTTGAAGATATGTTTTAGTGCTGTATTTTAGAATTCAAAGGCAATTGAAAAAGAAATATTTGCCATTAGTTGAATTTGTATATAGTATCAGTTAACAGTCAAGTATAAAATTTTACCGTATGAGATTTTATATGGTCACAAGTGTAAAACTCCAGTGTTTTGGACTAAGTTCAGTTAGAAAAGATACATGAAGTTGGTTTAATTTGTTGAAAGCAAAGAAAAGCGAAAGGGATCTGGGACAGTCTAAAAGCAGTATTTGATCGTCTGAAATCCGATGTGAATCTAAAAATGAAAAGAAAGAGTTTCAAATTGGCGAAAAAATATTTTTGAAAGTTTTGCCATGGAAGAAAGTTCCCCGGTTTGGCCGTAAACGCAAATCAAGCACCTGGTCTATCGGGTCATATAAGATTATGGAAAAGAATTAGACTTGTTGTGTATTGATTGTTATTATTATCAAATATTTATAGAATTCACAATGTTTTTATGAGTATATGTGTTATGACAGTATCGATCAGACCCATCATCTGTTATTGCTTTGATAAATGTTAAATTCAGCCTGACACGACTTATAGTGAGAGATTGATTGAAATTCTAGCACTTGAAGAGAAAAACTGAGAAATAAAAGGTAGCTTTAACAAACATTTTCTGACAATGACATGATATAGAGGGAGCTACCTAGGAACTGAAGGAAAGTATGAGAAAGTAATATCTGAATCTCTTTACTAGTGAAATTTTTTAGGACGAAAATTCCTTAAGGGGGAGAGTTGTAACAGCCCAAATTCGGTGAAATCAGAACAGTGGTTTTGGGACCACAAATTCGAGCCAAAAATAAATTTTATTTTTATTTTATTATATGGACCGTATTATGTTAAAAAAGTCATGTGAAAATTTTGATACGAAAATTTTACCGATTATGTGTTTAATTACGGGAAGGGCTAAATCGCATAAAATACAAAAGTTGAATTCTAGTAGCTATAAGGATTAAATAGCTATGGAATTCAAAACTAAAGGTCCTTATATGGTAATTAGACCATTAAAGAGAAGTATGTAGATATTTTGGTATGACTCATCCATGATAAAATATAAAAAAGGCTAAGGACTAAATTGGAAAGATAACAAGTTAATTAAATGACAATTTAATTAAATGAAAAAGAAAACAATTTCTTATCATCTTCCCCAAATATTTCCATGGAAACCCTAGGAGAGAGGAAGAAGACTTATCAAGCTTATTTGGGGTAATCAAGCCCCATTTTTAATAATTTTGATATTTTTGAAACTGGGATATATTAATCTATCTATTTGGGGGATCAATTTGTAAATTTATCAAAGTATGAAAAATGGGTTTTGGACGGATATGCTGAAAATTAGAAATTTATGGTAGAAAATGAAAGGTTTTTGATAGATAAACAACTTTTACAAAGTGATTTTAATGAAAACATGATTTAGGGACTAAAATGTAAAGTTGTAAAATTGAAGAAAAATGCTGAATTTTTATGAATACATGTGCTGTAAATTTTTTCATGGGATTTTGGTTAGGCTTGAAATAGGGAGTAAATTGCACAAGTTTCATTTTCTGAGCCTAGGGACGAAACGGGAATTTATGGAAAAGTTAGGGGCAATGTGGCAATTTTGCCTAGGATGTAAATTGAGTCCAAATGTATATGAGATGTGTGAATTTGATGCTAAATTTACTCGTATAGATCCGGATAGACCAAATTCGGAGTTATAACAAGGAAAAGAGGAAAATGTCGGATTAGTATATGTTTGTACACGAACCTTTGTCGAGGTAAGTTCATGTAACTAAATTGTGTTTATTTACATGCTTGCATTGGTTGTGTTTATATAAATTGTATAAATGTCATGAGTATGATTACATATCTGATCAAGCCCGATAAATAAAAATGTTTAAATTAAATTATAATGTCTGATAGATAGTAAAGAATAAACGATGAAAATGCTAATTTTATGCTTGGAATGAGATCATTTGAATTATATGGATGTTATAGATGAATGAAATAATCACATACCAAAAAATACTTGAAAATGTTAAATCCCGTTTAAATAAATGAAAATCGATGGATAAATGTAATTGCCGAAATGAATGAGGTCCTGCATTTTTTGTAGAATGAATTAGGCTCGAACGAGGAATCCTAATGACTTCATTACAGAAAGGATTTATCCTGTATAAGTAATCCCGATATAAGTCCTCTTGAGCATATGTTATGGATTAGATTTAGCCCGGACAGGTAATCCAGGTCAAGCTCTCTAGAGCATATGTCATAAAAAGGATTTAGCCTGGACTGACAATCCAGTTGTATACATGTGTGGCTCGAGAGTGTACTCTCTGAATTTGTACCTTACGGGTACTATTGGACATGAATTTACGGATGGTGTTCGAGTGTACAACCTGTATATCCATCAATATTTCAGACAAATTCAACGGGTAAAAGTTCTTGACAGGAGAAGATATGTAACACCCTAAGCTCGGCATGGACGTTATAGCCGAATCTTGCGACGTCACATGGTAGTGTTTTCGAAATAAATGAGTTGTTGTAAAAACCTCTTTTCGAATTAGCCTTATTACCAAATCTTATGTTAATTCTAGGATGCGTCGTTCATTTTCAAAACGTATTTCATTATCACAAAAGTATTCTCTTTCAAAACGATATTAATTTTCAAAACGTCACTTATTGCGGAAGCTTTTTAAATCAGTTTTCGTATTTGATTGTGTTTTGTTAAAACATTTGATTCGTGTTGAAAACTCAATTAACCCTATTACTAGTAGTTGTAAACCCAAAATAATAGAAATCCCAAATTAACCATGAAAATCCAAAAAGGCCATTATTACAGTATAATACCCCAAAATAAAATCAAACTTTTACTTAAGTACTAAAATAGAATGAAATGGGTCATGTGGCCACCGTTGAGTCCTCCGCCCCACCAATCTGCCTACGTTTGGGGATTACCTGTACAGTTAAAACAGAAGGGTGAGTTTATGAAAACTCAGTGTGTAATCCCAAATAGCACAAGCAGGCATGCATGAAGGTAATCACGATGCAGGCCTAAGCCCTATTCGAGAATCGATGTGGTATCAGTTTGGGCTTTAGCCCATCTTAGTACAGAGGCAGTCACGCTTTTGGGCCTTGGCCCATTACAATATCGGTAATCAGTACAATATCAGAATATGCAGTATACAAGTCCTACCCAGCCAGCCTCTACACTCCATCTCTGTCCAACCCTACACTCCATGTGGGGATATAATCAACCCACCCATCCTTCCACTCCAAGTAGTATCGGTTGCGGCACTAGACAGTAGTTTGCAGCTGAGCTGCCAGTAAGTTAGGCTCGGAGCCTTTCAGTACACTTCCTCCGATCCATATAAACCCATCCTCATACAATGCATCATACAATCATGTCATTCCAAATCATGGTATCATATATGTATTCAGTATAGTTTTAACAGCATGTTCACAATACGGTCGTACATGGATATATAAAGTACATGGATATAACAGTCATTCAGTCAATTAGGGATCTAGGTAATCTTACCTACCCTACAGTAGGTCCACAGTTGACTCAGACGACCCGTGCAACCTTAGCAGTCAAAACAGTAAAAATGGGCCCACAAGCCCATATAATTTGCCCATGTGGGTCCACACGCTCGTGTGGCCTACAAGGCCCAAAATGGCCTTAGCCGTGTGGATCACAAGGCCTGGCCCAATAATCCCACACGCCCGTGGGGCCCACACGGCCCGATTCGGCCCAGCCTATGAATCGTAGAGGGCCTGGCTCGTCAATCACACGCTTGTGTTGTAATATCCCGGGTTAGGGGCTATTTAGTTGTGGCATGTTTTGCATGTGTTTGGTATGCTGTGTTGTTGTTTGTGTTGTGTCGGGGTTTAATTGTAGGCTAGGTGTGTGCCTGAGTAGGTAGGAAAATTTTAATTTTTGGCCTTAGGTGTAGGGAGCTGATAGAGTTGGGGTTTAAGAAAATAAATTGGAGTTTTATTGCACAAATGAAGAGCTGGCAGAGTGGTAAAGGAGGAGCTTGGTGTGGCGTCATCTGCAAGGGGGAGAAGTCTTGAGTTCAAGCTGCGAAATTCTCATTTTGGGTCTCCATTTTGACGGCATAGGATGGAAGAGTTGTATGTAGTTTAAATTCTACCTTGGACCAAGTCTTCATATTCGAATGGAGGGTGGAGAGAAAAAGGGAGTGTGACTTGGTCCACTCATTTGAAATGAGTGGTGGTGAGTATTTGGGGGATTTGGCCGAAATTTGGGGGGAGTTGGAAGGGGGAGTGACGGCATAGTGTGGGTAAAGGGAAGGCCGAATGTACCTAGGCACTTTGGTACATTTTCGGTCAAGTTTTTGGTAAGCAAAATTCCTTTTTCTTTGTTCACTTTGGGAGCCGAAAGTCTAAGCATCTCTTTTGACACATTTTCTTAGTATGTTCGGTCACTTTTTGGGTCAAGAGCAAAAGTTCAGTTAGCCGAAATTCCTTTGGTTTTCACTCATTATTTGGTTTTCTTTGCTTCCTAAAACCGTAAGTCAAAAGGTGTGATTGCCGAATTTCTTTTGCACTTTGTCTTCTACATTTGGGTTGTTGGCCGAATGCTTTCCTTCCTATCTTCCTCTTCTCTATTTTGTGGAAACCGAAACTAGTATTCCCTCTTCTCATATCTCATATTTTTCCTTTCCTTTTGAAACACTAAAGCCGAAATTTACCTTGCCTAAACCGAAAATTCCTATTCATTTCATCCGTATCTTTTCATCTCAAGCACCTACCATTTTTTCCATTTTTCTTTCTTCTCTTCTTAAGACCTTGACCGAATCTTTTATTTTTCTTTTGGTACAAGTCTTGGCCGAATCTCTTGTGGTTCTCTCCTAGTGTGGTTGGCCGAATCTTGGTTTTGGTAAGTAAAGGGGTAAGTGATTGGTTGTTGCTAGTTTAATCTTGGTTTTGACTAAGTCGGGGTGATAAAGGACTATGATTATTCTCTTTTAAGGTGTAGCCAATTGCTGATTAAAGAAGGAACCATTGTGGTTCGGGTTTGGGAGGAAACCAAATCTATCGAAGGTAAGAGTTTAAAAGTAAGCCCTTTGGTTTGATAGCTTTGGCCGAATGCTATGGATGCCTAATCCCTTTGTTTGGCCAATTGTAGGAGTTAGCAATCAAGGGACTTAGATCGCTTTGGGTCAGGATTTCTAGGCTCGTATTATCAGGTGTGTAAACTAACACACTAATACTTGGTAATGTTGTTAATTAAACCTGTTTGCCTGTTAAAAACCATAACAGTATGATGGATGATGGGATACCCAAATGGGGTATGTGTACGGATCCGGGTAAGTCTATTTTATTACCAGTCCTATTACGGATACTTTGGGTATGATGATCTATGCTATATATATGTATATGCTATGAGATGCTATGTTGGACATGGTTGCATGAGTTACATGATTTGCATATGGTACATGAGTCGAGTATGTCATGTATGGGTGATATGAGAGGAGGGAGCGGTGATATTTTGTCTTGTGAGCACCAGTGCTTTGGTAGCACACTTTGTGACTTTGGGTCACAGAGGTTTGGCACCTCAGAGGTTTGGTACCTCAGCGTCTCGTCCCAGTGGCTCAGTACCACGGTGGGTTGGCCCCACAGATGATTATACGGGATTAGCGCCGATGTTTTGGTAACACACACGATGGGTTGGCCCCATCACACGATTTGTGACTACGGTCACGGTGCTTTGGTAGCACATTGTGTCTTTGGGACACCAGAGGTTTGGCACCTCATTGCGACTTGTCCCCGTGGTTTGACCACCACCGTGGGTTGGCCCCACTTGAGATATGGGATAAATCGCTAGTGTTTTGGTAAACACACGATGGGTTGGCCCCATCATTGATTTGTGACTTCGGTCACGGTGCTTTGGTAGCACATTGTGTCTTTGGGACACCAGTGGTTTGGGACCACATTGATGGATAATGTGTCTTTGGGACACGGTGTTTTAGTAACACATTGTGACTATACGTCACCGGTGGTTTGGCACCACCGGTGGTTTGGTACCACACGGGGTAGAAAAGGTGTATGGATGGTTAGGATCGGGTTGCATTAATTATGTTGCTATGTATGATGTGTGTTAGCATGTTGTTTTATCGGAGCGGGGTTTACACTTTGAGTCACTCGACTCACCCTCTCCTTTGACATTTGGGTGACTCGAGACGCGGACTTGGAGCCGGGATGGACTCGGGGTGCACATGCCATGCTCTAATAAAAGTTTTGCTCAGTTTATTGCATTTGGGTACTTTAGTTTATTTATCTTTATTTGGGTTTATCTTGGATTTGTAAAAGCTTTCTAAGATGTGCTTTATGATGTTTATATTTTTACATTAGATTTTAATATGCTGTAACAAAAATAACTTGGTGCGAATTTTGATTAAAATTTGGAAAGACGACGTTTTCAAATCAACAAAGCGATATGTTTTTGGAACTATACCATCGGGTATCACACCGTTTTCATAATTGAATGAAAAACAATCAGACTCAAACTTGAAACCAAAATTTTTCTAAGACTTAATATTCAACCACTCGTTTTCAAAAAGAAACAAAGTTTTATCAAGTCTATTTAGTACAAATTTGAAATTTTCAACACGTTTTCCCTCGTAACATACCGATTCGGTCGTGGTGTTTGGACCGGGTTTGGGGTGTTACAATTATAATATCGAGCTAAGTTCAAAAAGCTTTGTGTGGGCTTGAGGCCCAAACTGTTTTCAAAAGTTTGTTTTAAGTGTTTTTGGGATGGAATACATGGTTTACAAGGCATGGCACCGAGTCTCCGGCACCAGTTCGCCCAGGTAAGTAACTCTAAACTCTTTTGTGAATTATTATTTGTAGAAGGGTAGGTGATATGGAACGTAGTTAGATTTATAGGACTTGAACCCTAGGATTAGATCACTCAAACACTCGAACTAAAGCATAAGACTTAAAGCACTAAACCAATCTATGACTCACCACGGGGCTGGGGTGTGGTAACTCACATGCACGCATGTCAGGAGAGGATCAGGGAAGAGCTTGGTATTTAAGCGGTCCTCGTGACTCACCTCCTCTTCGCAGTATCCCACAGTGCGTAGCTCGAGTTCACCACGACCAAGAAGGCTCGATCATAGACTTAACCTAACGACTAAAACCGAAAAAGGAATTAGCCATGTTTTGAAAATACAACAACAACCCTAATGTTTTCAAACTTTTTGCAATAAACTCTTTCAAAAGCGAGAACGTCACTTTTACAACGAATTTCTCGATTTGTGAAAATTACAAAAATGCCCTTAGGGTAAATTTACTAAAATGCCTCGGTTTATAAAATAGCAACCCAAAGATTTTGCCCAAAATTTCAATGATGTTGCGAAATTCAAACACTACATTTTACACAATATCAATCGAAAATTTTGATTTTGGAAATTTACTAAAACGCCCTCGGTTTGTGAAAATTACCAAAATACCCCACAGTTTCAAAACGAAGTATTTTACAAAATTTTCAAGGAACACTCTCAAATTTTTGGAATTTCAAATTGACCGGGTTTACTGAAAGTTTTAAAATATCGTTTATTACGAAAACACCTCGTAGGAAAATGACGAAAATACCCTTGGGTTAGAAATGGCAAAGAATGTCAGAAGAGTGAATAGGTATGGAAAGGATTAAGGAATGAATGTATAATCTCTTTTGGGTGAATAGGATAGAAGATTGAAACCTTGGTTGCTCGAAAGAACCACGATTAAACTCTATCCATAAAATTTCTTTGCGGTTAAGAAAGTGGAACGATATTAATGCATAAAAATCTTTTAATCGTAAGCGTAGATCGTTAGACATGAGCACTCGAGGCGAACGTGGTCGTAATACTCGTGGTAGAGGTAGGGTAGAATGACGGTTTACGAACCCGTAGGATCCGGTCAAGGGTCGAAAATGAGAGATTGGGATTCGCCACCGGTGGAAGTGGTGAGTTCAGGATCAATTTGGAGATGATGCGATGTCACGCGAGCGTCTTTGCGGGTGTTAGAAAGGGTAGCTGGTGTAAGTGGTGGTGCGGGAGTTAGGAAATCTGTTCTGAGCGACTCCGGGCTAACAGGGCCGAAGTTCTTCCGAGTGTATCGGGTGTTGCTCCAAAGATTTGCCGAATATTGGGAGGCAAGCGAGGCGGATCATGGACGATCGGACTTGTGGTGAGGAGAAGTTGAAGGGCATCGACGCTTCTTCGGGATGAGTCATATCGGTGGTGGCTCACCGTTCGGAACGATGTGGCGGTGAGGATCGACATGGGATTATTTTAGAAGCTGCATATCAAAAGAAGTACATCGGGGCTAGCTACATCGACTCAGTGAAAGGCATTTTCGAGACTTGTTCAGGGAGTAAATCATTCTTGAGTCGAGGTGAGTTCTGGTGAGTAGGTATGCGAGGGCATTGTAGCACTGAGCATGAGAGGTGTGTTCGCGTTCGAGGGCGGGCCGAGGCGAGTTGAGGCTGCTGATTGCTCCTCAGGAGCGCGAGTTTCTTTGTCTTAGTCGAGAAGGCTAAGGTAGCCGAAGGTGTTAAGGAGTCGATAAGACAAGGCATGGGCAGGAGTAGGCTTAAGAGGAGCTTTGGGTCTTGGGGATCGTCCGCAATCCGCAGAGAGAGGGCTAGACCGAGTGGGCGAATCGATGCGCTAGGTTTGTTCTTTGCTAAGCGAGACCGCCGATGATGTAATCCGCAGGGAAATCTCATTGGGGTGGTTGTTGGGTGGTGGAAAAGGTTGCTTCGAGTGTGGTTCTCGGATCATCGCATTAGGGGCTCGTCCGCGTAGGATGGCCGTGGATTCAATCACGAGAGTCGGGCCGTGTCGATTCAGAGGTAATGGACCGCCACCACAGAGGCCGTGGTAATGGCGAGAGGTGGTAATGGATTTGGTCGAGGTCGTGGAGCACAGGCGAGAGGCGGGTAGTTACGAGGCACGGCACTGGTTTGGTGGTGTATGCGCTAGGCGCGCGAGAAGCGGCGACGCACCGGGCGTAATCACAAGTGCGTTTTTGATTTTTGGTTCTCCCTATCTTGCTTTAATTGACTTGGGTTCTACGATTCGTATGTTGCTAGTAGTATAGTTGAGACCATGGACTTAGATCTCAGAGATATCTTCAGGCGGATGACCGTACTTAGCCCTCTAGGTCACTCTGTAGTTGTAGATAAGTCTGTATAAGGGTGTACCCTAGAACTCCAAGGGGTAGTTTTCTTTGCCGATCCGATGGAACCGCCGTTTGGGGAGTTCGATCGATTCTCGGAATGGGTGGGTGGTGAAGTACCGAGGCCAAGGTGGATTCTTGCGACCAAGCGCATGGTTCTATCATCGGATAAGGGAGATGAAGTGATTATGATAGGTAATAGGAGAGATTACTTATCCAACGTGGTATCGGCACTAAAAGTCGTAAAGATGGTCGGGAAGAAAGGGCGTGAAGCGTATGTGGTTCATGTGTATGCCTTGGAGGCTAAAGAGTCCATTGTTGAGAAGGTTCGCATTGTTAAGGAATTTGTGGATGTGTTTCAGGAGGAGCTTAGGGTTTGCCACCGGATCGTGAGGTAGAGTTTGGGATAGATCGCTACTGTGGATCGCTGCGCGGTGTCTATTGCTCCATATAGGATGGCACCAAAGGAATTGGTGGAGCTTAAGGCTCGATTCGGAGAGCTGTTGGATCGAGGCTTCATTAGGCCAAGTGTTTCGCCGTGGGGAGCGCGGTGTTATTTCGTCAAGAAGAAGGGCGGCTCGATGCGGATGTGTATCGACATCGCCAACCGAATAAAGTGACGATTAAAAACAAGTATCCGTTACCACGGATAGATGACTTGTTTGATCGGTGAAAAGGTGCATCGGTGTTTTGAAGATCGATTTGAGGTCCAGGTACCATCGGTTGAAAGTTAAGGAAGCGGATATCCATAAGACAGCGTTTGGACTCGGTATGGGCACTCACGAATTCTGGTAATGCCGTTCGGGTTGACTAACGCTCCGCAGACTTTCATGGATATGATGAATAGGGTGTTTAATTTGATATCTGGATCGTTTCGTCGTGGGTTTTATTGGCGACATCTTGGTCTACTCAAGGTCGGAAGAAGAGCATGATGCACACTTGAGAGTGGTGTTGCAAATTTTGAGGAGAAGCAACTCATGCTAAGTTCGGTAAGTGTGAGTTCGGCTTAGTGAAGTGACGTTTTTGGGTCATGTAGTATCACGGTGAGGGATTAGAGTAGATCCTCGGAAGGTTGAGGCGGTTTTGGATTGGAAGCCTCCTAAGTCGATTCTTTGAGATTCGGAGTTTCTGGGTTTGGCAGGATACTCTAGAAGGTTTGTTGAGGTTTTCGTTAATTGCAAAGCACCGATGACTAAGTCATTAAGAAAGGGAGTTCCGTTAGCTTGGGTGAGAAGCAGCAGGAGAGTTTTGATAAGTTGAAGAAGATCTTGACAGAGGCTCCTGTGTTAATTCAACCTGAGGCTGGTAAGGAATTCACAGTGTACTGCGACGCATCACATACGGGATTGGGTTGTGTGCTGATGCAAGAGGGTAAGGTTGTGGCTTACGCTTCTCGGCAGCTGAGGCCACACGAGGTCAACTATCCGACGCACGACTTGGAGCTAGCAGCTGTAGTCTTTGCTCTAAAAATCTGGAGGCACTATTTGTACGGAGAGAAGTCAATCGTCTACACAGATCATAAGAGTTTGAAGTACCTATTGACTCAGAAGGATCTGAATTTGAGGCAGCGAAGATGGGTCGAATTGCTCAAGGACTACGATTGTTCGATTGAATATCACCCGGGCAAGGCTAACGTGGTGGCAGACGCGTTGAGCCGTAGGGTTGTTTCAGACTTAAGAGCTTTGTTTGCCCATTTGAGTTTGTACGACGACGGGAGTATTCTGGCAGAGCTGCGAGTTAAGCCTACTTGGGTTGAGCGGATCAAAAGAAAGCGATTAGAGAGGCGAGGTTACGAGTGCGCGAAGGTTACAAGTGCGAATGGTGGTTTGGAGGGTTCTGACTTGTCTAGTGATGAGGTTACGTGCTTTCAAGGAAGGCTTGTATGCCTAAAGATGTTGAGCCGAGGCGGAGAGGATTCTTCAGACGCACATGAGCCCTTATGCTATGCATCTGGAGGTAGCAAAATGTATAAGGATCTTAGAGAAGCGATTTTGGTGGCACGGCTTGAAGAAAGAAGTGACGAGTTTGTTGGGAAGTGTCGACTTGTCGTGAGTCAAGCGGAACATCGATTACCGTCGGGTTTGCTTGACACTGTGAAAATTCCTCGATGGAAATGGGAAAGGATAACTATGGATTTCGTCGGTGGTTTACGCTACGCCAAGCAAGAAGGATTCGATTTGAGTTATCGTGGACCGTCGACTAAGTCGGCCCATTTTATTCGGTGAGAGTGGACTATTCACTTGAGAGATTGGCGAAGCTTTATGTGTCGAGAGATAGTGAGGCGCACGGCGTTCGATTCGATAATCTCGAGATAGGGATCCGAGGTTCACGTCGAGGTTCGAGAGCGTTGCATCGAGCTACGGAGTACTGCGCTTGGATTTCAAAGACGGCTTTTCACCCGCAAACCGACGGGCAATCGAAAAGGTCATTCAGATCTTGGAAGACATGTTGAGAGGTTGTGTTCTGGACTTCAGGGGCAGTTGGGATGAGTTTCTGCCGTTGGCGAGTTCGCCTATAACAACAGCTACCAAGCGAGCATTAAGATGGCTCCGTATGAGGCGCTGTATGGCGGAGAAGTGCCGCTCACCTACATGTTGGACAGAGTTAGGTGAACGTCGATTGTTGGGACCCGAGTTGGTTCTTTGAGACGCAGAAGACAAGGTTAAGTTGATTCGAGCTCGTTTGAAGGAAGCTTGGACCGGCAAAGTCTTATACCGATCTTAAGCGAAGAGATATAGAGTTATTTGTGGGAGATCGGGTTTTCTTAAAGGTCTCACCTTGGAAGAAGGTCTTTGAGGTTTGGCGAGTAAAAGGCAAGCTAAGTCCGAGGTTCATTGGGCCGTATAAGGTATTGAGACGAGAAGTTGGACCCGATGGCGTATCGGCTTGAGTTGCAGCAGAGCTTAGTCGATTCACGATGTTTTTCACGTGTCGATGCTTTGAGGTATCGTTCGAGATCCATCACATGTAGTAGCGATGGAGAGATCGAGGTAAATTCGGATTTGACTATGGAAGAGGAAACGCATGCGATTCTTGATCGGGATGTGAAGGTTCTGCGTAGAAAGTCCGTGCCTTTGGTTAAGGTTCTTTGGCGGAATCATGGTGTGGAGGAAGCCACGTGGGAACCGAGGATACGATGAGAGGCAGCAATACCCGCAACTCTTTTGATCGAGGTAATTTCGAGTAGAAATTATTTTAAGAGGGGTAGAACCGTAATATCCCGGGTTAAGGGCTATTTAGTTGTGGCATGTTTTGCATGTGTTTGGTATCTTTGTGTTGTTGTTTGTGTTGTGTGGGGTTTAATTGTAGGCTAGGTGTGTGCCTGAGTAGGTAGGAAAATTTTAATTTTTGGCCTTAGGTGTAGGGAGCTGATAGAGTTGGGGTTTAAGAAAATAAATTGGAGTTTTATTGCACAAATGAAGAGCTGGCAGAGTGGTAAAGGAGGAGCTTGGTGTGGCGTCATCTGCAAGGGGGAGAAGTCCTGAGTTCAAGCTGCGAAATTCTCATTTTGGGTCTCCATTTTGATGGCATAGGATGGAAGAGTTGTATGTAGTTTAAATTCTACCTTGGACCAAGTCTTCATATTCGAATGGAGGGTGGAGAGGAAAAAGGGGAGTGTGACTTGGTCCACTCATTTGAAATGAGTGGTGGTGAGTATTTGGGGGGATTTGGCCGAAATTTGGGGGGAGTTGGAAGGGAGGAGTGACGGCATAGTGTGGGTAAAGGGAAGGCCGAATGTACCTAGGCACTTTGGTACATTTTCGGTCAAGTTTTTGGTAAGCAAAATTCCTTTTCTTTGTTCACTTTTGGGAGCGAAAGTCTAAGCATCTCTTTTGACACATTTTCTTAGTATGTTCGGTCACTTTTTGGGTCAAGAGCAAAAGTTCAGTTAGCCGAAATTCCTTTGGTTTTCACTCATTATTTGGTTTTCTTTGCTTCCTAAAACCGTAAGTCAAAAGGTGTGATTGCCGAATTTCTTTTGCACTTTGTCTTCTACATTTGGGTTGTTGGCGAATGCTTTCCTTCCTATCTTCCTCTTCTCTATTTTGTGAAAACCGAAACTAGTATTCCCTCTTCTCATATCTCATATTTTTCCTTTCCTTTTGAAACACTAAAGCCAGAAATTTACCTTGCCTAAACCGAAAATTCCTATTCATTTCATCCAGTATCTTTTCATCTCAAGCACCTACCATTTTTTCCATTTTCTTTCTTCTCTTCTTAAGACCTTGACCGAATCTTTTATTTTTCTTTTTGGTACAAGTCTTGGCCGAATCTCTTGTGGTTCTCTCCTAGTGTGGTTGGCCGAATCTTGGTTGGTAAGTAAGGGTAAGTGATTGGTTGTTGCTAGTTTAATCTTGGTTTTGACTAAGTCGGGGTGATAAGGGACTATGATTATTCTCTTTTAAGGTGTAGCCGATCTTTGATTAAAGAAGGAACCATTGTGGTTCAGGTTTGGGAGGAAACCAAATCTATCGAAGGTAAGAGTTTAAAAGTAAGCCCTTTGGTTTGATAGCTTTGGCCGAATGCTATGGATGCCTAATCCCTTTGTTTGGCCGATTGTAGGAGTTAGCAATCAAGGGACTTAGATCGCTTTGGGTCAGGATTTCTAGGCTCGTATTATCAGGTGTGTAAACTAACACACTAATACTTGGTAATGTTGTTAATTAAACCTGTTTGCCTGTTAAAAACCATAACAGTATGATGGATGATGGGATACCCAAATGGGGTATGTGTACGGATCCGGGTAAGTCTATTTTATTACCAGTCCTATTACGGATACTTTGGGTATGATGATCTATGCTATATATATGTATATGCTATGAGATGCTATGTTGGACATGGTTGCATGAGTTACATGATTTGCATATGGTACATGAGTCAGTATGTCATGTATGGGTGATATGAGAGGAGGGAGCAGTGATATTTTGTGCTGACGAGCACCAGTGCTTTGGTAGCACACTTTGTGACTTTGGGTCACCAGAGGTTTGGCACCTCCAGAGGTTTGGTACCTCAGCGTCTCGTCCCAGTGGCTCAGTACCACAGTGGGTTGGCCCCTGAGATGATTATCTGGGATTGACGCCTTGGTGTTTTGGTAACACACGATGGGTTGGCCCCATCACACGATTTGTGACTACGGTCACCCGGTGCTTTGGTAGCACATTGTGTCTTTGGGACACCAGAGGTTTGGCACCTCATTGCGACTTGTCCCAATGTGGTTTGACCACCGTGGGTTGGCCCCACTTGAGATATGGGATAAATGCTCGCTAGTGTTTTGGTAACACACGATGGGTTGGCCCCATCATTGGATTTGTGACTTCGGTCACGGTGCTTTGGTAGCACATTGTGTCTTTGGGACACCAAAGTGGTTTGGGACCACATTGATGGATAATGTGTCTTTGGGACACGGTGTTTTGGTAACACATTGTGACTATACGTCGTCACGGTGGTTTGGCACCACCGGTGGTTTGGTACCACACGGGGTAGAAAAGGTGTATGGATGGTTAGGATCGGGTTGCATTAATTATGTTGCTATGTATGATGTGTGTTAGCATGTTGTTTTATCGGGAGCGGGTTTACACATCTGAGTCACTCGACTCACCCTCTCCTTTGACATTTCAGGTGACTCGTAGACGCGGACTTGGAGCCGGGATGGACTCGGGGTGCACATGCCATGCTCTAATAAAAGTTTTGCTCAGTTTATTGCATTTGGGTACTTTAGTTTATTTATCTTTATTTGGGTTTATCTTGGATTTGTAAAAGCTTTCTAAGATGTGCTTTATGATGTTTATATTTTTACATTAGATTTTAATATATCTTTGTAACAAAAATAACTTGGTGCGAATTTTGATTAAAATTTGGAAAGACGACGTTTTCAAATCAACAAAGCGATATGTTTTTGGAACTATACCATCGGGTATCACACCGTTTTCATAATTGAATGAAAAACAATCAGACTCAAACTTGAAACCAAAATTTTTCTAAGACTTAATATTCAACCACTCGTTTTCAAAAAGAAACAAAGTTTTATCAAGTCTATTTAGTACAAATTCGAAATTTTCAAATACGTTTTCCCTCGTAACATACCAGATTCGGTCGTGGTGTTTGGACCGGGTTTGGGGTGTTACATGTGTCTGATCACACGGCCTACTACACGAGCGGCCATAAGCTTGTGTGGTGTCGACAGACTCACTTTTCGGCTTTTCGCCGATTTCTGTTTGCAAAGTTGTGTTTACACACCTGTTTTGATTTTTACGGCTAAAACTCTCGAACACTCTCGGTACCTAAAATTAGCAATATATACTTGATTAAACCGTCGAATTCATCAAAATCCTGAAGCAAGGTAATCACTTTCGAGCGGTATGTCATTACCTTAAATCGAGTAGCAGGAATTCCCCGCCTTCAGAACGTTGATGAGCGATAAACAACCATTCGATCAGCCCTAATAATGATTAGAACAACACCACAATTAGGCTTTAACTTACAATTGATCAAGACCCCAAAACCCGAAAATAGTTTAGAACCCAATATGACACTTACCGACGATAACCAAAGCCCCCAACACACCAATCACTGTAGCAGCACCAACCAATTCACGGTTTTTCGCTTATACCAAAGATACCAAAACCATTGTCTTAGAAAATAACCAAGGAAGAATTGATAGAAGATAGAATCGATACTTACCAATCACGAGTGAAGACACGTGGCACACAATGAGGGGATAATCTGATTACCACTATCAAAAAAAGAAAAAGAGGGGAAGAAAAGATAGAGATTTGGTAGAGAGGGAAGGGAATAAACGGCAAAGAATTTGGGGAACCAAAGAGTGGGTGCTGAAATTGGAAAAAGAAAGAAGTAATCATATTTTCTTTGGTAAATTCCCCCCTAATCCCTTAATTTTCTCCCCACATCCCTAACTTCCCTCCTAAAACCATCCGTCACACTCCCACTAACCTTCAAACTCCCCCAAACCGTCCACTGCAATCTCCTTAACAACTAAATTTAAATTCCAGTCAAACACTTCACTATTTCGGCTAAACCAAAACACCCACATGGCACAAGCAGCAAAATAAAACACTCTCTTGCACGCACAGGGATTCAAACTTAAGACCACCAGCATCTTGACATTCCACTTAACCACCAGACCAGCAGGCCTATTCTGACATATTTTACCAAAATTTAATTATAAGCCTACTGATTTAAGATTGGGGTTTATTCATTTAAAAACAAAATTTTGCCAAAGCTAATGCTTGAACCTAAGACTTCTCAGACTCTCCCAGAAAACTTAACCACTGAGGCAGACATATATTTGTATCACAAACATATAGAAATAAATATTAAGGATTTTTGGGGCGTTACAAGATATGAACAAGAAATGAGTTATTTCACATAGTGACTTGAAATACATGAAATTGACGATACGTGATAACTAATCTTTCGGAACAATGGAAATCAAGGTCTCCACCATTGATAAGCTACGTCTCGTAGCAAAGAAGCAACACATTTTATGCATTCTTTAGAAGCCAGTGACATTTCATCAAATCCTTGGATTGTATTCTCTAGCCAAAACTCAGCTTTCTCAGCATCGTCATCACTGGTGGCCGTGAACTTTTCAGCCCCATACTTATAAATTTTGTTGATCAAAGGTTTATTCAACAGATTCAGATTCATAATCGGAGGCACAACTAAATTCTGAGGAGGGTTAGGCGGGGGCGGAGGTTGTAAAACAGCTGAATTAGTTCTTACGTACTGAGTGAACCACTCATTCATCATTTAGAAGAAGGCTTGTTTAGCCTCTCCCTCCTGAATGCTAGTAGCCGGTCTCGAATCAGATGGCGTTGTCCCTTGAGCAGGAGCAGGCGCATTGCTTTCAACATCGTCAGTTATGGCTCTTTTGGGATCCATTACTATATGAGAAACACGTTTTACACGTTAGGATTCATCACACTATCACATTTCATATATATGGCATGTATTGCTAGACTCTCATATGCTACATTAGTCCGAGAATTGACTAAACCGTAGCTTTGATACCAATCAAATTGTAACACCCCTAACCGGTAACCATCGCCGGTCTAGCGATAAAGGCATTACCGAACAAATTGGATCCTTTTTCAGACATGTCATGGCATAATTCAACAAAACAAATCAAAGTGTCCCTTAAATAGGTCTTTGAGACCTTAAACATGCTTTAGAAAGGGGTCGGGACTAAATCGAACACAAACGAAAATTTTCAAAATTTTAAAAAATTTTCAAAGTTACAGAGATCACACGCCCATGTGGGCAGGCCGTGTGCCTCCCGCGGCCTCAGACATGCCCGTGTGTCTAAGCCGTGTCAAAACAGGGCATACATACTGACTTGTCCACACGACCGTGGACATGCCCGTGTGCCTCACCCGTGGTCGCTATTGATTTGCACCACATGGCCTGTCACACGCCCGTGTGTCCAGCCCGTAGTCGAGTCTGACTTATTTTTAAATACAACCATGAGGGAACTGGTCGAGGCACACGCCCATGTACTCAATCGTGTAGGCAATTATAGGCCATTTGCAAGACCAAATTGCAACCCACACTTTGGGTCATTCCTATAAGCACAATTAAGCACCAATCCAAGCATCAAAGGCAACCAAAACATACCAAAATGTACATCATTTCTAACCACTTATGAGCTTAATAATCACACCAACTTATAAGACATTTGGTTCAATCCAATCACATACATTTCAAGTATAATCCATCACAAACTTACCATCAATAATATGCTAAAAATGCATCAATAAGCTTACCATTCATATAACCATTTCGTTTGCTATCAAGCTATACCAAAACTATGCATCATAGGGCATGACTAGTCATTCATAACACAACCATTTATATAGCCATATCACATGGCTATGTTCATATCTCAAACATATTTCAAAATAACTAGCCTATATATGCCATATTTAGCTATATACACATTCAAAAGTACAAAAAATAGAGATTGATAGTGTGGTGATGATCCTCAACGATTCCCGAGCCTTTCGTAGCTTCGACAATCTATAAAACAAAGCAAACACACACAAAGTAAGCTTTCAAAAGCTTAGTAAGCCATATAGAAATAAACTTAACATAAAATGCACATAATCATATAATACAATTTCATTTATGTTTCTCAATTGCAAATTCATAACATTTTCTTTGGATCATTTGTTTAGCCATATCTTACCAACACATCATATCTCAAAGCATCTCTTTTGCTCATATCATAGTCATATATATATATATATCACATTTTATCATATTACATCAATACACATATTTCTCTTTTACAAGTCCATAATACTCACCTTTCATGCTTAAACAAAGCATATACATCAAACGTACCTGAAACGAATATACAATTCACATAGTCATTCATTTCTCGGACTTGCTCGTTGAACTGTTCGAAACCAAATAGGATACTCGGAATAATCGTACAATGCCAACATCCCAGATGTGGTCTTACATGTAACCAATGATCGATGCCATTGCCCAGACAGGGTCTTACACGAATCAAATACGATGCCAACATCCCAAACGTGGTCTTATACGATATCGCATATAGGAAACCTATGTCATTAAATATGTAATCCTATCTATTCCTAGGTTCATACGGGACTTCTCGGACATTGATACATTGTCAATACTTCCTCGGATTCATATATTTATCATCTCATACACATTTATCACAATGAAATTTCATATGAACATACATAAATCAATACAAATACATTTATTTGTATATAGACTTACATCGGATTTGAGTAAACGAACGGATTCAACTATTCAATTACTTTTGACTTTCCTCGATCTAAATTCGTTTTCTTCGGTTCTTGATCTACACATATTAAAATTTAACTCATTTATTCACCAATTCATTCATTTCAATCCAAAACACATATTTAGGGAAATTTCCAAATTAGCCCCCACATTTTCACATTTTGACATTTAGGTCTTTATTTCACAAAATCACAAAATACACAAAATCTCTATATACCCATGCTTAGCCGAATGTTCATGTAGTTCATACAAATCCATACATTTCATTTATTTCACATTTTAGTCCCTCAAAATATTATTTTCACAATTTAGTCCAAATTATTCAAAATCATCAAAAATCCAAAGACAAACTATGTTAATCTAACACATATATTTCATATTTCATCACCAAACTTCACAAAGCTCATGAATTCATCCATGGAACATTTCAAATTTATCATCAATTCACAAAATTGAAGCATGGGTTTTGAAGAACACGAAGCAACGATTACAAAAACGTAGAAATTATCAAAAACCGAAGCAAAACATACCTTAAATCAAGCTAAATGAGTGTCGAAACCTAGCTTAGTATTCTTTCTTCTTTTTCTTTGATAATCTGGCACCAAGATGATGAATATGGCTTTATTTTCATGTTTTTATTTTAATTAACATATTAATATATCATTTTACCATTATACCCTTATTAATAACATTAACATACCACTATCATATGTCCATTGCCATCCAAGCCACATTAAAATGGCTTATTTCCCTTTTAAGGCCTTCATTTTAAAAGAACATGGCATTTAAACACTTTAACAATTATCAAGGCACTTTTCCTGAAACAGTCCGGTTTATACCCTAGTCGGTACAGTGGTTTCGGGACCACAAATCTGAGTCCGCATAATATTTTCATATTATATTCTGTGCCGTTGATATGTGGTTTAGCATGTGGTATATTTTCGTAAGTGAATTTGTCTGTTCGTGTGTTTAATTTGAGCAAAGGATTGATTTGTATTAAACGTGAAAGTTGAATGCCATTTGTTGATGTACTTATGTGTTTTGGCTTTTTAAAGTTATGGCCTTAAATGGCAATTGAACCACTATTAGTTAGTGGGTGGATTTGGTCAAAAATGACCTTGTATAATATGTTTTATATATTTTATTTTGAAGGTTAAATTTGGAAATGAGATATTAAGTTATATTATGGTAAAATATAGCATTAAAAATGGCCATTTCTATTCATTCATGACCGAATATTAGAGAAAGAAGTGAGGGTTTATTTCTTTTGATTTTCGGCACTTCTAAGCTTGAATTCAAGGTATGTTTTTGATCGGTTTTTGATAATTTCTACCTGTTTACAATCGTTGCTTCGAGAGCTATCAAACCCATGTTTCAATTTAATGAATTGATGATGTTTGTGTGATATGCCATTGATGATTTGTTAAGCTTTTTGATGATTTTTGGTGTTAAATGAAAGATATGTATTTGATGAACATACTTTGTTATTGAATTTTTGATGAATTTAGCTAATTAGGGCTAAATTGAGAAAATGATAAATTGAAGGACTAAATATCAAATTTGATGGAAAGTATGGACTTGTGTGAAATGTATATACATTCGGCTAAGCTTGGTTGTATATTGATTTTGTGAATTTGATGTTTTGAGAAAAATGGACTAAAATGCTAAATTATGCAAATATGAGGGTTATTTTGCAAATAGCCTTAAATGTGTGTCATTGGATTAAATTGAATGAATTAGTGAATAAAAGGGTTAATTCTGAATATGTTTAGATCAAGAACCAAGGAAAACAGATTTAGATCGCGAGAAAGAGAAAGTAAACGAGTAGCCGTTTCTATTTCCGATAAAACCGAATCCGAGGTAAGTCACTATACAAATAAATGAATATGTATGCATTTGTAATTGTTGATATGTTTAATGATGATAATGAATGCTTATGAGAAATTATGTAATTGAATTTCGAGATAAGTTCGGTATAATGACTAATTCTGAGAAGCCTGTACGAACCTTGACATAGGTATCTATTCTGTTTTATCATGTAAGACCATGTCTGGGACGTTGGCATTGGTTTGAGGTTCGTGTAAGACCCTGTCCGGGAAAGTGGCATTGATATCTGATTATGTGTAAGACCACGTCTGGGACGTTGGCATCAATATAAACTTTACGTATAAGACCACGTCTAGGACGTTGGCATCATTCTGACACTTATGTGTAAGACCATGTCTGGGACATCGGCATCATTTTGATTCGTATAAGACCCTACCTGGGACAGTGGCAACGATATCTGAGGTCATGTAAGACCTCGTCTGGGATGTTGGCTTTGTACGATTATTCTAAACTTTCTGAGTATCCCATTGGATTTATTACTGTTCAACGGACAAGTCTGTGATACTAATTGCAAAACCGAGCTATGAACAAATATGTGATTGTAAATCCAATTCAGGTATGTTGATTATACACTAAATGTGTATACAAGGTAAGCATCAATATGATCTTACTATGATGTTATGAATATGGCTAATGTGTCAAAAGTGTATGAACCAAAGCAAGTATATGCATTTTATGCTAAGTTTGCTAGTATATTGACTTACTAAGCTTTTGGAAAGCTTACTCTATGTGTGTTTAATCTGTTTTATAGGTCGTCAAAGCTACTGAAGGCTCGAGACCGTCAAGGATCGTCATCACACTACTAATATCATTTTGGTACACCTTGGATATGTATATAGCTAGATATGGCATGTATAGGCTAGTTCTTGTGATGATTTGTAAAGTGAACTTAGCCATGTGATTTGGCTAGTTATGTTTTGGTACCATGCTTAGATGAATGTGATATGTGAAGTTGTTATGATATGATTAGTTGATATATGGAATGGTTATGAGATGGTAAGTATATAGACAAATGGTGCATGGGTATAATTGAGTTATAGTTATACAAATTGGTATGTTTAGTATTGGTTTTGAATGTATATATTGAATGAAAATTTAATGTATAGTTGTGAATATCTTAGTGATCAAATGTGCATGATTTGGATGGCTATTTATATGTTCTTGGTTGCCATATATGCTTGATATGTGTTGGTAAATGATTCTTATAGGTATGAACCTTTTTGGTTGGCATTTTGGCCTTGTAAATGGCCTATAATATCACACGGTTGTAGCACACGGGCGTGCCTTAGACCATGGGTAAATTGGCAGGATGCAACCTACAATCACATAGCCTCGACACGGACGTGTCATCTGGTCGTGGTGTGCAAGTCAGTAGCTAACATAAAAATACTCGGCCTCGACACGGGCGTGCTTGGTGGCCGTGGTGGGGAAGTCAGTATATGACCTAAAAGTACACGACCGTGGCACACGGGCGTGCCTAATGACCGTGTTGGTATAGTCAGTATAAACACGAATGGTTACACGGGGTGTATAAAAGCAATGGAGGGCACACGGTCTCCACCCACGGGCGTGTCTCCCCTGTATTTTAGAAAAGTTTTAAATTTTCATGGAATTTCATGTGTTTTGGTTTAGTCCTGACTCGACTTATAAGTATGATTAAGGTCTCGAGGACCCGATTAAGGGATATTAGCCTTAATCCAGCGACGGACTCGGGATAGGGGTGTTACATTTGGTTGGTATCAGAGCTACGGTTTAGTCGATTCTTAGACTAAGGTCAGAGCCTAGCCGTACATGCCATATATCTGAACTGTGATAGTGTGATGAATCTTGATGTATAAATGTGATTTTCATTTAGTAATGGATCCCAAAAGAGCCGTTGCTGACGACGTAGAAAGTAATGTGCCTGCTCCCGTGCAAGGGATAGCGCCCTCTAAATCGAGACCGGCTACGAGCGGTCAAGAGAGAGAAGCTAAAGAAGCTTTCTTCTGTTTTCTTCTAGATGATGAGTGAGTGGTTCACTCAGTTTGTAAATAATAACCAGTGTTGGTAATGTCCGATCCAAGGGACTTGAATGTAAACATTATGGAAAAAGGCACCCAGGAAGCTGTAGATTAAACGACAGAGCTTGCTTTAGATGTGCATCGCTTGATCATTTTATACGTGATTGCCCTGAGTCTGTCGAACCAAAGACTGTTCAGAATTTAAGATCTAATAATGAAACTGTAAGAGGTAGGCCATCGAAGAATGTCAGAAATGTTAGATGTAGTCAGAGAACTACGAGAGACAACGTTGCCAGATTCGAAGCTAGAGCACCAGCCAGAGCATATGCTATCCTAGCTCGAGAATAAGCTTTGTCACCAGATGTTATAATGGGTACTTTTACTCTTTATGATGCTTCTGTGATTGCTTTGATAGACCCTGGTTCTACGCATTCATATATATGCATAAATTTAGTATTCAGCAAGACTTTACCTGTAAAGTCTACTGAGTTTACTATAAAGGTATTGAACCCCTTAGGTAAAAGTGTTCTGGTTGATAAAGTATGCAAGAAAATGTCCGTTAATGTTTTGAGATATTTGTTTCCCTGCTGATTTGATGCTTTTTCCATTTGATGAGTTTGATATTATTCTGGGTATGGATTGGTTGTTTATGCATGATGCTGTTGTGAACTGCAAAAGAAAGACTATAGATTTGAGATGTCCGAATAATGAGATTGTACGAGTTGAGTCTAATGATTTGAATGGATTCCCTCCTGTGATATCTTTTTTGAAAGCTCAGAGTTGTTTGAATAAGGGTTATGAGGCATATTTCGCTTATGTGATTGATTCAAAAATGTTTCAAAGGAAGATTGAGTCACTGCCTGTTGTCTGTGAGTTTTCTAATGTGTTTCCTGAAGAGTTACCGGGTTTACCTCCGATTCAAGAAGTTGAGTTTGGTATTGAATTGTTGCCTGGTACTGCACCTATTTCGATAGCTCCGTATAGAATGGCACCAACAGAGTTAAAAGAGTTAAAGTCACAGTTGTAAGAATTGACTGAGAGAGGGTTTGCTAGACCGAGTTTCTCGCCTTGGGGTGCTCCGGTTTTGTTTGTGAAAAAGAAAGATGGCACGATGAGGATGTGTATCGATTATCGTAAGTTGAATAAGGTGACAATAAAGAATAAATACTCGTTGCCCAGAATTGATGATTTGTTTGATCAGTTGAAAGGAGCTACTGTGTTTTCCAAGATTGATCTGAGATCAGGATATTATCAGTTGAGAGTTAGAGATTCAGACATTCTGAAGACTGCTTTCAGAACGAGGTACGGGCATTATGAATTTTTAGTTATGCCATTTGGACTAACCAATGCTCCTGCTATTTTTATGGATCTGATGAATAAAATTTTTAGACCGTATCTAGATCGATTTGTTGTCGTATTCATTGATGACATTTTGACATGCTGAACATTTGAAAGTTGTTTTGCAAACTTTGAGAGAAAAGCAAATGTATGCGAAATTTAGCAAGTGTGAATTCTGGTTGCACGAAGTTAGTTTTCTGGGACATATGGTGTCAGCATCTGGGATTCGAGTTGATCCGAGCAAGATTTCTGCTATTTTGAATTGGAAACCTCCGAGAAATGTATCTGAAGTCTGCAATTTTCTGGGTTTGGCTGGTTATTACCATAGATTTGTGAAAGGCTTTTCGACAATAGCTACTCCGTTGACTAGATTACTTACGAAAGATGTCAGATTTGAATGGTCGGATAAATGTCAGAAAAGTTTTGAACAGTTGAAAACTCTGTTAACAGAAGCTCCAGTGTTAGTACAGCCAGAATCGGGTAAAGAATTTGTTGTGTATAGTGATGCTTCGTTAAATGGTCTGGGATGTGTTTTGATGCAGGAAGGGTTATTGAAACCAATTCTGATTCTTGAATGGAAATGGGATAGAGTGGCAATGGATTTTGTTTTTGGTTTACCTCAGACTCCGAAAAAGAAAGATGAGATATGGGTCGTGGTTGAAAGATTAATGAAATCTGCCCATTTTATCCCGGTAAGATCTGATTTATCACTTGACAAATTAGCCGAGCTTTATATATCTGAGATTGTGAGATTGCACGGGGTGCCACAGTTTATTGTATTCGATAGAGATCCGAGGTTTACATCGAGATTTTGGAAGAAATTACAAGAAGCTTTGGGAACGAAATTACACTCCAGTACAGCTTTCCATCCGCAAATTGATGGTCAGTACGAACAGACTATTCAGATTCAGAAGACATGTTAAGATGCTGTGTACAAGAGTTTCAGGGTTCGTGGGAACAGTATCTGCCACTGATTGAATTTACGTATAATAATAGTTTTTAGACGAGTGTCAAAATGGCACCATATGAAGCTTTGTACGAACCTAAATGCCATACACCTCTGTACTGGACTGAGCTCAGTGAAAATAAACTACACGGGGTTGATCTGATAAAAGATTCATTACAGAAAGTGAAATTGATTCGAGATTGTTTGAAAGCAGCATCTGATCATCAGAAGTCTTATGCAGACTTGAAACGAAAAGATATAGAATTTGAAATTGGCGACAAAGTATTTCTGAAAGTGTCTCCATGGAAGAAAGTGCTTCGATTCGAACGTAAAGATAAATTAAGTCCGAGGTTCATCGGACCGTATGAGACCATTAAACGTGTCGGGCCTGTTGCATATAAACTGAAGTTGCCTTCTGAACTAGAAAAGATACACAACATATTTCATGTTTCGATGCTTCATAGATATCGGTCTGATCCGTCACATGTGATTGCCCCATCTGAAATTGAAATCCAAAATGATATGACATATGAAGAGGAACCGATCCGTATCTTAGCTCGTGAAGTGAAAGAGTTAAGAAATAAGAAAATTCCGTTAGTAAAAGTACTAAGGAATCGACGTGGGGTAGAAGAGGCTACGTGGGAGCCTGAAGAATCAACGAGGCAGCAATATCTGAATATATTTAACGGTATGATTTTCGGGGACGAAAATCCCTAAGAAGGGAGAATTGTAACAGTTCGTTTACACCCTGGTCGAAACAGTGGTTTCAGGACCACAAATTCGAGTCTGTATAATATTTTAATATTATATTCTGTGCCGTTGATATGTGGTTTTGCATGTGGTATATTTTCGTAAGTGAATTTGTCTGTTCATGTGTTTAATTTGAGTAAAGGATTAATTTGCATTAAATGTGAAAGTTGAATGCCATTTGTTGTTGTACTTATGTGTTGTGGCTTTTTAAAGTTATGGCCTTAAATGGCAATTGAACCATTATTAGTTAGTGGGTGGATTTGGTCAAAAATGACCTTGTATAATATGTTTTATATATTTTATTTTGAAGGTTAAATTTGGAAATGAGTTATTAAGTTATATTATGGTAAAATATAGCATTGAAAATGGCCATTTCTATTCATTCATGACCGAATATTAGAGAAAGAAGTGAGGGTTTATTTCTTTTAATTTTCGGCACTTCTAAGCTTGAATTCAAGGTATGTTTTCGATCGGTTTTTGATAATTTCTACGTTTTTACAATCGTTGCTTCGAGAGCTATCAAACCCATGTTTCAATTTAATGAATTGATGATGTTTGTGTGATATGCCATTGATGATTTGTTAAGCTTTTTGATGATTTTTGGTGTTAAATGAAAGATATGTATTTGATGAACATACTTTGTTCTTGAATTTCTGATGAATTTAGCTAATTAGAGCTAAATTGAGAAAATAATAATTTGAAGGACAAAATAGCAAATTTGATGGAAAGTATGGACTTGTATGAAATGTATATACATTCGACTAAGCTTGGTTGTATATTGATTTTGTGAATTTGATGTTTTGAGAAAAATGGACTAAATTGCTAAATTGTACAAATATGAGGGTTATTTTGCAAATAGCCTTAAATGTGCATCCTTGGATTAAATTGAATGAATTAGTGAATATAAGGCTTAACTCTGAATATGTTTAGATCAAGAACCGAGGAAAACGAATTTAGATCGTGGGAAAGAGAAAGTAAACGAGCAGCCATTTCTATTTCCGATAAAACCGAATTCGAGGTAAGTCACTATATAAATAAATGAATATGAATGCATTTGTAATTGTTCATATGTTTAATGATGATAATGAATGCTTATGAGAAATTCTATATTTGAATTTTGAGATAAGTTCGGTATAATGACTAAGTCTGAGAAGCCTCGTACGAACCTTGACATAGGTATGTATTCTGTTTTATCATCTAAGACCATGTCTGGAACGTTGGCATTGATTTGAGATTCGTGTAAGACCCTGTCCGGGACAGTGGCATCGATATATGATTATGTGTAAGGCCACATCTGGGACGTTGGCATCAATATAAACTTTGCGTATAAGACCACGTCTGGGACGTTGGCATCATTATGACACTTACGTGTAAGACCATATCTAGGACATCGGCATCGTTTTGATTCGTATAAGACCCTGTCTAGGACAGTGGCATCGATATCCGAGTGCATGTAAGACCTTGTTTGGGACGTTGGCTTTGTACGATTATTCTAAACTTTCTAAGTATCCCATTGGATTTATTACTGTTCAACGGACAAGTCTATGATACTTATTACAAAACCGAGCTATGAACAAATATGTGATTGTAAATCCAATTCAGGTATGTTGATTATACACTAATTGTGTATACAAGGTAAGCATCAATATGATCTTACTATGATGTTATGAATATGGCTAATGTGTCAAAAGTGTATGAACCAAAGCAAGTATATGCATTTTATGCTAAGTTTGCTAGTATATTGACTTACTAAGCTTTTGGAAAGCTTACTCTATGTGTGTGTTTAACTGTTTTATAGGTCGTCAAAAAGCCATCAAGGCTCGGGACCGTCAAGGATAAATCATCACACTACTAATATCATTTTGGTACACCTTGGATATGTATATAGCTAGATATGGCATGTATAGGCTAGTTCTTGTGATGATTTGTAAAGTGAACTTCGCCATGTGATTTGGCTAGTTATGTTTTGGTACCATGCTTAGATGAATGTGATATGTGAAGTTGTTATGATATGATTAGTTGATATGTGGAATGGTTATGAGATGGTAAGTATATAGACAAATGGTGCATGGGTATAATTGAGTTATAATTATACAAATTGGTATGTTTAGTATTGGTTTTGAATGTATATATTGAATGAAAATTTAATGTATAGTTGTGAATATCTTAGTGATCAAATGTGCATGATTTGGATGGCTATTTGTATGTTTTTAGTTGCCATATATGCTTGATATGTGTTGGTACATGATGCTTATAGGTATGAACCTTTTTGGTTGGCATTTTGGCCTTGTAAATGGTCATGATGTCACACAGTTGTGGCACACGGGCGTGCCTTAGACCATGGGTAAATTGGCAGGATGCAACCTAAAATCACACAGCCTCGACACGGGCGTGTCATCTGGCCGTGGTGTGCAAGTCAGTAGCTAACATAAAAATACACAGCCTCGACATGGGCGTGCTTGGTGGCCGTGGTGGGGAAGTTAGTATATGACTTAAAAGTACACGGCCATGGCACACGGGCGTGCCCAATGACCGTGTTGCTATAGTTAATATAAACACGGATGGTTACACGGGGTTGTATAGAAGCCGTGGAGGGCACACGGTCTCCTCCCACGGGCGTGTCTCCCTTGTATTTTAGAAAAGTTTCAAATTTTCATGGAATTTCATGTGTTTCGGTTTAGTCCCGACTTGACTTATAAGTATTATTAAGGTCTCGAGGACCCGATTAAGGGATATTATGTCTGAGAATGATGATTGAATGTATGATTTTGTCTGTGAATGTTTCCAATCTGTCTGGTAACGCTCCTAACCTTAATCCGGCGATGGACTCGGGATAAGGGTGTTACATTTGCATTTTACGCGATTTAGTCCTTTTCTCAAATTAAACACACAAATATTCAAATTAAATCACAGAAATTTCACACACTAATTCACATGCTGAAGACTCAGAAAATAATATTAAAATATTTTTCTGACTCAGATTTGTGGTCCCGAAACCACTATTTCGACTAGGGTCTAAACCAGACTGTTACACCACTATTTCGACTAGCCCCAAAATCGGGCTGTTACATAGGTTAACTTGGCCAATGTTGGCATGTAAAGTTTGTTTGTAATCTAGCGATTGGAATGGTTAGTGATGGTATGTTTTGGTATACATATTATAAGGCTATCTCATGATTTACATATATGTGTTTAATATGGTGGGAATGAGCTATGGTAAACATACATGGTTTTTTTTTTACAAAAAGGTAAGTTTGAAATGAATGAATGTATATGTTAATATATCATATACAATTCTTGTATTTGGCTTGGTTAAATTGTCTTGAATTGGTTGTTGAATATGCTTAATTGTTATTGTAGGTTGATGGCAAATTTGGGTGAGAAATAAGGCAAGAAAATGACTTATTTTCTCAACACGGGTAGACACATGGACGAGTGTCTTGACCGTGTATGACACACGGCCATGCACATAGGCATGTGGTTTGTCTGTGTGTCCCCTGCATCTTAAAATTTAGAAACAGAATGCTTATAATTGATCACACGGGCAAAGGCATGGGCATGTGTCTCAGCCGTGTGTGACACACAGCCTAGCAAACAGGCGTGTGTATTGGCCATGTGAAACCTGCACCTAATTTTTGAAAATTAAAATTAACCACATGACCCAACACACGGGTGTGTGGATGGCCGTGTGACCTAAGTCAGAGTGTTACACGGGTAAGGACATGGGCTGGGACATGGCCGTGTGCCTCACATCGAATGCCCACAAAGCCTGAGACACGGGCGTGTCACTTGGTCGTGTGAGCCACACGATCTACTCACACAGGCATGTGACCCCTATACATAAGAAAAATTTTATAATTTTGCGAAAATTTCTCTAAGTCCTTGATTTAGTCCCGACTTGTTTCTAATGCCTAAATTGGGCCTCGAGGGTCCATTTAAGGAACAATATGATTGAATATGATCGGTTTTGAGTCTGATTAGTAAATGACATGAATTTACTGTATTTATTCTGTAAACTCCGGTAATGCTTCGTAACCCTGTTCCAGTGATAGACATGGGTTGGGGTGTTACACTCACGACTGGCAAACCTTTTGAGTTTCCTTAGTAAAGCTAAGGTGTTACACCCTCCTTTCCTCGTATTGCTTTGGTCCAGGTGGACCACCCCGCGTTTACTGTCCCGATGAACTATCTATTCCTTGTTTACTATCTGGGTAGACTATTTATTTCATGTTTATTGTCCTAGCGGACTATCTCTATGGATGCCATAAGGCTTCTCCCTCATGGTCTTGCATAGATCCGCGTACTATCTTATGATGCCATGGAGTCTTTCATCCATGGTCTTACTCACCATATCTGGCTGCCATAGCATCTTTCATCCATGGTCTTACTCCTTATACATTATACCAGGCTACCATGATGTCTTTCATCTGTGGTCTTACGCCATATACCTTTACCTTGTACCATTCTGTCATGGCATCTTTTATCGACGGTCTTACGTTACACACCTTTTTCCAAACTGTCATGGTATCTTTCATCAATGGTCCTACATCATTTACCATCGTCACGATGTAGCCTACAAGACCAGTACATATCATTGTTGTGGTAGATACCATTCCATTATTTCCATTTCCTAAATCTTCCTCTCATTACCTCTTCTACATTACCTAAACTTGATGCTCGAACACTGCTATATTCCCTCCCCAAGGTCTTGTAACACCCCTAACCCGTATTCGCCATTGGATTAGAGTTACAGAGCATTACCGTACAAAGAAAACATTTAAACATAAAATCATTCATTATCATAAACATATCATAAATCAATTATACATACAAATTTTGTCCCTAAATCGAGCAATTGAGGCCCTAGAAATACCTTAGAAATGATTTGGGACTAAATTGAAAACATTTGGAAAGCTTGAGAAAAAGTTACAAAAAAATTGGAAATAGAGGTCACACGGCTGAGACACACGCCCATGTCTCAGGCCGTGTAACCTTCAAACTAGGGACACACGACTATGTCCCAACCTGTGTCCTCACCCGTGTAACTCTCTGAGTAGGGTCACATGGCCATGTCATAAGCCTGTGTGCTAGGCCGTGTGTTAGGCTGTGTAACTCACTAATTTGCACCCTAAAGAACTTATCAGATGACATACAATCATGTATCTCATACGGCTCACATGGCTGAGTCACACGCTCGTGTCTCAGGCAGTGTAAACCCAAAATGAACCTTAAACAACAAGTTTACCATTTCGAGCTTACTTGGACTCTAAACCTTAAACAACAAGTTTACCATTTCGAGCTTACTTGGACTCTAAGTAATCCATTTACCAGCCAAAAGACCTACTCAAAGTGACATTAAACAAGCCAAAAGCATGCCAAATCAACATCCTAAGTGCCTAACCAATGTATCCTCACTGATACCACAGGTATAAACAGTTTAACATCAAAATGAATCATTCATCGCAACTTATCAATTTACAAAACTTTAACATCAACCAATGCACCTATCATAGGTACCTCAAACAGAACATTGCATTAACACATATTATTCATTTTGCATTAAAACATCTTACCTCATTCTCATAAATATCATATAAGTTAGTTATTTGCACTTAAGATCATACTTAACTTTTTATATAACCAAAACAATAGTAATGACATACAAGCCTATTACATGCCATATAATTTTATAACATCCCAAATTAGGGGATGTAGTTTTTGCTTGAATTCATGTTGTGCTTGAACGACTAGCTATTTGAGGGTGTTTGGGGGTCTTAAGGAGGCCTGGGCTCGAGTCTAAGCCTTGGAAAATTTTGGTTTTTGACCCTAAAGTGAAGAGGGTTGGCAGTTGTAGGACTTATATATATTTGTGTGCATTTAGGAGTCACAAGATGAGCATGTGGCTTAGTGGTGTGGCTTTAATGAGAGAACAAGGAAGGGAGGGGTTCGAATCCCACAGATTGCAATTGGAGGCTTTTATCTTGTGACTTGAGAGTGGAGGAAGCTGAGTTCGGATCAAACTCTTCAAGGGGAGTTGGGGACTTGGTCAACAAGTTTGAATGGGAGGCTAGGAGTGATCCAAGGAGGAAATAGTGGAGAAAATCAAGGAAGTGATGAGAGTAGGAGTGTTGGTCGAAATTGGGAGTTTGGCTAAGCGAGAAATTCGGCTAGAGGGGTGGCATTTGGGAGTATTTCGGCAACTTTGGTTGTGGTGGAAATCGAAAACCTTTTCTTTTCCTTTCGGGTTTTCTTTTACTCATCTTAGTATTTTTCTTTCAGTAGAGGTATTTTGTGCAACAATTGTTACCATTTGTGTCTTTTGCTAGTGCATTATTTCTCCAACTGCTGATACTCTCTGCCTTCACATTTTCTGTTCTATCTTTAGACTTCTTGGTCGAATTCAACACTCTTTTCCTCTCATCTTCCTTTCTTTTCTCTTTTGGATAGCCGAACCTATCCTCCCCCTTGTTCTCAACACTCTATCTTTTGTTCTTTAAGTTGTTCAAGCTGAAACTAACCCTTCTTTCCCTTCTAGTGTACTTCCATCTCTGGGGTAGTCTATTCCTGTTGCTAGAAGAAAACTGTTTTGCCGAATTGAAAAAGGTAAGTATTATGGACTTTCTTTTAGTCATTGGTTGGGTAGTACAGTTCTTCCCTCTCCTGTACCGAATCTTCCCTTCTCTCTTGGACTACTGTTGTTTGGTAAATAGGTTCGGTCGAAGTGTAAGAAGGGACAAGCGTTGGGAAGCAAGCGATTTGCACTCTTAGCCTTGATCGGTAAGCACTCCTGCTTCGTAGCTATCAAGGGTGGTTGTTAACCATATGTTTTCTTCAAACTCTTTTAATAAGGGTGTATTGTATCGCAAGCTATTTTCAGGGATGCCTAATCTTCACTAAAATTTGAACAGCGCTTAGCAAAACTCGGTGTAATAAGGTAGGTGTTATTGGAGTTTTGGTTTTGTTATGTAATGGGAGGATAACCCTCTTAATCTTTTCATTAATTGTTGATCTTGTCTATCATAGGATTGGTGCTAAGGGATTGGCGGCACACTAGTAATCAATGTGTGTAATCTCACACCCCTGTTGTTCTATTAATGCGATGTTCTGTGAATCGGCTAAAAGCCAAAATACCGAAAAGCCGTAATATCGACATCTGAGATCACTCGAGCGTGTGAGTGCTCATAGTGATACATCGAGTCACTGGTATTGGCGATAGACTATTGGGAGTGTCACGAACTCTCTCGTGGGACTGAGGCTGTAATGGGCCTCGTTGAGCTAAAGTGGGCTAAGTAGGCCCAACAGGCTAATGGCCCCATAGGGGCAAAATCCATGGTAAGCACTGGATAATTGATACGGCTGTGAAGTCCATAGAACCGAGACCGAAAATGGGCTGAATGGGCCACATAAGCGGGTGGGCCCGTTTGGGCCGAAATTGGACTTTAGGCCCAATTGCACCGTTTTGACCAGAAATGGAACCTGTGTCGCTCGAGGCAACAGTGGGCCTCCGGAAAGGCCGTTCGAGGGGTAAACTATTGAAATACCTCTGGTGGGTAAATTATCGAAATACCCTTAGTGGGTAAATTACCAAAATACCCCCGAGGGGTGAAATTATCGTGTTACTCCTAAATGACAAAATGACTATTATACCCTTAGGGGTAGTTCAAATGATGTTTATGTGATTTTTAAATAATTGTATATGATCGTGATACACTGCATACATAACATATTGCATTGAGTTGGGTTTTCTGATTTGGAGGAAGTACCGTTATAGTGGCATCGCCACGTATTCTTATTTTAGTGGCTCAGCCACATATACCGTTGTTAGCAGCTAGGCTGCACCATTGGAGAGTTTGGCTGGGTGGATCGACATGGTCCCCGCATAGAGAGATTGGTTGGTACGGGTGGAGAGCTTGGTGGTTAAGGGTTGGGTTACATGTATGCTTGCATTTGATATGATTTAGGGCTTAGGCCCAGGCCGATACCGAATGGGCTTGGGCCCAGACTGTGACCGTAATAGGTGATTACACACTGAGTTCTCATAACTCACCCTTTCTTTTAACTGTGCAGGTAATCCCCGGCCTTAGAGGATTTGGTACTGCGGGGGACTCGGAGGGGGCCACACGTCGGATATGCTCCACAGTTAAACATAGCAATTTTAGTTTAATTTATTTATTTTTGGGTTAATAATTTTTCTAATAAGGCCATTGGGTTTTTTTTTAACTTTTATTTTGTAATATCCGGGATTTAGGGGTTGTGCATTTTGCTTAAATATATGTGGAAGCATGCCTGTGTGTATTTTGAATGTGTTTTATGAATTTTGAGAACTTTAGAGTGTAGGTGAATGCCTTAGAAAATATTGTATTTTAAGTTTTAAAGAGGAGCTAGGCGAGTGAGGCCTTAAAGAAATTTATAGGGGAAATTGTACATACAAATGGGCTTGTTAAAGTGGCAAGGAGGCGCCACTAAAAGCCCTAGTAAGTGACGCCACAAGCAGTGAGCAGGGCTTAGGTTCGACCAGCAAGGGGAGCACTTTTGGAGTGCTTTTGCATCAAGCTAGGAGAGGAGTTAGACGGCAGTAAAACACTAAGGAGATGAGCACTAAATGTGGTCAAATACCTTTTGAAATTTGGCTAGGGGCAAAGGATAGTTGTTGTTTTATTCAAATTATTTTGAACGGGTAAACAAGAGAGGAAAAATAGGAGGAAAATGTGGGATAAGGGGGAGGAGAAGCTAGTGGCCGAATATAGGACTCTAGGGGATGTGTATGTACGGCTTTGGGGTATTGAAGGAGGTAGTGCCGAATTTTAGTTGGTGTGAGTGTCCATCTTTTTGCCGAAATTTCCTTTTAATGAGCATCCATCTTCTTTTTTCTCTTTTCTTTGCTTGAAACTCTAAAGAAACACCGTAGCAGAACATTTCATCTCTATTTGAGAGCCATAGTAGAACCTTTATTTGAATCTCCTTATCATTTCCTTTCTTCTCTTGTTCTCTTCAAAGCCGAAAGTGTCATTGACTGAAATCTACTCCAACCGATTCTCAATAGTGGGTAAGGGTCCTCTTCTAACCATTTTCTTCTATCTTTTTTGGTTGCCGAAAGTTAAGGGTCTAACTCCATTTCTCTGATGTGGCCGAACCTAGGAAAGTGATTTCGGGAAGTTGATCATTAATGGTAAGCAACGTGGGTGGTAAGTATTTCCTGCCTTAGCAATCGATTTTGGGTTCTTTTTCTGTTAGTGGCCAAAACTGAATGCTTGGCCTTGGTTATTTGGGATGGCCGAACCTCAGTAGGGCCTTTGATTTTGTGTTCTTTCATGTATAGCCGAAGGAAGGAAACACTTAAGATTCTTTCGGGATTTGGATGCTCAAGGTAAGCAAGTATAGTATTCAGCCAAGGGCCATTTTCATAGATTTATGTGTTAAAGCCGATTCTAACAGTTGATAAGCAGGGATTTCGTCAACTCCGTAGGCAAATGGTGGTTTTCGAGATTTAGATCCACAAGGTAAGTGAATATGAATATTCAGCCAAGGCCATATTAAGTGTTAAGTGATTAGCCGATTCTGACATTGGTTTTTAGGGAGGAGTACAATCTGATTCGATAAGACTTTCAGGATTTCAGTGAACACGTTAGTAAACCAGGTGTGCAGTCCTACACTGTTTCCTAATAGATTTATGGTATTAATTTTTGTGCATGTGTTAATGAAAATATGAAAGATGTGGCTAAAGGTACCATACGATGGTACAAAATATTCAGCTACGCTCACCTTTGTTACTATGTTAATAATGTTTACGAGCAATGAATATGACTCATATGTGAATTTGATATGAACATGGAATAAGGTATATGGCATGATTTCTGCATGTTTTGTATTGTGCATGGGCGTATGGGTGATATTGAAAAGGGGAAGTGATCTGGTGGGTTTTACCACAATATCTAGTGACTCATGTCACATAATCTGAATGTGGCGACTTATGTCACATAATTATTATCTGATGACTCTGTCACATTATTTGGTGGCTATGCCACAATTTATAAGGGCGATGTGCAAGTCGTCTGCAGCGACTGCCTTCGATAGTGTGTAGCGGATGGAGGGTCGATTTAGTAATCCCCACAGTGTGATTGGTTCGTACGGGTGATGTGTAGAGGATGGTTATCTAGGCTTGGACTCGGGATTGCATCATTATTTATATTTGTTATATATGTATGATTTGATATGCCCAGATCTTTTGGGACTTTGTGTTGGCTATTACACACTGAGTCTATTTGACTCACCCCTTTGTGGGATATCTTTTCAAGTGACACTCAGTGAATGGACCGGGTCGGCAGGGACTTAGTGGTGGCCAATGCTCAGCTCAGTATTTATTTTATTTTGAGACTTTACAATTAAGTTTTGGAATTTATTTTGGGGTTTTGTTTTGATGTAATAAAGCCATTACTATTAACTGATTTATGCATGCATTTTAATTGGTTTATTAAGATACGATTATTATTAAATCAAGATTAAATTATTTTCTTTAATTTTAAAAGTAAATTCTTAAACAACTCGGCATTTCTTCTAACTTATAGTTTTCAAATACGAAGATAAAGTTTTAAGTAATTATAGACTTCTATAACGACGCCGTTTTCAATTCAACCACAACTCAAATCAATTTCTTTTCAAAATGACCCAAATTTTCTGAACTAACAAACAAGCTTTTAAAGTGTTTTACTCGAGGAGCATGCCAAATCCGGTCGAGGCTCGTGGGCCGCGTTTGGGGTGTTTCAATTTGGTATCAGAGTCGAGTTTTAAACTCTCGACCATGGGTTTAAAGCCCATAACGTTTTCAAAATTAAGCCCACATAAGTATTGTGAAAAATTTTGTGAAATGAGCAGGTTTTCTAGCATGGTACCTAAGTCTCCGACCCGAAGTCCACCAGGTAAGTACCCCTAACTGTTGTATGATTTATTGTATGATTTGTATGTGGCTATAACGGGAACGTAGATTAGTATATTAAGTTATTGAACCCTAGGATTAGCTTGCTTCAATACAGAATTACATAAAACTTTAAGGCCTAATTAAACAAATCTGTGAGTAAGTCGCCGAGTTACGGTGTGGCAACCATTGTGCGCATGTCTAGGATTGGATTCAGGGAGAGCCTGGTATTTAAGCAGTCCTAGTGACTCGCCTCCTCTTCGCTCGAATCCTACCTGGTGCGTAGTGACGGTTCACCTTAACCAAGGGGACTTATTCATAGGCTAAATTCATTAATTAAAACCCGAAAGGGACTAGCCATACTTTTTATAAAAATCTTAGTTCTTAAAATTATCAAATTACCCATTTGATTGGTAAAAACTATTTTATAAAATTTTTCCAAAATATTCCCGAATTACAAAATTACCCAAATACCCCTGGTTGTAAAATTACTAAAATACCCTTGGTTTATAAAATTACCATACTACCCTCGATTTTTACTAAGATATTCTTACTTTACAAAAATATCCAAAAACCCTATTTTACGAAATATCCAGATACCCTGATTTGGAAAATTACCAAAATACCCCTATAGGACAAATTACGAAAATGCCCCTGGGATAGAAACAGACACAAGTGTTCGAATGGTGAATGTGTGTGGTAAGTACTAATGAATGAATGTATTTCTCTGAATTAGGGTAGAAAACTTGAAACGAAAACTTTGAAATGATCGAAAGAACTACTACCAAACTTCTTTTCATAAAACTTCTTCGTGGGTAATCAGTGGAACAAGGACTAATGCATAAAACTTTTTAAACCAGATTAAAGCGCGATTGTAGACATGAGTTCTAGGGGACGTGGTCATAATGTACGAGGGCGTAGTAGAGGCAGGATGAGCGTATCATAACCCGTTAGGTCTGGTCAAGGGTCCGAAAATGAGGTACCACTACCCCCACCACCAGCTGCTGGAGTTGAGCATTAGGATCAGACGGGGGATGATGCAGTATCGCAGGCGATGCTGCGGGTTCTTGAGATGGTGGTTGAAGCAGGTGGAGGTATGGGAGCTCGAAAATCTGTACCCGAGCGACTCCGAGCAAATGCAGCTGAGGTGTTCCGTGGTGTATCCGGTGTGGCACCCAGTACGGCTGAGTATTGGTTGGAGGCGACAGAGCGAATCATGGATGAGCTGGATCTGACTGCTGAGGAGAAACTGAAAGGAATAGTGTCGCTTCTCCACGATGAGTCATATCAATGGTGGCTCACAGTTCGGGATGGTGCTACAGCTGAGGATCTCACTTGGGAGTATTTTAGGGCGGCGTATCAGAAGAAGTATGTTGGTACTAGTTATATTGATGCGCAGAGGAAGGCATTTCTGAGTTTGGTTCAAGGGAATAAGTCCGTAGTGGAGTACGAGGTGAAATTCTTAAGGTTGAGTCGGTATGCTCAAGGAATCGTGGCTACGGAGCATGAGCGATGTGTCCGGTTTGAGGACAGACTGAGGGATGACCTGAGGTTGTTGATAGCTCCGCAGTAGGAGCGGGAGTTTACCGTGTTGATAGAAAAGGCTAAGGTAGCTGAAGGGATTAAGGACTCTGTGAGACAGAATACGGATCGGAATAGACAGAAGAGAGGTTTTGGATCATCAGGGTCATCCAGGAATGTTCAAAAGAGGCCTAGAGTTGATGGGCCGCGAGGTCAGCAGGTTGTGACAGGAGGGCAGTACCGTACTTGTACTTAGTGTGGAAAGATGCACCTAGGAGAGTGTTGGAAGAAGACAGGGGGATGTTTCAAGTGTAGGTCCAAGGAACACATGATTAAGGACTGTCCTATGAAAATAGATGGGAGCCGACCAACAGGTCAGGGTTTCAATCAGGCTGGAAGAGGTGGATAGCAGCCACCGTGGGGTCGTGGTCCGATTGGCAGAGGTAATGGTTTTGGAAGAGGACGTGGAACACCGGGCAGAGGTTTTGGTAATACAGAGGCAAGACAGCCGGGTCTGGTGTATGCAGTCTGCTGGAGGGAGGATGGAGACGCACCGGACGTCATAACCGGTATGTTCCTTATAGCTGGCAAGCCTTACTTTGCTTTAATTGATGTTGGCTCGACCCACTCTTATGTTGCATGTAGAGTAGTTGAAACACTAGGTATAGCTTCTGAACTGTCTGATAGGAAGATGACTGTAGTAAGCCCATTAGGTCAAACGGTAGTAGTGAACAAGATATTTCTGAATGTACCTCTAGAGATTCAGGGAGTGATATTCCCTGCCGACTTGATGAAACTACCTTTCGAAGAATTTGATCTTATACTTGGCATGGATTGCTAGTGGAACATCGGGCTATGTTGGATTGTGCAGCTAAGCGAATGGAGTTAAGGACCCCGGAGGATGAGGAGATAATTATGATAGGAGAAAGAAGAAACTAGTTGTCTAACGTAGTTTCAGCATTAAAGGCTGATAAGATGGTTCGCAAAGGGTGCAGGGCATTTTTGACCTTCGTTAGTACGTTGGATGCAAAAGAAGAGGGAGTTAACGGAGTTAGAATAGTAAGGGAATTTGTAGATGTTTTTCCGGAGGAGTTACCTGGAATACCCCCGGACAGGGAGGTGGAGTTCGAAATTGACTTACTGCCAGGTACAGCTCTTGTGTCAATCGCTCCATATGGAATGGCACCAAAAGAGTTGGTGGAGCTCAAGGCTCAGATTCAGGAGTTGCTTGATCGTGGGTTTATCCGACCCAGTGTGTCTCCATGCGGAGCACCGGTCTTGTTTGTGAAGAAGAAGGACGGAACTATGCGCATGTGCATAGATTATCGTCAGTTGAACAAGCTAACTATCAAGAACAAGTACCCTTTGCTAAGGATAGATGACTTGTTCGAACAACTTAATGGGGCAATGGAATTCTCAAAGATAGATTTACGGTCTGGATATCATCAGCTTAAGGTGAAGGAAACAGATATCTATAAGATAGCTTTCCGGACAAGATACGGCCATTATGAGTTCTTAGTAATGCCGTTCGGGTTGACGAACGCCCCAGCTGCGTTCATGGATATGATGAATCAGGTTTTCCAACCTTACTTGGATCAGTTCGTCGTTGTGTTTATAGACGACATCTTAATGTATTCCAAGTCTGAGGAAGAACATGATGAGCATCTTGGGGTAGTGTTGCAAGCGTTAAGGGAAAAGAAGCTATATGCCAAATTCAGCAAGTGTGAATTTTGGCTTAAGGAAGTTGCGTTCTTAGGGCATGTGGTGTCTGCAGAAGGGATAAGGGTGGATCCTCGGAAGATTGAGGCAGTGTTAGATTAGAAACCACCTAAGTCTGTGGCTGAGGTTCGTAGTTTCTTGGGGTTAGCAGGCTATAGAAGGTTCGTAGAAGGGTTCTCATCAATAGTCGCACCTTTGACAAAGTTGTTGAGAAAGGAGATACCTCTTGTATGGACAGATAAGCAACAGGAGAGCTTTGAGAAGCTTAAGAGGGTTTTGACTGTAGCTCCGGTTCTGATTCAACCTGAGGCAGGAAAGGATTTTATGGTGTACTGTGACGCTTCTCATATAGGTTTGGGATGCGTCTTGATGCAGGACGGGAAGGTAGTCGCTTATGCGTCTCGGCAATTAAGGCCGT
This sequence comes from Gossypium bickii, assembly GCA_025503065.1. NCBI lineage: Eukaryota > Viridiplantae > Streptophyta > Magnoliopsida > Malvales > Malvaceae > Gossypium > Gossypium bickii. Next base: position 60,245,839 of record CP106720.1, on the reverse strand, counting down.
ATGAGGTTAACTATCCGACGCATGATTTGGAATTGGCAGCAGTGGTCTTTGCTCTTAAGGTATGGAGGCACTATCTATATAGGGAAAAGTCAGTAATCTACACAGACCACAAGAGCCTTAAGTATCTACTGACTCAGAAGGAGTTGGACCTGAGACAACGAAGGTGGGTGGAGTTATTGAAGGACTACGATTGTTCTATAGAGTATCATCCAGGCAAGGCGAATGTAGTAGCAGATGCCCTAAGTCGAAAAGTAGTGTCGGATCTGAGAGCGATGTTTACACATCTTAGCTTGTATGACGACGAAAGTTTGTTAGCAGAGTTGCAGGTTAAGCCGACGTGGTTGAATGAGGTGGAAGAAGGACAGTTGGCAGATGATGATCTAAGAGCTAAGTTGCGGTAAGTGCAGAATGGGGAGTTGGAAGATTATGGTATTAATGACGAGGGAGTATTGTGTTTCAAGGGTAAGGTCTGTATGCGTAAGAATAGGGAGTTAAGGCAGAGAATTCTTCGGGAGTCGCATAATAGCCCTTATGCTATGCATCCTGTAGGTAGTAAGTTGTACAAAGATCTACGGGAACAATTTTGGTGGCCTGGGCTTAAGCGGGAAGTTACAGAATTGGTAGGGAAGTGCTTAACGTGCCAGCAAGTCAAGGCGGAGCACCAAGTTCCGTCAGGACTACTTCAGCTGATAAAGATTCCGCAGTGGAAGTGGGAGAGAATCACCATGGACTTCGTTAGTGGGCTTCCACTTACGCCTACTAAGAAGGACTCTGTATGGGTGATAGTGGATCGATTGACAAAGTCCGCACATTTCATTCTAGTACGGGTTGATTATTCGTTGCAGAAGTTGGCAAAGTTGTATGTGGCGGAGATTATAAGGTTGCATGGAGTTTCGGTATCGATTATTTCAGATAGGGATCCAAGGTTTATGTCTCAGTTTTGGAAAGCACTACATCAGGCTTTAGGCACTAGGCTAGATTTCACTACGGCATTTCATCCGCAGTCGGACGGTCAGTCTGAACGAGTGATCCAAGTGTTGGAGGATATGTTGAGGGACTGTGTGATAGACTTCAGAGGAAGTTGGGAAGAATATTTGCCTTTAGCGGAATTTGCTTATAATAACAGCTATCAAGCCAGTATTCAGATTGCACCGTATGAAGCGCTGTATGGACGGAAGTGTCGCACTCCTACATGTTGGACAGAATTAGGGGAACGCCAAGTTTTGGGTCCAGAGGTTGTGGCAGAATCTGAAGAGAAGGTTAAGGTAATTCAGGCACGGTTAAAGGAGGCATCTGATAAGCAAAAGTCGTACGCAGATCTTAAACGGAAGGAAATAGAATTTACTGTGGGAGATCAGGTGTTTCTTAAGGTTTCGCCTTGGAAGAAGGTGATGAGATTTGGTTGCAAAGGGAAGTTAAGTTCCAGGTTTATAGGACCTTATTGGGTATTGAAGCGAGTTGGACCAGTGGCATACCAGTTAGAGTTGCCTCCAGAGTTAAAGCAGATGCACGATGTATTCCATGTTTCCATGCTACGTCGTTACCGATCGGATCCATCTCACATAGTGCCAGTTGAGGAGGTAGAGCTGAGATCAGATTTATCTTACGAGAAGGAGCCGATTCAGATTTTGGAACGAGATGTGAAAGTATTACGGAGGAAATCAATTCCTTTAGTCAAAGTGTTATGGCGTAATCATGGATCAGAAGAAGCTTCATGGGAGCTGGAAGAAGCAATGCGACAGCAATACCCTCACTTATTTTAGCCAGGTAATTTCGAGGTCAAAATTATTTTAAGGGGGTAGAACTGTAATATCCGGGATTTAGGGGTTGTGCATTTTGCTTAAATATATGTGGAAGCATGCCTGTGTGTATTTTGAATGTGTTTTATGAATTTTGAGAACTTTAGAGTGTAGGTGAATGCCTTAGAAAATATTGTATTTTAAGTTTTAAAGAGGTGCTAGGCGAGTGAGGCCTTAAGGAAATTTATAGGGGAAATTGTACATACAAATGGGCTTGTTAAAGTGGCAAGGAGGCCCCACTTAAAGCCCTAGTAAGTGACGCCACAAGCAGTGAGCAGGGCTTAGGTTCGAGCAGTAAGGGGAGCACTTTTGGAGTGTTTTTGCGTCAAGCTAGGAGAGGAGTTGGACAGCACTAAAACACTAAGGAGATGAGCACTAAATGTGGTCAAATACCTTTTGAAATTTGGCTAAGGGCAAAGGATAGTTGTTGTTTTATTCAAATTATTTTGAATGGGTAAAGAAGAGAGGAAAAATAGGAGGAAAATGTGGGATAAGTGGGAGGAGAAGCTAGTGGCCGAATATAGGACTTTAGGGGATGTGTATGTGCGGCTTTGGGGAATTGAAGGAGGTAGTGCCCAATTTTAGTTGGTGAGAGTGTCCATCTTTTTGTCGAAATTTCCTTTTAATGAGCATCCATCTTCTTTCTTTTCTTTTCTTTGCTTGAAACTCTAAAGAAACACCATAGCCGAACATTTCATCTCCATTTGAGAGCCATAGCTGAACCTTTATTTGAATCTCCTTATCATTTCCTTTCTTCTCTTGTTCTCTTCAAAGCCGAAACTATCATTGACTGAAATCTACTCCAACCGATTCTCAATAGTGGGTAAGGGTCCTCTTCTAATCGTTTTCGTCTATCTCTTTTGGTTGCCGAAAGTTAAGGGTCTAACTCCATTTTTCTGATGTGGCTGAACCTAGGAAAGTGATTTCGGGAAGTTGATCATTAATGGTAAGCAACGTGGGTGGTAAGTATTTCCTTCCTTAGCAATCGATTTTGGGTTCTTTTTCTGTTAGTGGCCAAAACCGAATGCTTGGCCTTGGTTACTTGGGATGGTCGGACCTCAGTAGGGCCTTTGATTTTGTGTTCTTTCATGTATAGCCGAAGGAAGGAAACACTAAGGATTCTTTCGGGATTTGGATGCTCAAGGTAAGCAAGTATAGTATTCGGCCAAGGGCCATTTTCATAGATTTATGTGTTAAAGCCGATTCTAACAGTTGATAAGCAGGGATTTCGTCAACTCTATAGGCAAATGGTGGTTTTCGGGATTTAGATCCGCAAGGTAAGTGAATATGAATATTCGGCCAAGGCCATATTAAGTGTTAAGTGATTAGCCGATTCTGACATTGGTTTTTAAGGAGGAGTACAATCTGATTCGATAAGACTTTCGAGATTTCAGTGAACACGTTAGTAAACCAGGTGTGTAGCCCTACACTGATTCCTAATAGATTTATGGTATTAATTTTTGTGCATGTGTTAATGAAAATATGAAAGATGTGGCTAAAGGTACCATACAATGGTACAGAATATTCAGGTACGCTCACCTTTGTTACTATGTTAATAATGTTTACGAGCAATGAATATGACTCATATGTGAATTTGATATGAACATGGAATAAGGTATATGGCATGATTTCTGCATGTTTTGTATTGTGCATGGGCATATGGGTGATATTGAAAAGGGGAAGTGATCTGGTAGGTTTCACCACAATATCTGGTGACTCATGTCACATAATCTGAATGTGGTGACTTATGTCACATATTATTATCTGGTGACTCTGTCACATTATCTGGTGGCTATGCCACAATTTATAAGGGCGATGTGCAAGTCGTCTGTAGCGACTGCCTTCGATTGTGTGTAGCGGATGGAGGGTCGATTTAGTAATCTCCACGGTGTGATTGGTTGGTACAGGTGATGTGTAGAGGATGGTTATCTAGGCTTGGGTGCGGGATTGCATCATTATTTATATTTGTTATATATGTATGATTTGATATGCCTAGATCTTTTGGGACTTTGTGTTGGCTGTTACACACTGAGTCTGTTTGACTCACCCCTTTGTGGGATATCTTTTCAGCTGACACTCAGTGAATGGACCGGGTCGGCAGGGACATAGTGGTGGCCAATGCTCAGCTCAGTATTTATTTTATTTTGAGACTTTACAATTAAGTTTTGGAATTTATTTTGGGGTTTTGTTTTGATATAATAAGGCCATTACTATTAACTGATTTATGCATGCATTTTAATTGGTTTATTAAGATACGATTATTATTAAATCAAGATTAAATTATTTTCTTTAATTTAAAAAGTAAATTCTTAAACAACTCGGCATTTCTTCTAACTTATAGTTTTCAAATACGAAGATAAAGTTTTAAGTAATTATAGACTTCTATAACGACACCGTTTTCAATTCAACCACAACTCAAATCAATTTCTTTTCAAAATGACCCAAATTTTCCGAACTAACAAACAAGCTTTTGAAGTGTTTTACTCGAGGAGCATGCCAGATCCGGTCGAGGCTCGTGGGCCGGGTTTGGGGTGTTTCATATTTGGTATTTCTTTAAATTACATTCTGCTGGTCTGTTAAACACGGGGTTTTTAAAACTATAACCATTGTTTTCAAAATATCACGTATTCGCAAATGGTTGAATCAAACTTCCGAAACAAACAAGCTTTTAAAAATAACATATCATCATTTATCACTTAGAAGTAGTGAACTTTTTTCCTTATCCTCATTACGATGGCTTGCCTGAATGCTAATGTTTCCTTAGCCCTAACAGCTTTCTCTCTATATTTTTTCATCCTGGGCATCCATGTCTATTATTATTGTAACATGCAATGTCTAGCATGACTACAACCTCTTTTTCTTCAAGATGGCTGGCGAAGAAGATGATAATTTAGAAAAGATGTAAACAAGCTTAAGAAATTCTTCTTCTCTCGTTCCCCTTCCTATATATATCCTCATGGCGGAATCTTCACAGAACGTCACCACCATACAATCCTAATTATTATGTTCCTCACTATGTAACTAGTTGGTCCTAATCTAACCAAATCATATTAGGAGTCCAACTAGTACGGATTGTGGTTATTGACAGGTGATTGGAATTCAATTCTTGGTGCTAAGGACTACCAAAGATCGAATGTGGGAAGAAACTATGGATGTTAGAGATTTAACGCATTATTGTTAGATCATGACTTGTGTGATTTAGGGTTCACGGGTCCAAAATTTACATGGACTAGGGGCCTGATGATTGAATGGCTTGATCGAGGTATAGGTAACACGGAATGGATTAAAGAGTATGCAAACTATGTAATTTGACATCTACACCGTTTAAAATCAAATAATCATCTGTTATTCATTTCACTTGAAGGGAAGGATAATATAAAAGGTTCGTGGCCATTTTGCTTCTTTGTTGGGTGGTTGACTCATAGTTCATTTCCTGAGTTAGTTAAATATATTTGGAATTTTTATGGGACTATGAAGGAGACAATTAATAGTTTTATTAGCGAGGCAAAGAAATGAGATTACAACTCATTTGACAATTTGTATAAGAGAAAAAAAGAGACAATTGTTAGAATAAAAGTAGTGCAACAGGATTTTGACGTGAAACAAATGAGAAACCATAGAAATTTGGAATTTTGGCTAAAACAAGAGCTGGAAATAATCTTGGATTTAGAGGAATTGTTATGGATGCAAAAGTCTCATTGCAATTGGATTACTAAATGAGATAGGAATATTAAAAACTTCCATGATCGAACAATGAAACAACGGCTAACTAATAGGATTGAGGCGCTAAAATTGACTAACGGGTCATGGAATTTCGATGAGGAAGTTTTGAAAGATGAGGCTATCATGTTCTTCAAGAATCTTTATATGGTTGATGGGCAAGTTAATGTTAAACTCTCATGTGTAAATTTTTTTCAAAGTCTAACAAAAAATAAGATGCAAAGTCATTGCATGAATGTTATGGAGTTGGAAATGAAGACCGCTTTAGATGGTATATCTCTATAGAAAACACCAAGTGTTGATGGTCTACATGTGAAGTCCTTTCAAAGTCAATGGGATATTCTATGTTCTACGGTGCACCGTATGCTGAGTGACGCATTTGTTGGTAAGTCTTTTGATCAGAGCAATAATAATAAATTGTTAGTGTTGTTACCAAAGGCGAACAATCCAGAAATCATTTCTCAATACAGGACAATTAGCCTTTGTTTGGTCATATAAAATATTATCATGAAGACATTGGTTAATAGATTAACGTTAATTTTGTTAAAACTAACATCTCTGAATCAAGTTGGTTTTGAGCCAGGGTGTTCAATTTTGGATAACATCATTATTGCTCAAGATGAAATACACACAATGTATACTTCAAAAGATCAGACTGGTTGGATGACATTTAAAATAGATTTAGAGAAAACTTATGACAAGATTCGCTGGGACTTCTTACATGATACTCTTTTAACTGTTGAGTTACCTTTAAGGATCCGTAAATTAATTATAAATTCTGTTACAACGTCTACTTTGCAGATTTTATGGAATGGTAATGTCACTCTAGAATTTAAGCCTATTCATAGGGTGCCTCAAGGTGATCCAATATCTCCTTATCTATTTATTTTATGTACAGAGAGATTAGGTCACTGCATACAATAAACAAGTGATGAAGGGAAATGGAAACCGTTGATGCTCTCTGAAAATGGACCTGGATTATCACATCTATTTTTTGCCGATGATCTTGTACTCTTTTGCAAAGCTGAGATGGATTAGGCTAATGTTGTTAATGACGTTCTAACGCAATTTAGCTATTTCTCAGGGCATAAAGTAAACAACCAGCATCCCAAGTTTTCTTTTCTTCTAAGGCGAACAATGAATTAACATATGAGATTAACGAATGTTTGGGGGTGTCACGTATGGATAACCTTGGTAAATATTTGGGTGTTCATTTGCTTCATGAACGAGTAATGAAAGGGACATGCATTTCTGATTGATAAAGTGAGGAAAAGGCTTAGTTGATGGGAAGGAAAAATGTTGTCACTTGCAAGAAGAGTTACACTAGTAAAGTTTGTTCTACAATCAATTCGCAATTATTTCATGTAATCTACTCTTTTACCTATGGGCATTTGTAAGGAGATTGAAAAAATGATACGCCAATTTATCTGGGGCTCAAATAGTATTTCCTGGAAAACAACTCTAGTTGGATAGGATAAATGTTGCTTACCATAAGATAGAGGGGATATTGGGCTTGGGATTGCACATTATCAGAATCAAGTGGTTCTTATAAAGCTTGTTTTTAATTTTCTTACGAAAAAAGAAGTATTGCGAGTAAGGGTTTTGAGGTCAAAGTACAAAACTGAGGAAGATTGTACTGTGAATATTGATAGAAGGTGTTGTAGATTTATTTCGAAATCTATTTTGAAGGTATGGATGGACTTATGTGATAGTATTTTTTGAAGATTAGGTAATGGACGGACAATGCAATTTTTGACAGAAAATGGCAAATATACAGTAGCTAGTGGTTATAGTAAAGCTACACAAGATGACTGGCTGATACGAGGTCATACATGGAAGATGATTTGGAAGCTAAATGTTTCCCAAAAGATTCGATAGTTTCTTTGGCTACTATTACAAAACCGTTTACTGTCTAATTTAGAACGATGCAAAAGAGGTATGGAAAATACTAATTTATTGTGGAAGTGGAATAGAACACTGTTACAGGCAGTAAGGGACTACCGTTAGGGCAATATAGGCTAATTTTATTCTGCCCTAAATGTTTGATAGTTTCTTTTCTGTGAACTTGGAAGAATGGCTGATAAAAATTTAGAAGTTTTTTATGGAACTTTCGTTCAAGGTGTTACGTAGAATTTTTTGTTTGGTATTATCATGTAGGAAATCTTGAAACATAAGAATAATATGATTTTCAATGGGGAAGCTGGCGAAGTGGCATCTGAAACTGTAAAAATTCTTGCGACACTTGGCTCTCCTAATAACTCAAACTCAAAGAAGAGTTGTGGAGCTGATTGAATAGAAATAGACAATTTTAGGCTCTAATAAGATATTTAGAAACTAAAGTGGTTGTTTGGGAATGGTTATATTTTAATATTGGTTTAGTTAGATTGGAACCAGTTGGTTCCATTGTGGGAGAAAAAATGATGAGAATTGAGTGGTGGTGCTGGTCTATAGAGACCAGGCCAATGGAGTATATAAATAGATGTGTGTGAAAAAAAAATTCTTCCCCATTCAGTTTACCAATTTTTCTCTCTTAAGCATCATCTTCGTCAGTTTCTCTTAAGAAGAAGAGGATATAACTGAAGGAAGCTCTCCATGTTGCAGCCTTCGTGTGATTAAAAAGTCTGTATGAGAAATTAGAGTACTAGTAAGTTTGCTTATCCCTCTGAATTTATGGATTAAAGGAATGAGTAGTGTAAGGATTCTCAAAGCTTCTGTATAAATTATGGTTTCTGTGTTTCTAAGGATTGATTACCTTTGGCTTAACTATTAAATGGTTGTCATGTTTAGCTGCCAGGATGAAGGGGGCTCTGACCTTTGGAAAAGCTAAGATATCAAGGATAAGAAAGCAATGTGAGTTTCTATACTCCATTTTTACGATGTTGTATTTCTGGCAGTGTAACACCCCTAACCCGTAACCATCGCCGGACTATGGTTAAAGGCGTTACCGGACAGATTCAGAAACTTATACAGAAATGTCATACAAATGCACATCTATTTCAATCATAATGTCCCTTAAAAGAGTCATCGAGACCTCTAGCATGCTTATAAATTGGGTCGGGACTAAACTGAAACACATACAGACATTCTCAGAAATTTTATAAATTTTCTAAGTTTCAGTGTAACATCCTGAAAATGGGCTTATGCATTTTTGCTTAATTTTATGAAATAGCATGTCTATTGTGATATGGATGTGTTGTGTGCATTTTTAGAACCTAGGAAATGTAAGGAAATGTCTTGTCTTGGAAATGTAAGGAAATGTCTAGGAAAGGTAAGGAAATGTCTTGGAAATGTAAGGAAATGTCTTGGAAATGTAAGAAGATGCATTAGAAAATATTAAGTTTCGAGCTTAAAAAGAAGGAACTAAAGCAAGGTGGCCTTAAGAGGAATTGTATGCAAAACATGACACACAAATGAGCTTGGAAAAGTGGCTTGGAGATGCTACTTAGGGCCCTGGAAATGACGCCACCTGTATGTGAGGAAGGGCCAAGGATCGAGTCGCGTGGGAAGCAGAATAAAGTTTTATTTTTCGGCATTAAGAGGGAGGAGTGGACGGCAAGGAAGGAGCTTTAGATAGGTTCCAATTCTTTTTAAAATTCGGCTAAATAGATGGATAAATGATGGATTATTATTGGTTTTTTTTTTATTTAAAAGATAAGAGATAATTGAGGGATTAATTATATTATTCTTGAATAAAGAGATAAGGAGGAAAATAAGGGAGAGTGATGGCCAAGTAAGGGAGTCTTGGCCTAGTAATTTTGGCAATAGGAGGAAAAGAGAGGCCATTCTGCATTATTTTCCTTTTCTTAAAAGCCTCTGTCGAATTCTTTCTGCAACTCTTTTCTTTTTCTTTTTAATTCTCCAAAAGCTGTGAGTAAGATTCCCTAGTCTTGCCGAATCCTCCATCTTTATTCTTCATCTTCTTCTTTTTCTTCCCCAATTCAATCCATCAAAAGCCGAAATCTCAAAGACAACCCCCTAGCTGATTGTCCATTAACCTCCAAAAGCCGAAACCTTTTTGATCACCATCTAGTCTCCTTAGCCGAATCTTTAAAGGGCTTCAAGCAAGGGTGTGTCGACTTCTGTAGTAAGGGTAAGGATCTATTATTACCATTCTATTTCTTTTCTTTAAGTCCAAGATTAAGATTCTAATGCCATTTGTGTCTCTTGGCCGAAACTACAAAGGATCTTTCGGGATTTTGTCAATTGTCGACTACTAGGGAGAAGAGATCCTCCGGTGGTTATAGATCTAAGGTAAGAAAAGTGTGGTTTAGGCCGAAGGCCACTTGATTAAGTTCATAAAGCGATTGGAAATCAGATCTAACAAGTACCCTGTAGGTTTCGACATCCTCTTAGCCACGAGATTTCTTTTTGGGATTTGAGATTCAAAAGGTAAGTGAACCTAACATTTGACCAAGGCCCTATTTTAGTATTCAGATATGTTTTATTATTCGGAAGCTAATCTGTAAAGTGATTTAGTGCTAGCCGAATACAAGAAACACTACAAAAGATTCGGGATCTGATTAGGAAGTGAATCGGCAGCAAGGTAAGATTTTGGTTGTGTTAATCCTTGGGGATTTGATTAAGTGGGTGAATGACTTTTTGTTTAAACACTTGGTGTTGGCCGAATATAGGAACTAAAGGATCTAAAGCGTAGATTGGGATTTAGGGATTTCAGTGAATTTGTTAAGTGAATCAGGTGTGTACCCTACCCTAAGTTTTAATATGATCATGGCTATGTTTTAAATTGAATACGTTAATAAGATTGTGAAAATACGGCTAAGGTACCATGCAATGGTACAAAGTACCCAGGTACGTTTCCTACTCCTACTAGGAATAGGAATATATGTTATATGAAACATGTGAAAAATGATAAGAATGTGAATTAAGGCATGTTGTGCATGATATGTATGATATGGGGCATTCGGGTTTTATGAAAAAGGGGAAGTGAATGTGGTGACTCCGGTCACATTATCTGAATGTGGTGACTTCGGTCACATTATTTGAATGTGGTGTCACATGACACAATTATTATCTAGTGGCTATGCCACGAATTTCATAAGGGCGATGAGCACGTCGACTGCAGCGACTGCCTTCGATGGTGTGTAGCAGATGGAGGGTTGACTTAGAAGTCCCCACGGTGTGCAGGTTGGTACGGGTGATGTGTAGCGGATGGCACCTAGGTTTGGTTTCGAGTTTGCATCATATCATTAAATGTTATATGTACCTGTGTGACTTGTATGCCTGAATTTGTTAGAACTTAGTGTTGTGGTTACACATTGAGTCTGTTGACTCACACCGTTGTGGGAATATGTTTCAGGTGACGAACAGTGACGGACCGGGTCGGCAGGAACTTATGGTGGCCATGCTCCGCTTGAAGTTTATTTAATTTTGGGACTTTTACATTTTAAGTATTTGGATTTATTTCGAATTTTGAATGTTGATGTAATAAGGCCACTGTTGAACTATTCCATTGTTTTATTATGTTTACAAATTTTTATTAAGTTTAAGATTAAGTAAATTTACTTTCTAATGAACTATAAATGTTTTATCACCTAAAACTAAAAGGATTTTTAATATAAAACGAATTTGTTTACAACTCAAGCCCAACCCAAAACAATATTTCTTTCAAAACACACTATTTTCCAAAGTAACAAAAGAATTTTAACCGGTTTACATTGAGGAACATACCAGATCCGGTCAAGGCTCGTGGGCCTGGTGTGGGGTGTTTCAGTTTGGTATTAGAGCCCAGATTTAAACTCTCGACCTTGGGTTTAAGGCCCAAAATGTTTTCGAATCAAGCCCAAATGAGTTTCAAAAAAATATTTTATGAAATAAGCAGGTTTTTCTGGCATGGCACCTAAGTCTCCGACCCGAAGTCCACCAGGTAAGTACCCCTATCCCTTGTGTGATTTATAGTATAATGTGTAGAAGGGTAGAAATGGAATGGAACGTAGAATAGTATGATAGGTACTTGAACCCTAGGACTAGTTTACCCCAACACTTACATAAGACTTAAGTGCCTAATTAAACAAACCTATGGCTAAGTCGTCGAGTTAGGGTGTGGCAACCCCTGTGCGCATGTCTAGGATTGGATCCGAAAGGGCCTGGTACTTAAGCAGTCCTAGTGACTCACCTCCTCTTCGCTGGAATCCTACCTGGTGCGTAGCTTCGGTTTACCCTAAACAAGAGGACTCAGTCGCAGGCTAAAAACAATAACTAAAACCCGAAAGGGATTAGCCACATTTTCATGGAAACCTTAGTTTTTTTTAAAGTCAACAAACTACTCTTTTGAATTGTGAAAATTATTATTTTGAAAAATTTCCAAAAAAAAAAAATTCTAAGTTACAAAATTTCCTAGATACCTCTGGCTGTAAAATTACAAAAAATGCCTTTGGTTTATAAAATGTCCAAACTACCCACAATTTTTATCAAAAATTTCCTTACTTTATAACAAGTCCCAAAAACCCTAATTTGCAAAATATCAAAATACCTTGATTTTGGGAAAATTACAAATTTGCCCCTAACCTACAAATTACCAAAATGACCCTAATTTCCAAAATTTTTGCAACATCATCGTTTTGGAAAACAAATTCTCAAAAAGAACCCTCAAAGTTTTACAAATTTTGAAATACCCCTGAATTATTAAGCTTTACAAATTTACCCCGAGTTACAAAATTTCCAAAATACCCTCGGGAATGCAAAATTACCAAAATACCCTTATTGACAAAATCACCAAGGAACCTTATTTTGAAAAAAATTACGAAAATACCCCTGTAGGACAAATTACGAAAATACCCCTAGGGTAGGAATAGACAAAAAAGTAGAGAAATAGAGAATGTGTGTGAATGAATGTTTGAATATATGTGCTCCTCTGAATTAGGATAGAAGACTTGAAGCTTAATCGATCGAAAGAACTACTTCTGAACTTCTTTCATAAAACTTCTTCGCGAATAATCAGTGAAACAATGGCTAATGCATAAAATTTCTTAATCAGAATAAAGAACGAACGTAGACATGAGCTCTAGGGGACGTGGACATAACATACAAGGACGCGGTAGAGGTAGAATGACCGTGTCAGAACCCGTTAGATCAGGTCAATGATTTGAAAATGAGGTACCGCCACCACCACCACCGGTGTTGGTCTTTGAACAAAGAAGATCGCGAGGAGACGATCTTTGTATCGTGAGGGTCGTGCTATGAGTTCTTGAGTTGGTGGCTGGTGCAGGAGGAAATTTGGGAGCTCGAAAGTCGGTACCTGGGTGCCTTCATGCCAATGGAGCTGAGGTATTCCGTGGCGTATCTGGAGTAGCACCCAGTACGGCTAAATATTGGTTGGAGGCAACCGAGGAATTATGGATGAGCTCGATCTGACCCCTGAGGAGAAATTGAAAGGAATGGTGGCGATGTTACGCGATGAGGCGTATCAATGGTGGTTAACAGTTTAGGATGGTGCCACGGCTGAGGATCTGACGTGGGACTATGTTAAGGCAGCATATCAGAAGAAATATGTTGGCACACATTATACTGATGAGCAGAGGAAGGCTTTTCTGGGGTTGGTTCAAGGGAATAAGTCTGTAGAGGAGTATGAAGCAGAATTTCTAATGTTGAGCCGATATGCTCGAGGAGTAGTGGCTACGGAGCATGAGCGATGTGTCCGGTTCAAAGACAGTTTAAGGGATGACCTCAGGTTACTGATAGCTCCACATCAGGAGCGGGAATTTTCTGCGTTAGTAGAGAAGGCAAAAGTAGCTGAGGGAATTACGGACTCCGTGAGGCCGAACTCTGATCGGAGCAGTCCGAAAAGAGGCTTTGGATCGTCAGGATCATCTGGGAATAAAAGGCCTAGAGTTGATGGGCCGCGAGGCCAGCAAGATGCTACAGGAGGGCAGTATCGTTCTTGTGATCAGTGTGGAAAGAAGCACTTAGGTGAGTGTTGGAGAAAGACAGGAGGATGCTTTAAGTGTGGGTCCAAAGACCATATGATCAAGGACTGTCCTATGAAATCGGATGGGAATCGACCAGCAGCTCTAAATGTTAATCAGGTTGGTAGAGGTGGACAGCAGCCTCAGCGAGGTCGTGGTCCAAATGGCGGAGGTAATGGTGCTGGCAGAGGACGTGGAACACCGAGCAGAGGTGCTGCTAATACTGAGGCAAGGCAACTGGGTTTAGTGTATGCGGTGCGCCGTAGGGAGGATGGAGACGCGCCGGATATTATAACCGGTACGTTCTTTATATTTGGAAAGCCTTATTATGCTCTGATTGATGTGGGCTCGACCCAATCCTATGTTGCATGTAGTGTAGTGGAAACACTAGGCCTAGACTCTAAACTTTCTAATAGGCAGATGACTGTAGTAAGCCCATTAGGCCAAACTGTAGTGGTGGATAAGATCTTTCGGAGTGTACCTCTAGAGATTCAGGGAGTGAAATTTCGAGCCGACTTAATGGAACTTCCCTTCGGAGAATTCAACCTTATTCTTGGCATGGACTGGCTAGTAGAGCATCAAGCTGTGTTGGACTGTGTATCTAAGCGAATGGAGTTAAGGATCCCGGAGGATGAGGTGGTCATTATGATAGGAGAAAGAAGGAACTACTTGTCTAATGTAGTTTCGGCACTAAAAGCTGAAAAGATGGTTCGGAAAGGGTGCAAGGCGTTCTTAGCCTTTGTAAGTGCGTTAGATGGAAAGGAAGAAGGTGTCAATAGAGTTAGAACTGTAAGGGATTTTGATGATGTGTTTTCGAAGGAATTACCAGGAATACCCCCAGATAGGGAGGTGGAGTTTGGAATTGACGTGCTACCGGGAACAGCTCCTGTTTCAATTGCCCCGTACTGAATGGCACCAAAGGAGTTGGTTGAGCTCAAGGCTCAAATCCAAGAGTTGTTGGATCATGGGTTTATTAGACCCAGTGTGTCTCCGTGGGGAGCACCGGTCCTATTTGTGAAGAAGAAGGACGGAACTATGCGTATGTTCATAGATTATCGTCAATTGAACAAGCTGACCATCAAGAACAAGTATCCTTTGCCAAGGATAGATGACTTGTTTGATCAACTTAAAGGAGCCGCCATATTTTTGAAGATTGATTTAAGGTCTGGATATCATCAGTTAAAGGTGAAGGAGGCAGATATCCATAAGACAGCCTTTAGGATAAGGTACGGCCACTATGAGTTTGTAGTAATGCCGTTTGGATTGACGAACGCCCCAGCCGCATTCATGGATATGATGAACCGGGTGTTCCAGCCCTACTTGGATCGATTCGTCGTGGTGTTCATCGATGACATCCTAGTATACTCCAAGAGGAGGAGGAACATGATGAGCATCTCCGGATTGTGTTGCAAGTATTAAGGGAAAAGGAGCTATACGCCAAATTCAGCAAGTGTGAATTTTGGCTTAAGGAGGTGGCGTTCTTAGGACATGTGGTGTCTACTGAAAGAATAAGGGTGGATCCTAAAAAGATTGAAGCAATATTAGATTGGAAACCACCCAAGTCGGTGGCAGAAATCCGTAGTTTCTTAGGATTGGCAGGCTACTATAGGAAATTTGTGGAAGGATTCTCATCGATAGCCGCGCCTTTAACAAAGTTGTTGAGGAAGGAAGTATCTTTTGTATGGACAGATAAGCAGCAGGAGAGCTTTGAGAAGCTTAAGAAAGTGTTAACTGAAGCTCCGGTTTTGATTAAACCTGAGGTAGGAAAGGATTTTGTGGTGTACTGTGAGGCTTCTCACACGAGATTAGGATGTGTATTGATGCAAGACGGGAAAGTAGTCACGTATGCGTCTCGGTAACTAAGGCCTCATGAGGTTAATTACCTGACTCATAACTTGGAATTGGCGGCAGTGGTCTTTGCTCTCAAGGTGTGGAGGCACTATCTTTACGATGAAAAGTCGATAATCTACACAGACCACAAGAGTCTCAAGTATTTCCTGACTCAGAAGGAGCTGAACTTGAGACAGCGAAGATGGGTGGAATTACTGAAGGATTATGATTGTTCGATAGAGTATCACCCGGGCAAGGCGAATGTGGTAGCAGATGCCTTAAGTCGGAAAGTTGTGTCAGATCTGAGGGCGATGTTCGCACACTTGAGTTTGTATGATGATGGGAGTCTGCTGGCAGAATTGCAAGTCAAACCAACATGGTTGAATGAGGTAAAGGAAAGTTAGTTGGTGGATAAGGATCTAAGTGTTAAGTTACAACAAGTACAGAACGGAGAGTTAGAGGATTATGGTGTTAATGAGGAGGGAGTATTGTGCTTCAAGGTAAAGGTCTATATGCCGAGGGACGAGGAGTTAAGACAGAGGATTCTTCGGGAAGCGCATAGTAGCCCTTATGCTATGCATCCCGGAGGCACTAAGCATGCTGAGGATCTAAGGGAACGATTTTGGTGGCTTTGATCTTAAACGGGAAGTTACTGAATTCGTGGGAAAATGTTTGACGTGTCCGGAAGTAAAGGCTGAACACCAAGTTCCGTCAGGATTACTTCAACCGATAATGATTCCGCAGTGGAAGTGGGAGAGAATTACCATGGACTTCGTTAGTGGGTTTCCCCATACACCTACTAAGAAGGACTCGGTATGGGTAATAGTGGACCGTTTGACTAAGTCCGCGCACTTTATTCCAGTGAGAGTTGACTATTCCCTGCAGAAGTTGGCAAAATTGTATGTGGCAGAAATTGTAAGGTTGCAGGGTGTGCCGGTGTCAATCATCTCAGATAGGGACCCAAGGTTTACTTCTCGGTTCTGGAAGGCGCTACATCAGGCGGTAGGCACTAAGTTGGATTTTACTACGGCTTTTCATCCACAGTCAGACGGGCAGTCTGAACAGGTAATCCAAGTGCTAGAGGATATGTTGAGGGGATGTGTGATGGATTTTAGAGGAAGTTGGGAGGAATATTTGCCTTTAGCAGAGTTTGCCTACAACAACAGCTATCAGGCCAGTATTCGGATGGCACCGTATGAAGCGTTGTATGGTCAGAGGTGTTGAACTCCTACGTGTTGGACTGAATTAGGGGAACGATGAGTTTTGGGTCCAGAGATTGTGACTGAATCTGAAGAGAAGGTTGAGATGATCCGGGCACGGTTAAAGGAAGCTTCTGATAGACAAAAGTCGTATGCAGATCTAAAGCCAAAGGAGATAGAATTTGATGTGGGAGATCAAGTGTTCCTTAAGGTATCGCCTTGGAAGAAGGTGATGAGATTTGGTCGGAAAGGGAAGTTAAGTCCAAGGTTTATAGGACCCTATCGAGTGTTAAAGCGAGTTGGACCAGTGGCCTACCAGTTGGAGTTGCCTTCGAAATTGAAGCAGATGCACGACGTATTCCATGTGTCCATGCTACGTCGCTATCGATCGGATCCATCTCATGTGGTACCAGTTGAAGAGGTGGAGTTAAGGCCAAATTTGTCCTACGAGGAAGAGCCGATTCAGATATTGGAACGTGATGTGAAAGTTTTACGAAGGAAGTCAGTTCCTTTAGTCAAAGTATTATGGAGAAATCATGGATCAGAAGAGGCTTCGTGGGAGCCAGAAGAAGCAATGCGACAGCAATACCCTCACTTATTTCAGCCAGGTAATTTCGAGGACGAAATTATTTTAAGGGGGGTAGAACTGTAACATCCTGAAAATGGGCTTATGCATTTTTGCTTAATTTTATGAAATAGCATGTCTATTGTGATATGGATGTGTTGTGTGCATTTTTAGAACCTAGGAAATGTAAGGAAATGTCTTGAAAATGTAAGGAAATGTCTTGTCTTGGAAATGTAAGGAAATGTCTTGGAAATGTAAGAAGATGCTTTAGAAAATATTAAGTTTCAAGCTTAAAAAGAAGGAACTAAAGCAAGGTGGCCTTAAGGGGAATTGTATGCAAAACATGACACACAAATGAGCTTGGAAAAGTGGCTTGGAGATGCCACTTAGGGCCCTGGAAATGACGCCACCTGCATGTGAGGAAGGGCCAAGGATCGAGTCGCGTGGGAAGCAAAATAAAGTTTTATTTTTTGGCATTAAGAGGGAGGAGTGGACGACAAGGAAGGAGCTTTAGATAGATTCCAATTCTTTTTAAAATTCGGCTAAATAGATGGATAAATGATGGATTATTATTGGTTTTTTTATTTAAAAGATAAGAGATAATTGAGGGATTAATTATATTATTTTTGAAAAAAGAGATAAGGAGGAAAATAAGGGAGAGTGATGGCCAAGTAAGGGAGTCTTGGCCTAGTAATTTCGGCAATAGGAGGAAAAGAGAGGCCATTCTGCATTATTTTCTTTTTCTTGAAAGCCTCTGCCAAATTCTCTCTGCAACTCTTTTCTTTTTCTTTTCAATTCTCCAAAAGCTGTGAGTAAGATTCCCTAGTCTTGCCGAATCCTCCATCTCTATTCTTCATCTTCTTCTTTTTCTTCTCCAATTCAATCCATGAAAAGCCGAAATCTCAAAAACAACCCCCTAGCCGATTGTCCATTAACCTCCAAAAGCTGAAACATTTTTGATCACCATCTAGTTTCCTTAGCCGAATCTTTGAAGGGCTTCAAGCAAGGGTGTGTCGACTTCTGTAGTAAGGGTAAGGATCTATTATTACCATTCTATTTCTTTTCTTTAAGTCCAAGATTAAGACTCTAATGCCATTTGTGTCTCTTGGCCAAAACTACAAAGGATCTTTCGGGATTTTGTCAATTGTCGACTATTAGGGAGAAGAGATCCTCCGGGAGTTATAGATCTAAGGTAAGAAAAGTGTGGTTTAGGCCGAAGGCCACTTGATTAAGTTCATAAAGCGATTGGAAATCAGATCTAACAAGTACCCTGTAGGTTTCGACATCCTCTTAGCCACGATATTTCTTTTCGGGATTTGAGATTCACAAGGTAAGTGAACCTAACATTTGGCCAAGGCCCTATTTTAGTATTCAGATATGTTTTATTATTCGGAAGTTAATCTGTAAAGTGATTCAGTGCTAGCTGAATACAAGAAACACTACAAAAGTTTCGGGATCTGATTAGGAAGTGAATCGGCAGCAAGGTAAGATTTTGGTTGTGTTAATCCTTCGGGATTTGATTAAGTGGCCGAATGACTTTTTGTTTAAACACTTGGTGTTGGCCGAATATAGGAGCTAAAAGATCTAAAGCGTAGATCGGGATTTCGGGATTTTAGTGAATTTGTTAAGTGAATCAGGTGTGTACCCTACCCTAAGTTTTAATATTTTCATGGTTATGTTTTAAATTGAATACGTTAATAAGATTGTGAAAATACGGCTAAGGTACCATGCAATGGTACAAAGTACCCAGGTACGTTTCCTACTCCTACTAGGAATAGGAATATATGTTATATGAAACATGTGAAAAGTGATAAGAATGTGAATTAAGGCATGATGTGCATGATATGTATGATATGGGGCATTCGGGTTATATAAAAAAGGGGAAGTGAATGTGGTGACTCCGGTCACATTATCTGAATGTGGTGACTTCGGTCACATTATCTGAATGTGGTGTCACATGACACAAATATTATCTGGTGGCTATGCCACGAATTTTATAAGGGTAATGAGCACGTCGACTGCAGCGACTGCCTTCGATGGTGTGTAGCGGATGGAGGGTTGACTTAGAAGTCCCCACAGTGTGCAGGTTGGTACGGGTGATGTGTAGCGGATGGCACCTAGGTTTGGGTTCGGGTTTGCATCATATCATTAAATGTTATATGTACCTGTGTGACTAGTATGCCTGAATTTGTTAGGACTTAATGTTGTGGTTACACATTAAGTCTGTTGACTCACCCTGTTGTGGGAACATGTTTCAGGTGACGAACAGTGACGGACCGGGTCGGTAGGAACTTGTGGTGGCCATGCTCCGCTTGAAGTTTATTTAATTTTGGGACTTCTGCATTTTAAGTATTTGGATTTATTTCAAATTTTGAATGTTGGTGTAATAAGGCTACTGTTGAACTATTCCATTGTTTTATTATGTTTACAAATTTTTATTAAGTTTAAGATTAAGTAAATTTACTTTCTAATGAACACTAAATGTTTTATCACCTAAAACTAAAAGGATTTTTAATATAAAACGAATTTGTTTTCAACTCAAGCCCAACCCAAAACAATATTTCTTTCAAAACACACTATTTTCCAAAGTAACAAAAGAATTTTAACTGGTTTACATCGAGGAACATACTAGATCCGGTCAAGGCTCGTGGGCCGGGTGTGGGGTGTTTCATTCAGGGCCTACACGCCCGTGTGGGCAGGCCGTGTGCCTCCAATGGCCACTAGACACACCCGTGTGTCTTTCCCGTGGTTGAAACTGACTATACACCCACGGCCACAAAACACGCCCGTGTACATTGACCGTGGACTATCCTGTCAAAAATCACAAGCATATTTCATTCCTTTACTAACTCAAAACTTAACCATTTCATAGATCATCTCACCATGCCAAAACGTGCTTCACACATTACATATTCATTTAAGCAAATTCTCAACTCATAACTAGCCAAATCACATGGCTAAGTTCAAACAACATCTAATACTGAAATACTAGCCTATACATGCCATATCTAACTATATACATTTCTAAAGTGTACCAACATAAAAATTAGTAGTGTGATGACGATCTTTGACGGTCCCGAGCCTTCAGTAGCTTTGACAACCTATAAAACAAAAAACACACACACAGAGTAAGCTTTCCAAAAGCTTAGTAAGTCATATACAAATAAACTTAACATGTAAACCATTTAAACATACAGAAACATTGGAAAAATTCCTATTCATAGTGTATTTCTCACATATATGCATTAAACCATATCCTTGGCCATATTTGCCACATTTATCAATTCAAGTATCACATGTATACACAAATCTCTTACATAACTATTCTTGTATCTCATTCACATTCTCATATTCAATTGTATATTTCCTTAAATAAAAAAAATCACTTAGGTACTTACCTTTTTATACACATTTAGTGTACATATGAAACATGCCTAAAACGAACACATGTTCACGTATTTATTCTTAGCTCGGAATTTCAATTCGTATCACAGACTTGCCCGTTGAACTGTAAGGAATCTTGTAGGATACTCAGAAGCTCGGAATAGTCGTCCAATGCCAACATCCTAGACGAGGTCTTATATGCACTCTGATATCGATGCCACTGTCCCATATAGGGTCTTACACGAATCAATACGATGCCGATGTCCCGGACATGGACTTACACGTAAAGCTCGTATCGATGCCAACGTCCCAGACGTGGTCTTACACGTAAAGCTCAGATCGATGGCAACGTCCCAGATGAGGTCTTACACGAAATCTCAAATCAATGCCAATGTCCCAGACGTGGTCTTACATGATAAAACATAATAGATACCTATGTCATGACTTAGCTAAACCTATCTATTCCTAGGTTTGTATAGGGCTTCTCGAACATTGTCACTATATTGATCTTATCTCGGAATTCATATATAGTTCACATCATAACCATTCATCTATAGCAAAAGTCATTGGAATACACATGATTCATTACTAATACATTTATTTGCATAATGACTTACCTCGGATTCGACTTAGTAGAAACAGAAACAGCTATTCGATTACTTTTGCTTTCCCATGATCTAAGTCTTTTTCCTCGGTTCTTGATCTATACATATTCAAAATTAATCCTTTTATTCACTAACTCATTCAATTCAATCCAGAGACACACATTTAGGGCTATTTACAAATTAACCCTCACATTTGCACAATTTATCAATTTAGTCCATTTTTCTCAAAACATAAAATTCACAAAATCAACACATACACATACTTAGCTGAATACATATATATATCATACAAGTCCAATCATTTCATCAAATTCACAATTTAGTCCTTCAAAAATGCTATTTTCACAATTTAGCCCTAATTAGCTAAATTCATCAAAAATTCAAGAACAAAGTATGTTCATCTAGCTCAAATCTTACATTTAACACCATAAATCATCACAAAGCTCAACATATCATCAATGGAACATTTCAAGAACAACATCAATTCATCAAATTGAGACATGGGCTTGATAGTAGACTAAGCAACGATTGCAAAAACGTAGAAATTATCAAAAATCGAAGTCAAAACTCACCTTAATCAAAGAAGACAATAGCCAAATGCCCTAACTAGTTCTTCTCTTTTCTTTCTTTGCTAGATTCGGTCAAATGAAGAGAATAAAGATGAACATTTTCATCTTTTTTGTTTAATTAATATGATGATAATAACTCATTTACCAAAATAACCTTCATGCATAAATATATATAACATATAAACATTATGGGCATTTATGTCCTTTATGCATCCACTAACTTAATAGTGGTCTAATTGCCTCTTAAGGCCTCCTCTTTTAAAAGCCACAACATATAAGCACTTTAACAAATATCATGCAACTTTTACATTTTATGCAATTTAATCCTTTTGTCAAATTAAACACACAGATAGACAATTTAGCATATGAAACTTTACTACATGCTTAACCACTTACCAAAGACACAGAAAATAATATTAAAATATTATACAAACTCGAATTTGTGGTCCCAAAACCACTGTTCTGACTAAGGTATAAACCGGACTGTTATAGGCAGTCAAGTGTTATAAATGGCTGAGATGACGCATGATCCCTGTTGTTTGAAAATGCTATGTGTGTATGAGGTTAAATAGGTAATTGAGTATTCGCATATGTGTCACTATGCATAAAATGGTTGCGGTAATATGTATATAATATTAACGTGCTCCATGTTTTATGTTTATGTGATCATATGCCTATGGTTGCATGATTATAAAATTGTGGAGTATGAAGGGTAAAGTGTCGATGGGTTAGATAAAGTTAGAAATCAGGAAACAAGATTTCCGTTTACCGCCATATGGTGTTGCTGGGTGCAAACAGTGATGTGTGAAGCTCTTGGCCTTGAGGAGGGGACAATGCAATTTTTGAGTATCAAGGTTAGAAATGAAAAATTGGAGTTATGAGCGGAGGAACAGGGAAATGAAATCCCATTAAGATACCACTATACGTGATGTGTGAAGCTCCAGGCCTTGTGGTGGAGTAACTTTGGAGTTCGAGCATGAATGTTAGCTAAGAAATGAAATTGATATTGACGATTACAAGGTTCCATAAAGAAACACTACGGCATTAGTCAATAAGAATTATGACGCAACATCGCGACAGCTGTAAGGTCCTACTGTAATAACCCGTTTTTAGTCAAATTGAAACAGTGGTTTTGGGACCACAAATCTGATGTAACAGCCCGACTTAGGGTCTAGTCAGAATAGTGGTGTGAGACCACAAATCCGAAGAAGAAATATGTGTTTAAATGATTTTATAAGGCTTATGAGGTATTTGCTGATAGTGTGAAAATTTCATGAAAGAATTTAATTAATTAGTGAATAAAGTGTCCATTGGGACTAAATTGCAAGAAATAGAAAATATGAGATTTTAGAAGATTTAAGTATGAAATAGAATTATAAAAATTATTAGAGGTCCTTATTTAGCAATTAAACCATTATATGTTAAGTGGAAAAAAATGGACATAGGAAGGAAAAACCTCAAGAAAGAGTCATTAAGGGCATTTTTGTCATTTTGTAAATTAAAGAA
This sequence comes from Gossypium bickii, assembly GCA_025503065.1. Lineage (NCBI taxonomy): Eukaryota > Viridiplantae > Streptophyta > Magnoliopsida > Malvales > Malvaceae > Gossypium > Gossypium bickii. The sequence continues at coordinate 60,222,740 of CP106720.1, read as the reverse complement.
TTAAAAGGGAAAATAAGTCAAAATTTGTTTTCATCTTCTCCATGCTAGCCGAAAATTTCAAGGGCATCATAGCTAGGGTTTCTTCATCTTCCAAGCTTGATAGTAAGGGCATCTTAGCCCCGTTTTTAATGTTCTACGTATTTTTGAGATCCTCGTAGCTCGATTTAGCTATTTCTAGCTATATTTTGAGCTAGGGTTTATGTTCAAAAATTTAACCATGTATGACATGCATGTATTTTGATCTTTTATGGAAGAATATGAAAGCTTGATGCAAGATAAACATCTTTTTCTAAGTAATTTTCATGAAAAATGCATAAAAGGGCCAAATTATAAAAGTTGTAGAAATGGTCATACATGAGTGAAATAGTGGAAATTGAATGTTGTTATAGTTGAGAATGAGATTTGGTTAGGCTTGAAATACAAGAAAGTTGAATGAAAATCATTTTACGAGCCTAGGGGCAAAAGTGCAATTATAATAAAGTTTAGGGGAAAATGTAATTTTTGCTAAAGTATGAAATATGAGTCAGTTTAGTCAATGTAAGTATTAAACAAGTTAAATTTTTATTATAGATCAAGAAACACGAAGCCAGGATCGAAACCGAGGGAAGAATAAAGTCGTGGACTAAAGTTGCACATCTACACATATTTTGAAGTACCGAGGTAAGTTTGTATGAATTTAAGGCTACATATACTTTTATGATTAAATTACTTACTATGTTGTATAATGTACATTATTTTCATGAAGTTGATTACTAATGCCTAATAAGAAATTCTATGAAAACAAGTAAGTGGAAGTCTCAGTTGAAGATTCGGAATAACGAGGATACTTATGTCACTACATGAGATAAGGAAAGTCTATGTAAGACCTTGTTTGGGACATGGCATCGGCACTCAAGGAATGTAGGTCTCGTATAAGACCATGTCTAGGACACGGCATCAGCACCAAACGTAGATCCTGTGTGAGACCATGTCTGGGACATGGCGTCAGCATCGGATAAGGAAGGTCTCGTGTAAGACCATGTTTGGGACATGGCATCGATACCATACAAGGAAGGTCTCGTGTAAGACCATGTCTGGGGCATGGCTTCGGCACTAAAAAGAATATCTCGTGTAAAACCATTGATAAACCGTAAAAGTAACATATTTTAATCCCACATTTAGCACGCTTTTGGATGATTTAAGCCCTGAATTGTGTAATTTGGTGCTTTTAATCCTTTTTCTACATGTTTTATACTCAGAATAACACCGGGGGATGAAAAGAACGAGAAACGGGCCCAAAATGGAGTAAATGGGCCATATCACGAAATCCGCATGGCCTGGGCCCAAGACCACACAGCCGTGCCCCATTTAACAGTCTCGAGCACGGCCTAGCCACGACTTACATGGGCGTGTGCCATGGGCATGTCCCTGCTAAGGCCAAGAGGAGTTTTACTCGGAATAGGATACTTGGAGGCAAAGAAACACATTCCAAAGTCTATATAAACACCCAAATAGGAATCCTATTCGGATTCGGATACTTGGAGGCCATGTAAGGCATCTCAAAGCCTATATAAACATCCTAGGGGGCAACTTAAGCGGGGAGTTCGGCAGAAGCCTTCTGCCAGGGCTTTTGTCGGGGGAACCCAAGGCTTTAGTCAGGGGCGTTCAACTAGGCCAAAGAAGGCAGATTTGAGGGGATTTAATTGAAGATAGGCAGTTGATTCATCTCAAGAAGCCAGAATTATACTCAAGACGGAGGATCTCTCTTTCAATTCCTTCGGGGGGTTTTAGGGATTTCTTATGTTTTGTTTTATCTTTTCTTTTGAGATGTTTTCTTTTAATATTTTGAACTAAACCCTCAGATACCTGAGGGGGATGAAACCTGAGATGAATCTTGTTATCGTTTGCTGAGCTATATGATAAATATTTGACTTGTTCTTAATTATGTGTTCTTAATTCTTGTTTTGATATTTCTGGGATATTAATTCAAGTATGATGTGCTTAGGTGGAGGAGCAAAATTCCCTGCCTAAGAGTAGATCTAGCATAATTAAGCGGAGTTGATCGCATGCCTAGAGATAGGGTGACGAGATTTTGCCAGATTAGGGTGAAACCTAATATGGGAGTCCATAGATCGAGTTAATTCTAGGGGTTTTAATTAGAAAGAGATTTCAATTAATCAACCTAGGGTTAGACATTAGTCGCCTTGAGAGAGGGATTAATATAAATTAGTGAATCCTACGGATCAAGTCAAGTGAATAAATCGTCTGGTTCAGAGCTTGATAACAAGTGAAGTCTAGGTGGATTCTTCCTCGGGTATTGTCTTAGTCAATTGATTTTTCTCAAAGTATTTTCCGCTAGATTTTATTCTTCTTTGTCTTAAAGTGTTTAGTTTAGTAGTTAGTTAATTTAGATTAAACAACATATTCCTTTATTTTAGGCTAGATAATAAATAGAGAGTTAGTATTAGTACTTTTAGCTCCTTTGGGTTCGACAATCCAGTCTTGCCTTTAGTACTGTTTGATAGGTGCGCTTGCCTCAAATCGTTGTCATAGTTAGTTTCTAGGTTCAATCATTCTTTATATAAATTTTAAGACTTTGACATCACATAAAACAATGATAAAGTTTTTGGCGCCGTTGCTGGGGAACTAAAATATTAAGAAAGCTCAATTTTTATTACTTTAGCCATTTTTTTGCTATTTATTTTTATTTTTAACTTTGCTAAATTTTCTTTCTTTTGTTCCTTTCAGGTACGTCTAGTTTATGACTAGAAGGAACCCTACATGACCCCTACTTTACGATAGTGATATTAAAGGTACTATTCGCAACAATCACAGAGAAATAAGGCGAAGCTTAAACTATATAGAAGAAGAGCAAGAAGCCGAAATAAATACTACAGAAGAGATGGCTGAAAATTATCTGCCACCTCTAGAGATGACCGAAAATCATGCTCCTCGAAGTATGTATGATTATGCTAAACCTAGTTTAACTGGAACTGAGTCAAGTATTGTTAGGCCTACTATTGCTGCAAATAATTTTGAACTGAAACCTAACACTATACAGATGATACAACAGTTTGTTCAGTTTGATGGTTTGCAGGATAAGGATCCTAATACACACTTAGCAAATTTTCTAGAATTCTGTGATACCTTCAAAATAAATGGCATTTCTGACGATGCCATCTGTCTTCGGTTATTCCCCTTTTCTTTGAGAAATAAACCCAAACAGTGGTTGCATTCCCTTCCACGAGGATCAATCACTACATGGGATCAAATGACCATGAAATTTTTATTAAAATATTTTCCACCGGCCAAAGGGCCAAGTTGAGGAATGATATCTCTTCTTTTGTGCAGATGGATTTAGAGACACTTTACGATGCATGGAGAGATACAAAGACTTGTTGAGGAGGTGCCCACACCACGGATTACCTTTGTGGCTACAGGTCCAAATTTTCTACAACGGTGTGAACCCTTCAACAGGGGCAATTAATTGATTCAGCTGCTGGCGGAACTCTAAATAACAAAACTCCTGAAGCAGCCTATGAGTTTATAAAAGAGATGTCACTGAATAACTATCAGTGGCAAGTTACAAGGACAAGGCCAGCAAAAGCAGCCGGAGTTTTCAACCTCGACGTAGTAACCATGCTATCAAATCAGGTAGATATGTTAAATAAGAAATCTGATGGTTTATACGATTCTTCGCAAACACATCCAGTCATGCAGTGTGACACAAGTGGAGCAGTGGCGAATCCTGAGTACCCACCCTACGGACAGGGCATGGAGAGCGAACAAATGAACTATATGGGTAATAATAACCCTTATAGTAATACTTATAATCCAAGCTGGATGAACCACCCCAATATCTCATGGGGTGGTCAAGGAAATCAAAGGCAACAACCATCCCAAAACTTCCAACAGCAGCCCTATCCACAAGAAAAGAAGTCGAACCTCGAGGACATGCTGACAAAATTCATAGCAGCCATAGAAACACGTTTCCAAAATATAGAAATGGAACTTGAGGCATCGACACAGGAGCTCAAGGATCAAATCGGGCAACTTACTAAGTTAGTTTCTGAAATACGATCAGAAAGCTTACCTAGGGAAAAGGAGCAAAATTAAGCCATAACAGCTCAAGATAGTGCAGGGTTAGACGAGCCCAATTTAAAGTAAGAGAGTGTGGTAGAGGAAGGTAAGGTTGAGGTAAGCCAAGAAAAGCCAAAATCGGTAATCAAAGAGTACCAACCTCACATACCATATCCCGAAGCAATAAAGAGAGACGATACAGAGGAACAATTCGGTAAGTTTCTTAAAATTTTAAAGAAATTACATATCAACTCACCGTTACTTGAAGCTCTTTCACAGATGCCAGATTCTAGGAAATTCTTAAGGGAGCTATTGATGAACAAACAAAAGATAGACGAAGCATCACATGTGGAACTAAACGCAGTGTGCTCAGCAATGTTGTAAAATAAACTACCACAGAAATCAAAAGATCCAGGGAGTTTTACAGTTCCATGTTTAATTGGTAGTTTATCTATTGATAATGCTTTAGCTGATTTAGGGGCAAGCATAAATGTCATGCCTTATAAATTGTTTAAACAACTAGGTCTAGGGAAACCCAAACAAACTAGGATGAGTATTCAATTAGCTGATAAAACTATTAGAATTCCTAGGGGTATAATTGAAGACATACTAGCGAAAATTGATAAATTCGTATTCCTGGTAGACTTTGTCATTTTAGACATGGATGAGTACAATAGTATCCCCCAAATTTCAGGAAGGCCCTTTTTAGTGACTGCCAAGACAAAAATCAATGTAAGTGCAGATAAACTCATACTTTGTATAGATAATGAATCGATCAGTCTTCAAGCTCTCGACTCAGCTAGGACATCGAGTAATCAAGGTGAGAACATTAATTCTATTAATAACCATTCAGTTAAATCGTTTTTTTGGGAAGCACCACGGAACTACACAACTGAGCCAGGTCCTAGACCTCATGCCAACAAGGAAATAACCCATGAGGAGTGAAGGCTTCAGATCGATGAACTAGACAAGTGGAAGACATACTTCAAGGAAAAATTAGTAATACACAAAGAAGAACCAACGCCACTCCAAGGAACAAACAAATTCAAGATCGGAGATCAGGTACTGTTAGATAAAGCAAACCCTCGAATACCTCTTCCAGACCCTAGTACAAACAAAGAAATCTCTTTTAGGGTACTCAACATTTTCCCATACGGAATAGTCGAGGTAAGTAATCCTAAAATCGGTACCTTTAAAGTAAACGCTACTCGACTTGAATTTCACCATGATAATAGGATTGATAGCATGAGGAAGGACTTTCAATTCCTCAAACCACCATGAATATGTGAATGAGAGGAAAGTCTAGCTTAAGACTATAAATGAGTGCTTCTCGGGAGGCAACCCGAGCACTAACTCTACTAATTAGTTTCATTTTAATTCTTTTCATATTTAGGCGTAGCTTTCCATACCCACACGGCCTTGCACATGGTCGTGACCGTGGCAGTGGCTGTGTGGGCACCATAGGAAGGAACACGGGCGTGGGATGCATCTCTATTTAAACCCCCTTCTTCCTTTCCTTTTCCTATTATCTTTCTTCTTTCATTTTTCATTATTTACTTTCATTCTTATTTTTATTGTTATTACTTTCTTCTTTTTCTCCATGGCATTTAGATTTAGCTTAGGATACAATAAAATCAGACCGGCTAATTTGAGGATTCAAGTCAAACGGCTCGAAGCACTCCCTACGTTTCTCTTCATCCAAAATTTAGGAAGTTTCACTTCTCTCCCTCTCTTTTGATTTTCTTACTATATTATCATTATCTACCTTTGTACATTGAGGACAATGTACATCTTAAGTGTGGAGGGGTTAACTATTGTATTATTTGAAAATCCTTAAATTATGCCTTGTTTTAAAGTAAGTTTCTCATTTTATGATTAGAATGAAATTTCTTTTGATTTATGATTTTTATTGCTGTGTTTTGGATTAAGTCATTGATAATTGTGCATTGATGATTAAATTTGAAGGATACTAGAGAATCAAGCATGATAAATCTATTTTTCAGAATTAAAAACTTTCTAGGTTGTTTACCTGAATTTGAATACTACTTTGAAGTTTGAAATTTACGAGGTTGACATCAAATACCCATAATTTTTGTGAGGTTTTGGGCCTTATAGAGCATATATTCTTTTTTTTTTCTCACCTTATTGATTATGAGTGTGTCAACATTGATTTGTTAATCTAGAACTTGCATCGATTATACATGTCGAGACCACACCTTTGATTTGATATACAGAGATGATAAAGGCACCTAGGTTTTAACCCACTCACTCCACTAAAAGCCTACCTTCATAATTAACCCCTAGTGAACCCTGTTTAATCCTAACAACCCTTTTTATTGACTCACCTACTAATATTAACTTAAAACCCTTTGTATTTGTTATCACCATTCTTTTTTACTACCCTTATATCGAGATTTGATTTGATCAGTTGCCTAATTATATTATTTTAGTAGTTGAATTCATCCTTTATTATTCGACTTGTTCTTAAAAAAAACTGAAATATAGTCATTATTAGTTCTACTAAGTGAGCTTACATGTTTAAATTTCAAATCTTAAAGAAAAAGCTCGTATTGTTAGTTTTCAATTGATTAGTTCATTTTTCTAGTTAGGTAAATTGTCAAGTCAATCTCGATTCTAACCTTCTAATTCAGCCTTTATCCACACCTTTAACCTAAGCCCCATTACAACCCTTTTTAAACACCTTTTGATTTGTGTATCATCCCATGTTATAGTGGTGGAGATTTGATTTTCATGCAAGCCTATGGGATTAACTCTTCATGTTTGACTTTTGAGTGCTTAATTCTGAACCTTAAAAACTTCGAGTGATTTGAGTGAATCTTTAGTGAGGATGTCAATTCTTGTTAATTTTGAATTAGAGGTAATTATTTAGATAAGGGGAAATACCTATATTTTATGCTACAAATGTATGACGTAGATTGTTTGAATCTTTAGGACTCTTTGAGTTGAATTATCCATGTATGAATTATCTTTGAATTATGATGAAACATTATTGATAAATATTATGAATCAAAGAAGTTCATTTTAATTATGAGTTAAGAACTTTGCTTGAGGACAAGCAAAAGCTTAAGTGTCGAGGTATTTCATAAACCGTAAAAGTAGCATATTGTAATCCCACATTTAGCACGCTTTTGGATGATTTAAGCCTTGAATTGTGTAATTTGGTGCTCTTAATCCTTTGTTTTCATGTTTTATACTCAGAAGAGTACTGGAGGATGAAAAGAACAAGAAATGGGCCCAAAACAGAGTAAATGGGCCATATCACGAAATCCACACGGCTTGGGCCCAAGGCCACACGGCCGTGCCCCATTCAATAGTTTAGAACACGGCCTGGCCATGACTTACACGGGCGTGTGCCATGGGCGTGTTCCTGCTGCGGCTAAGAGGAGTTTTACTCGGAATAGGATACTTGGAGGCAAAGAAACACATTCCAAAGTCTATATAAACACCCAAATAGGAATCCCATTCGGATTAGGATGCTTGGAGGCCAAGTAAGGCATCTCAAAGCCTATATAAACAACCTAGGGGGAAACTTAAGCGGGGAGTTTGACAAAAGCCTTCTGCCAGGGCTTTTGTCGGGGGAACCCAAGGATTTAGTTAGGGGGCGTCCAGCTAGGCCAAAGATGGCAGATTTGTGGGGATTTACTCGAAGATAGCCAGTTGATTCATCTCAAGAAGCTAGAATTATACTCAAGACGGAGGATCTCTCCTTCAATTCCTATAGGAGGTTTTAGGGATTTCTTATGTTTTGTTTTATCTTTTCTTTTGAGATGTTTTCTTTTATTATTATGAACTAAACCCTCAGATACTTGAGGGGGATGAAACCTAAGATGAATCTTGTTGTTGTTTGTTGAGCTATATGATAAATATTTGACTTGTTCTTAATTATGTGTTCTTAATTCTTGTTTTGATATTTCTGGGATATTAATTCAAGTATGATGTGCTTAGGTGGAGGAGCAAAAGTCCCTACCTAAGAGTAGATCTAGCATAATTAAGCGGAGTTGATTGCACGTCTAGAGATAAGGTGACGAGATTTTACCGGTGATAAACCATAAAAGTAACATATTTTAAGCCCACATTTAGTATGCTTTTGGATGATTTATCCCTTGATTTATGTGAAAAGGTGCTCTTAATCCGTTCTTTTCATGTCTTATACCCAGGAAAGCACCCGAGGATGAAAAGAACATAAATCGGGCCCAAAACGGAGTAAATGGGCCAAATCTTGAATTCGACACAACCTGGCCCGGCGACCACACGGTCGTGCCATGCCTAACATCTAGTAAACGGTCTCTCCCCCGATAAACACGGCCGTGCCTCAAGTTAGAAATCCGAACACGGCCTGGAGTCTATCCACACGGGCGTGCTACATGGCCGTGCCTCTATCGTCAGAATGAGCAATTTCAGTCAGAAAAGGATACTTAGGGAGAAAGAATCGCATTCCAAGAGCCTATATATATCCCCTCAGTACCACCTTTGAAGAGGCGTCAAAGCTAGGACAATGAGACAAGCCGAGAAGGTTAGAGTTAGGGAATAACGTGAAGATAGCCAGTTGATCCATCCCAAGAAGCCAGAATTATACTCAAGACGGTGAAATTCTCCTTCAATTCCTTCAGGGAGTTTTAGGATTTTCGTATGTTTTGTTTTATCTTTTCTCTTGCGATGTTTTGTTTATTCATTATGAACTAAACCCCTCAGATACTTGAAGGGGATGAAACCTAGATGGATCTTTTTATTTGATTTTTAAGTTATATGATAATTACTTAGTTTGTTCTTAATTATGTTGCTTGATCCAAATCTAATGTGCTTAGGTGGAGGAGGAATAGACCCTGCCTAAGAGTAGATCTAACATAATTAAGTGGAGTTGATCGAACGCCTAGAGATAGGGTTACGAGATTTTGTCAGATTAGGGTGAAACCTAATATAGGAGTCCATTGATCGATTTGCTACTATCCTAGGGGGTTATTATGAGCGAACGAGAGTTCCACTAATTAACCTAGGGTTAGACGTTATTCACCTCGAGAGAGAGTTTAATATAGGTTAGGGAGTCTTACGAATCAAGCTAAGTAAAAGAAATCAGATAATTCAGGGTTAGATAACAAGTGAAGTCTAGGTGGATTCTTTCTAAGGGTATCGTCGTAATCAACTGAGTTTTCCCTCAAAGTTATTTACCTATTCGTTCTTTTTGTCTTTGTGTCCTTAGTTTAGTCTTCGTCAAAAGCAACATCACTCTACTTTTAAGGCTAAATAATAAAAAGAAAGTTAGTATTAGTACTTTTAGTTCCTTTGGGCTCGATATTCGGTCTTGCCTAAGCTATACTACTGTTCGATAGGTACACTTGCCTTTAATCGTTGCCAGAGTTAGTTTCTAGGTTTGATCATTATTTTATAAATTTTAAAGCTCTGATTTACAGTGATCATGTTTTTGGCGCCGTTGCCGGGGAACTAAAATATTAAGAAAACTCTATTTTTATTACTTTAGCCATTATTTTATTTTCAGTAATTTATTTTTTAAATTTAATTTTTAATTTTTGGTAATTTTTCTTTCTTTCTTTTCTTTCAAGGTACCTCTAGTTTATGACTAGAAGGAACCCGAGAGGACCTTTAGTATACGAATGTGATATTGAAGCTACCGCTCGAAGTAATCGTCGGGAAACCAGGCGAGCCCTACAATACACAGAAAGAGAAGAAGAAGACAGATCCAATCCTATTGAAGGGATGGATGAAAACAACCCACCACCATGCGATGTGGGAGATCGCAACGCTCCACGTACAATGTTTGATTATACTAAACCACATTTAACAGGAGCAGAATCCAGTATTGTTAGGCCTGCTACATCTGCTAACAATTTTGAATTAAAGCCTAACACAATACAAATGATTCAACAATTTGTTCAATTCGATGGTTGGCAGGACGAAGATCCAAACATGCATATAGCTATCTTTTTAGAGCTCTGTTATACCTTCAAAATAAATGGCGTTTCTGATAATGCCATATGTCTTCGGTTATTCCCTTTTTCATTAAGAAATAATGCTAAATAGTGGTTAAACTCGTTACAACGAGGGTCAATCACTACATGGGATCAGATGACCGAAAAGTTTTTAATGAAATATTTTCCACCGGCCAAAACGGCCAAATTAAGGAATGATATCTCTTCCTTTGTGTAGATGGATTTAGAAACGCTATATGATGCATGGGAGAGATTCAAATATCTCTTAAGGAGGTGCCCACACCATGGCTTACCCTTGTGGCTACAAGTCCAAACATTCTACAACGGTGCAAACCCCTCAACAAGACAACTGATTGATTCAGCCGCCGGTGGAACTCTGAACGACAAAACTCCAGAAGCAGCCTACGAGTTCATTGAGGAGATGTCATTAAACAATTATCAGTGGCAAGCTTCGAGGACTAAACCAACAAAATCGGCAGGAGTCTTCAACTTCGACACCATGACCATGCTATCAACGCAGCTTGAGATGATGAATAAAAAGCTTGATAGTTTATGTTCCTCGCAGGTACATCCAGTCATGCAGTGTGACGAAAGTGGAACCGTGGGAAATCCTGAGTACCTACCCTACCAACCGGAAGTAGAGAGCGAACAGATGAACTATATAGATAATAATTTTCGATCCAATAATAATCCCTATAGTAACACTTACAATCCAGGTTGGAGGAACCACCCAAATTTTTCATGGGGAGGTCAAGGCAATCAAAGAAATCAAGGGCAACAACCTCCTCAGAACTTCCAAAATCAGCCCTATCCACGAGAGAAGAAACCAACCTATGAGGAGGAACTAAAAAAATTGGTAAACACAGAGGAACGCCTATAAAACATTGATAGAACAATCAAAAGCACTGAGAGCCGAATGAGTGAAATTGCTAAGTCGATCAAGGAAGTAACTAATGCAGTCAAACAACTCACACGACTCATGTTAGAACAACCGCAAGGGCGTCTACCAAGTAACATCGAGATTAATCCAAAGGAGCAAATTCAAGCCATCACAGCTCAGGAGAGCGAGAAGTTAGATGAACCAAAACAAATTCCAGAAAGTAAGGTAGACAAAGGTATAACAGAGGTAGCACAAGAAAAGTCAAACCCGGTAATCAAGGAGTACAAACCTCACATACCTTATCCCGGAGCATTAAAAAGAGATGATTCAGAGGAACAGTTCGATAAGTTTCTTAAACTTTTAAAGAAATTACACATTAACTTACCTCTTCTTGAAGTTCCTTTTCAGATGCCAGACTCGAGGAAATTTTTAAGACAGATCTTGACAAACAAACACAAATTAGACGAAGAGCCACATATTGAACTCAATGCAAAGTGCTTAGCAATCCTACAAAATAAACTACCACAGAAACTAAAAGATCCATGGAGTTTTACAATTCGATGTTTAATTGGTAGTTTAACTATTGATAATGTGTTAGCTGATTTAGAGGCAAGCATAAATGTCATGCCTTATACACTGTTTAAACGACTAAGTCTAGGGAAGCCCAAACAAACTAGGATTAGTATTCAATTAGCTAATAAAACTGTTAGGATTCCTAGGGGTATTATTGAAGATGTTCTCATAAAGATCAATAAATTTGTTTTCCCAGTAGATTTTGTTGTTTTTGACATGGATGAGGATAATTAAATTTCCTTAATTTTAGGAAGACCTTTTCTAGCAACTACCAAGACTAAAATTGATGTTGCCACAGGAGAACTCATACTTCGTGTAGGTGATGAATCAATCAGTCTTCAAGCTCTTGACTCGGCCAGGGCAACAATCGATGAAGGTAAGAAAGTCAATACAGATGATAACCAATTTGTTCAACTTTCATCATAGGAAAAATCAAAAGGACAAAAACTTGAGCCGAAACACAAACCCTAAGCTAAAGAAACACACGAGGAACAAAGCCGTAGGGTCGATAAATTAGATGAGCAGGAGACACGGGTCAAAGAAGAACCCAAACCACATGAAGTAAAATTAGAGGATCCACCGAAAAGGGGCGCGATTGAACATGATCTTCAGTACAGTACCAACAAAGAAACAACTCACGAGGAGCAAAGGATTCAAATCAATGACTTAGACGAGTGGAAAACACACTTTAAGGAGAAATTAGGGATACAGGAAACAGAATCAAAACCACTCTACGAGATAAACAAGTCCAAAGTCAGAGATCAGGTACTGTCAGACAAAGCAGACCCATGACTATTCCCTCCAGACCCGAAACAAACAAAGAAATCCTTTTCAAGGTACACGATATCTTCCCACACGGAATAGTCGAGGTGAGCAATCCAATATTCGGTGATTCCGAGGTAAACACTTCTCGATTGCAACTTTGTCGTGAAAATAAAACTGTAAGCATGAGGGAAGATATTCAAACCTTTAAGCCTCCGTAAAATTTTCAAGAACGGAGAAAAGTCTAGCTTAAGACTATAAACGAGCGCTTCTCGGCAGGCAACCCAAGTACTAACCCTATTTCTTTGTGCATTTGTTTAATTTTTTTTCTTCTTTCTTTTTCTTCTCTTTTTTAAGCTAACCAAAAACACAGGTTTTCCAAGTCAAATGGCAACGACAGAGAGGGCACAGCCATGCCCCCAACCGTGTGAAGCTATTAACTTTTTGAACACGGGTTCGACACGCCCGAGCAGAACGACCGTGCCAAAAGAAAAACTTGACGTACACGAGCATGGGTGATGCAACACGGGCATGGTGTGACAAACACACTTATCAACACGGCCGTGCAAGGTGGCCGTGAACATCGACACCCCCTAGAACCACGACCGTAGGGAAGCACCAGATTTCAATCCCTATTTAAACCCCTCAACTCTTCCCCTTCCCTCCATCTGATTTTCACCCCTATTTTCTTTACTTCTTACTCTCTTCCATCTTAGATTCTTCACTCACTAAGACACTAAATCCTTGAGCAAGCCAACAACATGCCGAAGAAGCGGAGAAAGCTAAGCATAGGCTCCTTAACAAAGAACGATCAACATGAGTTCATACCGGAAGCTTCGTCTCAACACCAAGCCAAGGATCTTTGAGACCAATTAGTTTTTATTTTCCATTTCTCTTTCTTTTCATTCTCCTTTTCTTTAATAATCTTACGTTTAATTTAGTTGAACTTAATTTAGTTTCGTAGTGTCAGGTTCGCCAGGCTACTACGAAATCACGCCGACTACCACGATAACCTCTTCATTTTCGCCATCGCCAGCACCTCCCCAGCCTTAGAATTCACACCCACCTTGCGAACCATCCTTCAATAAGGACTTTACAGTCCATTAATATTTTCTTTTCATTTTAGTTTTCTTCTTAGTCTCCTTCCCTTTAGTTTGTTTTTCTATAACTTTATATTTAGTTTATTTTTATTAGGTCTTAATAAAGCCTGGCTACTTCTCAAAGCGCTACCCAATTTCTTCATCTAGCGCAGGTTCATTATCCAGACTGACCATCACCGCCACCGAAGACACTCATTCGGGAAAACATCCACAATTCAAGGAGTAATTCTTTCCCCTTCTCTTTTGATTTATCCATTACATGTTATTATCTATGTTTGTACATTGAGGGCAATGTACATCTTAAGTGTGGGGGGTTAACTATAGTATTATTTGAAAATCCCTGAATTATGCCTTGTTCTAAAGTAAGTTTCACATATTATGATTAGAATGAAATTTCTTTGATTTGTGATTTTTATTGATGTGCTTTTGAATAAGTCATAGTTAATTATGCATTGATGATTAAATTTTAAAGAATACTAGGGAATCAAGCATGATATATCTAATTTTCTAAAAAATTAAAATTTTAGGTTGTCAACCAGAATTTGAATGTTATCTTGAAATTTAAGATTTACAAGGTTGATGTCAAAAGCACCCATAATTTTTGTGAGATTTTGAGCCTTATAGAGCATACATTCTTTTTCATGCTCACTTCTTGATTATGAGTGTGTCAACTATGAACTGTTATTCTAGAACTTGCCTTGATTATACATGTTAAGACCACAGTTATGATTTGATATACCGAGATGATAAAGGCACCTAGGTTTTAACCCATTAATTCCACTAAATAGCCTACCCTTACAATTGACCCCTAGTGAACCCCGTTGATCCTAACAAACCCTTTTTATTGACTCACCTACTAATATTAACCAAAAAACCCTTTGTATTTGTTATCACCCTTTCCTTTGACTACCCCTTAATCGAGATTTGATTTGCTCAGTTACATAAGTATATTATTCTGATAATTGAAATTATCTTGTATTCTTGCTTAGTTTGTTCCTAAAAAAAATCAAAGTATAAGTGAGCTTACACAATCAAAGACTATTTTCAAAAGAAAAGCTCGTATTAGTAGAATTATTTTCAGTTGATATAATTTTTAGGTAGGTAACTTATCAATTCAATCTCGATTCTAACCTTCTAATTTTAGCCTTTATCTACACCTTTAACCCTAGCCCCGTTACAACCCTAACAAAGACCTTTTCATCTGTTTATCATTTCATTTTACAGTGGTGGAGATTTGATTTTCAGGCAAGCTTATGGGATTAACTTTTCAGGTTCGACTTATGAGTGCTTAATTTTGACCCTTAAACACTTTTCGAGTGATTTGAGTGAATCTTTTGTAAGGATGTCAATCCTTGTAGATTTTGAATTAAAGTAATTATTTAGATGAAGGGAAACACCTATGTTTTTGTGCTACAATTAAATGACTTATCTTGTTTGAATCTTTAAGACTCTTTGATTTAGATTATCCATGTATAAATTACCTATGAATTAGGATAAGGCATTGTTAATAGGAATTTTGAATCATGGAAAGTTTGTTTTAATTGTAAGTTGAGAATTTTGCTTGAAGACAAGCAAAAGCTTAAGTGTGGGGGTATTTGATAAACCATAAAAGTAACATATTTTAAGCCCACATTTAGTATGCTTTTGGATGATTTATCCCTTGATTTATGTGAAAAGGTACTCTTAATCCTTTCTTTCCATGTCTTATACCCAGGAAAGCACCCGGGGATGAAAAGAACATAAATGGGCCAAATCATGAATTTGACACGGCCTGGTCTGACGACCACACGACCGTGCCACGCCTAACATCTAGTACACGGTCTCTCCCCTGATAAACACGGCCGCGCCTCAAGTTAGAAATTCAAACACGGCCTGGAGTCTATCCACACGAGCGTGCTACATGGCCGTGCCTCTTTCGTTAGAATGAGCAATTTTAGTCGAAAAAGGATACTTAGGGAGAAAGAACCGCATTCTAAGAGCCTATATATATCCCCTCAGTACCACCTTTGAAGAGGCGTCAAAGCTAGGCCAAGGAGCCAAGCCGAGAAGGTCACAGATAGGGAATAATGCGAAAATAGCCAGTTGATCCATCCCAAGAAGCCGGAATTATACTCAAGACGGCGGAATTCTTCTTCAATTCCTTCAGGGAGTTTTAGGATTTTCTTATGTTTTGTTTTATCTTTTCTCTTGTGATGTTTTGTTTATTCATTATGAACTAAACCCCTCAGATACCTGAAGGGGATGAAACCTAGATGGATCTTTTTATTTGATTTTTATTATATGATAATTACTTAGTTTGTTCTTAATTATGTTGCTTAATCCAAATCTAATGTGCTTAGGTGGAAGAGGAATAGACCCTGCCTAAGAGTAGATCTAACATAATTAAGTGGAGTTGATCGAACGCCTAGAGATAGGGTTACGAGATTTTACCGGATTAGGGTGAAACCTAATATGGGAGTCCATTGATCGATTTACTGCTATCCTAAGGGGTTATTATAAGCGAATGAGAGTTCCACTAATTAACCTAGGGTTAGACGTTATTCGCCTCGAGAGAGGGTTTAATATAGGTTAGGGAGTCTTACGGATCAAGCTAAGTAAAAGAAATCATATAATTCAGGGTTAGATAACAAGTGAAGTCTAGGTGTATTCTTCCTAAGGGTATCGTCGTAATCAACTGAGTTTTCCTTCAAAGTTATTTACCTATTCGTTCTTTTTGACTTTGTGTCCTTAGTTTAGTATTCGTCAAAAGCAACATCACTCTATTTTTAAGGCTAAATAATAAAAAGAAAGTTAGTATTAGTACTTTTAGTTCCTTTGGGTTCGATATCCGGTCTTGCCTAAGCTATACTACTGTTCGATAGGTACACTTGCCTTTAATCGTTGTCAGAGTTAGTTTTCAGGTTTGATCATTCTTTTATAAATTTTAAAGCTCTGGTTTACAGCGATCAGCCGGATTAGGGTGAAACCTAATATAGGAGTCTATAGATCGAGTTAATGCAATTCTAGGGGTTTTAATTAGAAAGAGATTTCAATTAATCAACTTAGGGTTAGACGTTAGTCACCTCGAGAGAGGGATTAATATAAATTAGGGAATTCTACGGATCAAGTCAAGTGAATAA
Organism: Gossypium bickii; assembly: GCA_025503065.1. Taxonomy (NCBI): domain Eukaryota; kingdom Viridiplantae; phylum Streptophyta; class Magnoliopsida; order Malvales; family Malvaceae; genus Gossypium; species Gossypium bickii. The sequence goes on along the minus strand of CP106720.1, from coordinate 60,206,281 downwards.
ATCGTCTGGTTCAAAGTTAGATAACAAGTGAAGTCCAGGTGGATTCTTCCTCGGGTATGTCTTAATCAATTGGTTTTTCTCAAAGTATTTTCCCCAAATTTCATTCTTCTTTATCTTAGAGTCTTTAGTTTAGTAGTTAGTTAATTTAAATTAAATAACAGATTCCTTTATTTTAGGCTAGATAATAAAAAGAGAGTTAGTATTAGTACTTTTAGTTCCTTTGGGTTCGACAATCCAGTTTTGCCTTAACTTTACTACTGTTCAATAGGTACACTTGCCTCAAATCGTTGTCATAGTTAGTTTCCAGGTACGATCATTCTTTATATAAATTCTAAGACTTTGACATCACAAAAAACAATGATCAACCATGTCTGGGGACATGGCATCAACATCGAGTTAAGAGATCCCGTGTAAGACCATATGTGGGATATGGCATTAACATCATGAGACGATCCCATGTAAGACCATATCTAGGATATAGAATTGGTATCAAGGCACATGTTTAGTGAGATTTAGAATCCTCTAGTATTCCGAGTAATTCACGGGCAAAAGAGCTAAGCATGAAAGAGGTAACATAAACGCTAAGCAAGTAAAGATAGCAATAAGTTAAGTTATTCAAGGTTGATAAAGAGCTTTATTTAAATCAAGAAAGATGAAGGTTTGAGTTATGTTACATTAGTGAAAGTGCTAATCTATGTGATTAAGTGATACAGGTACCATGATTAAAACACGAGTATAAAAGTAATATGTAATATGTGATGAGTAAGAGTAAGCATGAGTAAGTAGGCTCAAGCATTTGAGATTTATGTGTTCTTGTTTCGTGATGGATCAATTTATTATGAGCAAATATGTTGCTATATGAATTGTTATGCAAACTTACTAAGCTATATGCTTACTTCTTTCTTTTCTTTCTTCCTTGTAGTTTCGCCAAGCTAGCTCGGGGATCATAGACGTCGGAGCTCAGATCACACTATCAATCATTATTTTGGTATAGTAAAGTTGTTTTATTTTAAGTATGGCATGTATAGGGATTATGTCATTTTGAGTTATATCATATTGGGAGCCAAAGTGTTGGCTATTAAGGTTACTATCCTTTTTGTATATAGCCAAAGAAATTGGCTAATATTTGTTAAGTTTCATATCTTATTGATGATGAGTTTTATGAATTCTACAAGTGAGGTTCCAAGGGTTATTCATAGTGTATAAAGGCTATGTTATGAATTACTTGAGTTGGTATAAGTGTGTTGATGATTCAGGGTGACAATTGGCTTGGAAAATAGCCTCTAAGTGTCCACACAGGTAGACACACGAGCGTGTGTCTAGGTCATGTGTGACATACGACCAACCTCTATGGGTGTGTTGATAGGTTGTGTGTCCCCTACATTTAATAGAAAGAATTTAATTCGTCACACGGGCCAGCACACAGGTGTGTGCTTAGGCTGTGTGCTCCTTAAGGGGTTGTTGACGTCATAAACATAATACCTCTAGTTTTCACACACGGGTGAGGACACGGGCATGTGTTCAGCCGTGTGAAAACCCCTGTAGGTTTGAAATAAAAATAAATCCTACACGGGCCAGGAACATGGGTGTGTGTGACCACATGGCCTGCCGACACGGGCATGTCCCAAGCCACACCAGCGTGTGGCCCCTGTTTAGGAAAAAATATTCCAAGAGTGTAAAAGTTTCTGGTTGAATTCTGAAACCTTCTAGATGTATGTTTAAGGCCTCGTAAGCCCAAGATATGTATGTTATGACTAAGAAGGAGAAGTTTTAAGTTGGAAGGAAATTTATAGCCCAATATTTCATGTTCAAGTAAGGTTAAGTTCGGTAATGCCTCGTATCCTCTCCCGACGTTGGACACGTTTAAAGGGTGTTACATTTGGTGGTATTAGAGCTATGATTTAGTCGATTCTCGGACTAACGTAGTGTAAGTATGAGTCTACCTATATATGCCATACATATAAGTATTTATAATGATAGTGTGACTACTCTTGACGACTTAAATTGTGTTTTTAATATAGTAAATGGATCCCATAAGAGCTGTGGCTGATGATGTAGAAAGTAACGCGCCGGCTCCCGCTGAAGGGATGGTGCCAAATGAGAACGAGAATAGACCTACAACAGTAAGTCAGAGAGGAGGAGAAGAGGCTAGGGAAGCCTTTCTCCACATGATGGATGGTTGGTATATAGAGTTCATTCGCACGAACCCGAATGCCCCATCCCCTGCACCCCCGCCTATTCCTCAGCCTACCCCTATAGCCCCTCAAATGGTAGAAGTGGTAAGAAGAGAAAAGCCTCCAGTTGATAGGATTCGGAAATAAGGAGCAGAAGAATTCTGAGCTAGTAAAGATGACGATCCTGAAAAGGCAGAGTTTTGGCTCGAAAATACCATCAGGGTATTTAATGAGTTATCGTGCACACCTGAAGAGTGCATGAAGTATGTAATTTCTCTCTTAAGAGATTCTTCATATCAGTGGTGGAATACCTTGTGTCAGTTGTACCAAGGGAAAGGGTCACATAGGAGTTTGTCCAAAAAGAATTCAAGAAGAAGTACATTAGTCAAAGATTCATCGACCAGAAAAAGAAGTAATTCTTGGAACGAAAACAAGGTACAATGTCAGTAACAGAGTATAAGCGCGAGTTTGTAAGACTCAGTAAATACTTTCGAGAGTGTGTATCCACTAAAGCCATCATGTGCAAGAGATTTCAGGACGAACTAAACGAAGACATTAAATTGTTTGTTTCTGTCCTAGAGTTGAAAAAGTTTGTTGTGTTGGCGGATCGAGCTTGTAAAGCCGAAAAATTAGTAAAAGAGAAATGAAAAGCTGAGATGGAGTCTCGTGAGTCGAGAAAGAGATAGTGGGGTAAGGCCTTCCAATCCTCATCCAAAAAGTCAAGAGATTTCTTCACCCAATCAGCTACTTTAGTCGGGTTCTCAAGCAGAGGCAAGAGTAAACAGTATTTGGGGAATAAGGCTCAGACTACTTCAGTCGCTAGTGTTGGGAACATTTGATCTAATAGACCAGAATGCCCACAGTGTGGCAGACAACATCCCGGTGAATGTCGTGCACATGAGAGTGCTTGTTTTAAGTGCGGTTCTCGAGATAACTTCATCAGAGAATGTCCCCAAATGGTTGAGAAAGACAAAGTTTAGAGTGTAAGAGCAGGGAACACTAATAGAGGAAGCCAACAAAGGATCTTGGGAACTGGGGCGAGTAGTAAGAGTACACCCCAAGAGCAAGCTACAAAATTTGAGGGTAGAGCGCTTGCAAGGACTTACGCTATTCAAGCTCACGTAGAAGCTTCATCTCCCTATGTAATTATGGGTACATTTTCTCATCATGACATTGATGTTGTTTGATAAACCGTAAAAGTAACATGTTTTAATCCCACATTTAACATACTTTTGGATGATTTATCCCTTGATTTATGTAAAAAAGTGCTCATAATCCTTGCTTTTCATATCTTATACTGAGGAAAGCACTGGAAGACAAAAAGAACAAGAAACGGGCCTAAAACGGACCAAATTGGGCCAAAGAAGAAATCGACACGGCCTGGAATTAAGCCCACACGGCCGTTTCTTATTGAGCAACTAGAAAACGGCCTGATCTCGATTCACATGGCCGTGCCTCATTAAAGAAATCTGAACACGGCCTGGCCACGATTCACACTGGCATGTGCTGTGGCCGTCTCCCTGTCGTGGCAAAGAACAATTCTACTCGGAAAAGGATACTTAGGGGCAAAGAAACCTATTTGAAAAGCCTATATAAACCCCCTAAGTGTTACCAGAAAGGGGGCGATTAGCTAGGCCAAGGAGCTGAGCCGAAAAGGTCAGATTTGTGGGAAATCACTCGAAGATAGCCAGTTGATCCATCTTAAGAAGTCGAAATTCTACTCAATATGGCGGATCTCTCCTTCAATTCCTTCAGTGAGTTTTAGGGATTTCTTATGTTTATTTTATCTTTTCTTCTGAGATGTTTTCTTTTATTGTTATCAACTAAACCTTTCAGATACCTAAAGGGGATGAAACCTAAGACGGATCTTGTTATTGTTTTCTGAACTATATGATAAATACTTGATTTGTTCTTAATTATGTTTGGTTAATTCTTGTGTTGATATTTCCGGGATATTAATTCAAGTATGATGTGCTTAGGTGGAGGAGCAAAAGTCCCTGCTTAAGAGTAGATCTACCATAATTAAGTAGAGTTGATCGCACGCCTAGAGATAGGTTGACGAGATTTTTTCGGATTAGGGTGAAACCTAATATGGGAGTCCATAGATCGAGTTAATGTGATTCTAGGGGTTTGAATTAGAAAGAGATTTCAATTAATTAACCTAGGGTTAAACGTTATTCGCCTCGAGAGAGGGTTTATTATTAATTAGGGAATCTTATGGATCAAGTCAAGTGAATACATCATCTGGTTCAGTGTTAGATAACAAGTGAAGTCTAGGTGGATTCTTCCTAAGCGTATCGTCTTAGTCAACTGAGTTTTTCCTCAAGTTATTTTTCCCAATTCATTCTTTTTGTCTTTGCGTCTTTAGCTTAGTAGTTAATTAAATTTAGATTTAATAACAACTTCATTTATTTTAGGCTATATAATAAAAAGAAAGTTAGTATTAATAATTTTAGTTCCTTTGGGTTCGACAATCCGGTCTTGCCTAAGCTATACTACTGTTCGATAGGTGCACTTACTTTAAGTCATTGTCAGAGTTAGTTTCTAGGTTCGATCATTCTTCTTTATAAATTTTAAAACTCGACAGACAGACGATCAAGTTTTTGGCGCCGTTGCCAGGAACTAAAATATTAAGAAAGCTCTATTTTTTATTACTTTAGCGATTATTTTTTTATTTTTCGCAAATTATTTTTATTTTTAGTTTAATTTCTAATTTTGCTAAAGTTTCTTTCTTTCTTTTCCTAACAGGTACCTCTAGTTTATGACTAGAAGGAACCTGAAAATACCATTAGTATACGATAGTGATATTGAAGCTACCGTTCGCAGGAATCGTAGAGAAATTAGGCGAGCCCTAAATTACACAGAAGAAGAGCGAGAAAGCGAATCCAATCCTACTGAAGGGATGGACGAGAATAATCCACCACCATAAGATGTAGCAGAAAATAATGCTCCGCGTACTATGTATGATTATGCTAAACCTCATTTAACAGGAGCAGAATCAAGTATTGTTAGGCCTGCTATAGCTGCTAATAATTTTGAATTAAAGCCTAACACTATACAAATGATTCAACAATTTGTTCAATTTGATGGTTTGCAGGACAAAGACCCAAATACTCATATAGCTAATTTTTTAGAGTTCTGTGATACCTTCAAAATAAATGGCGTTTCTGATGATGCCATACATCTTCGGTTATTTCCTTTTTCATTAAGGAATAAAGCTAAATAGTGGTTAACCTCGTTACCACGAGGGTCAATCACTACATGGGATCAAATGACCAAAATTTTTTTATTAAAATCTTTCCCACCAGCCAAAACGGCCAAACTACTGAGTGATATCTCTTCTTTTGTGCAAACAGATTTAGTGACATTGTACGACACATGGGAGAGATATAAGGATCTCTTGAGAAGGTGTCCGCACCACGGTTTACCCCTATGGCTCCAAGTCCAGACTTTTTATAATGCAGAAAACCCCTCAACGAGGCAACTAATTGATTCAACCACCAGTGGAACCCTGAACAACAAAACTCCTGAAGCAGCCTACGAGTTTATCGAAGAGATGTCACTGAATAACTATCAGTGGCAAGTTACAAGGACAAAACCAACAAAATCAGCCGGAGTTTACAACCTCGATGCAGTAACCATGCTATCAACATAGGTAGAGATGATGAATAAAAAGCTTGATAGTTTGTGTTCTTCGTAGGTACATCGAGTCATGCAGTGCGACGCAAGTGGAACTGTGGCGAATCCTGAGTACCCACCCTACCAACCGGGAGCAGAAAGCGAACAGACGAACTATATAGGTAATAATTTCAGATCTAATAATAACCCTTATAGTAATAATTATAATCCAGGTTGGAAGAACCACCCAAATTTTTCAAGGGAAGGTCAAGGAAATCAATGAAATAAAAGACAACAACCTCCTAAAAATTTCCAAAATTAGCCCTATCTACAGGAGAAGAAATCAAACCTCGAAGAGATGCTGACAAAATTCATGGCAGCCACAGAAACCCATCTTCTAAAAAATAAGACAACGCTTGATAATCAACAAGCATCAATCAAAGGGATTGAAAGCCAAGTGGGAGAAATTACTATGTCAGTCGAACAACTTACCAAGATATTTTATGAATATCGATCAAAGATTTCTGAGTAACCACAAGGGCATCTACCAAGCAACACGGAGATTAACCCAAATGAGCAAATCCAAGCCATCACAGCTCATGAGATTATAAGGTTAGATGAACCCAATACAATACAAGAAAATGAGGTAAATGAAGGTAAAGTTGAGGTACCACAAGAAAACCCAAAACCGGTAATCAAAGAGTACCAGTCTCGCATTCCTTATCCCGAAGCAATAAAGAGAGACGATACAGAAGAACAGTTTGGTAAGTTTCTTAAACTTTTAAAGAAATTACATATTAACTTACCTCTTCTTGAAGCTCTTTCACAGATGCCAGATTTGAGGAAATTTTTAAAGCAACTCTTGACGAACAAGCGTAAGTTAGACGAGGATCCACATGTGGAATTAAATGCAGTATGCTCAGCAATGCTACAGAATAGACTACCGTGAAAGTTAAAAGAACCAGGGAGTTTTACAATTCCATGTTTAATTGGTAGACTAACTGTTGATAATGCGTTAGCTGATTTAGGGGCAAGTATAAATGTTATGCCTTATAAAATGTTTAAACAACTAGGTCTAGGGAAGCCCAAGCAAACTAGGATGAGCATTCAATTGGCTGATAAAACTGTGAGAATTCCTAGGAGTATTATCGAAGATGTTCTTGTAAAAATTGATAAATTCGTTTTCCCAGTAGATTTTGTTGTTTTAGACATGGATGAGGATAATTCAATTCCCTTGATTTTAGAAAGACCCTTTTTAGCAACTGCTAGAACTAAAATTGATGTTGGTATAGGAGAACTCATACTTTGTGTAGGAAACGAATCGATCAGTTTACAAGCTCTTGACTCGGCCAAGTCAACAACTAATGAAGGTGAGAAAGTAAAATCAGTTGATAATCAGGTTGTTCAATCTTCACCGCAGGAAACACTACAAGGTTACAAAACTGAGCCGAATCATGGACCCCATGCCAACAAAAAAGAATTACATAAGGCACGAAGCCTTAGGGTCGACAAACTAAAAGAGTGGAAAACACAATTCAAAGAAGAACTAGAACCACATGAAGTAAAACCGAAGGAGCCCCCAGAAGAGTTCATAGGGACATCTAACCACTTCAAAATAAGAGACCAGGTACTGTTAGATAAAGCAGATCCTCGCATCACCACACCAGACCTGGACATGAACAAAGAAATCCCTCTTGAGGTACGCAATATCTTCCCATACGGAACAGTTGAGGTAAGCAATTTAACATTCGGCACTCTTAAGGTAAACGCCTCTCGACTCAAACTTTATAATAGAACTGAAAGCATGAGGGAAGATATTCAAACTTTTAAAACACCCTGATTTTTTCTAAATACAAGAAAAGTCTAGCTTAAGACTATAAACAAACACTTTTCGGGAGGCAACCCGAACACTAACCCAATTTACTTTCACATTTTTTTTTATTTTTTCTTTTATTTTCCTTTCTTCTTTCTGAGCACCTATTGTAAACTAATCAAAAGTGCAGATTTCCAGACCACACGGTCTTGCACCCGACTGTGGCCGTAACCGTGTGGAAGTACAGAATCTTCGTACTGACATAGCAGAGGTGGTACGAATCAAATCCCAACTAATTTTCAAAATCACGAACCCAACTACCCCACCACGGGCATGTGAACGTACCTGAATTGAAACTCTATTTAAACCCAACCCCCTCCCCATTCTTCTCACCTCTTTTCTTTTTCCTTTTTCACAAATTTCTCCACTCTTCATAACAAGTCTCTATACTCTTGAGCTACACCAAAACCATTTCAAAGAAACGGCAGAATTGAAGCATAGTCTCCCCAAGGGAGACCACTATAAATAAGTTCATGCCGGCCGCTTCATTCAAACAACAAGCTAAGGGTCTTTGAGACCATTTATCTTTTGTTTTACTTTTACCTTCTCCTTTATTTTCCTTCTCTTTAACAATCTTATGCTTAATTTAGTCTAACTTATTTTACTTTCTTAGTGTCAGGTTCAAAAGGCTGCTAGGGAATCACACCTTGGGAACCACGACAGCCACCACCACAGCCTGAGATAATCTCAAGGCTGTTTGGGAATCACGCCACTTCCGCCACCGCCAGCACCTCTCCAGCCTTAGAGGTCACACCCACATCGCGAACCATCCAACAGTAAGGACTCTTCGGTCCATTTTTCTTTTCTTTTAATTTTACTTCACTTTCTCTTTCTCTTTATCTTTCTTACCTTTATATATATATTTAGTTTATTTTAAATGTGTCTTAATAATTCCTGGCTAATGCTTCACGAGCTCCCCAATTTCTTCATCTAGCGCAGAGCTCGGTAGCAACAACCACTCCTCCAGGAAACCATCCAAATTTAGGAAGTTTCATTTCTCCCCTTCTCTTTTGATCTATCTCTTAAATATTATCTATCTTTGTACATTGAGGGCAATGTACACCTTAAGTGGGGGGTGAATAGTTATTTTGAGGAAATGCCTAACTTTCTGCATTATTCTCAAATCCCTAAATTATACCTTGTTCTTAAGTGACTTCCTCTTATTACTAATTAAAATGAAATTTCTGATGATTTATGATTTTTATTGATATGTTTTAGAGTAAGTCATAGTTAATTGTGCATTGATGATTAAATTTGAAGAATACTAGAGAATCAAGCATGATCAGTCTATTTTTCAAAATTAAAATTTTTAGGTTGTCTTCCTGAATCTGAATGTTATCTTGAAATTTGAAATTTACGAGGTTGATATAAAAAAACCCATAAATCTTGTGAGACTTTGAGTCGTATAGAGTATATATTCTTTTTCTTGCTCACTTTATTGATTATGAGTGTGTCAACATTGAACTATTATTCTAGAACTTGCCTTGATTATACATGTTGAGACCACAGTTATGATTTGATACAGAATTGATAAAGACACCTAGGTTTTTACCCACACACACCACTAAAAGACCCACCTTTATAATTAACCCCTAGTAAACCCTTTTGAACCTAACAACCTTTTTATTGACTCACCCGCTAATATTAACCTAAAACACCTTTGTATTTGTTATCACCATTCCTTTTTGACTACCCTTATATCGAGATTTGATTTGATCTGTTGCCTAGCTATGATCTTTATTAGTAGATTCATTCCTTATTATGTAATTTTTTATTTGTTCTTAATATATATATATCAAAATATATTCAGTATTGGTATTATGAAAAGTGGGCTTATACAGTTAAAGTCTAATTATCAAAATAAAAAAGCTCGTATTATTAGTATTATTAGTTTTCATTTGATGTAATTATTTAGGATTAGTTCAGTTTTCTAGTTTGGTAGTCTATCAGGTTAATCTCGATTCTAACCTTCTAATTCAGCCTTTATCCACACCTTTAACGCTAGCCCCGTTACAACCCTGTTAAATACCTTTTGATCTATTTATCATCTCATTTTACAGTGGTGGAGATTTGATTTTCAAGCAAGCCGATGGGATTAACTTTTCATGTTCGACTTATTGAGTTCTTAATTTTGAACCTTAAACACTTTGAGTGATTTGAGTGAATCATTAGTGAGGATGTCAATCCTTGTCGGTTTTGAATTAAAGGTAATTATTTAGATAAGGGGAGACACCTACGTTTTCGTGTCACAAATATATGACTTATATTGCTTGAATCTTTAGGACTCTTTGAATTAAATTATCCATGTATAAATTATCTATGAACTATGATGAGACATTATTGATAGGAATTATGGATCATGGGAAGTTCGTTTTAATCGTAAGTTGAGAATTTTGCTTGAGGCCAAGTAAAAGCTTAAGTGTAGGGGTATGAGATAAACTGTAAAAGTAACATATTTTAATCCCACATTTAGCATACTTCTGGATGATTTATCCCTTGATTTATGTAAAAAGGTGCTCTTAATCCTTTCTTTTCATATCGTATACTCAGGAAAGCACCGGAGGACAGAAAAAACGAGAAACAGGCCTAAAACGGACCAAATTGGGCCAAAGAAGAAATCAACACAGCTTGGACTTAAGCCCACACGACCATGCCTCATTGAGCAACTAGAACATGGCCTGATCTCGATTCACACGGTTGTGCCTCATTAAAGAAATCCGAACACGGCCTGGCCACGATTCACACGGGCGTGTGCCATAGCTGTCTCTCTGTCGTGGCAAAGAACAATTCTACTCAAAAAAGGATACTTAGGGGCAAAGAAACCTATTTCAAAAGCCTATATAAACCCCCTAAGTGTTACCAGAAAGGGGGCGGTTAGCTAGGCCAAGGAGCTGAGCTGAAAAGGTCAGATTTGTGGAAAATCACTCGAAGATAACCAGTTGATTGATCTCAAGAAGCCAAAATTCTACTCAAGACAGCGGATCTCTCCTTCAATTCCTTCAGGGAGTTTTAGGGATTTCTTATGTTTTGTTTTATCTTTTCTTCTTAAATATTTACTTTTATTGTTATGAACTAAACCCTTCAGATACCTGAAGGGGATGAAACCTCAGACGGATCTTGTTATTGTTTTCTAAAATATATGATAAATACTTGATTTGTTCTTAATTATGTGTGCTTAATTCTTGTGTTGATATTTCCGGAATATTAATTCAAGTATGATGTGCTTAGGTGGAGAAGCAAAAGTCCCTGCTTAAGAGTAGATCTACCATTATTAAGCAGAGTTGATCGAATGCCTAGAGATAGGGTGACGAGATTTTGCCGGATTAGGGTGAAACCTAATATAGGAGTCCATAGATCGAATTAATGCGATTCTGGAGGTTTTAATTAGAAAGAGATTTCAATTAATCAACCTAGGGTTAGACGTTATTCGCCTCGAGAGAGGGTTTAATATAAATTAGGGAATCTTACGGATCAAGTCAAGTGAATGCATCGTCTGGTTCAGTGTTAGATAACAAGTGATGTCTAGGTGGATTCTTCCTAAGGTTATCGTCTTAATCGAATGAGTTTTTCCTCAAGTTATTTTCCCCAATTCATTCTTTTTGTCTTTGCATATTTAGCTTAGTAGTTAATTAAATTTAGATTCAATAACAACTTCATTTATTTTGGGATAGATAATAAAAAGAAAGTTAATATTAGTACTTTTAATTCCTTTAGGTTCGACAATCCGGTCTTGCCTAAGCTATACTACTGTTCGATAGGTGCACTTTCCTTAAGTTGTTGTCAGAGTTAGTTTCTAGGTTCGATCATTCTTCTTTATAAATTCTAAAACTCGACAGACAGATGATCATTGTTACTTTAATTGATCCGGGGTCTACTCATTCATATATTTGCATGAAATTAGCATCTAGCATGAGCAGACCTGTTGAGTCTACGGAGTTTGTGATAAAAGTGTCTAATCCTTTAGACAAAAGTGTATTAGTTGATAAAGTATGCAAAGATTGCCCATTGATGATTAGAGGTCATTATTTTAAGGCAAATCTCATGCTATTTCCATTTGATGAATTCGATATTATTCTTGGTATGGACTGGTTAACCACTTATGATGTGACAGTAAATTATGGAAAAAAATATATTGAGTTGAGATGTGAAAATTGGGACACTCTTCGTGTTGAATCAGATGAACAAGACACGTCACTGATCGTGATTTCTCATATGTTGGCTCAGAGGTATGTAAGAAAAGGGTATGAGGCGTATCTTGCTTTGGTGATGAATGCCAAAGAAACCGAGTTAAAGATGGAATCAGTACTGATAGTATGTGAGTACCCAGGTATTTTTTCGGAGGATTTGCCAGGATTGCCTCCGGTTAGAGAGGTTGAATTTGGTATTGAGTTAGCTTCCGGTACTGTACAAATATCGAATGCTCCTTACAGGATGGCTCCAACTGAGTTGAAGGAATTGAAGGCACAGTTGCAAGAGTTGACAGACAAAGGTTTTGCTAGATCGAGTTGCTCTCCGTGGGGTGCTCCAGTGTTATTTGTGAAAAAAAAAGATGGCTCAATGAGATTGTGCATAGATTACCGACAGCTTAATAAAGTAATATTGAAGAACAAGTACCCATTGCCAAGGATTGACAATTTGTTTGATCAATTGAAGGGAGCCACTATATTTTCCAAAATAGACTTGAGGTCGGGATACTATCAATTGAGAGCAAAAGACTCAGATGTGCCGAAGACTGCATTTCGGATGAGGTATGGGCACTATGAATATTTAGTCATGCCTTTTGGTTTAACTAATGCCCTGGCGGTGGTTATGGATCTTATGAACCGCATCTTTCGGCCATACCTAGATAAGTTTGTGGTTGTTTTTATTGATGATATATTGATATATTCCCGAGATGAGCCGGAGCATGCTGAGCACTTAAAGACAGTTTTACAGAATCTACGAGATAATCAGTTGTACGCCAAGTTCTGTAAAAGTGAATTTTGGCTCAAAGAAGTTGGGTTTCTGGGACACATTTTCTCGGGAGATGGAGCCCGAATTGACCCAAGCAAGATCTCAACCATTGTTGATTGGAAACCCTTGAAAAATGTATCTGAAGTTAGCAGTTTTCTAGGCTTAGTTGGCTACTATAGGCGGTTCGTCAAGGGGTTTTCCATGATAGCAACTCCAATGACAAAACTGTTACAGAAAAATGTAAAGTTTGAATGGACGGAAAAGTGCCAACAAAGTTTTGAGAAATTAAAGGCAATGTTGACAGAGGCTCCAGTTCTAGTACAACCTGAGTCGGGAAAAGAATTTGTGATTTAAAGCAATGCATCCTTAAACGAATTGGGCTGTGTACTTATGCAAGAAGGCAAAGTAATAGCGTATGCCTCCAGATAGTTAAAGCCATAAGGAAAGAATTACCTGACGCATGATTTAGATTTGGCTGCTATTGTTTTTGCATTGAAGATTTGGAGACACCATTTGTATGGCTAAAAATGTCAGATATTCACCGGTCATAAGAGCCAGAAGTACTTCATGACTCAAAAGGAATTGAACTTAAGGCAATGAAGATGGTTAGAGTTGATAAAGGATTATGAGTTAGTAATTGACTACCACCCGAGAAAAGTGAATGTAGTCGCCGATACTTTGAGTAGGAAATCCCTATTTGCTTTGAGGGCTATGAATACACAGGTGACTTTGTCCGATGATGGTTCCATTCAAGCTGAATTGAGGGCTAGACCGATGTTTCTTCAAGAGATTTATGAGGCTCAGAAAAATAAAGAATTCAGTGTGAGCCAGGTGTTGAGTCTGACTTTCGGATCAATTTCGACGGACGTTTGATGTTTAGAGATAGAGTCTGTGTACCAAGAAATGATGAGCTCATTCGTAGAATTTTACATGAGGTTCATATTGGATGCTTATCTGTACATCTGGGTAGCATTAAGATGTATAATGACTTGAAGAGATGGTACTGGTGGCCGAGCATGAAGAAAGATATTTTTGAGCTTGTTTCGAGATGCTTGATTTGTCAGCAAGTAAAGGCTAAACACCAAGTACCCTCAGGTTTGCTTCAACCTATTATGGTGCTTGAGTGGAAATGGGACAAAGTAACCATGGACTTTGTAACGGGTTTGCCGTTGACACCAAGCAAGAAAGATGCTGTATGGGCAGTAGTCGATAGACTTACGAAGTTAGCCCATTTCATACCCGTATGTGTCGACTACTCACTCGATAAGTTGGAAAATTTGTATATCTTCGAGATTATTAGGCTTCATGGGGTGCCATTATCGATTATTCGGACAGAGATCCAAGATTTACATCTAGATTTTGGAAAAAGTTGCAAGAGGCTTTGAGCAAAAAGTTGAGTTTTAGTACAGCTTTTCATCCCCAAACCGATGGTCAGTCAAAGAGGTTAATAGAAGTACTTGAAGATATGCTACGGTGTTGTATTCTTGAGTTTCAGGGCAGCTGGGAGAAATACATACCCTTGGTGGAATTTGCCTACAATAACAGTTTTTAGTCAAGTTTGAAAGTGGTGCCATATGAAGCTTTGTATGGGCGTAAGTTCCAAATGCCTTTATATTGGACTGAACTTAAGAAGGACCAAATTCACGGGGTTGATTTGGTTAGAGAAACCGAAGAAAAAGTAAATGTGATTCGAGATTGCTTAAAAGCTACTTCCGATCGACAAAAAATCCTATTTGGATTTAAAAAGGAAAAAGATTGAGTACCAAGTCGGTGATAGATTATTTTTGAAAGTGTCACTATGGAGAAAAGTTTTTTGATTCGGCCAGAAAGCCAAATTGAGTCCACGTTTAATCGGACCATACGAGATCACTGAGAGGATAGGCCGGTAGCCTACCGATTGGCTTTTCCAACTGAGTTGGAAAGGATTCACAATGTATTTCACGTGTCCATGTTGCGACATTACCGATCAGACCCCTCGCATGTGATGGCACCGACAGAGGTCGAGATACAACCCGACATGACTTATCGTGAAGAACCAGTTAAGATTCTAGCCCCAGAAGTGAAGCAATTAAAGAATAAAAGTATAGCTCTCGTGAAAGTCTTATGGCAGAGACATGGGGTAGAAGAGGCTACGTGGGAGCCCGAGGAGGCTATGAGGAATCAGTACCCAAGCCTTTTTGCCGGTAAGATTTTCGGGGACGAAAATCCTTAAGGGGGAGAATTGTAATAGTTTGACTTCGGGTCTAGTCAGAATAGTGGTGCGAGACCACAAATCCAAAGAAGAAATATGTGTTTAAATGATTTTATAAGGCTTATGAGGTATTTGCATGATAGTGTGAAAAATTCATGAAGGAATTTTATTAATTAGTGAATAAATTGTCCATTGGGACTAAATTGTAAGGATTAAAAAATATGAGATTTTAGAAGATTTAAGTATGAAATAGAATTAAAAAAATTATTATAGGTCCTTATTGAAACACCCCAAACCCGGCCCACGAGCCTGGACCGGATCTGGTATGTTCCTCAATGTAAACCGGTTCAAATTCGTTTGCACTTTGAAAAAAATCTTAAGTGATTTTGGGAGAAAGTTCGAATTGGGTTGGGCTCGAGTTGAAAACATGTTTATTTGATATTGAAAACCCTTTTTTTATTTCAGGTAGCAAAACATTTAGAGTTTATTTTAAATGAAATTAACTTAATCTTTAGTAAATAAAGTTTCGTAACATAATAAATAAACAGAAATAAAGATAGTTCAACTATGGCCTTATTACATCAAATAAACCCAAATAATTTAAAATACTTAAATAAAAATAAAGAGTCCACATAATAATTTCCTTGCGTTGGGCATGGCCACCACTAAGCTCCTGCCGAGGCCGGTCCATTCTCGATCATCACTGAAAAATGTTCCCACATTAAGGGTGAGTCAACAGACTCAATGTGTAACCAACACTAAAGTTAACAATTCAGGCTTACATAGTCATATCACATTTCAATTGTAATATCCCGGGTTAGGGGCTATTTCGTTGTGGCATGTTTTGCATGTGTTTGGTATGCTGTGTTGTTGTTTGTGTTGTGTCGGGGTTTAATTGTAGGCTAGGTGTGTGCCTGAGTAGGTAGGAAAATTTTAATTTTTGGCCTTAGGTGTAGGGAGCTGATAGAGTTGGGGTTTAAGAAAATAAATTGGAGTTTTATTGCACAAATGAAGAGCTGGCAGAGTGGCAAAGGAGGAGCTTGGTGTGGCGTCATCTGCAAGGGGGAGAAGTCCTGAGTTCAAGCTGCGAAATTCTCATTTTGGGTTTCCATTTTGACGGCATAGGATGGAAGAGTTGTAAGTGGTTCAAATTCCACTTTGGACCAAGTCAAAAGTTCAAATGGAGGGTGGAGAGAAAAGGGAGTATGACTTGGTCCACTCTTTTGAAATGAGTGGATGTGAGGGCATTAAGGGATATGGCCGAATTTTGGGGGCTTTGAGTGGGGGGAAGTGACGGCTTGGTATGGGGATTGGGTGTGCCGAATTTCTTTTTTGCATTTTGGGTGGTTTCGGTCAAAGGCTGGTAGCAACCAAAGTTCTCCCATTTTTGACAAAACAAGCCGATTTTTGTTGCCATAGAAAATTCTCTCATCTTTTCTTCACCCTTTGAAACCGAAAGTTCTCAATCAATTCTTTTCTTTTTCAATTGTTGAAACCGAATTCAGTGACCCCTCTTTCTCATTCTTGCTCTTTCTTTTCTTTCTTCACTCTTTCATAACTTTTGTGCCGAATTCATATCCCCTCCTAGCCGAATCTTTCATGTATGCCTTACCATTTCATTAAGCCAAAACACTAATTCCCAAAACACATTTTCCATCTCTTTTTCTTCCAAAACCGTAAGTTCTTGTCCCCATCTATTTTCTATTTTTCTTCCATTTCAAAAGCTCTTGAGCCGAATCTCCCTTTTCTCATAGGGATTCTTGTGACCGAATTCTTGGTGGTTGGTATTGGGGTAAGTAGTTGGCCGAATGGCCATCCCTTTCTCTTCTCGAAGTAGTATGTTGCGATTTGTTCAAACCTGTAATGGTTGTAGATTGAAACGAGTTAATCATTTGTCTAACCTTTCATATAGGATCCGTGGAGATTGAAAGTAACCAAGAGGAGTTTCTACTCTATTAACCGTTTGGTAAGCAGTGGTTGTGGTAAGTGCTTGGTGGGCTTTAATCGTTTAATCTTTTGGATTTGATCAAGTCAAGATTATTAAGGTTTAACTGTTCTCTTTTAGGGGTTAGCCGATTGTCAGAGGGAATCACTGTTTGATTCGGGTTTGATAGGAAATCAAACATTTGCAAGGTAAGAGTGATTCGACAACTCTTTTGGTCTGATGGTGTTGGCCGAATGTTGTAAGTGCCTAACCCTATGTTTGGCCGATTGTAGGAGTTAGCAATCGAGGGACTTAGATCGCTTTGGGTCACCAGAGGTTTGGCACCTCCAGAGGTTTGGTACCTCAACGTCTCGTCCCAGTGGCTCAGTACCACAGTGGGTTGGCCCCACAGATGATTATACGGGATTGACGCCAGTGTTTTGGTAACACACGATGGGTTGGCCCCATCACCGGATTTGTGACTACGGTCACCAGTGCTTTGGTAGCACATTGTGTCTTTGGGACACCAGAGGTTTGGCACCTCATTGCGACTTGTCCCTGTGGTTTGACCACCGTGGGTTGACCCCACTTGAGATATGGGATTGTCTCGCTAGTGTTTTGGTAAACACGATGGGTTGGCCCCATCATCGTTGGATTTGTGACTTCGGTCACACAGTGCTTTGGTAGCACAATTGTGTCTTTGGGACACCGGTGGTTTGGTACCACATTGACGGATATTATGTCTTTGGGACATCGGTGTGTTTGGTAACACATCGTGATGTATGTCACCAAGTGGTTTGGTACCACACGGGGTAGAAAAGGTGATATGGATGGTTAGGATCGGGTTGCATTAATTATGTTGCTATGTATGATGTGTGTTAGTATGTGGTTTCATCGGGAGCGGGAGTTACACACTGAGTCACTCGACTCACCCTCTCCTTTGACATTTCAGGTGACTCGTAGACGCGGACTTGGAGCCGGGATGGACTCGGGGTGCACATGCCATGCTATAATAAAAGTGTTGCTTGGACTATTGAATTTGGGTACTTTAATTATTTACTTTCAGTTGGGTTTTTATTGGATTTGTAAAAGGCTTTATAATTTATGTTTTATACTGTTTATGTCTAAATTTTAAACAACTTGTTTTTCACAAAGGAACATAGTTTTATCAAATTTATCTAATGCAACCTCGAAATTTTCAAACACGTTTTCCCGTAACATACCAGATTCGGTCGTGGTGTTTGGACCGGGTTTGGGGTGTTACAATTGTGGTATCAGAGCTAAGTTCAAAAGCTCGGCTGTGGGCCTGAGGTCCAAACTGTTTTCAAAAGTTTGTTTAAGTGTTTTTGGGATGGAATACATGGTTTACAAGGCATGGCACCGAGTCTCCGGCACCAGTTCGCCCAGGTAAGTAATTCTAAACTCTTCTGTGAATTAATATTTGTAGAAGGGTAGGTGATATGGTACGTAGTTAGATTTATAGGACTGGAACCCTAGGATTAGATCACTCAAACTCTTGAACTAAAGCATAAGACTTAAAGCACTAAACCAATCTATGACTCAGCCACGGGGCTAGGGTGTGGTAACTCCTGTACGCATGTCTAGGAGATGATCCGGAAGAGCTTGGTATTTAAGCAGTCCTCGTGACTCACCTCCTCTTTGCAGGTATCCCACCTGGTGCGTAGCTCGAGTTCACCCTGACTAAGAAGGCTCGGTTATAGACTTAACTTAATGTTTAAAACCCGAAAAGGGAATTAGCCATGTTTTCGAAAATACAACAACAACCCTAATGTTTTCAAACTTTATGCAATAAACTCTTTCAAAACCGAAAATGTCACATTTACAACAATTTTCTCGAAAAACCTGATTTATGGGAAAATTACAAAAATGCCCTTAGGGGTAAATTTACTAAAATGCCCTCGGTTTATAAAATAGCAACTCAATGATTTTGCCCCAAAATTTCAATGATGTTACGAAATTCAAACATTCTGATTTGCAAAATATCAATCGGAAATCTTGATTTTGGAAAATTTACGAAAACGCCCTCAATTTGTGAAAATTACTAAAATACCCCTGGTTTCCAAAACGAAGTATTTTACAAAATTTTCAAAGAACACTCTCAAATTTTTTGGAATTTCAAATTGACCGGTTTTACGAAAGTTTAAAATATCTTTTATTACGAAAATACCCTGTAGGGAAAATGACGAAAATACCCTTGGGTTAGAAATGGGCAGCAATGTCCGAAGAGTGAATAGGTATGGAAAGGATTAAGGAATGAATGTATAATCTCTTTTGGGTGAATAAGATAGAAGATTGAAACCTTGATTGCTCGAAAGAACCCCTGAATAAACTCCATTCATAAAATTTCTTTGCGGTTAAGAAAGTGGAACGATACTAATGCATAAAAATCTTTTTAATCGTAAAGCGTAGATCGTTAGACATGAGCACTCGAGGCGGACGTGGTCGTAATACTCGTGGTAGAGGTAGGGGTAGAATGACGTTTCACGAACCCGTAGGATCCGGTCAAGTCGGTCGAAAATGAGATCTGGCCCGCCACCGGTGGAGGTGGTGAGTTCCGAGATCGACCGAGGCGATGCGATGTCGCTGCACGATCTGCGGGTGTTGGAAAGGGTAGTGGTGTAAGTGGTGGTGCGGGAGTTAGGAAATCATTTCTGAGAGACTCGGGCTAACGGGGCGAGTTCTTCCGAGAGTGTATCGGGTGTTGCTCTAGCAGACTGCTTTGAATATTGGCTAGAGGCAATCGAGCGGATCATGGACGATCTGGACTTGACGACTGAGGAGAAGTTGAAGGGCATCGTATCGCTTCTTCGGGATGAGTCATACCAGTGGTGGCTCACGGTTCGGGACAGTGTGGCAGCTGAGGATCTGACATGGGATTATTTTAGAGCTGCATATCAAAAGAAGTACATCGGGGCTAGTTACATCGACTCCCAGCGAAAGGCATTTCTGAGACTTGTTCAGGGGAGTAAATCTCATTCGCCGAAACACGAGGTGAGTTCCCGAAGGCCGAGTAGGTATGCCTGGGGCATTGTAGCCACCGAGCACGCAGAGGTGTGTTCGTTTCGAGGATGGTCCATGCGAGACGAGTTGAGGCTGCTTGATTGCTCCATGGCAGAGCGTGAGTTTCTTGTCTTAGTTGAGAAGGCTAAGGTAGCCGAAGGTGTTAAGGAGTCGGTAAGACAGAGCATGGACAGGAGTAGGCTTAAGAGGAGCTTTGGGTCTTCGGGATCGTCTGGTAACCCGCAGAAGAGGGCTAGACCGAGTGGGCAGAATCAGTCTGCTAGGTTTGTTGTCGCAGCGGGGACCGCCATGATGTATGTCGGTGTGTGGGAAATCTCATTGGGGTGGTTGTTGGTGGTGGAAAAGGTTGCTCGAGTGTGGTTCTCTGGATCATCGCATTAGGGACTGTCCGCGTAGGATGGCCAGGATTCAGTCTGAGAGTCAGGGCCGTAATCAGTTCAGAGGTAATGGACCGCCACCACAGAGGGGCCGTGGTAATGGCAGAGGTGGTAATGGATTTGGTCGAGGTCGTGGAGCACCGGGCAGAGGTGCGGGTAGTTCTGAGGCACGACGGCTGGTTTGGTGTATGCCGCGAGGCGCCGCGAGAGAGGAGCGACGCACGGACGTAATCACCGTGACGTTTTTGATTTTTGGTTCTCCCTATACTGCTTTAATTGACTTGGGTTCACGCATTCGTATGTTGCTAGTAGTATAGTTGAGACCATGGACTTAGATTCTGAGATATCTTCTAGGCAGATGACTGTACTTAGCCCTCTAGGTCACTCTGTAGTGGTAGATAAGTTGTATAAGGATGTACCCCTAGAACTCCAAGGGGTCATTTTTTTTGCCGATCCGATGGAACCGCCGTTTGAGGAGTTCGATCCGATTCGGGATGGACCGGTTGGTGAAGTACCGGGCCAAGGTGGATTGCTTGCGCTAAGCGCATGGTCCTATCGACGGATAAGGGAGATGAAGTGAGTATGATAGGTAATAGGAGAGATTACTTATCCAACGTGGTATCGGCACTAAAAGTCGTAAAGATGGTCGGGAAGGGCCGTGTGAAGCGTATGTGGTTCATGTGTATGCCTTGGAGGCTAAAGAGTCTCATTTGTTGAGAAGGTTCGCACCGTTAAGGAATTTGTGGATGTGTTTCGGAGGAGCTTAGGGTTTACCACCGGATCGCGAGGTAGAGTTTGGGATAGATCTGCTACCGTGGATGCGCGCCGGTGTCTATTGCTCCATATAGGATGGCACCAAAGGAATTGGTGGAGCTTAAGGCTCGGTCGAGAATTTGTTGGATCGAGGCTTCATTAGGCCAAGTGTTTCGCCGTGGGGAGCGCCGTATTATTCGTCAAGAAGAAGGACGGTTCGATGCGGATGTGTATCGACTACCGCTAAGCTGAATAAGCCGACGATTAAAAACAAGTATCCGTTACCACGGATAGATGACTTGTTTGATCAGCTGAAAAGGTGCATCGGTGTTTTCAAGATCGATTTGAGGTCTGGGTACCATCAGTTAAAAGTTAAGGAAGCGGATATCCATAAGACAGCGTTTGGACTCGAATGACGGGCACTACGAATTCCGTAATGCCGTTCGGGTTGACTAACGCTCCCGCAGCTTTCATGGATATGATGAATAGGGTGTTTTTATTGAGATCTAGACCGTTTCGTCGTGGTTTTTATTGACAATATTTTGGTATACTCAAGGTCGGAAGAAGAGCATGATGCACACTTAAGAGTGGTGTTGCAAATTTTGAGGGAGAAGCAACTCTATGCTAAGTTCGGTAAGTGTGAGTTCGCTTAGTGAAGTGGCGTTTTTGGGTCATGTAGTATCGGTGAGGATTAGAGTAGATCCTCGGAAGGTTGAGGCGGTTTTGGATTGGAAGCCTCCTAGGTCGGATCGGCCCGAGATTCGGAGTTTCTGGGTTTGGCAGATACTCACGAAGGTTTGTTGAGGGTTTTTCGTTAATTGCAAAGACCGATGACTAAGCATTAAGGAAGGGAGTTCCGTTTGTTTGGACCGAGAAGCAGCAGGAGAGTTTTGATAAGTTGAAGAAGATCTTGACAGAGGCTCTGTTTTAATTCAACTTTCGAGGTGGTAAGGAATTCACGATTATCTTGCGATGCATCACACACAGGCTTGGGTTGTGTGTTGATGCGCAGAGGGTAAGGTTGTGGCTTACGCTTCTCGGCAGCTGAGGCCACACGAGGTCAACTATCCGACGCACGATTTAGAACTGGCAGCTGTAGTCTTCGCTCTAAAAATCTGGAGGCACTACTTATACGGTGAGAGATCAATAGTCTACACAGATCATAAGAGTTTGAAGTATCTACTGACTCAGAAGGATCTGAATTTGAGGCAGCGTAGATGGGTTGAGTTGCTCAAAGACTACGACTGTTCGATTGAATATCATCCGGGCAAGGCTAACGTGGTGGCAGACGCGTTGAGCCGTAGGGTTGTTTCGGACTTAAGAGCTTTGTTTGCCCATTTGAGTTTGTACGACGACGGGAGTATTCTGGCAGAGCTGCAGGTTAAGCCTACTTGGGTTGAGCAGATCAAAGAGAAATAGTTGGAGGATGAGGTTCTGAGTGCGCGAAGGTTACAAGTGCAGAATGGAGGTTTGGAGAGTTACAGCTTGTCTAGTGATGAGGTTCTGTGTTTTCAAGGGAAGGCTTGTATGCCCAAAGATGTTGAGCTGAGGCGGAAGATTCTTCAGGACGCACATAGCAGTCCTTATGCTATGCATCCTGGAGGTAGCAAGATGTATAGGGATCTTAAAGAGCAGTTTTGGTGGCCTGGTTTGAAGAAAGAGGTGACAGAGTTTGTTGGGAAGTGTCTGACTTGTCAGCAGGTCAAGGCTGAGCATCAGCTACCGTCGGGTTTGCTTCAGCCTGTGAAGATTCCTCAGTGGAAGTGGGAAAGGATAACTATGGATTTCGTCAGTGGTTTACCGCTTACGCCAAGCAAGAAAGATTCAGTTTGGGTTATCGTGGACCGTCTGACTAAGTCGGCCCATTTTATTCCGGTGAGAGTGGACTATTCACTTCAGAGGTTGGCGAAGCTTTATGTGTCAGAGATAGTAAGGCTACACGGTGTTCCAGTTTCGATAATCTCGGATAGGGATCCCAGGTTTACGTCGAGGTTCTGGAGAGCGTTGCATCAAGCTCTGGGTACTCGTTTGGATTTCAGCACGGCTTTTCACCCGCAGTCTGACGGGCAGTCAGAAAGGGTTATTCAGATCTTAGAAGACATGTTGAGAGGTTGTGTTCTGGACTTCAGGGGCAGTTGGGATGAGTTTCTGCCGTTGGCCGAGTTCGCCTATAACAACAGCTACCAAGCAAGCATCAAAATGGCACCATATGAGGCGCTGTATGGTAGGAAGTGTCGCTCACCTACATGTTGGACAGAGTTGGGAGAACGTCAGTTGTTGGGACCCGAGTTGGTTGCTGAGACAGAAGACAAGGTTAAGTTGATTCAGGCTCGTTTGAAGGAAGCTTCGGACCGGCAAAAGTCTTATGCCGATCTTAAGCGAAGAGATATAGAGTTCGCTGTGGGAGATCGGGTTTTCTTAAAGGTCTCGCCTTGGAAGAAGGTGCTGAGGTTTGGCAGAAAAGGCAAGCTAAGTCCGAGGTTTATTGGGCCGTATAAGGTATTGAGGCGAGTTGGACCCGATGGCGATCGCTTGAGTTGCCGTGAGCAGCTTAGTCGATTCACGACGTTTTCATGTTTCGATGCTTCGAGGTATCGCGTTGATTAAATCGCATGTAGTAGCAGTAGAGGAGATCGAAGTAAACCCAGATATGACCATAAAGGAAGAACCAGTGCAGATTCTAGATCGAGATGTCAAGGTTCTACGTAGGAAGTTTGTGCCTTTGGTTAAGGTACTTTGGCGGAATCATGGTGTGGAAGAAGCTACGTGGGAACCCGAGGATGCGATGGGACAGCAATACCCGCAACTCTTTTGATCAGGTAATTTCGAGGCCGAAATTATTTTAAGGGGGTAGAACTGTAATATCCCGGGTTAGGGGCTATTTCGTTGTGGCATGTTTTGCATGTGTTTGGTATGCTGTGTTGTTGTTTGTGTTGTGTCGGGGTTTAATTGTAGGCTAGGTGTGTGCCTGAGTAGGTAGGAAAATTTTAATTTTTGGCCTTAGGTGTAGGGAGCTGATAGAGTTGGGGTTTAAGAAAATAAATTGGAGTTTTATTGCACAAATGAAGAGCTGGCAGAGTGGCAAAGGAGGAGCTTGGTGTGGCGTCATCTGCAAGGGGGAGAAGTCCTGAGTTCAAGCTGCGAAATTCTCATTTTGGGTTTCCATTTTGACGGCATAGGATGGAAGAGTTGTAAGTGGTTCAAATTCCACTTTGGACCAAGTCAAAAGTTCAAATGGAGGGTGGAGAGGAAAAAGGGGAGTATGACTTGGTCCACTCTTTTGAAATGAGTGGATGTGAGGGCATTAAGGGATATGGCCGAATTTTGGGGGCTTTGAGTGGGGGGAAGTGACGGCTTGGTATGGGGATTGGGTGTGCCGAATTTCTTTTTTGCATTTTGGGTGGTTTCGGTCAAAGGCTGGTAGCAACCAAAGTTCTCCCATTTTTGACAAAACAAGCCGATTTTTGTTGCCATAGAAAATTCTCTCATCTTTTCTTCACCCTTTGAAACCGAAAGTTCTCAATCAATTCTTTTCTTTTTTCAATTGTTGAAACCGAATTCAGTGACCCCTCTTTCTCATTCTTGCTCTTTCTTTTCTTTCTTCACTCTTTCATAACTTTTGTGCCGAATTCATATCCCCTCCTAGCCGAATCTTTCATGTATGCCTTACCATTTCATTAAGCCAAAACACTAATTCCCAAAACACATTTTCCATCTCTTTTTCTTCAAAACCGTAAGTTCTTGTCCCCATCTATTTTCTACTTTTCTTCCATTTCAAAAGCTCTTGAGCCGAATCTCCCTTTTCTCATAGGGATTCTTGTGACCGAATTCTTGGTGGTTGGTATTGGGGTAAGTAGTTGGCCGAATGGCCATCCCTTTCTCTTCTCGAAGTAGTATGTTGCGATTTGTTCAAACCTGTAATGGTTGTAGATTGAAACGAGTTAATCATTTGTCTAACCTTTCATATAGGATCCGTGGAGATTGAAAGTAACCAAGAGGAGTTTCTACTCTATTAACCGTTTGGTAAGCAGTGGTTGTGGTAAGTGCTTGGTGGGCTTTAATCGTTTAATCTTTTGGATTTGATCAAGTCAAGATTATTAAGGTTTAACTGTTCTCTTTTAGGGGTTGGCCGATTGTCAGAGGGAATCACTGTTTGATTCGGGTTTGATAGGAAATCAAACATTTGCAAGGTAAGAGTGATTCGACAACTCTTTTGGTCTGATGGTGTTGGCCGAATGTTGTAAGTGCCTAACCCTATGTTTGGCCGATTGTAGGAGTTAGCAATCGAGGGACTTAGATCGCTTTGGGTCACCAGAGGTTTGGCACCTCCAGAGGTTTGGTACCTCAACGCCTCGCCCCGGTGGCTCGGTACCACGATGGGTTGGCCCCACGAGATGATTATACGGGATTGACGCCAGTGTTTTGGTAACACACGATGGGTTGGCCCCATCACCGGATTTGTGACTACGGTCACCAGTGCTTTGGTAGCACATTGTGTCTTTGGGACACCAGAGGTTTGGCACCTCATTGCGACTTGTCCCTGTGGTTTGACCACCGTGGGTTGGCCCCACTTGAGATATGGGATTGTCTGCTAGTGTTTTGGTAACACACGATGGGTTGGCCCCATCATCGTTGGATTTGTGACTTGGTCACGGTGCTTTGGTAGCACAATTGTGTCTTTGGGACACCAGTGGTTTGGTACCACATTGACGGATATTATGTCTTTGGGACATCAGTGTTTTGGTAACACATCGTGACTGTATGTCACCAGTGGTTTGGTACCACACGGGGTAGAAAAGGTGATATGGATGGTTAGGATCGGGTTGCATTAATTATGTTGCTATGTATGATGTGTGTTAGTATGTGGTTTCATCGGGAGCGGGAGTTACACACTGAGTCACTCGACTCACCCTCTCCTTTGACATTTCAGGTGACTCGTAGACGCGGACTTGGAGTCGGGATGGACTCGGGGTGCACATGCCATGCTATAATAAAAGTGTTGCTTGGACTATTGAATTTGGGTACTTTAATTATTTACTTTCAGTTGGGTTTTTATTGGATTTGTAAAAGGCTTTATAATTTATGTTTTATAATTGTTTATGTTTAAATTTTAATATGCCTTAACAAATAAGTTGGTATGAATTCTACTAAAACTTGGAAAGATAATGATTTCAAAATTTTAACGCAAGGTGTTTTCAACTATACCATCGGGTATCCCACTGATTTTATAAACCAATAGAGATCAAATGGCTTCAATCGTGAAATCCAATTTTATTAAGTCTAAATTTTAAACAACTTGTTTTTCACAAAGGAACATAGTTTTATCAAATTTATCTAATGCAACCTCGAAATTTTCAAACACGTTTTCCCGTAACATACCAGATTCGGTCGTGGTGTTTGGACCGGGTTTGGGGTGTTACATCAATACATATAACAGATGAAAATAATGATGCAACTTGAACCCAAACCTAGATGCCATCCGCTACACATCACCCGTACCAACCTGCACACCGTGGGGACTACTAAGTCAACCCTCCATCCGCTACACACCATAGAAGGCAGTCGCTGCAGTCGATGTGCTCATCGCCCTTATGAGTATTCGTGGTCTTAGGTAACCACACTCAGATATCGTGGTCATAGGTCACCACATTCAGATATCGTGGTCTTAGGTCACCACATCCAGATCTCGTGGTCTTAGGTCACCACATTCAGATATCGTGGACTTAGGTCACCACATTCAGATATCGTGGTCTTAGGTCACCACATTCAGATTGTAACACCCCAAACCCGGCCCATTCATTACGACCGAATTTGAAATGCCACTGCGGAAAACGTTTGAAAATACTCTTACTTAAAAGTAAATACCGTTAAAAATTTGTTTCCTTTAATAAAACATTTTCGCAATTTAAAACATTAAGTAAAAATTAAGTTGTTATAAAAATATCCGGATTAAAACTTTATTATAAATAAATTTAAGAAAAATATAACCATTTGCAAATAGCATCTCAATTGTCAATCCATAATAAAACATAATAATAAAGATACTTAATAAAAATACTTAAGTACTTTAATGGGCCTTATTCTGAAGAAACACTTAATCGTAAATCTTGAAAATATAAATACTTAATTAATTAAAATATCTTTCTGCATGGAAATCTGCTTCTGCATGGCCACCTTTGTATCCACTCTAACCCAGTCCAAAAATCACGATCACCTGCGTTGTTTAATAAAATTTTGGGTGAGTCTAACAGACTCAGTGTGCAATTAGTCCACTGAATTCCACCAACATGTCAAGCCATATAATAACCCATATAACAAATAGTAATGCAACTTATTCACATGTGTTCACTTATTGGGCTTGGCCCATAACCATATCACATTCTTATAATAGTGGAATTAACCACATGTTTCCACATACTGGGCTTGGCCCATTTCACATTAATCCACATCACATACTGGGCTTGGCCCATTTCACATTAATCCTCCTCACATATTGGGCTTGGCCCATTTTCTTAATAATCCACATATCAACTGGGCTTGCCCATTTTCACATTAATCCACATATCATATTGGGCTTGGCCCATTTTCACATATGTTCACATACAAAATCATGCAATTGTGAAGCCCAACCCAGCCTAGGGTCCATCCTCTACACACCCCCGTATCCTGAAACACCCCAAACCCGGCCCACGAGCTTTGACCAGATTTGGTATGTTTCTCAAGTAAACCGGTTTCAAATTCTTTTGTTACTTAGAGAAAAACTTGTATGATTTCAAAAAAATATTGTTTGGGTTGGGCTTGTGTTGAAAACAAACTAGATTTTTATATTCGAAAACCCCTTTTTAATATTAAGTGATAAAACATATAGAATATATTTTAAAATAAAATACTTAGTCTTTAACTTAATCAAAATTTGTAACACAATAACACAACAAGTAGAAATAAAATCATTCATCATGGCCTTATGGCCTTATTACATCAAATAGTTTCCAAAATATTTCAAAGTACTAAAATAAATTCAAGAGTCCATAAAAATATAAACTTCATGTTGAGCATGGCCACCACAAGTACTGTCGTCCCGGTCCATCACTGTTCATCACCTGAAACATGGTCCCACAATGGGGTGAGTCAAACAGACTCAATGTGTACACGACACTAAATGATAATAGAATCAGGCATACAATAGTTACACATTCAAAACATAAAATACAAGTTATGATGCATTCCCAAACCCAAACCTAATTGTCCATCCGCTACACACCCCCGTACCTGCCGGTCACACCGTGGGGACTACTAAGTCGACCCTCCTTCCGCTACACTCCATATCGCGGTCTTAGGTCACCGAATTCGTGGTCTTAAGTCACCACATTCAGATTACTGTGGTCTTAGGTCACCACTTTTCAGATATCACGGTCTTAGGTCACCGTGTTCGTGGTCTTAGGTCACCACATTCACTTCCCCTTTCAAACAAACCCATATGCCTCATATAATAATAATATGCATAAATATGCCAGAGTTCACATTCTTATCATATTCTCATGTTACTAATAATATTTTTCATATTCCTAGTAGGAGTAGGAAACGTACCTGGGTACTTTGTACCACATTATGGTACCTTAACCATATTCACATTCTTAATATCACATATATTAATTAAACATAGCCATAAAACATATTATGAAATAGTGTGGGGTACACACCTGATTCGCTTAGCAAATTCCTTGAGATTTCGAAATCTGATCTACTGCTTAAATCCTTAATCCCTACATTTGATTAATCACTTACTAATTTAATAAAAAGCCATTCAGCCATAAATCCAAATCCTAGTAGGATTAGTATTCTTAAACTTACCTTGTTGCCGATTGGGACACCAACAAATCCCGAAACTGATCCTTGTTTTCCTAGTAGTGTCGAAATTCCTATAACCTTACGTTAGATTTAATCTAATCCTCAAAACATAAAGCATGGCCTTTGGCCGAATCTTATAGTTTCTTACCTTAACTCTTTAAATCCCGAAACTCTCTTCCTGATTAATGGAGATGCCGAAATACCTTAGATCCAAATCCCAAAATTCACCTTCCATATTTCGATCAATAATATTGAGGAGGATTAGACTAACTTTTCGGCTTAAACGAAAAGAATTCAATTATGATTATAGATCCTTACCCTTTATATTGAAATCGATGCAGATCCTTCTTGACACCACTTCAGAGATTCGGCTATGGCTAAATGATGCTCTCACAACTTTCGACTTTTGGAGGGATTAGAAAGAAAAGAGAAGAGAAGAGAAGAGAGCCCTAAGAAATTCGGCAGAGAGAAGAGGAAGAAGAAAAATTGATGAGTAGCCCTCTTTCCTTCCTTTTATAGCCAAAATTACTACTACCGTAATCCCTTACTTGGCCACCACTCTTCTTTATTTGATAACTTTATCCTTTGAATTAATAATAATAATCCTTCTATTATCTCTTCTTTTATCCATTAAAAAAATAAAAGGAATTAATCCACAATTATCTCTTGAAAATAATCTAAATAAATCTACTATTTATCTCCTATTTAGTTGAAATTTAAAAAGAATAAAACTCCTCTTTTGTAAGCCTTGTGCCGTCCACTCTCTGTGTGTTTCTAGAAGCAAAAATAAAACTTCTTTTATTTGCTTCCCATGTGACTTGAACTCATGCCCACTTGCCTAGCTTGTGGCGTCACCTACACGGGCCTTAAGTGATATCTTGTGCCACTTTACCAAGCCTTTGTTTGTGTGTCAAATTCTTCATATTAATTTTCTTAAGGCCACCTTGCCTTAGTTTCCTCTTTTAAGCTTTAAAACTTGACATTTCTTTTCATTTCCAAGTTTCCAAAAATTTTCGTTCGACTCTTTAAACTTGACATTTCCTTACATTTCCAAGTTTCAGAAATGTTCACTTTCCTTTTTGAATCATTTCTAAATCATTTTCCTAGTTTCCATAAATGTTCACTTTCCTCTTTATTCCTTTACATTTTCAGAACATTTCCTACATTTCCAAGACAAGACATTTCCTTACATTTCCTTACATTTCCTTACATTTCCATACATTTCCATACATTTCCATACATTTCCTTACATTTCCTTACATTTCCATACATTTCCTTATTTCTAGAATTCACATAACACATTCATAATTCATAAAACATGCCATTTTACCACATGGTTCCTTGTGTCATGCTTCACACGGAGTTTCTTTTAAAGCCTCATTTACCTAGCTCCCCTTTTTACTTAAAAACCAATAATTTTCCAAAGCTTTCTTCTTCCATCCTAGAATTCTAAAAACCCTTAATACACTTCCAACACTGCCAAAACCTACTAACTCATGAATTAGGCACGAAGGCATAACCCCTAATCTAGGATGTTACATATCCAGCCTACCACACACCAGGGGATTATCAAATCACCCTCTCCTTTTCACTCCAAAAGGCAATCAATGCCGTCCACGTGCAATTAAGCACGAAAATCCACAACGCGACCTCAGTCAGCGCCAATCCACGATGTAGCCGTAGCTAACACCAAAACCACGATGGGACACATAGTCACTCATCAACCACGATATAGCACATAGCTTATATCAACCACGATGAGGCACATAGCTACTCATCAAGCCACGCGATCTTGATCGCAAATAATCCACAACGTGACCTCAGTCAACGTCAATCCACGATGTAGCTCAAGGCTAACATCAAACCACGTACTCGAAGTACACCCGTACCTTCTTTCATATCATATCCCACCCATGCACATGCCACATAAAATGATGATACAATGTAATGATGCATGAGCATGTTCATCAAGCATATTATCACATATTCATATTAATAATCACATATCATCAGGTTTGGTACTTACCGAATTATCGACATACCCCTTGAGGGTATCCTTATCACAATTCCCACTTGACTAGTTAGCACATTCATAACACATACACATATCACATACTTATCATATACCTAGAAAAAGGTGGGTTAATCACACACCTTATAACTTGCAGAACTATGCTTTTGATCCCGATGCTATCGCTAAGCGAAACTACGGCTATTTGCCTACTTTCTTGCTCTGACGCTGGTCCACACCCCGGTGGCCAATCCCTAACTGCAGAAACTGCTCTCCTTTTGAACTTGAGGATAGGGACTATCCCTTTACCTTCTCGTTCGGCATCCATGTTCATTAATGATTTCTTAATCAGAACCAAACGGTTAAACACTAATACTTTAATCTAAATATTTCGAATCGAAACTACACTTACTAAATATCCTTACCAAAATGATCTAAATCTGGAAACTTGCCCTTATGCCTGTCGATTTGCCCTTAACACCAAAGTACTCAATCGGTCAACCCTTAATATCTAAAATATGGCTTATAGCCGAATATCACATAACACTTACCTAACTTACCGAAAATCTCGAATCACCACTTGCTCCTTGAATAGTCGAGATCCCACTATTACACGTTTGCTTTGAAGTGCCTAAAGTAAGTAGTCGACAGCACCGTCCTTTAAAGATTCGGCTTCTGAGAACAACAATAGTGGTTCGGCACTTTATGATCTCAAGAGAAGAAAGGAGAAGGAGAAAGCTATAAGATTCGGCTAAGGCTTTAAATCATAAGAAATATTTGGCTACAAGGGAATTGGGGTTTGGAAGAAATAAAAAGATGAATAAGGGAAAAGTAGAAGAATTTCGGCAATGGAGATTAAAAGATGAACAAACAATTTCGGCACTTAGAAAATTCAAGAAAGAAAGAAATATAAATGGCTTTTGCACAAGAGGAAGAACGGCACCAATGGGAAAAGAGGTACTAAATTTCGGCAATAACCAATATGAAAAAGAAAGGTTTTGAAAGGGGAAATTTAGCACACACTAGCACCATATTTATACTAAAAATTCAAGCTCTTAGAGTCCAACAATCGGCCACCACTTCCCCACTTATCAAATCCCAACTTAAACTCCTATTTTATCTCTTAACAAATAAAATAATTAATCCAACACCTTATCTCTTATCTATCTATTAAACTAAAATAAATAAAATAAAATCTCATTTAATCTAAATAAAACCATAATTATCCTATAATAAATAAATAAAACTACAATTATCCTACTCTTAGTCGAATATTAATAGGATAAAATAAGCTTAATCTTCATCCAAATAGAAGTCCAATTGCCGTATAACCTTTCCCTTTCCTGGCTTGACGCAAAAACAAAATAAAATCCCACCTACTGCTGTCCACGAGGCTCGAACCTGAGCCCTCACTGCTGCAAGCTGTAATAACGCCCCAAGCCACTCTGCCAAGGCGTTTCTTTGTTACATAAACTCACCCCAATTTCTTTTAAGACCTTCTTAGCCCAAGCGCCTTCTTGCTGCACAAAAATAAAATGCCCTTTCTTGCTTCCTTCGCAACTCGAACCTGGGCTTTCATTGCCGCAAGCCACATATAGCGCCCAAAGCCACTCTGCCATGGCATTTTTTTTATGACATAAACTCGCCACAATTTATTTTAAAGCCTCCTTCCCTAGCTCCCCCTTGTCTTAACGCCAAAAGCAAAAATAAAACATTACTTGCTGCCGCCGCGATTCGAACCCAAGACTTGCACCAGGCGTCACTTCCAAGCCCTTAAATGGTGCCTTGTATCCACTTTACCAAGGCCTGTTTTATGCCAAACACGCCTAAGATTTTTCCTTTAAGGCCTCCCTGGCCTTGTTCCCCTTTAACGCCAAAAATAAAACTCCCAAGTACGACTCCTGCCGCTCGAACCCCTTCCCTCCTGAAGTCCCCTTGCACCTTAGCGCCCCAAGCCACTTTGCCAATTAATTCCTTATGTCCTAAACCCCACATAATTTCTTTTAAGGCCTCTTTGCCTAGTTTCCTCTTTTTAACCTAAATCCAATTATTTCCCAAAGCTTTCACCTTCATTCTAGAGTTCTAAAAACTCTTAAAACATCTCCAAAAACCCTTAAAACCCACTAGCACTTGAGTTATGCTCCAAACGCATAACCCCTAATCTAGGATGTTACACAGATCTCATGGTCTTAGGTCACCACATTCACTTCCCCTTTTCAATAACCCATATGCCCCATATCACACATATTATGCATTAACATGCCAAATTTCACATTCTTATCACTTATCACATGTTAAATATAACATATTTCATAATCCTAGTAGGAGTAGGAAACGTACCTGAGTACTTTGTACCATATCATGGTACCTTAGCCACATTCTTACACTTTCATATTGACACATATATCAAGTTTAAGCCATAAATCTATTAAGATTAGTGTGGGGTACACACCTAATTCGCTTAACAAATTCACTGAAATCCCAAAATCCGATCTAGTGCCTTAGATCCTTAATTCCCTACATTCGGCCATCACTTTAAAAATTTAATGAATACCATTCGGCCATAAAACCAAATCCTATTAGGATTGTTATTACTCAAAACTTAACTTGGTGCTGATTTCACTACTTAATCGAGTCCCGAAATCTTTGCTATGTCTCCTTCTTGTATTCGGCCAAACACTAGATCTCTTCATAGGTTAGTTTTTGGTTTTTAGGATAATAAGAAATAACTCTTTAATCAACAAATAAGGCCTTGGCTGAATACCACATGTGCTTACCTTAGGTTTCTCAAATCCCGAAAGTGATTTCTTGGCTATGGAGTTGTCGAAACCTACGGGGTACATGTTAGATCCTCCTCTAACATTTAAATACTAATAACTGGCCCTTAGCCAAATACAGTACTTACCTTAGATCCTTATGAATCCCGAAATATCCCTCCTTGTAGTCGACAGTTGTAGAAACCCGAGAGATCCTTTGTTGATTCGGCCAAGGGACACAGATGGCATTAGAATCTTAATTTCGGTTTAAAGAAGAAAGAAACTAATAGCAATAGATCCTTATCCAAAGAAAATAATAGCAATAGATCCTTATCCTTACTTGAAGAAGTCGACAGCTCCTATATCTAGCAATACAAAGATTCGGCCTTGAGACTTGGAGAAAGAAAAGAGATGAAACTTACAAAGGTTCGGCGACTAAGGTATTTTGATCTAAGAATTTTGACAATGATGGGCCTTTGGGAGGGAGAGATTCGGCCTAAGTAGAATGGGACAAAAAGGTGAGAAGAGAAAGATGAAGAATTCGACAATGATTTCTTGAGTTTTTGGCTTGACAAAGTTTGAGAGAAAAGAGAATAATGGCAGAGAGAATTCGGCAGAGGCTTTCAAGAACAGAAAATAATGCAAAATGGCCTCCCTTTTCCTTTTATTACCGAAATTACTAGGCCAAGACTCCCTTACTTGGCCGTCACTCTTCTATTTTGATAGCTTTATCTCTTTAATTATCACCTATTCAATTTAATAAAACTTAATCCAATAATTATCTCTTATCTCTTAATAAAAATAATACTAATAATAATCCATCATTATCTATCTATTTGCTAAATTTTAAAGAGAATAAAACTCCTCTTTTAAGAGCCTTAATGCCGTCCACCTCTCTGCTCCTTGTAGCAAAAATAAAATTCTTTATTTGCTTCCCATGCGACTCGATCCTTGGCCCATTTGCCTATGTATGTGGCGTTACTTGCTAGCCCTTAAGTGGCGCCTTGTAGCCATTTTACCAAGGCTATTTGTATGTCATATTTCACATGCATTTTCTTTTAAGACCACCTTGCTTCATGTCCCTCTTTTAAACTTTAAACTTGACATTTCTAAAGCATTTCCTTACATTTCTAAGACATTTCCTTACATTTCCAAGACATTTCCTTACATTTCCAAGACAAGACATTTCCTTACATTTCCAAGTCATTTCCTTACATTTCCAAGACAAGACATTTCCTTACATTTCCAAGTCATTTCCTTACATTTTCAAGACAAGACATTTCCTTACATTTCAAAGTCATTTCCTTACATTTCCAAGACAAGACATTTTCTTACATTTCCAAGTCATTTCCTTACATTTCCAAAACAATACATTTCCTTACATTTCCAAGTCATTTCCTTACATTTCCAAGATTCTAAAAATGCACACATCACATCCATAACACATAAGACATACTAATGTATAGGCTATAATCCAGGATGTTACACTTATTTAGCAATTAGACCATTATATGTTAAGATGGACAAAAATGGACATAGGAAGGAAAAATCTCAAGAAAGAGTCATTAAGGGCATTTTTATCATTTGGTAAATTAAAGAATTAAAAGGGAAAAGAAGTCAAATTTTGTGTTCATCTTCTCCATGCTAGCCGAAAATTTCAAGGGCACCATAGCTAGGGTTTCTTAATCTTCCAA
Source organism: Gossypium bickii (assembly GCA_025503065.1). Taxonomy (NCBI): domain Eukaryota; kingdom Viridiplantae; phylum Streptophyta; class Magnoliopsida; order Malvales; family Malvaceae; genus Gossypium; species Gossypium bickii. The sequence goes on along the minus strand of CP106720.1, from coordinate 60,171,067 downwards.
GCTTGATAGTAAGTGTATCCTACCCCCGTTTTTAATATTCTTCATATTTTTGAGACCCTCGTAGCTCAGTTTAGCTATTTCTAGCTATATTTTGAGCTAGGGTTTACGTTCAAAAATTTACCCATGTATGACATGCATGTATTTTGATGTTTTATGGAAGAATATGAAAGCTTGATGCAAGATAAACATCTTTTTCTAAGTAATTTTCATGAAAAATGCATAGTAGAAATTGTCATACATGAGTGAAATAGTGGAAATTAAATGTTGTTATAATTGAGAATAAGATTTGGTTAGGCTTGAAATGCAAGAAAGTTGAATGAAAATCATTTTACGAGCCTAGGGGCAAAAGTGCAATTATGATAAAGTTTAAGGGCAAAAATATAATTGTTGCCAAAGTATGAAATATGAGTCAATTTAGTCAATGTAAGTATTAAACAAGTTATATTGTTATTATAGATCAAGAAACACGAAGCCCGGATCGAAACCGAGGCAAGAACAAAGTCGTGGACTAAAGTTGCACATCTACACATATTTTAGAGTACCGAGGTAAGTTTGTATGAATTTAAGGCTACATATACTTTTATAATTAAATTACTTACTATGCTGCATAATGTACATTATTATCATGAACTTGATTACTAATGCCTAATAAGAAATTCTATGAAAACAAGTGGAAGTCCTGGTTGAAGATTCGTAATAACGAGGATACTTATGTCACTACATGAGATAAGGAAAGCCCGTGTAAGACCTTATCTGGGACATGGCATCAACACTCAAGGAATGTAGGTCTCGTATAAAACGATGTCTAGGACATGGCATCGGCACCAAACGTAGATCTTGTGTAAGACCATGTCTGGGACATTACGTCAGCATTGAATAAGGAAGGTCTCGTGTAAGACCATGTCTGCGACATGGCGTCGATACCATACAAGGAAGGTCTCGTGTAAGACCATGCCTGGGATATGGCATCGGCATCATGAGGCGATCCCATGTAAGACCATATCTGGGATATGGCATTGGTATCGAGACACATGTTTTGTGAGATTGAGAATCCACTAATATTCCGAGTAATTCACGGGCAAAAGAGCCAAGTATGAAAGAGGTAACATAAACGCTAAGCAAGTAAAGATAGTAATAAGTTAAGTTATTCAAGGTTGATAAAGAGCTTTATTTAAATCAAGAAAGATGAAGATTTAAGTTATGTTACATTAGTGAAAGTGCTAATCTATGTGATTAAGTGATACAGGTACCATGATTAAAACACAAGTATAAAAGTAATATGTAATATGTGATAAGTAAGAGTAAGCATGAGTAAGTAGGCTCAAGCATTTGAGATTTATGTGTTCTTGTTTCGTGATAGATCAATTTGTTATGAGCAAATATGTTGCTATATGAATTGTTATGCAAACTCACTAAGCTATATGCTTACTTCTTTCTTTTCTTTCTTCCTTGTAGTTTCGCCAAGCTAGCTCGGGGATCATAGATGTCGGAGCTCGGATCACACTATCAATCATTATTTTGGTATAGTCAAGTTCTTTTATTTTAAGTATGGCATGTATAGGGATTATGTCATTTTGAGTTATATCAAAGTGTTGGCTATTAAGGTTACTATCCTTTTTGTATATAGCCAAAGAAATTGGCTAGTATTTGTTAAGTTTCATATCTTATTGATGATGAGTTTTATGAATTCTACAAGTGAGGTTCCAAGGGTTATTCATAGTGTATAAAGGCCATGTTATGAATTACTTGAGTTGGTATAAGTGTATTGATAATTCAGGGGGACAATTGGCTTGGAAAATAGCCTCTAAGTGTCCACACAGGTAGACACACTGGTGTGTGTTTAGGCCGTGTGTGACACACGGTCAACCTCTATGGGTATGTTGATAGGCTATGTGTCCCCTGCATTTAATAGCGAGAATTCAATTCGTCACACGGGCCAGCACACGGGCGTGTGCTTAGGCCGTGTGCTCCTTAAGGGGTTGCTGACGTCATAAACATAATACCCCTAGTTTTCACACACGGGTGGGGACACAGGCGTGTCTAGGCCATGTGAAGGACACGGGCCATTGACACGGGCATGTGAAAACCCCTGTAGGTTCGAAATAAAAATAAATCCTACACGGGCCAGGAACATGGGCGTGTACAATCACATGGCTTGCGCACACGAGCGTGTCCCAATTTAGGCAAAAAATTTTCCAAGAGTGTAAAAGTTTCTGGTTGAATTCCGAAACCTTCCAGATGTATGTTTAAGGCCTCGTAAGCCCAAGATATGTATGTTATGACTAAGAAGGAGAATTTTTAAGTTGGAAGGAAATTTATAGCCCAATACTTCATGTTCAAGTAAGGATAAGTTCGGTAATGCCTCGTATCCTGTCCCAACGTCGGACACAAGTAAAGGGTGTTTCATCCGTTTGAATGCTTAATTTGATAAAAAGGACTAAATCGCGTAAAGTACAAAAATGATATTCTATTAGCTAAATGTATTAAATGGCTATGAAATTAAATAGTTAAGGGATTTATGCTGCAATTAGCCCATTTTTAATATGAGTGGACACTCTTGGACATCATTTAAGTGATTTTAATGTTTTATTATAAAGGTTATATACGTAATTCAGTAATTAAAAAAATTAAGTAAAAAAAAAGTCAAATTCCTTATTCATTTAATCTTCTTCGACCGAAAATACGAAAGGGAAATATCAATGGAAGCTATTTAGGGTTCAATCATTGCATTGCTTTATTGGTAATTAATTTTGACTAGATTTTTAATGATTTATATGTTTCTGAGATCGTTGCAGCTTAATCTAGCTAGCCTAGGGATATTTGGCAAAACTGTTAAAGGTTTAGGGTTTTTTTCATTGATGAATCTATATGTGTTTTGATGTTTGATGATAGAAAATGCATGCTTGTTGTTAGATAAACAACATTTGTAAAGTGATATTTAGTAAAATGTCCAATTAGGGATTAAATTTTGTGGTTAAATTGTGAAATAAATGAAAAATATGGACTTTTAGGGACCTAATTAAAATTCAGCTAGCATGGGTTTTTGTTGAATCGCATGAATTTTTAATTTTATGAAATACGAACTAAATTGTAAAAAAATGTTAAAATGTTAGGGGAAAATGTAAAATTGCCTTAATGTGTGTTTTGGATTTAATTGAATAGAGAGATTATTAAAGAAGTCAATTTTTATTACATTTAGATCAAGAAAAGCAAAATTTGGGTTTAGATCGAGGAAAGAACAAAGTATCAGACTAATCAATTTATTTTTTCGTTTTTGTATTCAAGGTAAGTTCATATGTAATAAGCATTATTATATTTGTGTTTTAAATGCTTTGATATTGCATAAATTGTGAATATAACCTTGCGGACATATTCGATGATGATTCAGCAAACGAGATATCCAGATTGAACCTTAGGAATAAATTTGGATACAAATGACATATCATTAGGGGTTATGTGTTTTCGGTGTTGGTCCGTACGTCCTACCGGTGGCTGATTTATCCGGCATGTGTTGCAGATGCTCGTCAGCTTGTGTAAGCAGCACCGTCTAGCTTCATCATGACCGTCATCTTGTGTGAGCAGACCCATTGATAGCTCAAGAATGAGCATTATATGTGATACAAGATTGAGATAGCTTCGGCTATGTATGTGGCACTTAAGGTGCGAGTTTCCAGAGTATCCGATAGTATTCCGAATGGTTCAATATGTATACCAAAGACATAGATGAATTTGAGACTAAATAGAGGTGGTACGGGTATGTACATGAACCGTACAAGCTTTGAATAGAAGAAACTAGTGAATTTCACATTTAGTCTTATGATTGAATATGTGGAAGGTTTATTAGTTAATATGAATTATGTGTTGATATATTCAATTGTTTGAATTGTGTATTTATAGTTAATTGATTTTAATGTTATACGAACTTACTAAGCTTTATAGCTTACATTGTTTATTTTTCCATGTTTTATAGTGAAATCAAAGCTAGCTCGGATTCGGGAATCGTCGGAGACTTCATCACACTATCCAACTATCACTTTGGTACTTTTGAATCTATGTTTTTGGGATATATGGCATGTATAGGAACTTTGGTCATTTTGGTAATGAATTTAGTCATTTGAAATGGCTTGTAAATGTTAAGTGTTTGGTTTTTCTATATAGCCATGAGAGTTGGCTTATTTTGGTTGATTTGGTTGTGTATATATTTGTACAAATAGCTCTTGTTATGTGCTTGATTATGGGTATGTGATGCTAGTTGATATTTGGTAATTAGGGGTACTAAATGGTTACGATTTGAGTTTGTTTGTCTGTGAATTTAGGTAAAATAATGCATGTTTAGAAAATGACCATATTCATGATTTGAGATTATGAATTTTGGTATGAAATTGAATGCCATATTGTGGTATTGATGTGTTTTGTATTGGTTGGTGTTGAAATGGTATGAATTATGCTTGGTTTAGGTTAATTGAATGCCTATTTTTATGCCATGAATTGTGCCATTTGGTTTGGTGTAGGTGTATGCAAATTGGGTGGCAAAATGGCTTGGAAAATAGCCTATTTTTGTCTATACGGGCAGAGACACGGGCATGTGTCTCATTCGTGTGTGACACACGGTCATGTTACACGGCTGTGTGTCCCCTGGTGTTGAATTAAAAATCAAGCCAGTATGTTCCACAAGGCTTAGCACACGAGCATATGACTTGGTCGTGTGGCATAAGTCAGTATACCCTACAGGTTTGGCACGGCCTAGCACACGGCTTGGCACACGGGCATGTGAGGTCATTTCGAAAGGGCACACGGGCTAGTCACAGGGGCGTGTGGTTGGCCGTGTGACCCAAGTCAGGGAGTTACACGAGGTAGAACCTGGGATGGGACACGGCCATGTGACCCCATTTCGAATGTCCATACGGCCGGGTGACACGGGCGTGTGTTTCCTGTAGTTTGAAAAAATATTCTAAGTTTTGTAAAAACTCCTGAGTTATCGGTTTAGTCCCGAACCACCCTGAATGTATGTTTTGAGCCCTGTAGACTCATATAAGGGATGTAATGAATGAATGTGAATGTTTTATATTTGAATTGGAAAAAAAATATATGAAAAATGTATGTTTATTTGTGTTATAAGTTTGATAATGCTTCATAACCCTATTTCGACGTTGAATACGGGTGAGGGGTGTTACACCTACGGGCTACACCTCAAAGAGGTTTAAGATATAAGACCATAGGTCGATTATGGCAACCAATGAAGTCCTTTAGGAATTTAAACATAGGGTATATTGTGTAAGACCATAGCTCGAATATGGTAACATAGAGAGTCCGTTGGAACAGTAAACATAGAGAAGTCTGTCAAGACGTTAAACATGGAGTATATTGTGTAAGACCATAGCTTGAATATGGAAACATAGAGAGTCCACTAGGACGTTAAACATGGGGTATATTGTATAAGACCATAGATCGACTATTACAACATAAAGAGTCTACTGGGGACAGTAAACACGGTGAAGTCTGTCAAGACATTAAATATGGGGTTACAAGGTGTAAGATCACAACTTGGCATTAAACATGGGTTAAAACTGGGCAAGACCATATATCGGCTATGGCGTCAACTAAAATTTTCCAAAATGGGATGGATTAGGATGATGAAAGTACAAGGAAAGAGAGAAATTGAAGTAGATCTACTTGGAGAGTTACATGAAAGGACGATACGAGTTGTTTAAGAATACGAGTAAATGTGATAGTTAAAGGGTCCACTAGATTAAGAAGATGAGAAAGGTTAGTAAACACATATGAGTCTACGTGTTTGGGCAAGTGAACCTGAGATGGGGGTAAAAATAAGATGATAAAGAAGAACCTAAAACTAAGGACTCATGGGTAAAAAGGGGTATCTAACACCTGGTAAGTCTGTCGAGGTCCACGTGCAGATAATGTTCACCTAGATGGTCAGGCAGTGGAGGAGGTCAGAATATTTGCCAATAGATGGATAAGCTAACTAGGATTATGTAATGTAGAAAAAACCATATGAAAGTCAACCAAGGACTACGTGGACAGACATTCTACTGAAAGGCAACAGAGATGTACTACTCAATAGGGATCTAAATGAACATTAGTTGTTCTAGCGACTGGGAGAAAAATGATTGGTCAACCAGGAATCGATGGTATAGTGCAGGGATACCATCGCTGTAAGGCATCCTGTAACCCCTTAAATCAGGCCTAAACGTTACGGCCCAATCAAAGCAATTACATGGGCCATAGAAATGGCGAAAACTTAAGCTGAAGAAAAAACAGATTTAATCTTTGAAAACGCATGCTAGTTTTTCCCGTAAATGCGATGTTTTTAAATATTACTTTGAAAATCTATTTTATTATCTGTAAAGCATTATGATGATCTTTTAAAATTTAAGTTCGTTCAATTGAGTTTGCCGAAAACAAATTTTATTAAGAAAATACTAAATCATTGAATCCCTATTAAAAACCCATGAAAAATATTCAATTAACCAAAGTTTTCAAAATGAGACATCCCATGCCACAGTTTAATAGATTACCACAAAATAAAATCCAAAATAAAAATAATAAGGTCCATAAAAGTCCTAAATTAAAATATAAGTCCATAACCATGAAAACCATATTTCCGAGAGCCTCTTCAATGATCGAATTCGAGTCTTAACCACAAGTATTATTTGAAATACATGAATAGAGTGGATGAGTTTTAAAAGGCTCAGTGTGAGATCAATAAAAAATATATTTGCATACATATCAAAATACATATATCAATCACGACATAACATACATCATTAAATTCATGAAATATAACACTGATACTTGTGCATGGACATATCGATGCATATTTTAAATCGTTGCATATTTTATAAATTTCCTACCTATCTCCGCTACACACCAATATCAAGTTCCCCAGAACTCATCCATCCAAAACACCATTAGTAGGCAAGCCACCACTGATTTGCAGATGAACTGCCACTGATTTGCAGATGAACTGCCACTGATTTGCAGATAAACTACCACTAATAACACTTTTGTGGACTAGCCACCACTGATATGCAGATTTATTACCACTGATGTAGCACCCTAGTTTAGGGGTTATGCGTTCGTGCATAATTCGAGTGATAGTAGGCTTGGAGTATGTTTGGACATGTTTTAAGGGTTTCGAGAACTTTAAGTTATAAGGGAATGCTTCGGGGAAAAAATTGGATTTAGGTGTAAAAAGGGGAAACTGGGCAAGAAGGCCTTAAAATAATTTTGTGGAGTTTAGGACACAAGAAAGGAATTGGCAAAGTGGCTTGGGCGCTAACTGCAAAGGGAGTGCCAAGGGGAAGGGGTTCGAATAACATGGGTAGCAGTTGGGCATTTATTTTTTTTTAGCGTTAAAAAGGGAGTTGGGCTAGATAGGCTTTAAAGGAATTTTGTGGGCATTTTTTTAGCAAAAAGGAAGGCTGCGGTAGAGTGGCTTCCGTGCTCTGCTTAAGAGCTTGGGGAGGACGCCATTAAGGACCTGGGTTCGAATCCAGGCGGCAGCAGTGAAGGGTTTTTATTTTTGTTTTTGGGCATTAAAAGGAAAGAACTAAGGAAGTAGGGCTTAAAAGAAATTATGGCGCGTTTTTGACACAAACAACGCCTTGACCGAATGGCCTGGGTGCTACCTGGCTGCTTGTTCCACCAGGTCCTGTGTTCGAACCATGGAGGTTGCAATTGAAATTTTATTTTTATTCTTTTTGGCACCAGGTTCGTAAGGTGTTGGACGGCACATGGGACCTTCAAATTGAGATAAGAATTAAGTTTTCGGCTGAGGTATTGGATTAAGGCTGGACTTTATTTTTTATTTATTAGATGATAAGGGTGGTCTTTTTAATTGTTTTTGAATAGGTGATAAAGTTATAAAATAGGGGGGATAAGCTTGATGCTTGTCTTTGAATTCGGCTGGAAGAGGGAATAGTCATTAATTTATTTTTATTTAGTTTAAATTAGTAGATATGAGATAATTGTAGAGTTATTTTATTTGTTTTATTTATTTTAGTTTAAAGGATTCTGATTAAGTGATTGCGATGGACGTGCATGCCAGTCAAGGAAGGCAGAGGAAAGTCCCTATCCCGAAGTTTAAGAAAAGAGCTGTCTCTGCGGTTTGAGATTGGCCACCGGGGTGTGGGCCAGCAGCAGGAGAAAGCTATAGGCAGATAGCTGTAGTCTCGCTTAGCGATAGCGTCGGGATCGAAAGTCTAGAGCTTCAGGTTATAAGGTGTGTAGCTAGCCTACTGTTTCTGGGGTTTATATTTGTATGTGTAATGTGTTTACTAACAAGTGCAGTGATAAGTGTGATATTGATACCCTTCAAGGGTATGACGAGGATCAGGTTAGTAACAAAGTGGTTGAAATATGATTATTGATTTGTATATGTGAATATGCCTATGATTACGAATAAAACATGTGCATGCATTATCATGACTGTATTTTATGTTGCATGTGCATGGGTGGGCTATGAACGAAGGTACGGGTGTACTTCGAGTATGTGGTTGATGAGTAGCTGTGTGCCTCATCGTGATTGATATCGGCTATGTGCCATATCGTGGATTGATGAGTGACTATGTGTCCCATCGTGATTTGGTGTTAGCTACGGGTACATCGTGGATTGGCGTTGACTGAGGTCGCGTTGTGGATTTTGTGCTTAATTGCACGTGGATGGCATTGAATGCCTTTGTGGAGTTAAAAGGAGAGGGTGATTTAATAATCCCCACGGTGTGTGGTAAATTTGGATAAGGGGTGTGTAGAGGATGGACCTTAGGCTTGGGTCGGGATTCATTATTGCATAATTGTGGTACGTGAATATATGTGATTGTGGACTTGAATAAGAAATGGGCTAAGCTCAGTATGTGGAGGGTATGTGGCTAATTACCCGGTTATTTGATAAGTGTTATGAGTAAGGGCCAAGCCCAGAATGTGATATGATCTGAACATGATATATGATATCTGATGCATGGGTTATTATGTGGTTAGCATGTGGGTGGAATTCAGTGGTTAATTACACACTGAGTCTGTGTGACTCACCCAACTTTTTAAACATAGCAGGTGATTCGTGATTAATGGACCGGGATGGAGTGGATACAAAGGTGGCCATACAGAAGCAGAATTTCATGCAGAAGTTGTTTTCCTATTTAATAGAATTTATCATTTTTAGTAGGTTTAAGTATTTGAATAAGTTTATATTGTAATAAGGCCCAATTAAATTATTTGAGTATTTTATATTGTGTTAAAGCAAAATGACGATTAAATTATTATTTTGGAAATCAGTTTATTTTCGGCAAACTATATCTTAAAACATATAACAAAGTTTTAATTCGGATATTTTATGTCAGGCTTATATTATTTAGTAGATTTTAATTGGACATGGTTTCCAAAAGATCACAGATTTTAAAGTTTTATTTTAAGTCAAAACAAATTTTCAACCGTTTTTCCGTAGTAACATACCAGATCCGGTCAGGGCTTGTGGGCCGGGTTTGGGGGTGTTACAACTGATATGATTTTGTGGACAAGCCACCACTGGTATGCAGATATATTGCCACTGCTTCCACCTTTCACATAATCCCACCTCATGCATGTGATATGGCAATTTCACTTTTAACACATATGGATCACTTTTACCCTTATGCATGTAAACATGCTTTCATAATCACATATCACATAATAACCATTTTTAACATGTTAAACATGATTTTCATATTAGATCATGGATCTCGATTTTTCATACACATATATACATAAGTTGCACATGTTTAAATCATCACATATATCACATAAGCTATACATCACATATCATGAGGAAAAGATCTACACATACTTCATAATCAGAATCAGAATCACATCAATTATCATAGATTTCATAGAATCACTCAGTTAGAATCACTTACTTGGTGTTTATCTTGATAAGGTTTTCAACTATTCATGATTATTTAGTGTACTCATGATTTATTATAATTAAATTATTAATGTAATAAAATAACAATATCACACAAGACAAATGGTAACGATCCCACACCTTATATTGTATATCCAATTGCCACAATCCTTAATAACAATTTCACTTGATCTATCTCGCAAGACAATCTAACACATAAGTAATGTTTATTAATTAAGATCCTTTGCAAATATTATATCACTTAAAAGATCAATTACTAATAGTCTCATCAACTCTTATCCCATGGTCTAAGACTCTGGAAAGGATGATTTCCAATGCGAAGTTAAGGGTCTCCCATATGATTATTTTTTAGTTTTTCAAGACGATATGAAATCGTATTAGTACGATACTAACTAAATAATAAATAAAATATTAAGATTTCTGTAACACCCCAAATCCGGTCCAAACACCACGACCGAATCCGGTATGTTACGAGGGAAAACGTGTTTGAAAATTTCGAATTTGTACTCAGTAGACTTGACAAAAACTTTGTTCCTTTTTGAAAGCAAGTTGTTTAGTGTTGTTACTAAAACATTTAAACTTAGTAAAATTTTTGATTCCATGTTAGAAAACAATTGGTCCTTATTGGTTTATAAAATCAATGTGATACCCGATGGTATAGTTGAAAACGTATCGCTTTGTTGGTTTGAAAACGTCGTCTTTCCAAATTTTAATAAAATTTGTACCAAGTTATTTTGTTACAAAGATATTAAAAATCCAACGTAAAGCATAAACATGATTAAGCACATCTTAAAAAGCTTTTACAAATCCAAATAAAAATAAACAAAACTAAGTACCCAAAAGCAATAAATCGAGCAAAGCTTTTATTAGCGCATGGCATGTGCACCCCGAGTCCCTCCGGCTCCAAGTCGCGCTCTCACGAGTCACTGAAATGTCAAAGGAGAGGGTGAGTCGAGTGACTCGATGTGTAAATCCCGCTCCCGATAAAACAACATGCTAACACCCATCATACATAGCAACATAATCAATGCAACCCGATCCTAACCATCCATACTCCTTTCTACCCCGTGTGGTACCAAAACCTTTGGTGACATACTGATCACGATGTGTTACCAAAACAACGATGTCCCAAAGACATAATATCCATCAATGTGGTCCCAAACCCCTTTGGTGTCCCAAAGACACAACTGTGCTACCAAAGCACGGTGACCAGAAGTCACAAATCCAACGATGATGGGGCCAACCCATCGTGTGTTACCAAAACACTAGCAGACGATCCCGTATCTCAAGTGGGGCCAACCCACGGTGGTCAAACCACGAGGGACAAGTCGCAATGAGGTGCCAAACCTCTGGTGTCCCAAAGACACAATGTGCTACCAAAAAGCGCGTGACCGTAGTCACAAATCGGTGATGGGGCCAACCCATCGTGTGTTACCAAAACATCGGCGTCAATCCGTTTAATCATCGTGGGGCCAACCCATCGTGGTATCGAGCCATCGGGACGAGACGCCGAGGTACCAAACCTCTGGAGGTGCCAAACCTCTGGTGACCCAAAGTCACATAGTGTGCTGCTACAAAGCACCGGTGCTCGTCAAGACAAACTATCACCGCTCCTCATCTCATATCACCCATCAACATACCATACTCATGTATCATGCATCTCATGCAAGTCATGCATATCATGCCAACATACCAAGCGATCTCTCATAACATGCATACAAAACATAGGTCATGATATAATACTTTATTAATAGTACTCATAATAGAAACGAACTTACCCGAATCGTCCACATACCCCATTTGGGTATTCACTTGTCAAACATATTGTTATAGTTTTAACAGCAAATCGATTTATTATTAAAAATATTACTAAGTATCAAGGTGTTAGTTACACACACGATTATACGAGCCTAGAAATCCCTACGAACGATCTATGTCCTCGATTGTCAAGCCCCTAAAACAATCGGCCAACATAGGATTAGGCACTTACAACATTCGGCTATCAACCAATAACCAAAGGGATTAATATCGAACCCTTACCAAAACTTACCCTCCCGGCTAATCGTAAAACGAAGGCTCCACTTGATTGTATCCACAATCCCAATGACCTATAACAAAGAGGTTAATACCCTTCCAAAAATAACCATATTCGGCCCTTAAGCAAACCCACATCAACAAAGTGTAAGGGAGAAGGGAGATGGCCATTCGGCCCTGCACTTACCAACACCCAACACCAATATTCGGCCAACCCAACACCAGGGAAGAGAAGAGATTCGGTCAAGGCTTCAACAAAAGGAGAAAGAATTCGGCCTGGTGTTTTAATATCCTTAAATTCGGCTTTAGTGTAAAGGAGAGAAAAAGATTGTGATGAGTAGAGTTTCGGCACAAAAAGAAAGGAGAAAAGAAATGGGGAATTCGGCTCAAGAGCTTTTGAAATGGAAGAAGATAGAAAATGGATGGGGACAAGTACTTACGGTTTTGGAAAAAGGATGGAAAATGTGTTTTGGGAATTAGTGTTTCGGCTTAATGGAATGGTAAGGCACACATGAAAGATTCGGCTAGGAGGGAGATATGAATTCGGTTTCAACAATTGAAGAAAAGAAAAGAATTGATTGAGAACTTTCGGTTTCAAAGGGTGTCAAAAATGAGAGAATTTTCTATGGCAAAAATCGGCTTGCTTTGACAAAATGAAAGAACTTGGTTGCTACTAACCTTTGACCGAAATTGCCTAAGAGAATTGCCAAAATGCAAAAATGCATTTCGGCACACACCTTCCCACTTCCCAAAACCGGCCACCTTCTCCCCCAACTCCCCAAATATTCGGCCATATCCCCCAAATTGCTCCCATTCACTCATTCAAACATTTTGAATAAGTCTCCTTCCTAAATTCACTCTCTCACCCCTCTTTTAAACCATTTGACTTGGTCCAAGCAGAATTTAAACTACATACAACTCTCCCCTATGCCGTCCCAAAAGAAATAAAAAGGAGTACTGCAGCACTCGAACACTGGACCTCCACTCCCCCTTGCAGATGACGCCACACCAAGCTCCAAGTGGCGCAAGCTCGCCACCTTGCTAGCTCCTCATGTGTGCAATAAAATCCCATTTTATTTTCTTAAGCCCCATCTCTATCGCTCCCCACACCTAAGGCCAAAAACTAAAATTTTTCTACCTACTCAGCTTACTTCTAGCCTATAATTAAACCCCTAAAACAGAAATAGCAACACAAAGACACCAAACACATGCAATATCATGCAACACAAAATAGCCCCTAACCGGGATATTACGGTTCTACCCCTTAAAAATAATTTCGGCCAAATTTACGATCAAAAGAGTTGCGGGTATTCTTTGTCTCATCGTATCCTCGGGTTCCCACGTGGCTTCCTCCACACCATGATTCCGCCAAAGAACCTTAACCAAAGGCACGGACTTCCTACGCAGAACCTTCACATCCCGATCAAGAATGCGCACGTGTTCTTCCTCTATGGTCATATCCGGATTTACCTCGATCTCCTCCCACGCTACTACATGCGATGGATCCGAGCGGTACCTCCGAAGCATCGAAGCGTGAAAAACATCGTGAATGCGGCTAAGCTGCGGCAACTCAAGCCGATACACCATGGTCCAACTCGTCTCAATACCTTATACGGCCCAATAAACCTCGGACTTAGCTTGCCTTTTCTGCCAAACCTCAGCACCTTCTTCCAAGGCGAGACCTTTAAGAAAACCCGATCTCCTACAGCGAACTCAATATCTCTTCGTTTAAGATCGGCATAAGACTTTTGCCGGTCTGAAGCTTCCTTCAATCGAGCCTGGATCACTTTGACCTTGTCCTCCGTCTCAGCAACCAACTCAGGTCCTAACAACTGACGTTCACCTAACTCTGTCCAACATGTAGGTGAGCGACACTTCCTGCCATACAACGCCTCATACGGAGCCATCTTAATGCTCGCTTGGTAACTGTTGTTGTAGGCAAACTCACTAACGGCCAGAAATTCATCCCAACTACCCCGAAGTCCGAACACAACCTCTCAGCATATCTTCCAAGATCTGAATGACCCTTTCTGATTGCCCGTCAGAGTGTGGGTGAAAAGCCGTGCTGAAATCCAAACGAGTACCCAGAGCCTGATGCAACGCTCTCCAGAACCTCGACGTAAACCTCGGATCCCTATCCGAGATTATCAAACCGAACACCGTGTAGCCTTACTATCTCGACACATAAAGCTTCGCCAATCTACGAAGTGAATAGTCCACTCTCACCGGAATGAAATGGTGACTTAGTCGACGGTCCACGATAACCCAAATCGAATCTTTCTTGCTTGGCGAAGGTAACCCACCGACGAAATCCATAGTTATCCTTTCCCATTTCCATCGAGGAATTTTCACAGTGAAGCAAACCCGACGACAAGAATCGATGTTCAGCTTGACCTGCGACAAGTCGGACATTTTCCAACAAACTGTCACCTCTTTCTTCAAGCCGAGCCACCAAAATCGCTCTTTAAGATCCCTATACATCTTGCTACCTCCGGGATGCATAGCATAAGGGATCGCGCTATATGTGCGTCTGAAGAATCTTCGCCTACTCAACATCTTTAGGCATACAAGCCTTCCCTTGGAAACACAGAACCTCATCACTAGATAAGCTGTAACCCTCCAAACCACCATTCTGCACATGTAACCTTCGCGCACTCAGAACCTCATCCTCCAACTGTTTCTCTTTGATCTGCTCAACCCAAGTAGGCTTAACCTGCAGCTCTGCCAAAATACTCCCGTCGTCATACAAACTTAAATGGGCAAACAAAGCTCTTAAGTCCGAAACAACCCTACGGCTCAACGCGTCTGCCACCACGTTAGCCTTGCCCGGATGATACTCGATCGAGCAGTCGTAGTCCTTAAGCAATTCAACCCATCTGCGCTGCCTCAAATTCAGATCCTTCTGAGTCAATAGGTACTTCAGGCTCTTATGATCAGTGTAGACTATTGACTTCTCCCCGTATAAGTAGTGCCTCCAGATTTTTAGAGCGAAGACTACAGCTGCTAGCTCTAAATCGTGCGTTGGATAGTTGACCTCGTGTGGCCTCAGCTGCCGAGAAGCGTAAGCCACAACCTTACCCTCTCCCGCATCAAAGACACAACCCAATCCCGTATGTGATGCATCGCAAAGACTGCGTGAATTCCTTACGACCTCAAAGTTGAATTAACACAGGAGCCTCAGTCAAGATCTTCTTCAACTTATCAAAACTTTCCTGCTGTTTCCCAGTCCAAACGAACGGAACTCCCTTTCTTAACAGCTTAGTCATCGGTGCTGCAATTAACGAGAAACCCTCAACAAATCTTCGATAGTATCCTGCCAAACCCAGGAAACTCCGAATCTCAGCGACTGACTTAGGAGGCTTCCAATCCAAAACCGCCTCAACCTTCCGAGGATCTACTCTAATCCCCTCAGCTGATACTACATGACCCAAGAACGTCACTTCACTAAGCCAGAACTCACACTTACTGAACTTAGCATAGAGTTGCTTCTTCCTCAAAATCTGCAACACCACTCTTAAGTGTGCATCATGCTCTTCCTCCGACCTAGAATATACCAAGATATCGTCAATAAAAACCACGACGAAACGGTCCAGATACTGCTGAAACACCCTATTTATCATATCCATAAAAGCTGCCGGAGCGTTAGTCAACCCGAACGGCATTACAGAATTCGTAGTGCCGTCATCGAGTCCAAACTTATTTGTCTTATGGATATCCGCTTCCTTAACTTTCAACTGATGGTACCCAGACCTCAAATCGATCTTCGAAAACACCGATACACCCTTCAGCTGATCAAACAAGTCATCTATCCGTGGCAACGGATACTTGTTTTTGATCGTCAGCTTATTCAGTTGGCGGTAGTCGATACACATCCGCATCGAACCGTCCTTCTTCTTGACGAATAAAACCGGCGCTCCCCACGGCGAAACACTCGGCCTAATGAAGCCTCGATCCAACAACTCCTGAATCTGAGCCTTAAGCTCCACCAATTCCTTTGGTGCCATCCTATAAGGAGCAATAGACACCTGCGCGCGAGTCCACAGTAGCAGATCTATCCCAAACTCTACCTCACGATCGGGTGGCAAACCCTAAGCTCCTCGGAAACACATCCACAAATTCTTACAAGATGCGAACCTTCTCAACACAGCGATTCCTTAGCCTCTAAGGCATACACATGAACCACATACGCTTCGCAGCCCTTCCTGACCATCTTTACAGCTTTCAAAGCAGATACCACATTTGATAAATAATCTCTCCTAGGCCCAATTTTGGGATGTTACAAATCTACCCTCCTTAAAGAAATTTCGTCCTCGAAATTTCCAACTAACTAACAGTCGCACATCCTAACCTACCACACTACGCTCTGCTGCGCACTCTGATCTTAATAAAATTTGTCATTCCACCTTGACCACGTCGCGACAACCACGTCCCCTAGAACTCATATCTAGCATCGCGATTTAATCTGATTAAAAGTTTTATGCATTAGAAATTTTGTTCCACTGTTTTATCCACGAGCAAATTTTATAAACAGAAGTTTCTGGAAGTCGTTCTTTCGAGCAATCAAAGTTTCAGTCTTCTATCCTATTCATCCAAAGAGATTATACATACATTCCTTAACCCTTTCCATACCTATTCACTCATCGGACATTGCTGCCCATTTCTAACCCAAGGGTATTTTCGTCATTTTCCCTACAGGGTATTTTCGTAATAAAAGATATTTTAAACTTTCGTAAAACTGGTCAATTTGAAATTCCAAAAATTTGAGAGTGTTCTTTGAAAATTTTGTAAAATACTTCGTTTTGAAAACCAGGGGTATTTTAGTAATTTTCACAAACTGAGGGCGTTTTCGTAAATTTTCCAAAATCAAAATTTTGATTGATATTTTGTAAAACAGAGTGTTTGAATTTCGGAACATCATTGAAATTTTGGGGCAAAATCATTGAGTTGCTATTTGATAAACCGAGGGCATTTTAGTAAATTTACCACAAGGGCATTTTTGTAATTTTCCATAAATCAGGTTTTTTTTTTTTTTTCAAGAAAATTGTTGTAAATGTGACATTTTTAGTTTTGAAAGAGTTTATTGCAAAAAGTTTGAAAACATTAGGGTTGTTGTTGTATTTTTGAAAACATGGCTAATTCCCTTTCGGGTTTTAATCGTTAGGTTAAGTCTACAACCAGAGCCTTCTTGGTCGGGGTGAACTCGAGCTACGCACGGTGGGATACTGCGAAGAGGAGGTGAGTCACGAGGATCGCTTAAATACCAAGCTCTTAGGATCCTCTCCTAGACATGCGCATGAGGAGTTGCCACACCCTAGCCCCGTGGTGAGTCATAGATTGGTTTAGTGCTTTAAGTCTTATGCTTTAGTTCAAGTGTTTGAGTAATCTAATCCTAGGGTTCAAGTCCTATAAGTCTAACTACGTTCCATAACACCTACCCTTCTACAAATAATAGCATACGAGAAGAGTTAGAACCACTTACTCAGGCGAATCAGTGCCTGAAACTTCGGTGCCATGCCTTGTAAACCATGTATTCCATCACAAAACACTTTAAAACAAACTTTTGAAAAGCAGTTTGGGCCTCAAGCCCACAAAA
This sequence comes from Gossypium bickii, assembly GCA_025503065.1. Lineage (NCBI taxonomy): Eukaryota > Viridiplantae > Streptophyta > Magnoliopsida > Malvales > Malvaceae > Gossypium > Gossypium bickii. Next base: position 60,153,524 of record CP106720.1, on the reverse strand, counting down.
GAGCTTTTGAACTTAGCTCGATACCACAATTGTAACACCCCAAACCCGGTCCAAACACCACGACCGAATCCGGTATGTTACGAGGAAAAGCGTGTTTGAAAATTCAATTTGTACTCGATGAGACTTGACAAAAACTTTGTTCCTTTTTGAAAGCAAGTTGTTTAGTGTTGTTACTAAAACATTTAAACTTAGTAAAATTTTTGATTCCATGTTAGAAAACAATTGGTCCTTATTGGTTTATAAAATCAATGTGATACCCGATGGTATAGTTGAAAACGATCGCTTTGTTGGTTTGAAAACGTCGTCTTTCCAAATTTTAATAAAATTTGTACCGAGTTAGTTTTTGTTACAAAGATATTAAAAATCCAACGTAAAGCATAAACATGATTAAGCACATCTTAAAAAGCTTTTACAAATCCAAATAAAATAAACAAAACTAAGTACCCAAAAGCAATAAATCGAGCAAAGCTTTTATTAGCGCATGGCATGTGCACCCGAGTCCCTCCCGGCTCCAAGTCAAGCGTCACGAGTCACCTGAAATGTCAAAGGAGAGGGTGAGTCGAGTGACTCGATGTGTAAATCCCGCTCCCGATAAAATAACATGCTAACACCCATCATACATAGCAACATAATCAATGCAACCCGATCCTAACCATCCATACTCCTTTCTACCCCGTGTGGTACCAAACCACTTTGGTGACATCTGATCCACGATGTGTTACCAAAACACCGATGTCCCAAAGACATAATATCCATCAATGTGGTCCCCAAACCACTGGTGTCCTAAAGACACAAACGTGTGCTACCAAAGCACTGGTGACCAGAAGTCACAAATCCAACGATGATGGGGCCAACCCATCGTGTGTTACCAAAACACTAGCAGACAATCCCGTATCTCAAGTGGGGCCAACCCACGGTGGTCAAACCACGAGGACAAGTCGCAATGAGGTGCCAAACCTCACGGTGTCCCAAAGACACAATGTGCTACCAAAGCACCGGTGACCGTAGTCACAAATCGGGTGATGGGGCCAACCCATCGTGTGTTACCAAAACAACTTGGCGTCAATCCCGTTTAATCATCTCGTGGGGCCAACCCATCGTGGTACTGAGCCACTGGGACGAGACGCCGAGGTACCAAACCTCTGGAGGTGCCAAACCTCTGGTGACCCAAAGTCACATAGTGTGCTACTAAAGCACGGTGCTCGTCAAGACAAACTATCTTTGCTCCTCATCTCATATCACCCATCAACATACCATACTCATGTATCATGCATCTCATGCAAGTCATGCATATCATGCCAACATACCAAGCAGTCTCTCATAACATGCATACAAAACATAGGTCATGATATAATACTTTATTAATAGTACTCATAATAGAACGAACTTACCCGAATCGTCCACATACCCCATTTGGGTATTCACTTGTCCAACATACTGTTATAGTTTTAACAGGCAAATCGATTTATTATTAAAAATATTACTAAGTATCAAGGTGTTAGTTACACACCTGATTATACGAGCCTAGAAATCCCTACGAACGATCTATGTCCCTCGATTGTCAAGCCCCTAAAACAATCGGCCAACATAGGATTAGGCACTTACAACATTCGGCTATCAACCAATAACCAAAGGGATTAATATCGAACCCTTACCAAAACTTACCCCTCCTGGCTAATCAGAAAACGAAGGCTCCACTTGATTGTATCCACAATCCCAATGACCTATAACAAAGAGGTTAATACCCTTCCAAAAATAACCATATTCGGCCCTTAAGCAAACCCACATCAACAAAGTGTAAGGGAGAAGGGAGATGGCCATTCGGCCCTGCACTTACCAACACCCAACACCAATATTCGGCCAACCCAACACCAGGGAAGAGAAGAGATTCGGTCAAGGCTTCAACAAAAGGAGAAAAGAATTCGGCTTCAGGTGTTTTAATATCCTTAAATTTGGCTTTAGTGTAAAGGAGAGAAAAAGATTGTGATGAGTAGAGTTTCGGCACAAAAAGAAAGGAGAAAAGAAATGGGGAATTCGGCTCAAGAGCTTTTGAAATGGAAGAAGATAGAAAATGGATGGGGACAAGTACTTACGGTTTTGGAAAAAGATGGAAAATGTGTTTTGGGAATTAGTGTTTCGGCTTAATGGAATGGTAAGGCACACATGAAAGATTCGGCTAGGAGGGAGATATGAATTCGGTTTCAACAATTGAAGAAAAGAAAAGAATTGATTGAGAACTTTCGGTTTCAAAGGGTGTCAAAAATGAGAGAATTTTCTATGGCAAAAATCGGCTTGCTTTGACAAAATGAAAGAACTTGGTTGCTACTAACCTTTGACCGAAATTGCCTAAGAGAATTGCCAAAATGCAAAAATGCATTTCGGCACACACCTTCCCACTTCCCAAAACCGCCACCTCTCTCCCTAACTCCCCAAATATTCGGCCATATCCCCCAAATTGCTCCCATTCACTCATTCAAACATTTTGAATAAGTCTCCTTCCTAAATTCACTCTCCACCCCTCTTTTAAACCATTTGACTTGGTCCAAGCAGAATTTAAACTACATACAACTCTCCCCCCTATGCCGTCCCAAAAAGAAATAAAAAGGAGTACTCTGCAGCTCGAACACTGGACCTCCACTCCCCCTTGCAGATGACGCCACACCAAGCTCCAAGTGGCGCAAGCTCTGCCACCTTGCTAGCTCCTCATGTGTGCAATAAAATCCCATTTTATTTTCTTAAGCCCCATCTCTATCAGCTCCCCACACCTAAGGCCAAAAACTAAAATTTTTCTACCTACTCAGGCTTACTTCTAGCCTATAATTAAACCCCCTAAAACACCGAAATAGCAACACAGCACACCAAACACATGCAATATCATGCAACACAAAATAGCCCCTAACCCGGGATATTACAATTTCCCTATGGTGATAAACTGTAATATATACATATTTTAATCCCACATTTAGCATACTTTTGGATGATTTATTCCTTGGATTGTGGAATTTGGTGCTCCTAATCCTTTAATTTCATGTTTTATACTTAGGAGAGCACTGGAGGATGAAAAGAACGAGAAACGGGCCTAAAACAGAGTAAATGGGCCAAATTACAAAATCGACACGGCCTGGGCCCAAGACCACACGGCCGTGCCTCATTAATAGACCTGACCAAGGCCTGGATACGATTCACACGGGTGTGTGCCACGGGCGTGTCCCTGACTAATTCTTTTACTTAGTTTAATCTAATTTATTTCATTTTCTTTGATTTAGGTTCTAAAGGCTGCTTGGGAATCACCACACCACGACCATAGCCACGACACCACAGCCTTAGAAATCACACCCACCCCGCGAACCATCCAACAATAAGGACTTTTCAGTCCATTCATCTTTTCTTTTTGTTTTATTTCAATTTTTACACTCTTTCTTTTTATCTTACTGATCTTTAAATATATATTTAGTATATTTTGAATTATTATCATTATTTCCTGGCTAATTCTTCACGAGCTTCCCAATTTCTTCATCTAGCACAGAGATTGTCGACGGCCACCCCACTACGACACTCCCAACTCAAGGAAGCCATCCAAATTCAAGAAGTTTCACCTCTCCTTTTCTCTTAAATTTCATATATATCTTTGTACATTGAGGGCAATGTACGTCTTAAGTGTGGGGGGTGAATATTTATTTCGAGAAAGTGCCTATCTTTCTGCATTATTCTCAAATCCTTGAATGACATCTTGTCTTTAAGTAATTTTCTCATATTACTACTAGGATGAAATTTCTTGTGATTTATGATTTTTATTGATATGTTTTGAATTAAGTCATTGATAATTGTGCAGTGATGATTTAAACTTTAGGAGACTAGAGATCAAGCATGATGAGTCGATTTTCAAAAATTAAAATTTTGTTAGGTTGTCTACCTGAATCTAATTATTACCTTGAAGTTGATATCAAAAACCCATAATTTTTGTGAGATTTTGAGCCTTTTAGAGCATACATTCTTTTGTGCTCACTTTTTTGATTATGAGTGTGTCAACATTTATTTGTTATTCTAGAACTTGCTTCGATCATACATGTCAAGACCACATCATTGATTTGATATACAGAGATGATAAAGGCACTTAGGATTTAACCCACTAACTCCACTAAAAGCCTACCCTCACAATTAACCCCTAGTAAACCCCCTTAATCTTAACACCACTTTTATTGACTCACCCACTAATATTACCCCAAAACCCACCTTGTATTTGTTATCACCACTCCTTGACTCCCTTTTTGTCGAGATTTGATTTTGAGCAGTTGCCTAACTATGTTCTATATTTCAATTGTTAAAGTTCTTTCTTATTATTTGATTTGTTCTTGAAAAAAAATCGAAATATATTTCGGTGAGCTTATACATTTAAATTCTACATTTTGAGGAAGAAGCTTGTATTATTAGTTTCAAGTTTTCAATTGATGTTCATTTTTCTAGTTAGGTAAATTGTCAATTCAATCTCGATTCTAACCCTCTAATTCAGCCTTTATCCACACCTTTAACCCAAGCCCCATTACAACCCTTTTTAAAGACCTTTTGATTTCTGTATCATCTCATTTTACAGTGGTAGAGATTTGATTTTCATGCAAGCTTATGGGATTAACTTTTCATGTTTGACTTTTGAGTGCTTAAATTTGAACCTTAAACACTTTGAGTGATTTGAGTGAATCTTTTGTGAGGATGTCAATTCTTATTGATTTTGAATTAAAATTAATTATTTAGGTAAGGGGAAACACCTATATTTTCATGTTACAAAAACTATGACTTTGATTGTTTGAATCTTTAGGACCCTTCTATATAAAATATCAATGTATGAATTACGTTTGAATTATGATGAAACATTCTTGATGAGCATTATGAATCAAGGAAGTTCACTTTAATTATGAGTTGAGAATTTTGCTTGAGGACAAGCAAATGCTTAAGTGTGGGGGTATTTGATAAACCGTAATATATACATATTTTAATCCCATATTTAGCATACTTTTGGATGATTTATTCCTTGAATTGTGGAATTTGGTGCTCCTAATCCTTTAATCTCATGTTTTATACTTAGGAGAGCACCGGAGGATGAAAAGAACGAGAAACAGACCTAAAACGGAGTAAATGGCCAAATTTCAAAATTAACACGGCCTGGGCCCAAGACCACACGGCCGTGCCTCATTAACAGACCCGACCACGGCCTGGATACGATTCACACGAGCGTGTGCCACGGGCGTGTCCCTGACGTGACTTGTTTGAATTTCACTCGGATTAGGGTACTTAGAGGCAAAGAAAGCCAGTCCAAAAAGCCTATATAAACACCCTAGAGGCCAACCTTTAAGGGGCATCTAGTTAGGCCGAAGAGCCGAGCCAAAGAGGCCAGAATTGTGGAATTTACTCGAAGAAAGCCAGTTGATTCATCTCAAGAAGCTAGAGTTATACTCAAGACAGAGGATCTTCTCTTCAATTCCTTCAGGGGGTTTTAGGGTTTTTCTTATGTTTTGTTTTATATTTTCTTCTGAGATGTATTCTTTTATTATTATGAACTAAACCCCTGAAATACCTGAGGGGGATGAAACTTAAGACGGATCTTGTTATTGTTTTTTGAACTATATGATAAATACTTGATTTGTTCTTAATTATGTGTTCTTAATTCTTTCTTTGATATTTCAGGATATTAATTCAAGTATTGATGTGCTTAGGCAGAGGAGGAACAGACCCTGTCTAAGAATAGATCTAGCAGTAGAGTTGATGGCAACCCTAGAGATAGGATGACGAAAATCTACCGGATTAGGGTCAAACCTAATATGGGAGTCCATAGATCGAGTTAATGCAATTCTAGGGGTGTTAATTAGAAAGAGATTTCAATTAATCAACCTAGGGTTAGACGTTAGTAGCCTCGAGAGAGGTATTAATATACATTAGGGAATCCTACGGATCAAGTCAAGTGAATAAATCGTCTGGTTCAGAGTTAAATAACAAGTGAAGTCTAGGTGGATTCTTCCTCGGGTATTGTCTCAATCAATTGGTTTTTCCCACAAGTATTTTTCCCAATTCATTCTCTTTGTCTTTGCATCTTTAGCTTAATAGTTAGTTAAGTTTAGATTAATCAATAATTCCCTTAATTCTTAGGCTAAATAATAAAAAGAAAGTTAGTATTAATACTTTTAGTTCCTTTGGGTTCGACAATCCGGTCTTGCCACTAAACTATACTACTGTTCGATAGATGCGCTTGCCTCAATCGTTGACATAGTTAGTTTCTAGGCTCGATCATTCTTTTTATAATTTTTTATGACTCTGACACACGATCATATGGCACTATACCATTCGGCCATGATAATAAATCACCATGAAAAGGATTTTTCAATCTAAAATAACCCACACTTACACTTGATTAAATCAAATTAAGCGATGAATCGAGAAAGGAACGAAGTCGATGAATTGAGTGATTTAAAGGGATCGATAGAGTGAGTGAAGATGTGATTTTTAATAAATTATAAGAAACGACAGGTGAAAGAGGGAGAGAAAGGAAGAATTTCGATAACTAGTTGTGGTGATGACGGCGGCTCGACGACAGTCTGGCGACAGTGGAGTGGCAGTTTGATGGTGAAAGGTTATAGGGGTTTCGACAGAAAGGTGAAAAAGGAGTAAGAAGGAGAAAATAAAGTGGAGGAAGAGAATGATCTGCAGTGGCTTGTAGCAGTGGTCACGATGGCATTGGAGGAAGAAAGAGGAGGGAAAGGGCGATGCTATGGTAGCTGCTATAGTCGGTTGTGGTGGTGGAAAAGAAAAGATTAGAAGAAAGAGGGTGTAACAACCTGGTTTAGACCCTAGTCAGAATAGTGGTTTCGAGACCACAAATCCGAGGTCAAAAAAATATTTTAATATTATTTTTTATGTTTATAGTATGTCATTAAGCATGTTCGAAAATTCTGTGTGAAAATTTTAACGTTTGTGAGCTAAATTGAGAAAAAGGAAAGGCTATTAAACATTTACTTAGCATACATTTTCACAATTCATTCATTTATCAATCAATATCAAACAATTTGTCCCTAATACGAGCCTACGAGGCCTTAAACATGCATTCAGGGTGGTTCGGGACTAAACCGATAACTTAGGAAACTTTTCGAACACTTAAGAAATTTTTTCCAAAATAGGGGACACACGCCCATGTGACCCGACCGTGTGTCTCACACGGCCAACAGACACGCCCATGTCACAGGCCGTGTGGACATTCGAAATGGGAGCACATGGCTGTGTCCCAGCCCATGTCTGACCCCGTGTCCAAACAGGTGAGCTTACTGAATTAGGTTACACGGCCAACCACATGCCCGTGTGTCTAACCTATGTATCCTTCAAAGTGGCCTCACATGCTCGTGTGCCAGGCCGTGTGCTAGGCAGTGTCAAGCCTGTAGGGTATACTGACTTATGCCACACGGCCAAGTCACACGCCCGTGTGTAAGGCCGTGTGGAGCATACTGACTTGTTTTCAATTTCAACACCAGGGGACACATGGCCGTGTAGCATAACTGTGTGTCACACACGGCTGAGACACATGCCTGTGTCTCTACTCGTGTGGACAAAAATAGGTTATTTACTAAGCCAATTTGCCACCCAAATTTGTGCACACCTACACAATTCAAATGTTACTCATTCATAGCATAAATAGACATCCAAATCAACCACAATCAAGGCTAAAACATACCATTTCAATACGAACAACTAAAATGCTTATTATCTTATCTTTTACTCATTCAAATCATACCAACTTCACATATTCAAATCAACTAATTAAACCTTTCCAAACATGCATCATCATGCACCAATTCACAAGCACATATGAAACACCCCACACCCGGCCTACGAGCCTGAACCGGATCTGGTATGTTCCTTGAGTAAATCGGTTTTCAAATTCTTTGTTACTTAGAGAAAAATTTGTAAAATTTAGAAAAAATTATTGGTTTGGGTTGGGCTTAGGTTGGAAACCCATTTAATCAATTTTTTTTAAATCCAATTTAACTAGGGTGACAAAATAATTTTAGGGTTTATTTTTAAGGAAATAAATTTTTACTTAACTTTAAAACAACATAGTTCGTAACATAATAATTAAACGTAAAGTAAAAGTATAGAAATCCTCTTGGGCCTTAGGGCCTTATTACATCAAATAACCCAAAAATAAAATTAAAAGTACTTAGAAAATGCGAAGTCCAAATTCTAAATAAATTCTTCAAGTGATGCATGCCCACCTTTAGCTCCGCCTACCCGGTCCATTATTGCTCATCACCTGAAAAATAATTCCCCAACGGGGTGAGTCAACAGACTCAATGTGCACACAGTACTAATATTCAATAAATCAGGCATACAAGTTCAAATCAATTCATATTCATATGCAATACATGATGATGCACCCCAAACCCAATCCTAATGGTCCATCTACTACACACCAACCGTACCTGCCAGTCACACCGTGGGGACTACTAAGTCAACCCTCCATCCGCTATACACCATCGAAGGCAGTCGCTGCAGTCGACGTGCTCATCGCCCATATGCGTTGTGTCATTAGACACTATATTCAAATAATGTAACCGGTTACCAATTTGAGATAATGTAACCGAAGTTACCATATTCAAATAATGTGACCAGTAGTCACCATATTTCGTTAGTGAGACCAGAAGTCAACACCTTCGTTGGTGAGACCAGAAGTCAACACCTACTCTTCCCCTTTCACAAATATCCCATATGCCCCAAATATTTATACATATCTTATTTCTCATTCATATTACATATTCAAAATATATATATAACATATTCAGTAATCCTATCGGAGTAGGAAACGTGCACTCGGTATTTTTTACCACATTTGTGGCACTTAGCCACATTCTTATTCGCATGCACATTTATATATATATAAAAATAATTGCCGTAATATATTGAGAGTTAGTGTGGGTACACACCTGATTCGCTTAAGGTTTCCAATCCAAATCCCGAAAAGCTTGATCTAATGCCTTAGATCTTAATTCTCTACATTCAATCATTTAATACTTAGTAAAGAGCCATTCGGCTATAAATCCAAATCCTAGTAGGATTAGTATACTTAAAACTTACCTTGAAACTCTCAAATCCCGAAATCCTTGTATCCCTCTGTCAAAATCCCTATAACTACATGTTAGATCAATTTCTAACATTTATTCACAACAAATAACCCTTAGCCGAATATGACTTACCTTAGATTCTTAAATCCCGAAATTCACCGAATAACTAGGGAACACGCGGCCTATGGTGTACCTTCGGGAAAAGAACTTCTCCTTCCTTGTAGTCGACACTTAGTAAATCCCGAAAGATCTCTTCAAGGTTTCGGCAACCATGAACATTAATGGAATTAGCCCTAGATTTCGATAAGTCTAAAGTATAAAAGAATGGAAACCAAACTTGGATCTTACCCTTATTTGAAGAAATCGATTGCACCTTCACTTCAACCTTCGGCTATGGCCTTGATCTTAGCAAGCTTTCGGCTTTTGGAGTATTGAGAGGAGAAGAATGAAGAAGAAAAGAATAGGGGTTGCAGAGAAAATTCGGCAGAGGTTATCAAGGAAGAGTAAATAATGCTGAATGGCCTCTCTTTTCCTTTCATAGCCAAATTTACTAGGCTAGAGTCCCTTACTTGGCCACCACTCTTCTATTTTGATAACTTTATCCTTTAATTATCATAAATAAAAGAATTTAATCCAACATTTATCTCTTCAAAATAATCCAATTTAAAAATCCTTCATTTATCACCTTTTTAATCGAATATTTATGAAAATAAAACACCTCCTTTCTAGAAGCATGTGCCGTCCACCTCAGTCTTCTGGAAGCAAAAATAAAACCTCCCTTATTTGCTTCCCAAGTGACTCGAACTCAGGCCCATTCCTCTTGCACATGGCGCCATTTCTATAGGCCCTAAGTGACATCTTTAGGCCACTTTTCCAAGCCTGTTTGTGTGTCAAATTTCACCAACTTTTTCTTTTAAGGCCTCCTTACCCTAATTTCCTATTTTAAACTTTAAAATTTGACATTTCTAGGTCATTTCAAGTTTCCTAAAATTTTCGATCGGCTCAGATACTTGCCATTTTCTTACATTTCAAGTTTCAGAAATGTTCATTTCCATTTCCCATTTCCATGCATTTTCTAGGTTTCAAAAATGTTCACTTTCCTCTTTTAAACTTAACATTTCCATACATTTCCTTATATTTCCTTACATTTCCATACATTTCCTTACATTTCCTTACATTTCCTTACATTTCCTTACATTTCCTTACATTTCCATACATTTCCTTATTTCTAGAATTCACATAACACATTCATACATAATTCATAAAACATGCCATTTTACCACATGGTTCCTTGTGTCATGCTTCACACGGAGTTTCTTTTCAAGCCTCCTTTACCTAGCTCTCCTTTTTATTTAAAAGCCAATAATTTTCCAAAGCTTTCTTCTTCCATCCTAAAATTCTAAAAACCCTTAATACACTTCCAACACTACCAAAACCTACTAACTCATGAATTATGCACAAACGCATAACCTCTAATCTAGGATGTTACAGTTCTACCCTCCTTAAAAATAATTTCGTCCTCGAAATTACTTACTAACAGTCGTACCATCCTTCTCACCGCACTATGCTTACGCTGCGCACTCTGATCTTAATAGAACCATCATACTTTCTAGGCACAATCTCTAAGTTCACGTCCCCTAGAACTTATTTCTAACGTTGCGATTTAATCTGATTTAAGAGAATTTTATACATTAGTACTTGTTTTTCACTGATTAACCGCGAAGAGTTTTATGAAAAGAGATGTTTAAAAGTGGTTCTTTCGATCAAACAAAGTTCTCAGCTCAAGTTCACTATTCAGAAAGTCACGTTCACATTCATCAACCAATTATGAACTTTCGTTCATTCAGAGAAATGTTGTAGTTTTCATTGTTGTTGTTTTTCCACTACCCAGTGGGTATTTTCGTAATTTTGTCCCTGTGGTATTTTAGTAATTTGTCAAAATAAGGTTCCTTGGTGATTTTGTCAATAAGGGTATTTTGGTAATTTTGAAATCTCGGGGCCTTTTTCGGTAATTTTGAAATTCGAGGGTATTTTTGGTTTTTTTTTTGCAAACCAGGGGTAAATTTGTAAAGTTTAATAATTGGGGTATTTCAAAATTTGCAAAACTTTGAGGTTCTTTTTGAGCATTTGTTTTTTCAAGTCGGTGATGTCGCAAAAAAATTTTAAAAATCAGGGCCATTTTGGTAATTTTGTAAGTTAGGGCAATTTTGTAATTTTCCAAAATCAAGGTATTTTTGATATTTTGCAAATTAGAGTTTTTGAACATTTTATAAAGTAATGAAATCTTGATAAGAACTGTGGGTATTTTGGGAATTTCATAAACCAAGGGTATTTTTGTAATTTACCACTAGGGTATTTTTGTAATTTGAAATCAAAAATTTTTGAAAAATTTTGTAAAAATAGTTCTCACAAATTGAAAAGGTAATTTTAATAGTTTTAAAACTAGGGTTTTTATAAAAACACAGCTAGTTCTCTTTCGGGTTTTAGTTATTGTGTTTGCTTTATGTCCGAGCCCTCTTGGTCGGGGGTGAACCAAACCTACGCACCAGCAGAATTCTGCAAGAGGAGGTGAGTCACTAGGATCGCTTAAATACTGTGCTCTTAGGATCCAATCCTAGACAAGCGCCATTGGGGTTACCACACCCTAACTTAGTGACTTAGTCATGGGTTTGTTTGAGTAAGTATTGAGTCTTATGTATTTGTGTTTGAGTAGACTAGCCCTAGGGTTCAAGTTCCTATCATGCTATTCTACGTTCCATTCCTTTTTCTACCCTTCCATAACATGATATAAATCACATAATCACCCAAATGGTTAGGGGTACTTACAGTAGATCATGGGTCGGAGAGATCTGAGGTGCCATGCCAGAAACCTGCTTATTTTCAGAAATACTTCATAAAATTCATTTGGCTCGATTTGAAAATGTTTTGGGCCTTAGCCCACAGGCCGAAAGTTTAAAACTGGGCTCTGATACCAAACTGAAACACCCCACACCTGGCCCACGAGCCTGAACCGGATCTGGTATGTTCCTTGAGTAAACCGGTTTTCAAATTCTTTATTACTTAGAGAAAAATTTGTAAAATTTAGAAAAAATTATTGGTTTGGGTTGGGCTTAGGTTGGAAACCCATTTAATCAATTTTTTTAAATCCAATTTAACTAGGGTGACAAAATAATTTTAGGGTTTATTTTTAAGGAAATAAATTTTTACTTAACTTTAAAACAACATAGTTCGTAACATAATAATTAAACGTAAAGTAAAAGTATAGAAATCCTCTTGGGCCTTAGGGCCTTATTACATCAAATAACCCAAAAATAAAATTAAAAGTACTTAGAAAATGTGAAGTCCAAATTCTAAATAAATTCTTCAAGTGATGCATGCCCACCTTTAGCTCACTGACGACCCGGTCCATTATTGCTCATCACACGAAAAATAATTCCCCAACGGGTGAGTCAATAGACTCAATGTGCACACTGATACTAATATTCAATAAATCGGGCATACAAGTTCAAATAAATTTATATTCATATGCAATACATGATGATGCACCCCAAACCCAATCCTAATGGTCCATCCGCTACACACCACCCGTGCACTCGCCACTACCACCGCGTGGGACTACTAAGTCAACCCTCCATCCGCTACACACCATCGGCGATCGCTGCGATCGGCGTGCTCATCGCCCATATACGTTGTGTCATTAGACACTATATTCAAATAATGTAACCGGTTACCAATTTGAGATAATGTAACCGGTTACCATATTCAAATAATGTGACCGTAGTCACCATATTTTCGTTGGTGAGATCAAGTCAACACCTTCGTTGGTGAGACCAAGTCAACACCTACTCTTCCCCTTTCACAAATATCCCATATGCCCCAAATATTTATACATATCTTATTTCTCATTCATATTACATATTCAAAATATATATATAACATATTCAGTAATCCTATCGGAAGTAGGAAACGTGCACAGGTACTTTTACCACATTTGTGGCACTTAGCCACATTCTTATTCGTATGCACATTTATATATATATAAAAATAATTGCCGTAATATATTGTGAGTTAGTGTGGAGTGCACGCACTTTGATTCGCTTAAGGTTTCCAATCCAAATCTCAAAAGCTTGATCTAATGCCTGAGATCTTAATTCTCTACATTCAATCATTTAATACTTAGTAAAGAGCCATTCGGCTATAAATCCAAATCCTAGTAGGATTAGTATACTTAAAACTTACCTTGAAACTCTCAAATCCCGAAATCCTTGTATCCCTCTGTCGAAATCCCTATAACTACATGTTAGATCAATTTCTAACATTTATTCACAACAAATAACCCTTAGCCAAATATGACTTACCTTAGATTCTTAAATCCCGAAATTCACCGAATAACTAGGGAACACGAGGCCTATGGTGTACCTTCGGGAAAAGAACTTCTCCTTCCTTGTAGTCGACACTTAGTAAATCCCGAAAGATCTCTTCAAGGTTTCGGCAACCATGAACATTAATGGAATTAGCCATAGATTTCGATAAGTCTAAAGTATAAAAGAATGGAAACCAAACTTGGATCTTACCCTTATTTGAAGAAATCGATTGCACCTTCACTTCAACCTTCTGGCTATGGCCTTGATCTTAGCAAGCTTTGGCTTTTGGAATATTGAGAGGAGAAGAATGAAGAAGAAAAGAATAGGGATTGCGAGAAAAATTCGTGAGAGGTTATCAAGGAAGAGTAAATAATTTGAATGGCCTCTCTTTTCCTTTTATAGCCAAATTTACTAGGCTAGAGTCCTTACTTGGCCACCACTCTTCTATTTTGATAACTTTATCCTTTAATTATCATAAATAAAAGAGTTTAATCCAACATTTATCTCTTCAAAATAATCCAATTTAAAAATCCTTTATTTATCACCTTTTTAATCGAATATTTATGAAAATAAAACACCTCCTTTCTAGAAGCATGTGCCGTCCACCTCAGTCTTCTGGAAGCAAAAATAAAACCTCCCTTATTTGCTTCCCAAGTGACTCAAACTCAGGCCCATTCCTCTTGCACATGGCGCCATTTCTATAGGCCCTAAGTGACATCTTCAGGCCACTTTTCCAAGCCTGTTTGTGTGTCAAATTTCACCAACTTTTTCTTTTAAGGCCTCCTTGCCCTAATTTGCTATTTAAAACTTTAAAATTTGACATTTCTAGGTCATTTCCAAGTTTCCTAAAATTTTCGATCGGCTCTGTATACTTGCCATTTTTCTTACATTTCCAAGTTTCCAAAAATGTTCATTTCCATTTCCCATTTCCATGCATTTCTAGGTTTCCAAAAATGTTCACTTTCCTCTTTTAAACTTAACATTTCCATACATTTCCTTATATTTCCTTACATTTCCATACATTTCCTTACATTTCCTTACATTTCCTTACATTTCCTTATATTTCCATACATTTCCTTATTTCTAGAATTCACATAACACATTCATACATAATTCATAAAACATGCCATTTTACCACATGGTTCCTTGTGTCATGCTTCACACGGAGTTTCTTTTCAAGCCTCATTTACCTAGCTCCCCTTTTTATTTAAAAGCCAATAATTTTCCAAAGCTTTCTTCTTCCATCCTAAAATTCTAAAAACCCTTAATACACTTCCAACACTGCCAAAACCTACTAACTCATGAATTATGCACAAACGCATAACCTCTAATCTAGGATGTTACAACATAGCTTCCCAATTATCAACTAGTTAACATTCAAATTACCTATTAACAATAAGCATCATAATCCAACCTCAATCACACAAAATAGGTCAATTACCAAACTCAAAACAAAAGCTATTTGCACATTTATACACATCATCAAAATCACTAATATAAGCCAACTCACATGGCTATATATACAATCCCAAAACATAAACACTTACGAGCCAATTCAAATGGCTAAATTCACAAACAAAAAATATGTCATATTGACCAAAGTCCCTATACATGCCATATGACCCAAAACTTAATTTCAAAGGTACCAAGTAATAGTTGAATAGTGTGAAGCAATCTCTGACGGTCTCCAAATTCGAGCTAACTTTGTAATCACTATTGATAAACCATAATAGTAACATATTTTAAGCCCACATTTAGCATGCTTTTGGATGATTTAAGCATTGAATTGTGTAAATTGGTGCTCTTATTCCTTTGTTTTCATGTTTTATACTCAGAAAAGCACCGGAGGATGAAAAGAATGAGAAACGGGCTGAAAACGGAGTAAATGGGCCACAACACGAAATCAACACGGCCTGGGCCCAATCCACACGGCCGTGCCTCATTCAACAGTCTCGAACACGGCCTGGCCACGATTCACACGGGCGTGTTCTATGGGCATGTCCCTGCCATGACAAAGAGAAATTTCACTCGGATTAGGATACCTAGGGGTGAAAAACACATTCAGAAGCCTATATAAACACCCTAAGTATGACCTAAAAGAGGAGAACCCAAGGCTTTAGTTGGGGGGCATCTAGCCAGGGCAAAGAGGGCAGATTTGTGGGGATTTACTCGAAGATAGCCAGTTGATTCATCTCAAGAAGCCGGAATCATACTCAAGACGGAGGATCTCTCCTTCAATTCCTTCAGGGGGTTTTAGGGATTTCTTATGTCTTGTTTTATCTTTTCTTCTGAGATGTTTTCTTTTATTATTATGAACTAAACCCTCAGATACCTGAGGAGGATGAAACCTAAGATGAATCTTGTTATCGTTTACTGAACTATATGATAAATATTTGACTTTTTCTTAATTATGTGTTCTTAATTCTTGTGTTGATATTTTCGGGATATTAATTCGAGTGTGATGTGCTTAGGTAGAGGAGCAAAAGTCCCTGTCTAAGAGTAGATCTAGTATAGTTAAGCGGAGTTGCTCGTGCGCCTAGAGATAGGGTGATGAAAATCTGCCGGATTAGGGCCAAACCTAATATGGGAGTCCATAGATCAAGTTAATGCAATTCTATGGGTTTTAATTAGAAAGAGATTTCAATTAATCAACCTAGGGTTAGACGTTAGTCGCCTCGAGAGAGGGATTAATATACGTTAGGGAATCTTACGGATCAAGTCAAATGAATAAATCGTCTAGTTCAAAGTTAGATAACAAGTGAAGTCTAGGTGGATTCTTCCTCGGGTATTGTCTTAGTCAATTGGTTTTCTCTCTCAAGTATTTTCCCCAAATTTTTTCTTCTTTGTCTTAGAGTTTTTAGCTTAGTAGTTAGTTAATTTAGACTAAACAACAAATTCCTTTTATTTTAGGCTAGATATGTAACATCCCGAAATTGGGCCTAGTAGGATTGGGCCCATTGAGCCTTAAGCGTAGAAGCGTTTTAAAATTTTAAGAACAAGAGAATGGCATTATTTCAAGTGGAACTTATTAGTTAAGTGAATTTGGAAGGTTACGAGGTTTCTAAGAACTTATTAGTCAAGATGGGCTATAGGAAATATTTTGTGTTTAAACCTATTAAGGAGAGATAGTAAGTGGCATCAAGGCTTATGGAAACAAATGAGTAAATAGCTAGCATAAAAATGAGCAATTGGTAAAGAGGATATGGCGCCGCATGAAGTACCTTGAGGGAAGAGGTTCAAATCACATAATGTGCAAATTTTGACTATTATTTTTATACTCTTCCTCTAAGTGTTGGCCAAGCTTGTATATAATGCAAGTTGGACTTTTTATTTTTGGCAAGATGGCTAAGGAAAATAGGAAAGGATGAAGGTGGGGAAAGAAATCAAATAAAAGGGGAAAGTAAGGGGAACATATGGCCTATTTCATGGAAATTGTCTTGGAGAGTTTAGGTGGCCAAACTTTTAACCTTAATGTCAAAATTAATACACGATTTTGGTATGGGAGAAGGGTAGCCGAATTTCTCCTTTGCCTTTTGATAAAATTTTGGTGCATGTTAGGCCAAAATCTATTTTGCATTATTTTGTGTTTTCTCCAAATCTCTTCTTTTGCTTTGTGCCGAAATTACAAGCCATTAGTGAGCATATTTTCTTCTTTTATTTCTTCTTGTTGCCGAATGTACCCAAACCATTAAGACCAAAATTTGTTCACTCATCTTCTTTTGAAAACCAAAGCTTGTAAGCACTCCATCTCCACTTTTCTTTTCGTTTCTTTTCTTCTTCACAAAATACTTCAAGTCTTTTGTTTTCTTCTTCTCTAATCCATACCACCATAGCCGAATATTATTGCTCATTTTTCCTCCATAGCCGAAACCTTCATCTCTTCTTTATCATTTTTTTCAATTGGGTTGACACTCTTTTCTTCGATTAAATCGGTAAGTGAATTCTTTTCTATGTTCATATTCTTTCTTTCTAGCCGAATAGGTATTTAGCACTATTCGGTTGTAAATCTCGATCTTAACCGAAATGTTGTTATCTTCCACTTCTTCATGTCTTAATCACCCTTCTTTTCGTAATGTTCTAAGTGGGAGGCCGTGTATCGTTCTAGCCCTAAGTCAAACGGTGGAAATTGCATCCAATATCGATAAGGTAAGGAATCCCTCATGGATTATTTGAAATCGTTCTGTATCTGTTTAAGTTATTTTCAAGATGATAGTGGTTGTGACTAACCGATTATGTTTTAGGGACTAAATCGCTTGATCGATCGACTTGTTGATCATACGATTATAGTGGGCCAACGAAGAGTGGTTCTTTAGGAAATCAATAAGGTGTGTAATCTCGTACCTTTCCAAATACATGGATGAAATGGTGTGTAATCTCATACCTCTTTGAATGTTACATGATATATTTTGTGATTCGGTAGAAATACCTAAGAAAAACCAGAAACCGGTATTTGTGACCACTTGGGCGTGCGTATGTTCGTAGTAGTAACCATTTTTCGCAATGAAACAGTTTCGGTTAGAAGCATTGACGTGTTTTTGAAAAACCACGAAAAATAGGAGAAAAGGAATTAGGAAGTGAATAAGATATCAAATGAAAGCTTACTATGTCTATTTCATATGGAAGAAATAGAAGGAAAAGGAATTTTACATTCCATGATATTTTAATTTTCGTGAGACTGGTTCTGATTGACTTTGTGGTTTCCTGATCTGTCTTGGAAAAATCGTATAAAATTGTACAAAATGAATTATGAGTTATAGATTATATGTATCGATTCCTTAGTGAATCTATTTTCAATAGAAGAATTTTGGGTAAGAGAGGTTAGATTCGTTAGAAGTGAAATAAGGGAAACTTTAAGGAATAAACTATACTAAATGGTTAGGACAAAAATTCTGGAAAATTGTAGTAAGAAGATATATGAGTCTAGTTTTAAGAAAAATTTACGGATTTAGATTTCGAGATTCCGAACCCGAGTTATAGACAATTAGGTCAGTATGACGCAGATGGACAGTTTCAATTTTTATGCCCCAGATTAGTAGTTAAGTCTAGTTTGCGAAATTTACCAAAAATACCCTTGGAGGGTAAAATACCAAAATACCCCTATGTTGCGAGATTATTGAATTATCCTTAGTGGGTAGAACTTCTGATAAGCCGAATTACGAAAATGCCCCTAATGGGCCGATTTGATAGATTGCCCTAATGGGCCGAATTGTAAAGTGTTAAAGGGCCAAATTGTCATATTGCCTTATGGGCCGAATGGACATATTGATTAATGGGCCAATCTGATATTATGGCTAGATGGGCCAATTTGATATTTTGCTAAATGGGCCAATCTGATATTATGACTAGATGGGCCAATTTGATATTTTGCTAAATGGGCCAATCTGATATTATGGCTAAATGGGCCAATTTGATATTTTGCTAAATGGGCCAATCTGATATTTTGCTTAATGGGCCTATTTGATAAATTGTTATAATGGGTCGTACGTTGGTAATGAATATCTGAATAAATTACTGTTGTTATATTGTAAAAATTATGAATTGTTATGCATTCTATACATGATTTTGCATGGGATGGGATAATATTGAAGAGAAGTTATGGTGGCTCTGCCACAAACCTGTATAGTGGCAATGCCACGTATATTCTGTTATTCTGGTGGCTTGTCCATAATTAAAATTGTTATAAAAGGCATAATGCCTGCGATTGGTGTGTTGGCGGGGTGGGTTGACTTGATCCCCACAGATGTGTTGGTTTGTACGGGTGGTGTGTAGCGGATGGATTATTAGGATTGGTTTGGGAATTGCATTTCATTCACATGATTAAATTGATACTTTATTTTGTAAATGGGCTTAGGCCCAAAATTTTGCTAAATGGGATTTTGTCCCAGTGGACAACGGTAAGGGGGTTACACACTGAGTTATAGTAACTCACCCTATTTTTTTTTCTTATCCCTTTCAGGTAATGATCAGTGATGGAGACTTGGGCCATGGATGACTCGATGGAGGCCATACTACAAAAACGGTTTTATTTGGACTTTGGATTTCTTTTTAGTACATTTAATTACTTTACTATTTGAGTTAAGGTTGTAATAAGGCCTCTGGATTATTTTTATTTTGTTTTATGTTTGACGTATTTATAATTTGCTCTAGGTACTTCAAATTGAGATTTTTCTGAAAACTTAAATAAAGATTTTTCTAAAATGGATTAACAAATGGATTTCAAATTAAATAAACTTTTACAAATATTTTCAACACGGATAATTTCTCTCGAACTATTAACGATATTTTCAAAAGACTCGAATTCTCTTTCGAATTTTCAATGTCGTTTTCAAAAGTCATGGTTTTGCAAGGTCATTAGTTCAAATTTATCGATTTATCAATCAAATCTTCGAGATTAGTAGTATTTTATCAAATCAAACTTGTTTTTCTTGATTTTAAGAAAGCAATATTTTAGTACAAATAAAAAGGGTTTAACATGTTTTGCTCGTGTGACATACCAAATTCGCTCGTAATGCATGGGCCGGGTTTGGGGTGTTACATTTTATGGTATCAGAGCCCGGTTGCAAAACTCAGCTGTGGTTTGGGTTAAAAAGCATTTTCCAAAGCTGTTTAAAATTTTTTTTATGCATATTCTAAAGGAAGTATGGCACCACGGGCATCCGGCACCAAGTCAAGTAAGTATGTGTTTTTATTTTATGATTATTGTGTTAGTAGTGTGGTAAGAAAATTCCATAAAATAGAATACTCTATAACTGTTAGTAGTAGAAGTTGAAACTATAGAGACTGAGACCTTAGATACGTACTACGAAAATAACTTTACTTCCTATACTCCATAAAACATCGTTTAATAAACATTGAATAATATACTGATTCATAAAACTCTTAAAAATATTAAATTGACTTAGTGAACATGAACGCTAGAAGATGTGGACGCGGTAGACGTGGATGTGGTAGAGGCCGAGGTATTAGGGCTAGATCTTCGACACCGAAGCATGTGCCCGAAAGAGAGGCATTGGCATAGCCAGTAACTGAGACGGGGTCTCATGACCGAGCTGGGGTTGTCGAGCTGACTCAGATAGTTAAGGAGGTATTGGAGGAGGTTAAAGGAATCGGTGAAGCGCTTCGAGTTGGGTCTGTGAGCTGTAAGAAGAAATTAGATCGCGGTTCTTTTGGGTCGCAGTCACATTCTGTAAAGCATGTCAAGGCACGACCAAACTTTCTGGCTTGCGATTATTGCAGAAGGCATCGTCCGGGAGAATGCTGGAGGAGGTCAGGAGCATGCTTGAGATGCGGGTCTAAGGGGCATAAGGCTCGGGATTGTTTCATCACCATCAAGTCAGGTATGTTTTGGTTGGTCGTGATGATTGAATGTAGAAAATTCTAAGTATAAATGGTAGATAACTGTTTACTTCTATGGTTAGACGTTTGGTTGTGTGAAAGAGGATCCAAGATTATGTTAAAAGTACATTGTGGTTCTTAAGATCAGAGTGCGCAGCGAAAGCATAGTGGTGTGATTTGAGCGATGCGTTTAGTAGTGGGATGAAAATTTCGAGGACGAAATTTCTTTAAGGAGGGTAGAATTTTAACATCCCGAAATTGGCCCTAGTAGACTTGAGCCCATTGGGCCTTGAGCATAGAAGCTGAAACACCCCAAACCCGGCCCACGAGCTTGAGCCGGATCTGGTATGTTCCTTAAGTAAACCGGTGTCAAAGTTCTTTTGTACTTTGGGAAAAATAGTGTGTTTTGAAAGAAATATTGTTTTGAGTTGGGCTTGAGTTAAAAAAAAAACCCATTTATCTTATTTTAAAATCCAATTAATTAAGGTGACAAAACAATTAGGGTTTATTTTTAAAGAATAAGTTTTACTTAACTTTAATTGAAAATAATTCGTAACATAGTAATTAAAAATAAAAGTAAAGAAATGTAACTTATGGCCTTATTACATCAAGTAAAATCCCAAAATAAAATTCTAAAATACTTAAATAAAATTAAATTTCCATATTGAATAAAACTTCAAGCTGAGCATGGCCATCCCTAAGCTTCTGCCGAACCCGGTCCATTATTGATCTTCACCTGAAAAATAGTCCCACAATGGGGTGAGTCAACAGACTCAATGTGTACACAACACTAAAATTCAATAGATCAGGCATACATTTTCATATCACATACTTATTCATATAACAGATAAAAATGATGATGTAACCCAAACCCAAACCTAGATGCCATCCGCTACACATCCCTGTACCTGCCAATCACACCGTGGGGACTACTAAGTCAACCCTCCATCCACTACACACTATCGAAGGCAGTCGCTGCAGTCGACGTGCTCATCGCCCATATAAAATTTGTGGCATAGCCACCAGATATAAATTGTGTCAAGAGACACCACGTTCAGATAATGTAA
Source organism: Gossypium bickii (assembly GCA_025503065.1). Classification (NCBI taxonomy): domain Eukaryota; kingdom Viridiplantae; phylum Streptophyta; class Magnoliopsida; order Malvales; family Malvaceae; genus Gossypium; species Gossypium bickii. The sequence continues at coordinate 60,131,660 of CP106720.1, read as the reverse complement.
CCGAAGTTACCACATTCAGATAATGTGACCGAAGTCACCACATTCAGATAATGTGACCGAAGTCACCACATTCAGATAATGTGACCGAAGTCACCACATTCAGATAGTGAGACCGAAGTCACCACATTCACTTCCTCTTTCTCATATAACCAGAATGCCCCATATTATTCATATTATGCATATCATACTTAAATTCACATTCATGTCACTTTTCACATGTTAAATATAACATATTTCGTAATCCTAGTAGGAGTAGGAAACGTACCTGAGTACTTTGCACCATAACATGGTACATTAGCCACATTCTTATATTTTCATATTAGAACATATAACAAGTTTAAGCCATACATCGTATTAAAAGATAGTGTGGGGTACACACCTGATTCACTTAGCAAATTCTTTAAGATCTCGAAATCTGATCTACCGCTTAGATCCTTAATCCCTACATTTGATTAATCACTTTAAAAAGCCATTCGGCCATAAATCCAAATCCTAGTAGGATTAGTATACTTAAACTTACCTCGTTTGCCGATTTGATTAATAATCAAATCCCGAAATTTGTAGTATTCCTTCCTTAAAAATCGGCTAGCCACCAAATCATTTAACTAGGTTGGGTTTCGACTTTTGAATAAATAGGAAATAATTCTAAATACCAAAAATAAGCCTTGGCCGAATACTTCATATGCTTACCTTGTGGATTTTAAATCCCGAAACTCACCGAATAACTAGGGAACACGTGGCCTATGGTGTACCTTCAGGAAAAGAACTTCTCCTTCCTTGTAGTCGACACTTAGTAAATCCCGAAAGATCTCTTCAAAGTTTTAGCAACAAGATATTAATGGGGTTAGTCCTAGATTTCGGCAAATCTTAAAAGAAAAAGGATGAAACCGAATGAGATCTTACCCTTACTTGAAGAAATCGATTGCACCTTCACTTCAATCTTCAGAGATTCGGCTATGGCTAGATGATGATCTCACAACTTTTGGCTTTTGAAGGGATTAGAGAAGGAAGAATAAAGATGGAGGATTCGGCTAGAACACAAGGTATTTCGGCTTGGCAAAAATAAAAGAAGAAGAAGATTTGGTGTAGAGAATTCGGCAGAAAGAGAAGGAGGAAGAAAAATTGATGAGTAGTCCTCCTTCCTTCCTTTTATAGTCGAAATTATCATCTAAGGAATCCCTTACTTGGCCACCACTCTTCTATTTGATAGCTTTATCCTTTAATTATCATAAAATAAAAGAGTTTAATCCAACGTTTATCTCATGGGAATAATGATAAATAAATCCCTTATTTATCTCTTTGAAAATACTTAAGATAAATCATCATTTATCCCTATTTAGCCGAAATTTAAAGAGAATAAAACTCTTCCTTTTTTTAAAAAAAAACTTGTGCCGTCCCCCTCACTTCTTCTGGAAGCAAAATAAAATTTCTTTTATTTGCTTCCCATGTGACTCGAACGCAGGCCCAACACCCTTGCATGTGGCACCATTTCTAGAGGCCCTAAGTGATTTATTCAGGCCACTTTTCCAAGCCTGTTTATGTGTCAAATTCCTCCTATTAATTTTCTTAAGGCCACCTTGCCGTAGTTTCCTCTTTTTAAGCTTTAAAACTTGACATTTCTTTTCATTTCTAAGTTTCCAAAAATTTTCGCTCGGCTCTTTAAACTTGACATTTCCTTACATTTCCAAGTTTCCAAAAATGTTCACTTTCCTTTTTTGAATCATTTCTAAATCATTTTCCTAGTTTCCATAAATGTTCACTTTCCTCTTTTTAACTTAACATTCCTTTACATTTTCAGGACATTTCCCTACATTTCCAAGACAAGACATTTCCTTACATTTCCTTGCATTTCCTTACATTTCCATACATTTCCATACATTTCCTTACATTTCCTTACATTTCCATACATTTCCATACATTTCCTTACATTTCCTTACATTTCCATACATTTCCTTATTTTTAGAATTCACGTAACACATTCATAATTCATAAAACATGCCATTTTACTACATGGTTCCTTATGTCATGCTTCACACGGAGTTTCTTTTAAAGCCTCATTTACCTAGCTCCCCTTTTTACTTTAAAACCAATAATTTTCCAAAGCTTTTTTCTTCCATCCTAGAATTCTAAAAACCCTTAATACACTTCCAACACTGCCAAAACCTACTAACTCATGAATTAGGCACGAACGCATAACCCCTAATCTAGGATGTTACAGAAGCGTTTTAAAATTTTAAGAACAAGAGAATGGCATTATTTCAAGTGGAACTTATTAGTTAAGTGAATTTGGAAGGTTACGAGGTTTCTAGGAAGTTCCGAGTTCAAGATGGGCTATAGGAAATATTTTGTGTTTAAGCTTATTAAGGAGAGATAGTAAGTGGCATCAAGGCTTATGGAAACAGAGGAGTAAATAGCTAGCATAAAAATGAGCAATTGGTAAAGAGGATATGGCGCCACATGAAGTACCTTGAGGGAAGAGGTTCAAATCCCATAATGTGCAAATTTTCACTATTATTTTTGCACTCTTCCCCTTAGTGTCGGCCAAGCTTGTATATAAGGCAAGTTGGAATTTTTATTTTTGGCAAGATGGCTAAGGAAAATAAGAAAGGATGAAGGTGGGGAAAGAAATCAAAAAAAAAGGGGGAAAGTAAAGGGAACATGTGGCCTATTTCGTGGAAATTGTCTTGGAAAATTTAGGTGGCCAAACTTTTGGCCTTAATGTCAAAATTACTACACGGTTTTGGTATGGGAGAAGGGTAGCCGAATTTCTCCTTTGCCTTTTGATAGAATTTTGGTGCTTGTTAGGCCAAAATCTATTTTGCATTATTTTGTGTTTTCTCTAAATCTCTTCTTTTGCTTTGTGCCAAAATTACAAGCCATTAGTGAGCATATTCTCTTCTTTTCTTTCTTCTTGTTGCCGAATGTACCCAAACCATTGAGACCAAAATTTGTTCACTCATATTCTTTTGAAAACCGAAGCTTGTAAGCACTCCTTCTCCACTTTTCTTTTCTTTTCTTTTCTTTCTTTTCTTCTTCACAAAATACTTCAAATCTTTTGTTTTCTTCTTCTCTAATCCATACCACCATAGTCGAATATTATTGCTCATTTTTCCTCCATAGTCGAAACCTTCATCTCTTCTTTATCATTTTTCTCAATTGGGTTGACACTCTTTTCTTCGATTAAATCGGTAAGTGAATTCTTTTCTATGTTTATATTCTTTCATTCTAGCCGAATAGGTATTTATCACTATTCGGTTGTAAATCTCGATCTTAACTGAAATGTTGTTATCTTTCACTTCTTCATGTCTTAATCACCCTTCTTTTCGTAGTGTTCTAAGTGGGAGGCCGTGTATCGTTCTAGCCCTAAGTCAAACGGTGGAAATTGCATCCAATATTGATAAGGTAAAGAACCCTTCATGGATTATTTGAAATTGTTCTGTATTCGTTTAAGTTATTTTCAGGATGATAGTGGTTCTGACTAACCGATTATGTTTTAGGGACTAAATCACTAGATCGATCGACTTGTTGATCATACGATTATAGTGGGTCAACGAAGAGTGGTTCTTTAGGAAATCAATAAGGTGTGTAATCCCGTACCTTTCCCAATACATGGATGAAATGGTGTGTAATCTCATACCTCTTTGAATGTTACATGAAATATTTTGTGATTAGGTAGAAATACCAAAGAAAGACCAGAAACCGGCATTTGTGACCATTTAGGCGTGCGTATGTTCGTAGTAGTAACCATTTTTCGCAATGAAATAGTTTCAGTTAGAAGCAGTGACGTCTTTTTGAAAAATCACGAAAAATAGGAAAAAATTAATTAGGAAGTGAATAAGATATAAAATGAAAGCTTACTGTGTCTATTTTTATATGGAAGAAACGGAGAAGGAAAAGGAACTTTACAGTCTGTGATATTTTAATTTAAGTGAGACTGGTACTAATTGACTTCATGGTTTCCTAATCTGTCTTGGAAAAATTATATAAAATTGTACAAAGTGAATTATGAGTTATAATTTATATGTATCGATTCTTTAGTAATCCTATTTTCGATAGAAACAAGTGGGAGCAACATATGAAAAGTTTACAGTGATATATTTGAATTTTGGGAAAGAGAGGTCAGAACCATTGGACAGTGAAACAAGGGAAACTTTAAGGAATAAACTGTACTAAATGGTTAGGCCAAAAATTCTGGAAAACTTGTAGTTAGAAGATATATGAGTCTAGTTTCAGGGAAAATTTACAGATTTAGATTTCGAGATTTCTAACCCGAGTTATAGTCAATTTGGTCAGTATGACGCAGATAGACAATTTCAATTTTTATGCCCCAAATTAGTAGTTAAGTCTGGTTTGTGAAATTTACCAAAAATACCCTTAGAGGGTAAATTAACGAAATACCCTTGGGTTGCGAGATTACCGAATTATCCTTAGTGGGTAGAACTTTCGATTTATGAAAATGCCCTTATGGGCCGAATTGTAAAGTGTTAATGGGCCGAATTGTCATATTACCTTATGGGCCGACTGGACATATTGATTAATGGGCCAATCTGATATTATGGCTAGATGAGCCAATTTGATATTTTGCTAAATCGGCCAATTTGATATTATGGCTAGATGGGCCAATTTGATATTTTGGCTAAATGGGCCAATCTGATATTATGGCTAAATGGGCCAATCTGATATTTCGCTAAATGGGCCAATCTGATATTTTGCTTAATGGGCCTATTTGATAAATTGTTATAATGGGCCGTACGTTGGTAATGAATATCTAAATAAATTACTATTGTTATATTGTAAAAATTATGAATTGTTATGCATTATATACATGATTTTGCATGGGATGGGATAATATTGAAGAGAAGTTCTGGTGGCTCTGCCACATATTTTGGTGGCTCTGCGACAAATCTGTATAGTGGCAATCCCACATATATTCTGTTATTCTGGTGGCTTGTCCACATTTAAATTTGTTATAAAAGGCATAATGCCTACGATTGGTGTGTTGGCGGGGTGGGTTGACTTGATCCCCATAGGTGTGTTGGTTGGTACGGGTGGTGTGTAGCAGATGGATTATTAGGATTGGTTTGGGAATTGCATTTTATTCACACGATTAAATTGATACGTTATTTTGTAAATGGGCTGAGGCCCAAAATTTTACTAAATGAGATTTTGGCCCAGTGGACAACGGCAAGGGTGTTACACACTGAGTTCTAGTAACTCACCCCGTTTTTTTTTTTCTTATCCCTTTCAGGTAATGATCAATGATGGAAACTTAGGCCATGGATGACTCGGTGGAGGCCATACTACAAAAATGGTTTTATTTGGACTTTGGATTTCTTTTTAGTACATTTAATCACTTTACTATTTGAGTTAAGGTTGTAATAAGGCCTCTGGATTATTTTTATTTTATTTTATGTTTGACGTATTTATAATTTGATCTAGGCACTTCAAATTGAGAATTTTCTGAAAACTTAAATAAAGATTTTTCTAAAATGGATTAACAAATGGATTTCAAATTAAATAAACTTTTACAAATATTTTTAACATGGATAATTCCTCTCGAACTATTAACGATATTTTCAAAAGACTCGAATTCTCTTTCGAATTTTCAACGTCGTTTTCAAAAGTAACGGTTTTGTAAGATCATTAGTTGAAATTTATCTATTTAACAATCAAATCTTCGAGATTAGTAGTATTTTATCAAATCAAACTTGTGTTTTCTTGATTTTAACAAAGCAATATTTTAGTATGAATAAAAAGGGTTTAACATGTTTTTCTCGTGTGACATACAAAATCTGCTCGTAACGCATGGGCTGGGTTTGGAGTGTTACAAGATAATAAAAAGAAAGTTAGTATTAGTACTTTTAGTTCCTTTGGGTTCAACAATCCGGTCTTGCCTTAACTATACTACTATTCGATAGGTGCGCTTGCCTCAAATTGTTGTCATAGAATATCTTCGAGTCAGAACGAATCATATCTTCGAATCACGGACTCCAACCACCATGCCACAGCAGTGCGATGCTGCCGTGGCCGACACTGTTAGATCATACACGAGTGTGGCAACCTGAACATTGGCATAGAGAAAACGAACGACGCACAACATGACACAAAGTCAATCATCTTTAATAACCTTCATATACAATCATGTTGTCCCTTATCAAGGTCTACGAGACCTAATTCACATGCTAAAGAGGGGTCGGGAATAAATCAAACACACACAGAAGTTCTCGAACACTTAAAATTTTTTCCATGATTCAGGGGATACACGCCTGTGGAAGGAGAATGTGCAGCCTCCACAGCTGCTAGACACCTCCGTTTGTCCTTTCGTGTCCATATACTGACTATACTAGCATGGTCACTAGGCACACCCGTGTGCCATGGCCGTGTTCTACTAGGCCATATACTGACTTCCTCTCCATGGCCACCTAACACTCCCGTGTGCCATGGCCGTGTACTCTTAGCTAGCTACTGACTTGTACACCATGGCTAGCTGACACCCCAGTGTTAAGGCCGTGTACTACTAACCTACATTCTGACAATTCACCCATGGTCTTTAGGCACACCCGTGCGCCTAGACCGTGTGACATTATAGGCCATTTTGAAAGGCCAAAATGCCACCCACTTAGGGTCTAACCTACAAGCCATTTTATCAAGACATCCCATGCACATATAACCACCACAAACACACCAAAATAGTCATTCAACCCATGCATTCAATATCAATTCCAACCATGACAATTTCACTACCAAAACTTATCTCATCACAAGCATAATACATTCCATTCCAAATATCATTCCTTTTTCAATTTTACTAATTCATGCTAGCATTTTATCAACACAAAGTTACCATTCAATAATCAATTTCTCAACCCACAAACCATACCAAAAGATGCATCACATATACCAAGTTCATTCATGTTAAAACTAGCACATACCTAGCCACCTCTCATGGCTACTTACAAACTATCAAACATGATTCAATTGACCAGCCTATACATGCCACATTTTAACTATGTACATCTTTCCAAAATACCCCAAAATAGATTGCCGATAGTGTGACTGAGAAGCTGACAATCCCCTAATCCGAGCTAGCTTTATTGACACTGCAAAGCAGAGAAACAAATCACATAGTAAGCTTTATAAAGCTTAGTAAGTTCATAACATAATACATAATATCAACATGTCATCACATAGATTAATTTTACTATCACAAATATAATATCATCCACAACCAATATGTTCAATTAACTCAACCCCAACCAATTCATAGTTTCACCAACCACATAGATTCCGAGCGTACCTTAGCCAACACTTAGTTGTCAAATACTTTTGCTAATCAATAATCACGATTCATTTCAATCCACATTCGTTTTTTCCTTGATTCATTCGCACACTTAGTGCGTAAATAGTTAGCCGAAGCTTAATTAGCATAATACATTTAGTACATCCATCTCAAACCGATCTTAAATCGGCATCGCACACAGTGCCAACCACAAAGCTGAAGCTTATACTACTCCGCACACACAGTGCTGTTTATCCCAATCATGTTTTCGAATACGCACACTTAGTGCCATTTAACTCAATCTATCACATAGCATTCACTTTGTAATGATATCATACCATTTATTTCATAGCATTAAACATAGCTAAATACAGGTATTATGTCCGAACTTACCTTGGACGTTGAACTATCGATACGGTCGATTAATCGAGCACTATCTTTGCCTCGATCTCGATCCGAATTTCTTCTTTCTTGGTCTATACACATTCAAATTAAATCCATTCAATCACCAAATCATTCAATTTAATCCACATACACAAATTTAGGGCATTCTGCATAATAGCCCTCATATTTTCACATTTTAACACTTTAATCCCTAATTCACAAAATCATCAAATTCACCAAATTCCACCTAGTACAAGCTTAGCCGAATTTTACTAATATCCATACAAACCCACACATTTCATTTATTTCACATTTTAACCGTTCAATTTGCTATTTTCACAATTTATCCCTAATTAGCTAAATTTACCAAAAATTCAAAAACAACACATGTTAATCCAACACCAAGTTCTCATATTTTACTACCAACCAGCACATAGATTAAATGTTCACCAATGGCTCATCACAAAAACATCATCAATTCACAAAAATTCAACATGGGTTAGCTAGAGCACAAAGCAACGATTACGAAAGCGTAGAAATTATCAAAAACCGAGTTAAAACCACATACCAATTTGTACCTAAGCTTGCCGAAACCTCAAAGTCTCCTAGCTCTTCTTTCTTTTCTATTTTCAGCTAAGAAAGATGATATGTTCATCATCCTTTTGTTTGCTTTATTATTATTACACCTTAATAATCAATTTCCTATTTTAACCTTAACATATAAAATGTCTAAAACATATATTACAAGGTCATTTTTGACCATATCCACCCATTAACTAAATAATGGTCAAATAACAATATAAGGCATCCACAATATAAAGACATCAACACTTAGGTACTTATAATTCAGCACATAGCTTTTACTTTATTCAGTCCTTTTTCTTAATTCGACACACAAACGATCAAATTATCACACAGACTATGTCACATATCATTCACACAGAAAATATCATTAAATATTTTTACGACCTCGAATTTGTGGTCTCGAACCACTGTTCCGACTAGGGTCTAAACCGGGCTGTTACAACCAGACCCCAAAATTCTATTTAACCGACCCCCCACCCCTCCTTCTTCTCACCTACCCTCATTTCTTTTCTTTCATCCCATCCTTCAGACCACTCCCCTTCCATACTCTTCCTCTTTAATCCTTCATCTAACTCTTGAGCTACACCACATCTATGTCGAAGAAGCGGAAGGACCTAAGCACAATCTCCCTGTGCGAGACCAACCTACATAAGTTCATGCCGACCGCTTCATCCACTCGACAAGCCAAGGGTCTTTGAGACCATTTAACTTTTATTTTTATTTTCTCGTTTTCTTTAGTTTCCTACTCTTTGACTATCTTATGCTTAAATTATTTTATTTTATTTTAGTTTCTTGGTTTTAGGTTCTAAAGGCTGCTAGGGAATAACACCTCCACCACGACCACCACCCCACAACAGCCTTAGAAATCACATCCACCTAGCGAACCATCTAATAATAAGGACTTGTCAGTCCATTCATTTTTTTCTTTTAGTTTTATTTCAATTTTTACACTATTTCTCTTTATCTTTCTTGTCTTTAAATATATAATTAGTCTATTTTAAATGTGTCTTAATATTTCCTGGCAAATTCTCTCTGAGCTTCCGAATTTTTTCATCTAGCACAGAGCTCGGTAGCAGCCACCACACCTTGAAACTCCAAACCCGAGGAAACCATCTAAATTCAGGAAGTTTCACCTCTCCCTTTCTCTTAAATTTCATATATATCTTTGTACATCTTAAGTGTGGGGGGTGAATATTTATTTCGAGAAAGTGCCTAATTTTCTTCATTATTCTTAAATCCCTGAATTATGCCATGAATGGTATCTTGTCTTTAAGTAAATTTCTCATATTATGATTAGAATAAAATTTCCTTTGATTTATGATGTTTGTTGATATGTTTTGGATTAAATCATTGATAATTGTGCAACGATGATTTAAATTTTAGGAGACTAGAGAATCAAGCATGATTAGTCTATTTTCAAAAATTAAAAATTTTGTTAGGTTGTCTACCTGAATCTAATTATTTCCTTGAAGTTTGAAATTTACAAGGTTGATATTAAAAACCCATAATTCTTGTGAGATTTTGAGCCTTTTAGAGCATATAATCTTTTTCTTGCTCACTTTATTGATTATGAGTGTGTCAACATTGATTTGTTATTTTAGAACTTGCTTTGATTATACATGTCGAGACCACACCTTTGATTTGATATACAGAGATGATAAAGGTACCTAGGATTTAACCTAGTTACCCCACTAAAAGCCTACCTTCATAATTAACCCTTAGTGAACCCTTTTAATCCTAACAACCTTTTTTTATTGACTCACCCACTAATATTAACCCAAAACCCTTTGTATTTGTTATTACCATTCTTTTTGACCACCCTTATAACAAGAATTGAATTGATCAAGTGCCTAATTATTTTATTTCAATAGTTGAAATCATCTTTTATTATGTAATTTGACTTGTTCTTAAAAAAATTGAAGTATATTCACTATTAGTTTTGTGATTAGATGAGCTTATATGTTAAATTCTCATTATTGAAGAAGAAGCTTATATTAGAGTATTACTATTAGTAGTACAAGTTTTCAATTTATGTAATTATTATCAGTTCAATATCTATAGTTAGTTAATTTGTCAGGTCAATCTCGATTCTAACCCTCTAATTCAACCGTTATCCACATTTTTAACCCAAGTCCCGTTACAACCCTGTTAAAGACCTTTTGATATGTGTATCATCTCATATTATAGTGGTGGAGATTTGATTTTCATGCAAGCCTATGGGATTAACACTTCATGTTTGACTTTTGAGTGCTTAATTTTGAACCTTAAACACTTCGAGTGATTTTAGTGAATCTTTAGGGAGGATGTCAATTCTTGTTGATTTTGAATCAGGGGTAATTATTTAGATGAGGGGAAACACCTATGTTTTGTGCTACAAATGTATGACTTAGAGTGTTTGAATCTTTAGGACTCTTTGAGTTGAATTATCCATGTATGAATTATCTTTGAATTATGATGAAACATTATTGATGAATATTATGAATCGAGGAAGTTCGTTTTAATTGTGAGTTGAGAATTTTGCTTGAGAACAAGCAAAAGCTTAAGTGTGGGGGTATTTGATAAACCATAATAGTAACATATTTTAAGCCCATATTTAGCATGCTTTTGGATGATTTAAGCCTTGAATTGTGTAAATTGGTGCTCTTAATTGTTTGTTTTCATGTTTTATATTCAGTAAAGCACCGGAGGATGAAAAGAACGAGAAACGGGCCCAAAACGTAGTAAATGTGCCATAACAAGAAATCAACACGGCCTGGGCCCAATCCACACGGTCGTGCCTCATTCAATAGTCTTGAACACGGCCTAGCCACGATTCACACGGGCATGTGCCATGAGCGTGTCCCTGCCATGACAAAGAGAAATTTCACTCGGATTAGGATACTTAAGGGCGAAGAAACACATTCAGAAGCCTATATAAACACCCTAAGTATGACCTAAAAGAGGAGTACCCAGGGCTTTAGTCAGGGGGCGTCCAGCTAGGCCAAAGAGGGCAGATTTGTGGGGATTTACTCGAAGTTAGGCAGTTGATTCATCTCAAGAAGCCAGAATCATATTCAAGACGGAGGATCTCTCCTTCAATTCCTTCAGGGGGTTTTAGGGATTTCTTATGTTTTGTTTTATCTTTTCTTCTGAGATGTTTTCTTTTATTATTATAAACTGAACCCTCAGATACCTAAGGGGGATGAAACCTAAGAAGAATCTTGTTATCGTTTGCTGAACTATATGATAAATATTTGACTTGTTCTTAATTATGTGTTCTTAATTCTTGTGTTGATATTTCCGGGATATTAATTCAAGTGAGATGTGCTTAGATGGAGGAGCAAAAGTCCCTGCCTAAGAGTAGATCTAGCATAGTTAAGCAGAGTTTCTCGTGCGCCTAGAGATAGGGTGATGAAAATCTGTCGGATTAGGGTCAAACCTAATATGGGAGTCAATAGATCGAGTTAATGCAATTCTAGGGGTTTTAATTAGAAAGAGATTTCAATTAATCAACCTAGGGTTAGACGTTAGTCGCCTCGAGACAGGGATTAATATACATTAGGGAATCCTACGAATCAAGTCAAATGAATAAATCATCTGGTTCAGAGTTAGATTACAAGTGAAGTCTAGGTGGATTCTTGCTCGGGTATTGTCTTAGTCAATTGGTTTTCTCTCTCAAGTATTTTCCCCAAATTTTATTCTTCTTTATCTTAGAGTTTTTAGCTTAGTAGTTAGTTAATTTAGACTAAACAAAAAATTCCTTTTATTTTTGGCTAGATAATAAAAAGAAAGTTAGTATTAGTACTTTTAGTTCCTTTGGGTTCGACAACCCGGTCTTGCCTTAACTATACTACTGTTCGATAGGTGCGTTAGCCTCAAATCGTTGTCATAGTTAGTTTCCAGGTTCGATCATTCTTTATATAAATTTTAAGACTTTGACAGCGCATAAAACAACGATCAACTATAAAGCACAAAGAAATAGAAAAAGTAAGCTTTATAGCTTAGTAAGTTCGTATAGCATCAACTTACCAAATGTGTACAATTTAAACAAGTAAAACATAATATACAAATCACATATGAAATCATCATCCTATCACAATTTCATTCACAAGATTAATTATCACTTTCATAATCTTCTATTTCAACGCTTATATGATTCACGTACATACCTGAAGCACTCCGTATCAACTCATAATCATCCACATTTTTGACATACCCATTAAACCATTCAAAATATTTTTGGATACTCGGGAAACCCGCACACATAGTGCCAAATAATAGCCAAAGCCGTATTAACCTTGGACACTAAATGCCAATATATATATATATATATAGATTTATATAGCCGAAGCTACCTCGATCTCGCACACTAAGTGCAATTATATAGCCGAAGCTATCTTGATTTCGCACACTTAGTGCCCATAATTTGCCGAATCATCGTTAAACACGACTATAGTCTCGTATACAAAATTTATGCAATATCAAAGCATTTAAAGCATAATTATAACAATTCTCATTACATACAAAATTACCTTGGATATTTAAACGACGAAATAGGTCGATTAGTCAATAACTTTAGTTTCCTCCCGATCTAGATCCGAATTTCACTTTTCTTGATCTATATGCAATCAAAATCAGCTTATTTAATCATCTCTCTATTCAATTTAGTCCAAAACACTCAATAAGTCAAATTTACATTTTTGCCCCTAACATTTCAACATTTTTACAGTTTAGTCCTTATTTCATAAAAATACAAATTCATGCAATTTAGCCACAACCCATGCTAGCTGAATTACAAATATACCCCTAGCAGCCCATATTTTTCATTTATTTCACATTTTAACCACAGTTTCCACATTTCACAATTTAATCCCTAATTTGCATTTTCACTAAAAATCACTTAACAAAACTTGTATATCTGTCATCAAACAATCATAATCTATCATTAAACATCAAAATACTCATGTATTCATCAATAGCAACATCTAAAATCTTTAACAATTTTGCAAAATAGTCCCTGGGGTAGCTAGACCTAGTTGCAACGATATCAAAAACATAGAAATCATTAAAAACGGGACAAAAATGAACTTACAATTTTGCTTACAAGTGCTGAATGCTTCAAACCCCAAAATGGTTTCTCCTAACTTCAAATTTTGGCAATTGAGAGGAAGATGGACAAAATTTTGATTTTGGTTTTACTTATTTTAGTTCATTTAATAATTTACAAATATAACCTTTAATAAAATGCACTAATGATGTCCATAAATGTCCATTACCATTAGTAATGGTCTAATTTCCACATAAGGACTTCCACTTTAAGGTTCTATAGCTATTAGATACTTTTAGCTAATATAACTTCACTTTTATACTTTACACGATTTAGTCCTTTTTATCACATTGACCATTCAAGCGATAAAATTTCTTAACGAAATTTTTACACCAACATAATATCATACAGTAGATATTAAAATAATAATAGAATAATTATTTTGACATCAGATTTCTGGTCCCAAAACCATTGTTCCAATTTGACTAAAAACGGGTTGTTACAACTCTCCTCCCCTTAGGGATTTTTGTCCCCAAAAATCTTACCAGTGAATAGGTTAGGGCACTGTTTTCTCATAGCTTCCTCGGGTTCCCACATGGCTTCTTCAACACCGTGTCGTTGCAAAAAAACTTCACCAAAGCTATTCATTTATTTCTGAACTCTTTAATCTCTCGAGCCAAAATTCTGATCGGTTCTTCGTTGTATGTCATATCGGGTTGAATTTCAATCTCTGTCAGAAAAATTACATGTAAAGGATCCGATCTATATCGACGTAACATTGACACATGAAACACATTGTGGATTTTCTCTAACTCAGTCGGTAAAGCTAGCTAGTAAGCCACTGGACCTATTCTTTCAATGATCTCATACGGCCCGTTAAAATACGAACTCAACTTGCCTTTGCGACCAAATCTAAGTATTTTCTTCGACGGAGATACTTTTAGAAATACTTTATCACCGATCTAAAATTTAATGTCTTTTTGTTTCAAATCTGCATAAGATTTCTGTCAATCTGAAGCTGCTTTTAGACTATCATGAATTACTTTCACTTTTTCTTCCGTCTTTCGGATCAAATCAACCCCGTGAATTTTTTTCTTCCTCAACTCAGTCCAGTACAACGGAGTTCGGCATTTTCGACCATACAAAGCTTCATACGGTGCCATCTTTATACTCGATTAAAAGCTATTGCTACACAAATACAACCAGTGTCAAATATTTCTTCTAATTGCCTTCGAACTCTAAAACATAACATTGGAGCATATCTTCGAGAACCTGAATTACTCTATCAGACTGTCCGTCAGTTTACAGATGTAAAACTGTACTAAAATTCAACTTCATACCCAGAGCTTCTTGCAATTTCTTCCAAAATTGCGATGTAAACCTCAGATCTCTATCCGAAATAATCGAAATTGGAAAGACGTACAATCTAACGATCTCAACAAAGTACAATTCAACTAATCTATCTAGTGAATAGTCTATACGTACTGGTATAAAATGCGCCAATTTCGTCAATCTATCAACTACAACCCAAACAACATCTTTCTTTTCCGGAGTCAGGGGTAACCCCGATACGAAATCCCTCGTAACTCTGTCTCATTTCCACTCTGGTATCAATACAGGCTAAAGCAAGTCCGAAGGCATTTGATGCTCGGCTGTCACTTGCTGACAAATCAAACACCTCGATAGAAATTCTGAAATATCTCGTTTCATGCCTGACCACCAATATAACTATTTCAGATCATTGTACATTTTAGTACTTCCTAAGTGAACAGATAAACAACCACTGTGTGCTTCGTGCAAAATTTTCTAAATGAGCTCAGAATTCTTTGGTACACAAATTCTATTTTGGAACATTAAACAATCATCAGCTCTGATTTGATAAATCTGAATCACTAGTTGACTCACATTGTATTCTTTTAGCTTGCAACTCGGTATCACACTTTTGAGCTTCATAATTTGTTGAAGAGAAACTGATTTAGCTTTTAATTCAGTTATTACCGAACCATCATCAGACAAGGTCAATATCGTATTCATTGCTCTCAAAGCAAATAGAGATTTTATACTTAAAGCATCTGCAACCATATTTTCTTTCCCCAGACGATAATCAATTACTAACTCATAATCTTTAATAGCTCGAACCACCTCTGTTGTCACAAATTCAGATCTGTCTGAGTCATAATATACTTTAAGCTTTTATGATCGGTAAAGATGTGACATTTTTCACCGTACAAATGATGTCGCTAAATTTTCAATGCGAAAACAATAACAACCAACTCTAAATCATGCATCAGATAGTTCTTTTCATGCAATTTCAACTGTCAGGAGGCATAAGCTACTTTTCCCTCTTGCATCAACACGCAACCCAAACCATTCAATGACGAATTGCTATAAATCACGAATTCTTTACCCGGCTTAGTTTGAACCGACACTGATGCCTCAGTTAACAATGCTTTCAACTGATCGAAACTCTATTGACATTTTTCAAACCACTCGAATTTCACATCTTTTTGTAGCAATCTGGTCATAGGTGTAGCAATCATCGAGAACCCTTTAACAAAACGTCCATAATAACCGCTTCTAACTTCGGATACATTCCTTGGTGGTTTCCAATCAACAACAGCTGAAATCTTGCTCAAATCAACTCTAATACCTTCCGCTGAAACAATGTGCCCCATAAATCCGACTTCTCGAAGCAAAAATTCACATTTGCTGAATTTAGCAGATAGTTGCTTATCTCTCAAAGTTTGAAGCACAATCCTCAAATGCTCAACATGCTCAGATTCATCTCATGAATAGATCAGAATGTCGTCAATGAACACAACAACAAATCTGTCTAAATACGGCTTAAAAATTTGATTCATCATTAGTCAATCCGAAAGGCATAACAAGGAATTCATACTGTTCGTACCTCGTTCTGAATGCAGTTTTTGGCACATCTTAATCTTTTACTCGCAACTGATAATAGCCAGATCTCAAATCAATCTTCGAAAACACTGTTGCCCCTTTCAACTGATCAAACAAATCATCTATTCTCGGCAACAGATATTTGTTCTTAATTGTAACCTTATTGAGCTGTCGATAGTCAATACACATTTTCATTGACCCGTCTTTCTTCTTTAAAAACAATACTGGCGCACCCCAGGGCGAAAAACTAGGTCGTACAAAACCTTTATCTGCTAACTCTTGCAAATGAGATTTCAACACTTTCAATTCTATCGGAGCCATTCTGTACAGAGCTATTGATATCGGTGAAGTTCTCGATACCAATTCAATAGCAAATTCAACCTCTCTGATCGGTGGTAAGCCAGGCAACTCTTCTGGTAACACATCCGGAAACTCACATACTATCAGTACTGATTTAATATTCAATTCAGACAATTTTGTATCTAGTATATAAGCAAGATAAGCTTCACAACCCTTTCTCACATATATTTGAGCTGACATGGACGAAATCACAACAGGCAATCCACTAGGCTCATTTGATTCAATTCAAAGGATTTCACTATTTTGACATTTCAATTCAATAGTCTTTTGTCTACAATTTACAACGGCATCATGCAAGGTCAACCAATCCATACCCAGAATTACATCAAACACATCAAAAGGTAGTAGCATCAAGTGAGCCAGAAAACAGTAACCCCGAGTCACTAAAGGGCAGTTCTTGCAAACTTTATAAACTAGAACATACTTGCCTAAGAGGTTCGATACTTCAATCACAAACTCAATAAATTCAATAAGAAAATTCTTACTAAACACTAAATTCATACAAATATACGAATAGGTTGATTCAGGATCAATCAATGCAATCACATTAGTGTCATAAAGAGAGAATGTACCAATGATAACATCGGGTGACGATGCTTCTTCGCGAGCGCGAATAGCGTAAGCTCTAGTAGGTTCTCTAGCCTCGGATCTGATAGTAGAGTCTTTTGTCGTACCTCTACTATTGGTCACATTACCAGCATTTCTTGGTGGCCTTTTTCTAGTGGCTGTGTTACTCTGTCTTGCATTTTGATAGTTATCTTTCACAATTAGCTCAGGACAATCCCAAATAAAATGATCTCATGCACCACAGTTGTAACAAACTCTATTGTTGTATTTCACCCAACATTCCCCAAAATGCCATCTTCCACACTGTTAACACTCGGGTTTATTGTTTCTCACACTGCCAACGCTCGAGACTAAAGTAACTTGAGCTTTAGGACTCATGTATTGATTTCCACGATCTTTATTCTGATATCCCACTGAAACATTGGATCGACTAAACGAATCTCATGATTTCTTAGATGGAGACTGATATGGATTATTCATCGGTCTTTTTCTCGAGTCTCTAGCCTCTGAATCTACTGTTCTATTCTCTTTGCTAAGCTCCTCGGCTTTGCAAGCTCTATCAACCAGAACAACAAATTCTTTCAATTCTAGGATTCCAACTAGAAGTTTAATATCCTCGTTCAAACCATCAACGAACCGTTTACACATGATTTCTATGGTAGAAACATACTCTTGAGTATACTTGCTCAACCGTATGAATTCTCTTTCATATTCAGTTATAGTCATACGACCCTATTTCAATTCTAAAAATTCTTTGTGCTTTTGATCAACGATTCTCTAACTGATGTATTTCTTTCTGAACTCAGTTTGAAAGAAATCCCAAGTAACTCTTTATCTTGGCACCACGGATGTCAAAGTATTCCACCATTGATACGCAGTGTCGCTCAGAAGTGATACAACACATTTTAAACACTCAGCTGGTCTACTCGACAATTCATCAAATATCAGGTCACTAGAGATCATCATCAACGGTAGCTCTGAACTCTTTAGCCCCATGTTTTCTTATCTCTGGCGGCTTATTCAATCTTTGAAGTTTCACAACTTGAGGAGCTACGAGAACAGGTTGAGGATTAGGTGGGGGTGGAGTTTGTTGAACAACCGGATTGGTTCTAACAAATTGCATGAACCTGTAACACCTCTAACCCATATCCTTCGCCGGATTAGGGTTATGAGGCATTACCGAACAAAACACAGCTTATAACATACATGTATTTCTTTTTATGTTTCATAAACGACTACTTTAATACACTTGCCCTATTCAAATTTCAAAGCTTAATAAACCTAGCTATTCATTTATTTCTCAACTCTTTAATCTCTAGAGCTAGAAGTTTTATCGGTTCTTCATTATATGTCATATCAAGTTGAATTTTGATCTCTGACGGAGAAATCACATGTGATGGATTAGATCTATATCGGCACAACATCGATACATGAAACACATTGTGAATCTTTTCTAATTCTAACGGTAATGCTAGCTGATATGCCACTGATCCTATTCTTTCAATGATCTCATACGGCCAAATGAAATGCGGACTCAGCTTGCCTTTGCGACCAAATTTAAGTATTTTGTTCCACGTATATACTTTCAGAAACACTTTATCATCGATCTGAAATTCAATGTCTTTTCGTTTCAAATTTGAGGACGGTTTCTGTCGATCTGAAGCTGTTTTCAGACTATCACGAATTACTTTCACTTTCTCCTCGGCTTCTCTAACCAAATCAACCTCGTGAATCTTTTTGTAACACCCCAAACCCGGCCTAGAAGTTAGGCCCGAATCTGGCATGTCACATTGATATGTTTTTCTAAAACCATGTTTTCATTGAAAATCCTTCTTAAAGAAAGCTTAAGTAAAATCCCAGTTACGTTAGCTTATTTTTAAAATGTGGTACATTAAGAAAAAGAATTATTATTTTTATTTTGAAAATATCTTTTTAATTGCGGAAGCTAATTTTGAGAGTAATTGATTTACGAAAAAGATTCGCGAAACTATTCTGAAAATGTAGCGAAAACATAGTGTTGTTTTAAAAACTATTAGCATGAAAACTGTGATTTACATCTAATGGATATAATCCAAACATAAATAAAAATCCAAAGTTAAAATCCAGAAACTTAAAGAGGCCTTATTACAACCCAAATCAAAATACTTGAATGTAAGCAATCATAACGGAAAACATAAGCAGTGTGTGGCCTTCTCTGAATCCCTCGTAACACTAATCTGTTTGAGGCTGGGGATTACCTGCATAGTTAAAAATAGGGTGAGTTTGCGAAAACTCGGTGTGTAATCCCCTTACTAGAGTAACAGTCAGTATACAAAAACAGAAACCGAAACAGTTAGGGCCCAAGCCCTTTAACAGTAACAGGACAGTCCAATTCAAAACATACGTAGGCCAAAGCCCACTACAATATCATTTGGGTCACAGCCCATAACAGAACCAATTGTGCCTAGCCCAAACCAATAACATAACAAGTGGGCCTAAGCCTAGTACAGTGACAGATCTCATAAACAGATATGCAACAGTATGAGGATGCATTCCACCCCGATCCAGCCAACACACCACCCGTACCAACCCTACACTTACGTGGGGATAAAATCGACCCACCCAGCCAACACACCAATGTTAGCACTGGTTGCGGCACTAAGCGAAATCGTAGCAAAGCTACTAGAATATATATATGCGGCTCTAAGCCTTTAATAGCAGTATTATAATTGGCACAAAGCCATCAGTAACTGTATTATGTTTGGCACATAGCCATCAGTGATGGTAATATAATCGGCACACAGCCTTGGGTAAATATGATCGACACAGTCATTGATATATATGTTAGGCACATAGCCGTGGGTAAATATGATTAGCACAAAGCCATAATCAAGATGGCACAAAGCCATATTTAGGTTGGCACAGAGCCATAATCAGATTACGCGG
Source organism: Gossypium bickii (assembly GCA_025503065.1). NCBI lineage: Eukaryota > Viridiplantae > Streptophyta > Magnoliopsida > Malvales > Malvaceae > Gossypium > Gossypium bickii. The sequence goes on along the minus strand of CP106720.1, from coordinate 60,111,630 downwards.
CTTTAAACCGACCGTCTGTCCACAGTCGTCTTGGGCGACCCGTACAACCTTAACAAATCAATACTGGATCCACAATTGTCATGTGACCAGTGCGACCCTATCAGAACTTCCTCTGTATCAATGTCGCATCCCCATGCAATATGTCGTGTATGTCATGTTCAATCATTACACGTTATGCAAAATGCCCATGCTCAGTAACATTTATTTAGACATATCTTAACAGCAAATCAGTCGCACGACCACAGTCAAGTCAATTAAAACGCAATCATACAATCGCAGTCCAAATCAGTCAAATTCATAGTCTAAGCCAGTCATTTACCCACAAGGGCAAAATTGTCATTTTACCCTATAAAGGTATTTTGATAATTCTACCCTACAGGGGTATTTTAGTAATTTTGTAAATTGGGGCTATTTTAGTAATTTTGCAAACCGAGGGTATTTTGATAAATTCACAAATTAGGGGTATTTCGATAATTTCACAAACCGAGGGATTTCAGAAATTTTGCAAACCGAGGTATTTCAGTAATTTTACAAACTGGGGGTATTTCGATAATTTCGCAAACACGTGGTATTTTGGTAATTTTGCAAATGAGGGTATTTCGATAATTTTGCAAATTGAGGTATTTAGGTAATTTTATAATTCGGGGGTATTGCGATAATTTCACAAACCGAGGGTATTTCACTAATTTCACAAATCAAGGGTATTTTAGAAATTTCATAAATCGAGGGTATTTTGGTAATTTCACAAATTAAGGGTATTTCAATAATTTTACAAATCGAGGGTATTTTGGTAATTTCACTAATCGAGGGTATTTCGATAATTTCCCAAATTGAGGGTATTTTGGTAATTTAACAAATTAATCATATTTTGGTAATTTCACAAATCGAGGGTATTTCGATAATTTCCAAAATAGAGGGTATTTCCGTAATTTTACAACCCCGGGGCATTTCGATAATTTCACAAATCGAGGGTATTTGGCACCCAACAGAAGGTCCACTGTCGCCTCGAAGGGCTTAAGCAACCTAAACAGTCATAACGGTGTAAATGGGCCTAAGGCCCATTACTCGGCCCAAGTGGGTCCACACGCTCGTGTGGCCCAATTAGTCCAGAAATACACTCGGCTAAACAAACAACACAGTTCAAACCAATAGAAACCATATAACATGCATTTTATCCTTGTGGAGCCCACCAGCCCAGTGGGTCCACATGGCCTATTGCCCAAAAACGACCCTAGCCATGTGGATTACTCGGCTCAGTCTAACATTTACCATAAAATCCAAATTTAATCCGTGTAGGGCCCATAGGCCCATTGAGACCACACGGCCCATTTCGACCCAACGCGGCCCAAGACGAGCTAAGCCCATGAAAACGCTCATGGTGGCCTCAAGCATCTTACGCCCATATTCGTGGGCTCGATCCACCATACGTGCGATCACACGCTCGTGTGGCATCATTCACCGGTATTTTAGCTTTTCGGTATTTTGTCGATCTACGATCAGATGGAGTGTGGTTACACACACTCTATCAGCTTTCTCGGTAGCTATCGAATACAGGGTACTGTTACACACCTTTGGCTTAGCATTCGACTATCAGGTACAGGGTAAAATACACACCTCTTTTCGAAACTAGCTAAGATCCACATTCTCCGAATCCTTGACTGAACACTAATCGGTTTGTTGCCCTTGATTCCCAACTAGAATCAACTACATGATCCTTATCGACTAGCTGCAATACAACCACAATCTTACAATCACGAACACCATTTGAACAGTTAAATCCCGAAGAGAAATGCTTACCCAAACGTGTAGTCCAGATGTGGAGAGGAGGCAATCGGCCAAACCTAGACACACCCTTGGTTGATCGAAGAGTCGACGACTTGTCAGGAACTTTTGAAGAACCGCAATAGAACAACAAATGAGAGTAATCGGCTAGCCCCGTAAAACTAGATTGAAGGAGAGAATGAGAAGATTTGGTTTGAGCAATATCAGAAAAGGCACTTGAAGAAAGTTGAAAGAATAAAGATAAGAGTAGGAAGAGGAGGTGAGAATCGGCAAAGCAAAAAAAGAGATGGGCAAAGAATAAGCACTCAACATTACCAGAAGCGACAGAAAAGAAAATGCACGAAAGGTCTGTTTCCCTAACAAGTTTGGCAACACTAGAAAATAGGAGAGAAAGGAAACAAAAACAAAGGGAAACTCGAGAATGACCCCCAAAGAATTCGGAACAACCCAAAGAGATATACAGAAATGCTCCCAAAATGCCAAATGCCCATTACTAAGGACCCCTTAGCCGAATTTACATCCCCCAACATCCCCATTCGGCCACAACTCCTCCCCCTTTTCAAATTCCTTAAAGATCTCCATAAATCCCTACTTGATTTGCTGCATAACCTTCTCCCAACAACTCAAGACATTTCAAACATCCCAACACAGAGTTCAAATCCAACACAAACTCTTGCCCGCGCATGAGCAAATTCAATAATCCCTTTTTGCATGCAGTGAGACTTGAACCTCTGTCGTCCTTGCCACACCTGTAACGCCACAGCCACTCCACCACAGGCTCTCTTTGTGCCGCTTTTTAATCACAAATGCTTATAAGGCATAATACTAGGAGTCAAGGTCCCCTAATGCTAAAAATAAAAATTTTCCAAATGACATGGCTTGAACCCAATACTTCATAGAAGCCCCTTAACCTTCCAAAATCACTCACCTAATAGGTCCAACTTGCATTAGTGCCGTTCTCTTATTCTCAAAAATTTTAAATGCTCCCATGCCCAAGGCCCAATAGGCCCAATTCTACTAGGCCCAAATTTAAGGTGCTACAATTCTACCCCCTTAAAGAAATTTCATCCTCGAAAATTCTAACTATCGAATAACCGCACAACACAAGTTACACTACTACGCTTTTGCTGCGCACTTTAATCCTAATAACACTAATACACTTTTAACTTCATCTTGAAACCTCTTAAACACAACCAAACATCTAATCATAGATGCAAACATATATTTATCACACATGCACACAATTTCTATATTCAAACATCACATCCAAACAAAACACACCTGACATAAAAGGGGCTGTGCAATCCCAAACCCGATGCTCCTTAGTCCCGCATCTAAGACAGGCTCCTGACTTCCTCCAGCATTCACTCGAATGGCGCCCTTTTAATGCTCGCAAGCCAGAACGTTTGGACACATCTAAACGCGTTACACAAAACGAGGCTACTACTTCAGAAGACTGTGATCCCTCTTCCTGCTGCACTCCGATCACCTAGCCTGAAGTGTTTCACCATATGCCTTAACTCCTACCTCAAACACTTCTTCCAGCACTTCCCTTACCAACCGGGTCAGTGCCTCCGTACCAAGCTTCGGGTTACCGCTACCTGAAGTTGACGGACTTACCTCAACTACTGTCTCCTGAACCATCTTATGTTTCGGAGAGATGGACGACTCCTCGCGACCTTGCTTGCCTTCTGAATCCAACACAGTACTGTTGCTAGCTAAAAAAAAAAACAATCTGATTTCCAGAACATACACTGAATAAATACAAAATCTAATTTTAAATGCTGTCTAATAGAAAACATATGGATTCGGCGCCGGAGACTCGGTGAACCACACTTCTAGAAAAATAGTCAATACAATATTTCAAAAAATTTCAACTCTTTTCAAACCTTTTTGAAACAATTCTCTTGGAAATTCAATTTTAAAGACCCAATCCACAGTCGAGTTTTTGCAACTAGGCTCTGATACCACTAAATGTAACATCCAAATCCGGCCCAGAAGTTATGCCCGAATCTGGCGTGTCACATTGAAGTGTTTTTCAAAAACCATGTTTTCATTGAAAACCCTTCTTAAAGAAAGATTAAGTAAAATCCCAGTTACGTTAGTTTATTTTTAAAACGTGGTACATTAAGAAAAAAATATTATTTTTATTCCGAAAATATCTTTTTAATTGCGGAAGCTAATATTGAGAGTAATCGATTTACAAAAAAGATTAAGTCGCGAAACTATTCCGAAAATGTAGCGAAAACATAGTGTTGTTTTAAAAAATATTAGCATTTTGAAAACCGTGATGTACTTCTAACGGATATAATTCAAACATAAATAAAAACCCAAAGTTAAAATCTAGAAACTTAAAGAGGCCATATTACAACCCAAATCAAAATACTTGAATGTAAGCAATCAAAACAGAAAATATAAGCAGTGCGTGGCCTTCTCCGATTCCCTTGCAGCACCGATCTGTCTAAGGCTGAGGATTACTTGCATAGTTAAAAACGGGGTGAGTTTGCGAAAACTTAGTGTGCAATCTACTTACTAGAGTACCAACCAGTATAAGAAAATAGAAACTGAAACTGAAATAGTTTGGGCCAAAGCCCTTTAACAGTAACACGACAGTCCAGTTCAAAACATACGTGGGCCAAAGCCCACTACAATATCATTTGGGTCACAGCCCATAACAGAACCAATTGGGCCTAGCCCAAACCAATAACAGAACAAGTGGGCCTAAGCCTAGTACAGTGACAGATCTCATAAATAGATATGCAACAGTATGAGGATGCGTCCCACCCCGATCCAGTCAACACACCACCCATACCAACCCTACACTTACATGGGGATAAAATCGACCCACCCGACCAGCACACCAATGTTAGCACTGGTTGCGGCACTAACCGAAATCATAGCGAAGCTGCTAGAATATATATATGCAGCTTTAAGCCTTCAGTAGCGGTATTATAATTGGCACAAAGCCATCAATAACTGTATTATGTTTGGCACATAGCCATCAGCGACGGTAATTTAATTGGCACACAACCTTGAGTAAATATGATCGACACAGAGTCATCGATATAAATGTTAGGCACATAGCCATGGGTAAATATGATTGGCACAAAGCCATAATCAAGATGGCACAGAGCCATATTTAGATTGGCACAGAGCCATAATCAGATTGCGCGACTTTAAGCCGTACGTCGTTCCACAATAGTATCGGGTGACCCGTGCGACCTTAACAGATCAATATTGGATCCACAGTCGTCATGTGACCCATGCGACCCTATCAGAACTTCTTTCGTATCAAAGTCCCAACCTCATGCAATATGTAGTGTATGTCATTCTCAATCATTTCACAAATTGAGGGCATTTGCAACCTAATAGAAGGTCCATCGTCGCCTCGAGCGACTGAAGTAACCTAAACAGTTAAAATGATGTAAATAGGCCTAAGGCCCATTACTCGGCCCAAGTGGGCCCACATGCTCGTGTGGCCCAATTAGCCCAGAAATAGCCTCGGCTATACAAACAACACAGTTCAAACCAATAGAAACCATATAACATTCATTTTATCCTTGTGGAGCCCATCAGCCCAGTGGGCCCACATGGCCCATTGCCCAAAAACAACCCTAGCCATGTGGACTACACGTCTCATTCTAACATTTACCATATATCCAAATTTAATCTGTATGGGGCCCACAGGCCTATTGGGCCCACACGGTCTATTTTGGCCCCAACGCGGCCCAAGACGAGCTAAGCCCATGAGAACTCTCATGGTGGCCTCAACCATCTTACACCTATATTCGTGGGCTCGGTCCACTATACGTGCGATCACAGGCTCATGTGGCATCATCCGCCGGTATTTCAGCTTTTTGGTATTTTGTCGATCTACGATCAGAAGGAGTATGGTTACACACACTCTATCGGCTTTCTCGCCAGCTATCGAATACAGGGTACTATTACACACCTTTGGCTTATCAACCGACTATCAGGTACAGGGTAAAATACACACTTCTTTGCGAAACTAGCTAAGATCCACGTTCTCTGAATCCTTGACTGAACACTAATCGGTTCGTTGCCCTTGATTCCTAACTAGAATCAACTACACGATCCTTATTGACTAGCTGCAATACAACCACAATCTTATAATCACCAACACCATTTGAACAGTTAAATCCCGAAGAGAAACGCTTACCGAAACGTGTAGTCTAGATGTAGAGAGGAGGCGATTGGCCTAACCTAGACACACCCTTGGTTGATCGAAGAGTCAACAACTTGTCAGGAACTTTTGAAAAACCGCAATAGAACATCAAAAGAGAGTAATCGGCTAGCCCCGTAAAACTTGATTGAGGGAGAGAAAAAGAAGATTCGGTTTGAGCAATATCAGAAAAGGCACTTGAAGAAAGTTGAAAGAATAAAGATAAGAGTAGGAAGGGGAGGTGAGAATCAGCAAAGCAGAAAAAAGAGATGGTCAAAGAATAAGCACTCAACATTACCAGAAGAGATAGAAAAGAAATTGTACGAAAGGTCTGTCTCCCAAATAGGTTTAGCAACACTGGAAAATAGAAGAGAAAGGAAAAAAAACAAAAGAAAATCCAAGAATGATCTCCAAAGAATTTGGCACCTCCCAAAGTGATATACAGAAATACTCCCAAAATGCCAAATGCCCATTACTAAGGCCCCTTTAGCCGAATTTGCATCCCCCAACATCCCCATTCGGCCACAACTCCTCCCCCTTTTCAAATTCCTTAAACATCTCCATAAATCCCTCCTTGATTTGCTGCATAATCTTCTCCCAACAACTCAAGACCATTTCAAACTTCCCAACAAAGAGTTCAAATCCAACACAAACTCTTGCCCACTCATGAGAAAAATAAATAATCCCTTTTTGCATGCAGTGAGACTTGAACCTCTGTCCTCCTTGCCACACCTTTGACGCCACAGCCACTCCACTATAGGCTCTCTTTGTGCCTCTTTTTAATCAAAAATACTTATAAGGCTTAATACCAGAAGTTAGGGTCCCCTAATGCTAAAATTAAAAATTTTCCAAATGACATAGCTTGAACCCAAGACTTCATAGAAGCCCCCTAACCTTCCAAAATCACTCACCTAATAGATCCAACTTGCATTAGTGTCATTCTCTTGTTCTCAAAAGTTTTAAACGCTCCCATGCCCAAGGCCCAATAGGCCCAATTCTACTAGGCCCAGATTTATGGTGTTCCACTTTTCCTCACTCAACTCGGTCCAATATAACAGAGTTCAGCATTTGCGACCATACAAAGCTTCATATGGTGCCATCTTTATACTCGATTGAAAGTTGTTGTTATACGCGAATTCAACCAGCGATAAATATTTCTCCCAGTTGCCTTCAAACTCTAAAACACAACATCGAAGCATATCTTCGAGAACCTCAATTACTCGCTCAGATTGACCGTCAGTTTGCGGATGAATAGCTGTACTAAAATTCAACTTTATACCCAGAGCTTCTTGTGATTTCTTCCAAAATCGCGATGTAAATCTCGGATATCTATCCGAAATATTCGAAACTGGCACCCTGTGCAATCTAACAATCTATGAAATATACAACTTAGCCAATTTGTCAAGTGAATAGTTAGTACGTATTCATTAGTTGATCAATGACAACCCAAATACATCTTTCCTTTTCGGAGACAAAGGCAATTCCGATACGAAATCCATCGTAACTTTGTCCCATTTCTACTCTGGTATCATTACAAGCTGTAGTAATCCTGAAGGCACTTGATGTTCAGCTTTAACTTGCTGACATACTAAACATCTCGCTACAAATTCAGAAATGCCTCGTTCATGCCTGACCACCAATACAATTGTTTCAAATCATTGTACATTTTAGTACTCCCTGGGTGAACAAATAAACAACCACTATTTGCTGCATGTAGAATTTTCTGAATGAGCTCGAAATTCTTTGGTACGCAGATTGTTTTGGAACATTAAGCAATCATCGACTCCAATCTGATAGTCTGAATCACTAATCGACTCACATTGCAACTCTTTTGGCTTGTAACTCGCTATCACACTTTTGAGCTTCGCAAATTTGTTGAAGATTGGCTTTCAACTCAGCTAATATCAAACCATCGTTAGACAAATTTAGTCTCGTATTCATTTCTTTTAAAGCAAAAAGAGATTTTCTACTCAAAAGCATCTACAACTACATTTGCTTTCCTCGGATGATAATCGATTACTAACTCATGGTCGTTTAATAGCTAGAGCCATCTTTGTTGTTGCAAGTTCAGACCTTTCTGAGTCATAATATGTTTTAAGCTTTTACGATGGGTAAAGATATGGCATTTTTACCTTAAAAATGATGTCTCCAAATTTTTAATACCAATACAATAGTGGCCAATTCTAGATCAAGCATCGGATAATTCTTTTCATGGGGTTTCAATTGTCTGGAGGCATAAGCTATAACTCTTCCTTCTTGTATCAACACGCAACCCAAACCATTTAATGACGCGTCACTATAAATCACAAACTCTTTAACCTACTCAGGTTGAACCAACACTGGTGCCTCAGTTAGCAATGCTTTCAACTGATCGAAACTCTGTTGACATTTTTCAAACCACTCAAATTTTACATCTTTCTGTAGCAATCTGGTCATCGATGTAGCAATCATTGAGAACCCTTTTACAAAACTTTGATAGTAGCCAGCTAACCCTAGAAAACTTCTGACTTCGGATACATTTCTCTGTGGTTTTCAGTCAATAACTACTGAAATCTTGCTCGGATCAACTCTAATACCTTCCGCTGAAACAATGTGCCCCACAAATCCGACTTCTCTGAGCTAAAACTCACATTTGCTAAATTTAGCTAACAATTGCTTATCTCTCAAAGTTTGAAGCACAATTTTCAAATGTTCGGCATGTTCAGACTCATCTCGTGAAAAGATCAGAATGTCGTCAATGAACAGAACAATGAATCTGTCTATATACGGTCCAAATATCTGATTCATCAAATCCATAAAACTGCAGGAGCATTAGTTAATCTGAAAGGCATAACAAGGAATTCATAATGTTTGTACCTCATTTTGAATGCAGTTTTTAACACATCTGAGTCTTTAACTTGCAACTGATAATAATCTGATCTCAAATCAATTTTTGAAAACACTGTTGCTCCTTTTAGTTGATCAAACAAATTGTCTATTTTCTGCAATGGATACTTTTTCTTTATCGTAACCTTGTTAAGCTGTCGATAATCAATGCACATTCTCATCGACCCATCTTTCTTCTTTACAAACAATACTGGCACACCCCAGGGTGAAAAACTAGGTCACGCAAAGCCTCTATCTGTTAATTGTTGCAACTGAGATTTCAATTCTTTCAATTCTGTTGGAGCTATCGATATCGGTGAAGTTCCTAGTACTAACTAAATTGCAAATTCAACTTTTCTGATTGGTGGTAACCCAGGCTACTCTTCTGGAAACACATCCGGAAACTCACATACTATCGGTACTGATTCAATCTTTGATTCAGACACTTTTGTATCTAGTATATAAGTAAGATAAGCTTTACAACCTTTTCTCACATATCTTTGAGCTGACATAGACGAAATCACAATAGGCAATCCACTAGGCTCATCTGATTCAACTTGAAAGATGTCACTATTTTGACATTTCAATTCAATAATCTTTCGTCTACAATTCACAATGGCATCATGCAGAATCAACCAATCCATACCCAGAATCACATCGAACTCATCAACTGGTAAAAACATCAAATTAGTCAGAAAACAGTAACCCCGAGTCATTAAAGGATAGTTCTTGCATACTCTATCAACTAGAACATATTTGCCTAAAGGGTTCGATACTTTAATCACAAACTTAGTAGACTCAACAGGTAAACTCTTACTAAACACGAAATTCATACAGATATACGAATGAGTTGATCCAGGATTAATCAATGCAATCACATTTTTGTCATAAAGAGAGAATATACCGGTGATAACATCGGGTGACGACGCCTCTTCGCGAATGCGAATGGCATAAGCTTTGGCTGGCACTCTAGCTTCAGATCTCACAGCCGAATCTCTAGTCACACCTTTCCCACTAGACACATTTCTCTTATTTCTCAGGGGTCTCCCTCTCCTAGTCGTATTTCTCGGTCTTGTATTCTAAAATTTATCTTTCTCAGATAATTCTGGGCAATCTCGAATAAAATAGTCTGGCAAGCCACATTGAAACAAGCTTTATTACTTTTATTCCAACACTCTCCAAAATATTTTCTCCCACACTGTTGACATTTGGGTTTGTTGTTTCTCACACGCCAACAGTCGAGATGGAAGTAGCTTGAGCTTTAGGACTCACATGTTGATTTCTACGATCTCTATTCTGATATCCCACTGAAGCATGTGATCGACTAAATGAATCTCGATATTTCTTTGATGAAGAATGATAAGGTTTATTCATCAATCTTTTTCTCAAATCTCTAGCCTATGAATCAGTTTTCCTCTTTTCTTGGCTAAGTTCTTCAGCTTTGCAAGCTCGATAAACCAGGACAACAAATTCTTTCAATTCTAGAATTCCAACCAGAAGTTTAATGTCTTCATTCAAACCATTAACAAACTACTTGCACATGATCTCTTCAGTAGAAACATACTCTCGAGCATACTTACTCAATCGCACAAATTCTCTTTCATATTCAGTCACAGTAATTCAACCCTGTTTTAGTTCTAGAAACTCTTTGTGCTTTTGGTCGAGAAATCTTTGGCTTATATATTTCTTCCGGAATTTAGTTTGAAAGAATTCCCAAGTAATCCTTTCTCTAGGCACCACAGATACTAATGTATTCCACCATTGATATGCTTTATCTCTCAATAATGAAATGGCACACTTTAAACTCTTAGCTGGAGTACACTACACTTCATCACATACCCGAATAATGTTTTCAAGCCAAAATTCAGCTCTCTCAGGATCATCATCAACAATAGCTCTAAACTCCTCGGCCCCGTACTTACGGATTTCATCAACCGGAGGCTTATTTAGTCGTTGAAATTTAACAACTTGAGGGGCTACAGGAATCGGTTGAGGATTAGCTACGGGTGGAGGTTGTTGAGCAACCAGATTTGTCCAGACATACTGTGTGAACCATTTGTTCATCATTTAGAAGAAGCCTCCCCTCTATAACTACCTAATACGGGTCTAGATTTAGAAGGCCCTGTCCCTTGAGCGGGAGCTGGCGCATTACTCTCAACATCATCAGTTACAGCTCGATCAGGATCCATTTACTATACAAAAACACAGTTTAGATTGTCAGGAGTCATCACACTATCATAGTTTATATATGGCATGTATAGCTAGACTCTCAAACACACTACGTTAGTTCTAGAATCAACTAAAATGTAGCTCTGATACCAACAAATATAACACCCCTCACCTATATTCAATGCCAGAATAGGGTTACGGAGCATTACCTAACTTATAACACATTCAAACATACATTTCATATACAATTTATCATATCATATACATTTCCTTCAAAATCAATCATTTTGTTCCTAATACGAGCCTACGAGGCCCTAAACATGCATTTAGGGTGGTTCAAGACTAAACCGATTACTCAAGAAATTTTTTAACACTTAGAAAATTTTTGCATATAATAGGGGACACATGCCCGTATGGCCCGACTGAGTGTCTCACACGACCAACAGACACGTCTGTGTCTCAGGCCGTGTGGACATTCGAAATAGAAGCACATGGTCGTGTGCCAGCCCATGTCCAAACAAGTAAGCTTACTGACTTGGGTCACACGGTCAACCACACGCCGTGTGTTTAGCCCATGTACCCTTCGAAGTGGCCACACACGCCCGTGTACTAGGCCATGTGCTAGGCCGTGCCAAACCGGTAGGGTTTACTAACTCACGCCCGTGTGTGAGGCCGTGTGGAGCATAGTGACTTGATTTCAATTTCAATACCAGGGGACACACAACCGTACAACATGACCGTGTGTCACACACAGCTGAAACACATGCCCGTGTCTCTGCCCGTGTAGACAAAAATAGGCTATTTACCAAGCCATTTTGCCACCCAATTTGGTACACACCTACATCAAACCAATTGGCACCAATACAAGGCATAAATAAGTATTTAAAATCTACTCAAAAGAAGCTCAATTCATATCATTCATTGCTAACTAATACATAGTGCTTCAATACTAATATTTCACATTCTTAAATCATCCAACTAGTCAAACATAATCTTACCAAATTTCATAAACATACCAAAACTAAATTCCAAACAATTACTACATAAGCTACTCATCCACAACGAACCATTAACCAAGTAATTATATGCCACATCAAAAAGGAATTTGCACTTTTACACGTATATATATCATCAACTAACCAAATAGGCCATCTCACATGGCTATATACATAACAACCATACCACATTCACAAGCCAACAAAAATGTCTAAAATACATATACCAAAAAGACCAAGACCGTATACATGCCAGATACTTAATATACCAAAGTTCATAAGTACCAAGAGATAGGTGGATAGTTTGAAGTGATCTCCGACGGTCCCTGAATTCGAGCAAGCTTGATAACACTATAAAATAAGGGAAAATAAACAAAGTAAGCTATAAAGCTTAGTAAGCTCGTATAGAATAAACTTAATTAAATCTCAAGATTTTAATTCAACAATTTGAATAAATCACATTTAACATATATCACAATTATGATATCAATCACATTCTTCACAAGTTTCTTCTAACAATAGCTTATACATTTCACGTACGTACCTGTACCATCTTATATCATTCTCATACTCAATCACATCTTTCGTTTACCCGTTGAACCATTCGGAATAGAAGTCTGATACTCAAGAGTCTCGCACATTAAGTACCCCAAAGCCAAATTAAGGTAGCTTATACCTGAAATATTGATATCATGGCCTGAAGCCAAATCAGCCGATATTCATGGCCCGAAGCCAAATCGGTGCTAATATCATGGCCCAAAGCCAACTCAATATATCCCTAATGACATGTCACTTGTATCCTAAACTATTCCTAAGGTTCAACCGCGATTTTGAATGTTGAATCGTCATCAAATCACTATCGATCATATCCATAGTCTCGTATTCGTAATTCATGCATTATCAAAGCATATGAAATACATTTGTATTAAAATTTATAATATACAAACTTACCTCAGATATGAAAATGACAAAACAAGTTGATTAGTCGATAACTTTAGTTTTCCCGTGATCTAGATCCAAAATTTGCTTTTCTTGATCTAAATATATTCAAAATTAACTTATTTAATAATGTCTCTATTCAATTTAATCCAAAACACACATTTAAGCACATTTACACTTTTACCCCCTAAAATTTCATAATTTTTACAATTTAGTCCTTATTACACAAAATCACAAATTCATGAAATTTCTTTATTACCCATGATAGTCGAATTACTATAATGCCCCTATCAGCCCATATTTATCAACTTTTCACACATTTAACCACACATTTTCACATTTTCACAAATAAATCCCTATTTTGCATTTCTACTCAAAATCAGTTTACAAAATATGTAAATCTAGCAACAAGATTTCATATTTCATCATCAAACATCAAAGAACACATATTTTCATCAAAGACAACTTTAGAAATCTTTAGCAGTTTTGCAAAATAGTCCCTGGGCTAGCTAGAACTAGTTGTAACGATCACAAAAACATATAAATCATTAAAAATCGAGCAAAAATAGACTTACAATTTAAGCATGCAATGGACAAACCCTAAAATGCTCTCCAAGCTTTATATTTGTTTCTCAATTTGGTTGAAGAGGATGAAGATTGACATAATTTTTTTTGTTTTAATTAATTAACCTTATTAGACAAATTACCAAATTAACCTTAATGATAAAACATTTATATCATCCATTGCATGTCCATTAGTGCCCACTTACCTTAATAATGGTCCATTTATTACTTAAGGACCTCCACATTTAATATTCATAGTCATTTAGTGCATTTAACAAATAGAATTCAACTTTTACGCTTTACGGGATTTAGTCTTTTTTACCAAATTAAGCATTCAAACGATAAAATTAATTCTCAAAACTTTCACACTTACATGCTATCATTCTGTAAACACATAAAATAATATTAAAATAATTTTTTGACCTCGTATTTGTGGTCCCAAAACCACTATTCCAATTTGACTAAAACAGGCTGTTACATGCGTACCTACACCAAACTCAATGGCACCAAAACATAGCAGATATGAGCATTTAAATCAACTCCAACCAAGCATAATCCATACCATTTCATTACCAACCAATATAAAACACAAATACCACAATGTGCCATTTAATTTCATGTCATATTTCACTATATCAAATCATCAATATGGTCATTTTCTAAACATGTGGTATTTTACCTAATTTCATAAACATGCCAAGTTTATTTCTCAACCATTTAGTACTTCTAAATACCAAATACCATCTAACATCACATATCCATATTCAAGCACATAATAAGAGCCATATGCACAAATATATACACAATCAAACCAGCCAAGTTAAGCCAACTTTCATGGCTATATACAAAACCAAACTTTAAACGTTTACAAGCCAATTCAAATGGAAAAATTCATTATCAACACATAACCAAAATAACCCAAAATCCCTATACATGCTATATACTCAAAATAATTAGGTTCAAATGTACCAAGGTGATAGTTAGATAATGTGAAACGATCTCCGACGAACACCGAATCTGAGCTAGCTTTGAAATCACTATAAAACACGAAAAAATAAACAGAGTAAGCTCGTATGAAATAATAAGCAGTACTCATCACTTATTAACTATTCACATTATAAACATAACATGCTACAAAATATTCAACCACAATGTTATGAAGTTTTCAATCACATAAATAACTATGTATTCACAACTTTCATATATTCGATGATTATAAAGTTTTTTTGTACATACCTATACCGATACATATCCATTTCTCACCATTTCACATCTTCAATATACTTGTTGAACCGTTTGGAATAAAATCGGATACTCAGGAATCTCGCACCAAAGTGCCAATATCAATATATAGCCGAAGCTATCTCAATCTCATATCATATATATGCTCACTCTCGAGCTATCAACGGGCCTGCTCACACAAGCTGTCAGTCAAGACGTAGCTACACGGTGCCGCTCACACAAGTTGTCTGTGACATCCTAGAATTAGGGGTTCTGCGTTCTATGCTATTCTATGTGTTTGGCTTGTTTACCATGTTATTTTGGTGTTTTGGGGTCCTGGGAAGGCTCGGGTTCAAGCCAGGGCTGTGGGTAAATTTTGCTTTTTGGGCACTTTAGGGGGATAGCTAGTAGGTGCATTGCGTGTATTTGATGACACAAAGAAGCTTGTGTCCAAGTGGAGGTGGCGTCACTTGTAGGAGCAGAAGGGAGGAGTTCGAATCCTATAAGCCTCATTATGAAGTTTTATTTTTGGCGCCGGGATAGAGGGAAGATGGTTTCGACAGTGACTCTTCAAGTGTGGTGGTTGAATAGCTCAATGCATTCAAATAGATGGACAAGAGGGCTTGAAAGAGTTTGAATTGGTGAAACCAATTTAAATGGGTGATAGAGTGAAACTAGGAGTAAATCATAGGATGTGGGGAGAGAAAGGGAGTTTGGCCGATTGTGGGAAGTGTGGGGGAGCATGTTCGATTTAAGCTAGGATAAGTGTGCCGAAATTGTTTTTTGGTTCTTAGGCATTTTCATCCTAGTATGTTCAGTTATTGTGAGTTGGAGGGGGTGTGCCTAAACTTTTCAACATATGCTTTTGGTGATTCTTTTGTTTTCTTTCAAGTGAATACACTCTTGTTCCCTTAGAGTTTGCCAAATTTTCATATTGCTTTCCTCCTCTTTTCGGTCATTTTCTCCTACTGTCACTGAAGTCCACCACTACCTTTATTCTCTCATTTTTATTCCTTTCTCTTAAGACGCCACAAGCCAAAACCCTTTTTTTCATCTTTTCTTCTTGCACCTTTATTTTCTTTTCTCCTATAGCCGAAGCCTACTTCTCATCCTTCTCTCTTTGTGTTTCGTTTCTACACCTTTCACCGTAACTAAACCTCCATCCCTCCTTTCTAATTCTCTACTCTCTCAATTAAACCGACACTCCTACTCCTCTTGGTTCTTGACTAGTTTTTTCTATAGTCGAACTTCGTTCTTCATCGTTACTCTTCGTTCTTTCTGTTCTTCATTTTCACCATAGCCGAATCCCCTTTGACACCACACTAATCGATTCTTACACTTTTTACTGTTAGCCGAACATCGTAAAGCAAGGTGCTAGGAATCTTTGGCCACAGAACGTCTCTTTAATCAGTTACTGTTGGATAAGCTGAACATTTGTGTACCAAAGACTGAAGGTCTTTTGATTGCCGAATCTGATCACTCCACTCGAGTTCTTAAGGGAGGGTAGTGGACCCGTAATCTCTGCTCCTATTTAAAAGACGTGTTGTGTCGGGGGTTCCAGACTTTCTGCCAGGTTGTGGTAGAGAGCCGACGTTTGCCTGGGATAGACAAATTACTGTTATTCCTGCTAGTGAGAGTGTCGACGTAAAGAGTCTAGTTTTATGTGTAATCAGGTGTGTACTGCTTACACTTTACTTTGTTAATTTGCATTAATAACTGTGTTGGCTGACAGCCAAAACAACTGTATATATAGTCGTGATACCCTTGTGGGTAAGGTTGGAGACACCGGGTAAGTACCGCTATGATTTTATATTCGAATATATGTAGGTATGAGTTAACTATCGGTTGTACATTGAAAGTATGTTTGCATTGATGTGAGTATGATAATATGATGCATGGGCTATGGGATATGATTGAAAGGGGAAGTGTGATTCAGTGACTTCTGTCACAGTGGTCTGGAACCACAGTGGTTTGGTTGGCCCCACGTATACTTATCAGAGATTGTCACAGTGGGTTGGCCCCACGTTTATATATATTCTGTGACTCTATCACAAGTGGTCTGGGACCACAGTGGCTTGATGCCATGGGTGTTTGGCTGATTCTGGTGACCTAGAGGATGGAAAACTAGGTTGGGCTGGGCTGCATTGCATACATTCTTAATATGCTATATTGTGTGGGCTAAGGCCCAATGTGCATTTGTGGGCTTAAGGCCAGACTGTGTATAAGGCGAATTACACACTGAGTCTCAATGACTCACCCCTCTGCTTAATTTTGCAAGTAATCCCTAGATTGTGGATTTGGAGCTGAGGCGGACTTTGAGGTGGCCATGCATTGTTTTCTCGTAAACTTTCGTTTCTTTATTTAAACTAAACTATAATTTGGGACTTGTTATGTAATAAGGCCTCTGTAATTTTAATTTGGGTTTTGTTTTAATGTTGTTATTATTGCATTTTGAAATGCTAAACACAAAGTTTTCATAAAAATATAATTAAATGTTTTTCAAAATATTAACAAGCGGATAACATGCAGATTAATAATTAAATTCGAAGGTCCACCTAAAACCACAAACACTGTTTTCAAAATGACATGTTTCGGAATATCACCAGTTTCTGATTTTTTGTATCAGAAACCTGATTTCGACAATTAAGATTATTCATAAAATTTTTGAAAGGAACCCCCTAAGTTGAATTTGATTTTCAAAATGCTAACACATCGCGAAGTATCTTTTATTTCTAAAGTTCATCAAAACCATCTTTTCATGTGACATACCAGATCCGATCGTAATGTTTAGGCCGGGTTTAGGTGTTACAATTATGGTATCAGAGCCTAGGTTGCAAAACTCGGCTGTGGGTGGGGTTCAAAAATGTTTTCAAAAGTTGGTTTAGAAAATGGTTTAGAAAAATACCTGTTTTCTAGAAGCATGGCAGTTGAGTCTCCGGCACCAATCCGTACTGTAAGTATTGTGATTATTGTTTGAATTCTTATGAAAAACAATTCTATTGTGATATATAGTTCCAAGAAATTCAACTTTAGAAATTGAGACCTTTAATGCGAGGCCGTGGTAGAGGCCGAGGTGTTGAGGCTGAACCCTCAGAATCAGGGCATGGGCCGGAAGGTGAAGTGCCGACATCACCAATTGTAGAAATGGGATTTCAGGACCAAACGGGTGGAGACGATGCTATGTCCCAAGCTATGTTGCGTGTTTTGGAGCGGGTTGCTGGAGCTAGCACCGGATTAGTAGCTCGGAAGTCTATCTCTGAGCGACTTCGAGCAAATGGGGCAGAGATATTTAGGGGTGTTTCTGGTGTGGCTCCTAACGTAGCTGAGTACTGGCTGGAAGCGGTTGAACGAATCATGGACAATCTTGATTGTACTGTGAAGGAAAAGTTGAAAGGAGTAGTGTCTCTTCTTCGAGATGAGGCATACCAATGGTGGCTCACGGTAAGAGATGGTACATCAGTAGACCATATTACCTGGGACTTCTTTAAGTCAGCATTCCAGGGAAAGTATGTTGGGATGAGTTACGTGGACGCTCAGAGGAAGGTATTTTTAAACTTGTTCTAGAGGAATAAGTCAGTGGCTAAATATGAACCAGAATTTCTGCGTTTAAGCCATTATGCCCGGGGTATCGTTGCAACAGATCACGAGCGTTGTGTCCAATTTGAGGATGGTCTGGGGGACGAGTTGCTACTCTGGTTGAGAAGGCTAAGATAGCTGAGAAGGCGAAACGGTCTGAGAGGCAGAATTGGGATAAGGATAGGGGTAGGAATAAGAGGAATTTTGGGTCGTCAGGATCTATTGGGGGTTTCCAAAAGTGGCCTAGGTTTGATGGGCCGAGCCGAGTTGCGAAGTCTATTACTGTTGGTCTATCTCAGCAGCGTGCTAGATGTGGGAATTATCATTCGGGGGAGTGTTGGGCAAGAAATAAAGGATGCTTCAGGTGTGGGTCTGTAGATCATCTGGTAAGGGACAGTCTACAGGAGCCAAACAGGGCACGGCCAGTTGCTCAAGGTTATGCACAGGCTGGAAGAGGTGGTCAGCAGCCGTTGAGAGGTCGTGGTCTAGCCATAGGAGGAAATGGCTTTGGTCGAGGGCATGGAGCACCAGGCAGAGGTGCTGGTAATATAGATTTGAGACAGCCTGGGTTGGTTTATGCAGTTAGATACTGAGAGGATGGCGATGCGCCGGATGTCATAACCGGTACGTTCTTTATTTTTGGTTTGCCCTTTACAGCACTGATAGATATTGGGTCTACACATTCATATGTTGCTAGTACAGTTACTGCGTCTGGAACTTTGAACATAGAATCTGAGGTTGCTTCTAGAGAAATGACTGTGATTAGCCCTTTAGGACAATTCGTAGTGGTAAACAAACTATTTAGGAGTGTGCGTTTAGAAGTTCAAAGGATAGTCTTCCTGGCTGACTTGATGGAATTGTCGTTCGGCGAGTTCGATTTGATTTTAGGCATAGACTAGTTAGTAAAGTATCGAGCAAACTTGGATTGTGTTGCTAAGCGCATGATATTGAAGACTCCTGAGGATAAGGAGGTGCCGGTGATAGGCAAGAAAAGGAACTACCTGTCCAACGTGGTGCCTACATTAAAGGCTGAAAGGATGGTGAGGAAAGGGTGTGAGGCTTTCTTAGCTTTTATTAGTGCTTTGGAAGCCAAGGAGTTGTCTGTAAGAGATGTTAGAACGGTGAAAGAGTTCTCAGATGTTTTTCCAGAAGAGCTTCCAAGGTTACCTCCGGATTGCGAGGTGGAGTTTGGCATTGATCTACTTCCAGGAACAGCTCCTGTGTCCATCGCCTCATATAGGATGGCGCCGAAGGAGCTGGTGGAGCTTAAAGCTCAGATTCAAGAATTGTTGGACCGTGGTTTTATCAGACCAAGTGTGTCTTCGTGGGGAGCACCGGTGTTATTTGTCAAGAAAAAGGATGGGTCGATGCGGATGTGCATTGACTACAGGCAGCTGAACAAGTTGATGATTAAGAACAAGTGCCTGTTACCAAGGATTGACGATCTGTTCGATCAGTTGCGAGGCGCTTCGGTCTTCTCGAAGATAAACTTGAGGTCAGGGTACCATTAGCTTAAGGTCAGAGAGACGGATATTCATAAAACTGCTTTTCAAACTCGTTATGGTCACTACGAGTTCTTAGTGATGCCGTTTGGGTTGACGAATGCACCAGCCGCATTTATGGATATGATGAACCGGGTATTCCAACCCTACTTGGATCGGTTTGTCATAGTGTTCATAGATGATATCTTGGTATATTCAAGGATAAAGGAGGAGCATGATTCGCATCTTCGGATTGTTCTGTAGATTTTGAGAGAGAAGCAACTGTATGCCAAATTCAGCAAGTGTGAATTTTGGTTGAGGGAAGTTACTTTTCTGGGGCATGTTGTGTCTACCGAGGGGATTAGGGTTGATCCCCGAAAGATAGAAGCTATGTTGGATTGGAAACCACCAAAGTCTGTAATGAAAATTCGAAGTTTTCTTGGGTTAGCTGGGTACTACAGAAGGTTCATTGAGGGATTTTCGCTGATTGCTGCGCCATTAACCAAGCTATTGCGAAAAGGGATACCATTTGTTTGGACTGATAAGCAGCAGGAAAGCTTTGAGCAGTTAAAGAGGATTTTGACTGAGGCACCAGTGTTGATTCAGCTTGAGGCTGGGAAGGAGTTTGTCGTCTATTGTAATGCATCACACACATGGTTAGGATGTGTGTTGATGCAAGAGGGGAAAGTGGTAGCGTATGCGTCTCGGCAACTAAGACCGCATGAAGTGAACTATCCCACTCATGATCTGGAGTTACCTGCGGTAGTGTTTGCTCTGAAGATTTGGAGACATTACTTGTATGGGGAGAAGTTTATTATCTACATCGACCATAAGAGCTTGAAATATCTCCTTACCCAAAAGAAGTTGAACTTAAGGTAGTGGTGGTGGATTGAACTGTTGAAAAACTATGACTGCTCGATTAAGTATCACCCAAGTAAAGCTAACGTAGTGGTGGATGCGTTGAGCCATAAGGTGATATTTGATTTGAGGGTAATGTTTGCTCATTTCAGTTTGTATGATGATGGAAGCTTGTTAGCTGAACTTCAAATGAAGCCTTCATGGGTAAGTCAGATTAAAGAGAAGCAGTTGTCAGATGAATCATTAAGTACTCGACTTCAGCAAGTGGAAGGTGGTGAGACAGAAGGATTTGGTCTGAACAGTGATGGAGTATTATGTTTTTGTGGGAAGGGGTGTATGCCGAAGGATTCTGAGTTGAGACAGAGGATTCTGCTGGAGGCACATAGTAGTCCATGCACTATGCATCCTGGTGGGAGTAAAATGTATCGAGATTTGTGTGAACAATTTTGGTAGCCAGGTCTAAAGCAAGAAGTTACCGAGTTTGTGAGTAAGTGCTTGACGTGTCAGCAGGTGAAGGCGGAACATCAGTTACCTTCGGGACTGTTACAACCAGTGAAGATTCCACTTTGGAAGTGGGAGAGGATAACTATGGACTTTGTTAGTGGGCTACCTCTTACGCCTACTAGGAAAGATTCAGCATGGGTAATTGTCGATCGTTTGACGAAGTCCTCTCACTTCATACCGATTCGTGTTGGTTACTAACTGCAGAAGTTAGCCAAGCTGTATGTGGCGGAGATTGTGAGGTTGCATGGG
Source organism: Gossypium bickii (assembly GCA_025503065.1). Taxonomy (NCBI): domain Eukaryota; kingdom Viridiplantae; phylum Streptophyta; class Magnoliopsida; order Malvales; family Malvaceae; genus Gossypium; species Gossypium bickii. The sequence goes on along the minus strand of CP106720.1, from coordinate 60,090,244 downwards.
GTACCAGTGCCTATCATATCAGACAGGGACCCTAGGTTTATGTCGCGATTCTGGAAGGCGTTACATCAAGCGTTGGGTACACGACTGGATTTCATCACGACATTTCATCCACAGTCTGATGGTCAATCCGAGAGGGTAATTCAAATTTTGAAAGACATGTTGAGAGGTTGTGTTATCGACTTCAGGGGTAGTTGGGAGGATTTCTTACCGTTGGCTGAATTCGCATACAACAATAACTATCAATCTAGTATTCAGATGGCACCCTATGAAGCGTTGTATGGTCATAAGTGTCGTACTCCTACCTGCTGGACAGAGCTGGGTAAGCGACAGTTGTTAGGTCTAGAGTTGGTCTTAGAGACAGAGGAAAAGGTTAAGTTGATTCGGGCTCAGTTGAAGGAAGCTTCCGACAGGTAGAAATCGTATGCAGATCTGAAGCGTAATGAGATAGAATTCTCAGTGGGTGATCAAGTTTTTCTGAAAGTTTTGCCTTTGAAGAAGATTTTAAGGTTTGAACGAAAGGGCAAGTTGAGCCCCAGATTCATCGGGCCTTATCGGGTGTTGAAACGTGTGGGACCAGTAGCGTATCAGCTTGAGCTACCGCTAGAGTTGAATCGGATATATGATGTATTTCATGTTTCAATGTTAAGGCGCTATCATTCAGATCCATTCCATATAGTGCCAGTGGAGGAAATTGAAGTAAGACCTGATATATCTCTTGAAGAAGAACCAGTGCAGATCTTAGATCGGGATGATAAGGTGTTGAAAAGGAAGTCAGTTCCATTGGTTAAATTTTTATGGCAGAATCATGGATCAGAGGAAGCCACGTGGGAGCCAGAAGATTTGATACGACAACAATACCCTCACCTCTTTTGACCAGGTAAATTTCGAGGCCGAAATTTCTTTAAGGGGGTAGAACTGTAACATCCTAGAATTAGGGGTTCTGCGTTCTATGCTATTCTATGTGTTTGGCTTGTTTACCATGTTATTTTGGTGTGTTTGGGGGTCCTAGGAAAGCTCGGGTTCAAGCTAGGGCTGTGGGTAAATTTTGCTTTTTGGGCACTTTAGGGGGATAGGTAGTAGGAGCATTGCGTGTATTTGATGACACAAAGAAGCTTGTGTCCAAGTGGAGGTGGCGTCACTTGTAGGAGTAGAAGGGGAGAAGTTCGAATCCTATAAGCCTTATTATGAAGCTTTATTTTTGGTGCTAGGATGGAGGGAAGATCGTTTTAGCAGGGACTTTTCAAGGGTGGTGGTTGAATGGGTCAATGCATTCAAATGGATGGACAATAGGGCTTGAAGGAGTTTGAATTGGTCAAACCAATTCAAATGGGTGATGGAGAGTGAAACTAGGAGAAAATCATGGGATATGGGGAGAGAAAGGGAGTTTGGCCGTTTGTGGGAAGTGTGGGGGAGCATGTTCGGTTTAAGCTAGGATAGGTGTGCCGAAATTCTTTTTTTGGTTCTTAGGCATTTTCATCCTAGTATGTTCGGTTATTGTGTGTAGGATGGGGTGTGCCGAAACTTTTCAGCATATGCTTTTGGTGATTCTTTTGTTTTCGTTCCAGTGAATGCACTCTTGTTCCCCTAGAGTTTTGTCGAATTTTCATATTGCTTTCATCCTCTTTTCGGTCGTTTTCTCCTATTGTCACCGAAGTCCACCCCTACCTTTATTCTCTCATTTTTATTCCTTTCTCTTAAGACGCCACAAACGAAACCCTCTTCTTCATCTTTTCTTCTTGCACCTTTATTTTCTTTTCTCCTCTAGTCGAAGCCTACTTCTCATCCTTCTCTCTTTGTGTTTCGTTTCTACACCTTTCACCATACCGAACTTCCATCCCTCCTTTCTACTTCTCTACTCTCTCCATTAAATCGACACTCCTACTCCTCTTAGTTCTTGATTAGTTTTCTCTATAGTCGAACTTCGTTCTTCATCGTTACTCTTCGTTCTTTCTGTTCTTCATTTTCACCATAGTCGAATCCCCTTTGACTACACCAATTGATTCTTACACTTTTTACTGTTAGCCAAACATTACGAAGTAAGGTGCTAGGAATCTTTGGCTGCAGGACGTGTCTTCAACTGATTTCTGTTGGATAAGCTGTACGTTTGTGGACCGAAGCCTGAAGGTCTTTTGATTTTCAAATCTGATCACTCCACTTAGGTTCTTAAGGGAGGGGAGTGGACCCGTAATCTCTAATCCTAAATTTAAAAGACATGCTGTGTCGGCGGTTCGAGACTTTCCACTGGGTTGTGGTAGAGAGGCGACGTCTACCTAGGATAGGCAAATTGCTGTTATTCCTGCTAGTGAGAGTGTGTAATGCTCACACTTTACTTTATTAATGTGCGTTAATAACTGTATTGGCTTCAAGCCGAAACGACTGTATATATAGTCGTGATACCCTTGTGGGTAAGGTTGGAGGCACCGGGTAAGTAACGCTATGATTTTACATTCGAATATATGTAGGTATGAGTTAACTATCTATTGTACATTGAAAGTATGTTTGCATTCATCTCAGTATGATAATATGATGCATGGGCTATGGGATATGATTGAAAGGGGAAGTGTGATTCAGTGACTTCTGTCACAGTGGTCTGGGACCATAGTGGTTTGGAACCACGTATACATATATTTATCAATGACTTGTCTCAGTGGTCTGGGACCACAGTGAGTTGGCCCCACGTATACTTATCAGAGATTGTCACAGTGGTCTGGGACCACAGTAGGTTGGCCCCACGTTTATATATATTCTGTGACCCTGTCACAAGTGGTCTGGGACCACAGTGGCTTGATGCCACGGGTGTTTGGCTGATTCTGGTGACCTAGAGGATGGAAAACTAGGTTGGGCTGGGTTGCATTGCATACATTCTTAATATGCTATATTGTGTGGGCTAAGGCCCAATGTGCATTTGTGGCTTAAAGCCAGACTGCGTATAAGGGGAATTACACACTGAGTCTCAGTGACTCACCCCTCTGCTTAATTTTGCAGGTAATCCCTAGATCGCGGATTTGGAGCCGAGGCGGACTTTGAGGTGGCCATGCATTGTTTTCTCGTAAACTATCGTTTCTTTATTTAAACTAAACTATAATTTGTGACTTTTTTATGTAATAAGGCCTCCGTAATTTTAATTTGGGTTTTGTTTTAATGTGGTTATTATTACATTTTGAAATGCTAAACACAAAGTTTTCCTAAAAATATAATTAAACGTTTTCCAAAATATTAACAAGCGGATAACATGCGGATTAATAATTAAATTCGGAGGTCCCCCTAAAACCACAAACACTATTTTCAAAATGACATGTTTCGGAATATCACTAGTTTCCGATTTTTCATATCACAAAACCTGATTTCGACTATTAAGATTATTCATAAATTTTTTGCAAGGAAGCCCCTAAGTTGAATTTGATTTTCAAAATGCTAACACATCGCGAAGTATCTTTTATTTCCAAAGTTCATAAAAACCATCTTTCCATGTGACATACCAGATCCGGTCGTAATGTTTAGGCTAGGTTTGGGGTGTTACATTGTCAAGTAACCACAACACATGCCAGTATACTCAGCCACCAGTAGAACGTACAGGACCAGCACCTAGATCACATAATCACAATAACCCCTAATGACATGTCATTCATATCCTAATCTATTCCTAAGGTTCAACTGGGATTTTCAATATCGAATAGTCGTTGAATCATTGTCAAACATGTTTGTAGTCTCGTATTCATATTTTATGCAATATCAAAGCATTTAAAATACATTTATAATGAAACTTATTACGTACGAACTTAACTCGGATGCAAAACGGCGAAATATGTCGATTAGTCGAGTACTTTGTTTTTCCCCTGATCTAGATCCAAATTTCCCATTTCTTGATCTATATGTAATCAAATTTAGATTATCTAATTACCTCTCTATTCAATTTAATCCACAAACACTCGTTAAAGCACATTTACACTTTTGCCCCAAGTATTTCACAACTTTTATAATTTAGTCCTTATTTCATAAAAGCCACAAATTAATGCAATTTGATACCAACCCATGCTAGCCTAATTTTCCTAGTACACATATCAACCCATATTTTTCATTTATTTCACAATTTACCCACAAACTTTCCACATTTCTCAACTTAATCCCTAATTTGTATTTTCACTAAAAATCACTTAACAAAACTTATATAACTATCATCAAACATTCATAATCTATCATCAATCATTAAAATACATGCTTATTCATCAATGAAAACATCCTAAATCTTTAACAGCATTGCAAAATGGTCCATGGCTAGCTAGACTAAGTTGCAACGATCTCAAAAACATAGAAATCATTAAAAACGGGACAAAACACATACCTATTTTGAGAGACTAGGGTTGCCGAAAGCTTCAGGGTATTTTAATGGCTTCTCAACCTTAATTTCGATGGTGTAAAGCATTTTAGAAGATGATACTATATTTTAATTAATTTAACTTTAAGTTATTTGATTAATTACTAAATTAGCCTTAGCATACAACCATTAATATCATCCATTTAATGTCCATAATTGTCCACCCATGCTATTAATGGTCTAATTACAACATAAACCCTTCAAACATTTAATTTCATAGCTATTAAATCCTTTTACCTTATAGAACTCAAATTTTACACTTTACGCGATTTAGTCCCTTTTATTAAATTAAGCACTCAAACGATAAAATTTCTTAACGAAAATTTCACACAATCATATTATCATGTCGTAGACATTAAAATAAAAATAAAATAAATATTTTGACCTCGAATTTGTGGTCCCAAAACCACTATTCTGATTTGACTAAAAACGCGTTGTTACAACGAAAGCACCTATGACCGTACAAGAACGTATAGTTCATCAACTGATCAATGACCTTACAAAATTAGACTTTGATTCAGAAGACAAGGTGCCTATTAGTTAGTGTAAAAGGAAGTGTTTCAAGACAACTGTTGGAAATGCAGTCCTAGTTGAGACTGGTGAATTTGAGCGGTAGCGTTACAAATGTGCCACCAAGAAGTCTACCAAACCAACTTAAGAGTAACAAACATTCTATCCAAGCTTTTATTTTTTAATTCATGCATTCATTTTTCTTTATCATTGTATTTCTATACTTGTAAATATATATTCTCTAACATTTTTCATTTTTCTGCATCGAAGACAATGCATCCCTTAGGTTTGGGGGTATGTTATGCATATAGGTTGCATTAGATATGTATATTAATATTTGTTGTCTTGATATTTAATTTGCCATGACATACAATTGTAAAACAATTGCCAGACTTTGATAAGTATATTTTTTTTGTCTATGATATTCATTGAGGATAATAATTCTTTGATAAATTTAGAAAACTTTTCGAGTAGTTAGGTCTGTTTAGCTTAGGATAGCTATTTGAAAATTGATTCTTAAAAGTAGAATAACCTAAGTATCAATGCGATTAAGTCTGTAGTAGGATTCTTTTAATGCATCTGTTTGTAAACAATAAGGGATATCTTAGCAATAAGTTTGCACTCTGATGTTTGAAATTATTGAGTAGGTCAATAATGCTTTGTTTCCTCCTGTAACATCCTTTACCCGTATTTAATGCCGAAACAGGGTACGAGGCATTACCTGACTTAACTTGCTTGAACATACAACTTTGGATTTAAAATTTCATTTCCAACTTAAGACTTCTCATACATGTGCATAATATCCTTATCATGAGCCTACGAGGCCTTACACATACATTCGGAAGGTCTCAGAATTAAATCAAAAACTTTCACGCACTTAGAAAAATTTTGCCTAAACAGGGGCCACACACCCGTGTGAAATGGAACACGCCCGTGTGGGCAGGCCGTGTGGTCACACACGCCCATGTTCCTAGCCCATGTGAAATTTATTTTCACTTCGAACCTACAGGGGTTTTCACACGGCCGGGCACATGCCCGTGTCCTCCATATGGCATAGACACACCTGTGTCCTCTCCCGTGTGTGAAAACCTGGGTATTCTGTTTATGAGGTCAGCAATCTTATAAGGGGCACACAGCCTAGGCACATGCCCATGTGTCTAGCCCGTGGTCGATACTGACTTGCAACATTAACATGTAGGGGACACACGGCCTAGTCACACACCCATGGGACTGACTGTGAGTCACACACGGCCTAGACACACGCCCATGTGTCTACCCGTGTGGACCAATTCAAGGCTATTTTCCAAGCCATTTAGCCATCCTCACTTGCACACATTCACACATCATCACATATCATTCTCAAATCATCAATTATAACACTTGAATTTTCACATTTGAACCATGAAAACCCAACTATCTTCCCATATACGAGGGGGAAACTATTACTAGCACAATTACAATCTACATGAGCCATCATCCATGGCTTTACACAATCGAACCATAAACTATTTTAGGCCAACACATTTGGCTACTTTAACTATGACTTAATTAAAAAAAAAATAAGATCCCTATACATGCCATATCTCAAGAAGACCTAAAACCTTATACCCAAGTGACTGCTCGATAGTGTGAAAACATCTCCAGTGGTCTCCAACCAGAGCTAGTTAAGTTAACCTATAAGAGATAAGAAAGAAAAAGGAGTAAGCAGTAATGCTTAGTAAGTTTATACGCAACTAATAAGCAACTATTGACATTCATTTATTTCACTTAATCACAAAGGTATTATAATGGGATTTACACTTAAGCTCATGATTACCCATTCGATCATTTATAATGCTTACTCATTCCAAACTGTCACCTATTACAAAACATCGATCATCTTTACTTGCATCTATACCTGCAAAGCCATATGTAATTTCACATAATTAAGTCTCTCGATAACACCTCATAATAATAATAATAAATACTCGGTGGTTTCGCACACAGCCCACCATTTACTAATTAATAAAGTGGTATTGCACACAACCCACCATTAATACTAAACACGATGGTATTGCATACAGCCCATCGGTAACAAATAATAAGGTGGTATCACACACAGCCCACCATTGATAATAATTGTGATGGTATCGCACACAGCCCATCACAAGTAATTAATAAGGTGGTATCGCACACAGTCCACCATTCATTACACATTCACGGATATTTACTCACATACATTTTCCTATCTCAATGTTCATCCTGGAATTTCTTCACACTCTATCAATTTTAAAATAGATTTCTACTATAATCATTCGCAATCTCGCAATGCATTAATAAATATAACATATGCAATCAGGGTGCATCATTTATTCACAACTCACCATGGTTTCCTCATATACCGAATTCTCCTCAAGTGAGTTCTGGGCACATACCTATACCTCTCATGGTATAACCACATACTTTTCTCATTTTCAACATACCTGTTGAACCATTCAAAATGCTAAAGAATACTCTTAAGCCTCATACATAAAGTATCATATCAACATCATACCCCCGATAGGGTCTTACATGAAGTATCATATCGATGCCATGTCCCTGACATGGTCTTATACGAAATCTCACACCGAGGCCATATTCCAAATATGGTCTTACACGGGATCTTAATTATCATAGTATCATGATATTTGCATTCCCTCTATTCTTAGATTTAATTGGAAACTTTCAATTCATGACATCTCGTCATAAACGTATTTAATATTTTCCTAAGTCAATATACAATTCATACAACATCGAAATATTAAATACTTCACTTATAGCTGCATTATTAGCACACGAACTTGCCTCGATACTGAAAAGTGTAGAAAGGGACCTATTTGTCCATATTTCTCTTTTCTCCCGTTCTAGGTTTGAATCTCGTTTTCTTTGGTCTAGAACAACAAAATTTACTCATTTAATTACCACACTAATTAATACATTTTAAAATTTCTACTTTGGCAAAATTACCATCCTGCCCTTGGATTTTGGCAAAATTACGATTTTGCCCCTAGGCTCATAAATCATTTTTCATCACATTTTCTTATTAAACAAGCCTAGCTGAATATTTATTCCTCTTACAACTACCCAAAAATCCAACTATTTCATGCATTTATTACCAAACTACAACATTTACAACTTAGTCCCATTTAGGTGTTTTTTATGACAACACTGATACGGGCCGGCTCGGGGTGAGTCGAAACGTATGCGGGTTGCCCAATCGTCTACGAGGAGGAATCAAGCCTTTGGAAGATAATTCGGAAAATATAAATGAGTTTGCGGAAACTTAAATAAATAAAATAGGATTTGGTTTGGTTTTGATAAAAATATAAAATAGATAAAAGGATAATTGGATGGAGATGGATAAACGAACTTAAACGAGAAGCGATTCAACACTAAAGAGTGTCACCCCGGGTTCTATATTGTTTAAGGTGGATTCAATGGAATCGATGATGGAAATGGAAATACGAACTTAACTTCAAGAAAGATTCAACACTATAAAACAGTGTCACCCCGTTTCTTATATCGTTAAGGTGGAAAGATGGAATTCGAAGATGGACCAAGACCCGTTATCTAAAAAGATAAGAACCGTTGGTATAAATAAATGGATGAGAAACAACTGACGCCACAAGCAAAACTTGATAAGTCGGAATCGAAACTCGTACGAAAGATAGAGAGGAGATAAACTCACTCAAATGAACAATGTTCATAAAAATTTCATTAATCAAAGTTGTGTCTTTGCATTCTCTTGCCACTCAAAATGCACTTGCTCATCATGGATTATTTATTTCCCATGCTTGCATTTTAAATCACAATGTGTGCCGTCCTTCTCCAAGTGTTTTGGTCACCATTTCATGCTTTTGTTTATTTAATGCAAAGCTTACATTTATTCCCTCAATATTCGGTCAAGATTTGTTTGAAGTTGCTGTCCATTTTCTATTGCTTCCATTGTTTGTTCATTGATAGGCATTGTGAATATCTTTGATGGCTTTATTATTTTGGCTGTCCTTCATGATATGCTTAGCCATGGTCAATGTACCTACAAAGAAAAATTACGAGAACAGATTTTAATTCAAATATATGTTCAGCTGAAATAAATTTAATAAAAACTTAGACACCCTAATTATTTCATAAACTAAATTAAAACAAATTAATTAAAGCTTGCACAATTTAATTTTAACTAAATTACTTAATTAACTTGAACCAAATTAATTAAATTTACTTTAATTAACTTAAGCTAAGTTAACTAATTTTTATTCCATCAACTAACTAATTAAAATGAGCTAAGAGGTGAGCTAATAACGAGCTCCACAAATTAAAATTCGTTGGTGCCCCGGGCGTGCTCGTATCATCCCCTCCCTCTTCAAGACGATTCGTCCTCGAATCGACCCGTTGGTTGTCCGAACAAAACTCCTTGTTCGTCTTTCCTCGATCAAACGGGACGGAAGATAATTGCGATACCTGAGAAAGATAACCAAGAATTAGCAAGATTGGCTTCAAACAATCTTGCATCCCAAATAGGGACACCATCAAACAAGTAAATCGCATGTGATCGAGCAGCACCAAATTATCGTACAAAAGAAGTAATGCCTTGTCAAACATTTGCAACAAAATTGAAAAGACCTCAAGGTATGCATATGCTCTACTTGGAATCCACAAATCATGCTTATCTTGCAAATAGTAAATTAAATGATACACATAAGCATCACACGCAAATAGATGATAAAATTCCAACAATTGAACAACCAAACCTTGCATTGTTCGATATGTGGACTCTCTCATATATGAATGACAACAAGTATCGGACGTAAGAATCCTTTTGTCGACCATTAAAACAAATAGACCATCAATAGGCAAAATAGAGCATTTAAGCGTATCATGATCTGAATGATTCACAAAAGTCGATTCGTTGATGCTAGGCTTATCATCATTCCAATTATCAAATTCGAGCATCTTTTTGTCAAACATCAAAATAGATAGTCCATTATCCAACAAGATAAAACAATGAAAAACATCACATTTTAAAGATTTTACCAGAATGGATTCATCAACGTGATTCTTGTCAACATCCAAAGAAAACAAAATGGGTTCATAGGTTGCAAGTGTCTTACCTTTGGGTGTTGAAAGACAGAAATCGACTTTACCTTTACGCGCGATTTTGTCTTCACAAGCTGAAACTTGAAGATCAAATTTACCTTGCTCGATCAAGACGAACCTTCTTTCCTCGGGCATGTAATGTAGTTGATGCTTTATTCACGAATCAACATTTTTCAAACAAAATGGGGATTCCATGTACACGAATTGCATGTACCAACACAAAATTTTCTTAAGGCACGAATAAAAATTGAAGACAAAGTTGACAAAATTTGTTACCTTATTTAGAAACCAAGTATCGAATCGATGGGAATTTCTTACACACAATTGTTGAGACTTGGTTTTTCCATAAAATATACCGGATGATACAAGATATATTCCCGGTTTAAAAACATGCGTTTGATTATCTAAATCAAAATGTAACAACAATGGCATTAATTCAAACATGTTAAACCAAAAAGAATTTTTCATACACGATATCTTATGTACAAAACTCTTTGTACTCGTCAAAACAAAATTGCACAAATTCAACGATTTTTCAAGAGACAAAAATTGATTCACTAAACCACCCTATTTGAACAATTTGTTTGTTTTTCGTGAAAACTTGTCATTTTGTGAAATCATTGGGTTTTGTTGAAAAGAACAAAAAATATCAACCATATGTAACGAGCAAAAATGGATCGGATGAAAATAAGGAAAGCTTTTAGAAACTAAGTCACCAAAGATTTCATTGACAAATGTCAAATCGAATTTCTGCGACTTGGTTATTAAAATTTCCTTACCTTGCTTACCTTCTGGCTCGTGGGGTTCAACTTCACCTTCAACTTTACCTCTTTCAATCAAAGAAATACGTCGCTCTTCCGGGAGGTATTGAAGTTGTTGGTTCTTGTGTGATACGTCGGGAACCTGAAATGAAGAAGCAGAAGAAGAACAAACTTCAAATGAGTTAGTTAAATCAACACTCACTTCTACTTGCTCATCTCGTTTTCTTGTTTCCCTCTTACACTCTTTTTTGTTTTCTTTTCTCTCTTTTTCTTGTTCTTTTTCAATGATCTTCTCAATGGCTTTTTCAAGCTTTCTCAAAACTTGCTCATTTTCTCTCTTTCTTGCCTCTTTTCTTTTTATTTCTTTTTCTTTTTCTTTATTTTTATTACATGAAGTTACAAAAGAATCACAATAATAAGAATTTCCAAAAGAAGACAAATTATTTACAGATGAATCACGATAATTGCTTCAGGAAGAATACTCCATGTAGGATTTCTTTGAATCATACGTCGAATAACTCGTGCTTTCTTGTCCGTCGTCCTGAAGAGAATCGAGCTCGTAACTTTCTTCTCTCCGTTTCGAAGACCGCGTTGAGTAGGAGTCTTGGTAATAATCTCTTCTAGAATAGTCCTTGGTCGGGTATTGCCGCATCGCTCTTAACTCCGATCCTTTGAGTTGAAGAAGTTCGCCTCGATGATAGGAAGATGGGAGGTACCGTTTGCGCATCACGTCTTTCATTTCAGACCACGTTAATATTGGATACTCTCCATTTCGTTTTCGACTCTTGGTAAATTGGTCCCACCAAGTCATGGCATAATCGGTGAAACTATTTTTCGCCAGCCTTACTTTCTTGCTTTCCAAATAATCGTGGTACCCAAAAACCTCTTCTACTCGTATTTCCCATTCAAGGTATGCATCCAGATCGGCTTTACCTTGAAACGGTGGAATGTTTTTGTTATTCTTCTTGACGTCATTAAAACATCCTTGATCTCTTTGATCGCGTCGCCTTTCGCCTTGGTTGTATGATGGATCGAACCAATCGCCATCTACAATACTTCTTTTTTCAAAGTATAGAGACATGCTATCGTTGCTGAAAGAGAGATGTTATAAAAAAAATAAAATAAAATAAATATAAAAAGTTAAAAATACCTTACCACAAAAACTCACAAATGACTCATAAAAAAAATATCGCTCACACTCGTATTTTTACTCGTATAAGACTTTTTTTTTAATGAATCACTCTTGTCTTTTACTGCTCAATCTCGTCTCACAAATTCATACTTTGTTTTGAAAGACTTATTTGCGGCTTGAGGGTCGGCTTCAAAATTGGTACAAGGGAAAAATGATGTTAACGGGTGGAGGTCGGCTGAATTTTTTTTTTTTTTTGATATAGTGGCGTTGGGGTGAAGAAGGGTGGGTTGAAGATCGGGAAAGAAGTAATGAAACAAAACTTGCAAACTTCAAAAAAATTTCCACACACCTTTTTTTAAACTCTCTCTTTTTTTTTACTTACTTTTTTTGTATTCGTATTTTTTTATACGATTTTTTCTTTATTTGAACTTTTTTTTTGTATCCTTTTTTTTTGAACTTCAAATATACTATAATGAAATACAAAAAAAAATTACAACTTGATTTTTTTTTTGAAATTTTTTTTTTAAACTTACGAATTAACTTTCGGCTTCACGATGGTCGTCGGTAGTCCTCGTTTTATAGCTCTGATACCAGATGATACGGGCCGGCTCGGGGTGAGTCGAAACGTATGCGGGTTGCCCAATCGTCTACGAGGAGGAATCAAGCCTTTGGAAGATAATTCGGAAAATATAAATGAGTTTGCAGAAACTTAAATAAATAAAATAGGATTTGGTTCGGTTTTGATAAAAATATAAAATAGATAAAAGGATAATTGGATGGAGATGGATAAACGAACTTAAACGAGAAGCGATTCAACACTAAAGAGTGTCACCCCGGGTTCTATATTGTTTAAGGTGGATGAATGGAATCGATGATGGAAATGGAAATACGAACTTAACTTCAAGAAAGATTCAACACTATATAACAGTGTCACCCCGTTTCTTATATCGTTAAGGTGGAAAGATGGAATTCGAAGATGGACCAAGACCTGTTATCTAAAAAGATAAGAACCGTTAGTATAAATAAATGGATGAGAAACGACTGATGCCACAAGCAAAACTTGATAAGTCAGAATCGAAACTCGTATGAAAGATAGAGAGGAGATAAACTCACTCAAATGAACAATGTTCATAAAAATTTCATTAATCAAAGTTGTGTCTTTGCATTCTCTTGCCACTCAAAATGCACTTGCCCTTCATGGATTATTTATTTCCTATGCTTGCATTTTAAATCACAATGTGTGTCGTCCTTCTCCAAGTGTTTTGGTCACCATTTCATGCTTTTGTTTATTTAATGCAAAGCTTACATTTATTCCCTCAATATTCGGTCAGGATTTGTTTGAAGTTGCTGTCCATTTCTTATTGCTTCCATTGTTTGTTCATTGATAGGCATTGTGAATATCTTTGATGGCTTTATTATTTTGGCTGTCCTTCATGATATGCTTAGCCATGGTCAATGTACCTACAAAGAAAAATTACGAGAACAGATTTTAATTCAAATATATGTTCAGCTGAAATAAATTTAATAAAAACTTAGACACCCTAATTATTTCATAAACTAAATTAAAACAAATTAATTAAAGCTTGCACAATTTAATTTTAACTAAATTACTTAATTAACTTGAACCAAATTAATTAAATTTACTTTAATTAACTTAAGCTAAGTTAACTAATTTTTATTCCATCAACTAACTAATTAAAATGAGCTAAGAGGTGAGCTAATAACGAGCTCCACAAATTAAAATTCGTTGGTGCCCCGGGCGTGCTCGTATCAAACACCTTTTACAAAAGTTGTTTCTCATCTCCCTAACACTCATTTTCTTCCATAAAAACTCAGAAAATAACATAAACTCTCTCGTAGCAAGTCCCTAGACGTTTAACCATTTTGCAAAATAGTCCCCTCATTAGCTAGCTTAAGCTTTAGGGGTTCCAAAACTATAATTTTTATCAAAAAATGATCACTAGAACACTTACTTGTAAGGAGAAGAGTGTGCTAAATTTTTTAAGCTTCCATGGCTATTTTTCTTGAGAAAATTCGGTGGAGAGAAGGGAAAGAAAAGATGATATCTTTTCTTCTCTTTATTTTATTATAAAAATCAATTGTTATCACCAAATTTTCACCTAACAATATGACAAAGTCAATTCTTTGTTCCCTATGGCCGGCCACCTTTTAAAAAAGCCTAATTGCACATTAGGGACCTCCAAGTAATATTCCTTAGCTAATTGGCACCTCTAGCAATTAAAATATAACTTTCGAACTTTATGCGATTTAGTCCTTTCTCGCGATTAAGCATGAAATCGCTAAAATTAAAGCACCAAAATTTTCATGCACCCTTATAATCATGCTATAACCCATAGAATAAAATTAAAATAAATTTTCTCTGACCCTGGATTAGTGGTCCCGAGACCACTGTTTCGACTAGCTCTTAAATCAGGCTATTACAGCTCCATTGTATTATTGATCAGAAAAAATAAGTTCAAATAAGAGTGTTTCAAAAAATAAGCATGTTAATGATAATTTAGGGACACTCTTCTGAAGTGTTGCGTTGAGTAACTAAAGAGGTAGATGTTTGCTCCATCCATCTATTTTGTTAGAAGCCTTAATTTTATCAGTGAATTCCATTCAATTTGTGGCATGATGTAATATATGGCAGTCTAGTGTTTACTTCATTGAGGTTGTCAAGTAAAGAAATCACGTGACAAGATGAATTCCATATAAAAAGTAATAATTGTAATTAAAATTTTTAATAAGTAAGAATAGTGAAATTGAGTTTAGAGGAAAGGTATTTTAAATATATTATGAGAGGTCTGCTATAGCTATATTTGCATAATTATTTAGGAACTTTTATTTTTAGGAAACATTTTTTGCACTTCATTTCCTGAACAAGTCTATAAAACTCGAACCATTTTTTTATTTATTTAGAAGGCTACAGAGAATAGAGGTGAAAAATATATTTCAGATAGTTCAGTGATATATTTGGTAATTGTAATGTTTGGCAAATTCATGCATACCTGCATTCATGCATACTCATTTATTTGCTAGAAGGCAAGTAATAAATCAGGTTTGGGGGTGTAATACCTCTTGAAAAGAGTTATATTTCAGGCCTCTAAATTTAAGTATTTGCCTGTAATTAAGAAAATATGTTTGTATTTTAAACTTATTATTAGAGCATAAAACACTAAAGCTTGGACTGTGTTTCAACTGTAAATTTATGTTACTTTAATTACTGGAAGGAGGTTTTGTAGTCTCTGATTGTAGGAGTAGGTAGGATGAAATAAGCAAGAAGAGAAAAAGAGAACAAATAAGGTGAAACATTGCCATGGAAAATGGTGGGATAGATTGCCAGCAGAAATGCCATGGCAATTCTAGGAAGATGGTGCACACTCATTCCACGTCACTCTTAGCGAGCTATACATGTACCAGATAAATCACCCTAAAAAAGAGGAGTAAAAGACGTGTATTGAGAGGGTCGGATCTACCCTAGAAAAGGAGGAGAGAGAAGGGAATAAAGGACATACACGAATTGTGAGGAAAAAAAGAAAGAAAGCAGTTACTCTCCCTGCAAAAAAATCCGGTGGAGTAATTCAGAAGAGAAGAAGAATGGAGCAGCTAAAAAAGGGGAGATCACAGACGCGAAGAAAGGGGAATAGAAATCTACCCTGGGTTTTGCGTAGAATCTAGATAAGTAGTTAGAGTGCAGCGAGAACTTCCTGCAGTTCTGCCTTTGTTCTATTTTCTTGGTTTTAAATTCTGTGATTCGTGAAACTTGAAGTATGTTGATGAATGATTTAATTTTGGATTCATCACCCAACCCATGAGCTAATTATCTTTGGGTTGGAATTATTTGGGTGAATATTGAATTAACTGTAACACCCATGATATGCTTTTGATTAAATTTACTATTTCATTAAATTCTTGTTTATTTGGAATGCATGCAAGCTTTAGACATAGTTGATTGCATGTTATGAACTTAGATGGATTTGAATCTGAAAGGATTAAAGACATTAGATTATTAATCGAATGATACAGGTGAGTATTCAAAAGAATATTCGCATCACTCTAGACATAGAAGATGCGATCTATAGACATATACAGACTTCGAAAAATAATTAGAGTTTACTCTCGAAAGAAGTAGATTGCAGTAGTAAATATCTAAGTAGTAGCCCAGACATAACATTGCCATGGCATTATTATGTTATGAAAATATTCCCTGAGTAATTCCAACATTTATCATTCAACAGAAGAAATACTTTGTACTTGTCCCTTGTCATTTGCCAAGACAATTAGAATGTTTGGTCATTTTTTAGTTATAATTTATACTATTAGTTCATTCATTAATTCCCTTCACCAATTTATACTTTGTTCATTTTGCACAATTTCATTCTTTAAATCTTTAGTAATACTTACCAATTCAAATCAATGCCCGATCCATATGGAGACAAAACTCACTCCTCATTAAATTACTTGAATCGAGACTTTGAAAAATGTGATTCTTAAAGTTCTCTTGCAACATAGTTTTGACATACAAAATATTCGAGGTCAAGGCTATGATGGAGCAAGCAATATCCGTGGGGAATTTAACGACTTGTAAGCTTTTATTTTGAATGATTGTCGATATTTTTAATATTGCCTCTGTTTCTTCCAAATGACACAATGAGTTACAAAAAGCCCAAGCAACTGAAATAACTAGTTTTGCATCCATCAATGAGTTAGAAACTGGAACAGGAATTAATCAGATTGGCACTTTACAACATCCTAGTGAGACTCAATGGAGTTCCCATTTAAATTCAATTACTAGTTTATTGAAGATGTACAATGCTACTAGCACGGTTCTTGAAAATCTCAAAAATACTGCTTCTAACTATTCTCAGCGAGGAGACGCTCATAACGCATATAATAGATTGAGATCTTTTGAGTTTATTTATTTTTACAAATGATGAAGGAAGTTTTACGGGTTACTGATAACCTTTGTCAAGCTTTGCAACATCGTTCTCAAGATATATTAAATGCCATGAGTTTAGTTTTTACAACGAAAGATTTAATTAAAAATTTGAGAGATGATGGATGGAATGAATTGTTGAAAAATGTTATATCTTTTTGTGAAACATGGGATTTGGATTTTCCAGATATGAATGCTCAATATATTGTGGGTCGTAGTCGCAACAAGAAGTAAGATGTTATAGTGGAGCATCTGTATCAACCTAATTTTCAGTGGTGTCGGAAATAGTGATTCGAGGTCACTAAATCCGATGAGTAAGTTTGAAAATTTAATGAATTATTATTTATGAGTTAAATGTGATTTTAGAAAAAAATTTTAAATTGTGAATTTTGTGAATTAAAAGAATTTATTAGGTAAATTGGGTTGAAAACGAGGTATCGAGACCTCGATTACATAAACTGAGCCGTAAATATTTTATAACAGAGTGTTAGTGAATTAGTATTAAAGTTTCGATAGAAAATTTTAACGTTTTGATAGTTAATTAATTAAAAAGGACTAAATTAAAAAAGGTGCAAAACTTACAAATTAAGGAAATAAGTTATTAAATAGTCTAAATAGTAAATAATAGGGACTTAAAGAGTAATTAGGCCTAAGTGGAGTGGCTGGGCGGTATAGGTATAGAAAATGACAAAAATGATGAAATAAAAAAGGCAAAATTGGAAATAATAAAATTTTAAATATCAAATTGAAAAACCTACAAGTTTCTAGACATTTTCTTTATCAAATTTTCTGTCAAAAACACCATTGAAAATCTCCCAAGTCTTGTTTTCATATTTTAGCTTCATGTAATTTTAATTCTTCATCTTTTCTTGAAATTTTTGCCTTTTTAAGACTTTTACAATTAGGTCCGATTATGTATTTCATTAGTTTTTTATTCTATGAGTGATTTTAAAAGTGACCATGGATTAGTGCTGGAAGTTTATGATGAATAAACATGAATTTGAAGCTCTAATTTTGTCATGTGATGATTTTATTAAGTGATTTCAATAGAAATTGATTTTTAGGACCTAATTGTGAAAAAGTTAAAAATTAGGGTTTAGTGTTGAAATTTTGATTATAGAAGGTTGTGTAGTAGTTTAGAATGATAGAATAAAGTGTTAATTGAGAAAAATAAGCTCAATTGATGGGTTAATTAATCAGGGACTAAATTATAAAAATGGTAAAATTTAGGGCAAAAGTGTAATTTCAAAAATTGAAGGGCATAAATTGTGAAGTGAATTAGAATTGAATTAGATGCTAATGAATGAATAAATTTACATTATATACCAAGAACCCAAAGATAAACGTGGAAAAGAGAAATTAACAGAATAGTCCCTGAATTTCTACAATCTATACAAACTACCCCAGGTAAGATTATATGGTTGAACTTTCATGATAAATTGTTAGTTTTTGAATGATATAATGTCTTATTTCATATCTTTGTTATTGAATTATGATTATTGTAATATTATGAAAATCGAATTGAAAGTTCAAATTAAGTGGACCGCAAGATTGAGTACGATCGTTCCGTGTTACAAGATGAATTGACGGATAAGACCATGGTTGAACCATGGAAAAGTGTTAAATGTAAGACCATAGCTGGGTTATGGCATTTTAGTGAAAAGACCATAACTAGGTTATGGCACCGTGTATGTAAGACCATGGTTGCACCATGACAGTAAATATATGTGTAAGACCATAGCTGGGCTATGGCATCCAAATGATAAAACCATAATTGGGTTATGGTATTACGAGTGTAAGACCACGGAAGGGCCATGGAAATATTTGTGTAAGACCATAGTTGGACTATGGCATCAAGAAAATGATGTACTCAAATCCGTAAGACATTCTTTAATTTGATGAGTATTAGTAAGTGACATATAGATTATTTGTAGAAAAATCTAAGAAATTATTGATATTGAGCTTAATCAAGTGAATTTTATTAATTGAAGTTGTGATTGGTAGGCAATGTTAATGAAATACTCTTTTTCTTGTTTATTATAGTTTGTTCGGTAAGATTTATTCTTAAAGCTTATGAACTTACTAAGATTCTAAAAGCTTACTCTTGTGTATTTAATGTTCATTATAGATTGACGTAAAATCGAAGGATCGGATCAACACACCAAACCACACTATCTAGTCCACTATGGTAGATTTTGTTAAGCATTTTAAGGTTTATATGGCATGTATAGGACTGAATTGAAAGGAAGTAAACTTGTAATATGCTTGTGAGTAGCACATATACATATATGTATGTTTCTATGCATGTATTTAGTAGTATCTTATAATAATCAAAGAGTGAAGTTATTGTGGTAAGTTTATGCAAATGAGTTGTGTGATGACATATTAGGTTTAAAACTTGATTTTTGGCTTGCATTGGTTGCTTGATTGGAGTATATTGGTATTTGAAAGTGTTGTGTGCAGGTTGATAATAAAAAGGGTGAGAAAAGTGGCCTTAAAAGGGCCTATTTTCGTCCACATAGATAGAGACATGGGCGTGTGTCTTAGCCGTGTGTGACACACGGTCATGCACATAGGTGTGTAGTTTGGTAGTGTGTCCCCTACAGCTTAAAATTTAGAAATAAAATGCTCAGAATTGAGCACATAGGTGGAGACACGGACGTGTGTCTCAGCTGTGTGATGCACACGGCCTAGCACACGGACGTGTGGCTGGCTGTGTGACCCAAGTCAGGGAGTTACATGGGGTAGGACACAGCCTGAAGCACGAGCATATCATACGGCCACAAGGGCATGTGTGCCCCGCACCAAGGAAAAATTTTGAGATTTTGGAAAAATTTCTTGTAGTTCAGTTTGGACTCGATTCACTTCTAAAGTGTATATTTGGCCTCGAGGCCCACACAAGGGACGATATGATTAGTTGCAAAAAATGAATAATAAATGACATGTTTTATCTATGCTCATTCTGTAAATTCTGGTAATGCTTCGTAACCCTGTTCCGGCGAGGGATATGGGTTAGGGGTATTACATTTATTGGTATCAGAGCTTCAGTTTAATTGATTCTTGGAACAAATGTAACGTGTAAAGTGTTTAAAAATACATGTCATATAAATCTGCGATAGTGTGATGTGTATGATTTGATCTAATCTTTATTTTTCTTATAGATTGTAAAGATGTCTGATAGATCCGAACATGCTGAACGTGATGAAGCTAATAGCAGAATACAAACATCTGAGCAATGGACAAGTAGTAGTGTTCCAAATTCTCCAATACAAGAACAGGAACTCAAAAATATGTTCTATGGGTTTATGACTAAATGGTTTAATGAGATGGTGTAAGAAAGAAATCATGCTCAGCAACCTCCTCCCCCTACTGCACCATCTTTAGCACCCCTGGTTGCTCCTCCATCTCTTCCGGTAACTGAATCTAGCAAGCATTATCCGATAGAAAAGCTTAGAAAATTTGAGGCTGAGGAATTTTGAGGTAGATCAGATGATGACCTGTCAAAACTGAGTATTGGCTTTAGAATGTAGTAAGAGTTTTTTGAGAAATGGTGGGTTCCCCAGATGATTATTTGAGATGTGTTGTTTCTTTATTAAAAGAAGAAGCTTATAGTTGGTGGGAGACTATAGAGGCTGTGATATCACAAGAGAAAATTACTTGGGAATTTTTCCAGAGTGAGTTTAAAAAGAAATATGTCAGTAAGAGGTATCTGGATAAAAAAAAGGGAATTCCTCGATTTGTGACAAGGAAATCATTTAGTAGCTGAATATGAGAAGGAGTTTGCATATCTCACGAAATATGCTCGAGATATTGTACCAACTGATGAGGAAATGTGTATTCAATTCGAGGGAGGGCTAAATGATGAGATCAAAATGATGATTGGGGGCACAGAGATATGGAAATTTGTTGTTCTATCAGATCATGCTTAGAAAATGGAAGAGCTGCACAATAAAAAATGCAACGAGAAAGAATAAATAAAGAATCCTATAAGAGAAGCTCCTCCAAGTCTTTTTCAGCATTTCCGGCTAAAAAGTTTAGATATGATTCTAGTCGATCCACTTCAATGCCGGAACGATCAAATAGGAACAAAGTAACTCAGCAAGAATTTGGGGTAACTATTAAACTCACAGCTAGTGTTGCCAGTGTACAAAATGCTCCTAGGCTTAGATGCGAATATTGTGGGAAAAATCATTTTGGTGAATGTAGAGGCAAGATAGGAGCTTGTTACAAGTGTGGGGCTACTGATCATTTCATTTAAGAGTGTCCTCAAATGGTTAAAGAGGAGGGAGAACAAAAAGAAAAGAAAATAGCCACTTCTCAAAAAAGTAGACGATCAGGTCAAAGCATGCGGCTAGGACTAGTTCGGGTATAAGAGATTCTGTTGCCCGGTCAGAAGTTTGAGCACTTACACGTACTTATGGTATCTGAGCGAGAGAGGAAGCAACAGCTCCAGATGTAATTGCTCGTACATTCTATCTCTTCGATGTTACTATGTATGCATTGATTGACCCTAGGTCTACACATTCTTATGTTTGCACTGCATTAGCATCAGAAAAGAAATTGTCCATTGAATCTACTAATTATGATGTTCAAGTCACTAATCCATTAGGTCAAAATGTGATAGTTAATCTAGTGAGTCGTGACTGTCCACTGAAAATAAAAGGTTGTGAATTCCCTGCTAATTTGATGCTATTACCTTTTCGAGAATTTGATGTTATTTTTGGAATGGATTGGTTAACGAAGCATGATGTTGGAGTAAATTGTAGAGAAAAATGGATTGATCTGAAATGTCAGACAAGTGAAATGATTATTGTTGAGTTTGAAAATTCGAAAGGAATTGTTAGAATTATTTCAGCTTTTTCAACTCGAAGACTAATACGGAAAGGTAATGCAACATTTTTAGCTTACATTATTGATACTCGGGGTTCTGAATCGAAATTAGAACAGTTACCAGTTGTTAATGAGTTTACTGATGTGTTTCTTAAGGAATTGCCGGGTTTACCACTAGATCATGAAGTTGAGTTTGTGATTGATGTGATTCTGGGAACAACTCTGATATCAATAACACCGTACAAAATGGCACCGGCTGAGTTAAAAAAAATTAAAGACACAGTTGCAAGAGTTATTAGACAAAGGGTTCATCAGACCGAGTATGTCCCCTTGGGGTGCACCTGTCTTATTTGTGAAAAAGAAAGATCGAAATTTAAAACTGTGCATTGATTACAGACAGCTGAACAAGGTCACAATTAATAACAAATATTCGTTGCCATGTATTGATGATTTGTTTGAGCAGCTGAAAGGTGCTATAATATTCTCAATGATAGATATCAGATCTGGGTATTATCAGTTGAAAGTTAAAGAATGTGATGTGCCAAAGACTGCTTTCAAAACTCGGTATGGTCATTATGAGTTTTTAGTAATTACTTTTGGTTTGACTAATGCTCCTATTGCTTTTATGGATTTAATGAATCTGATTTTCAGCCTTATTTGGATAGATTTGTAGTTGTATTTATTGATGATATGCTGATCTATTCCAAGACAGAATCCGAGCATGCACAACACTTGTGAATTGTGTTACAGATTTTGAGAGAAAAGCAGTTGCATGCAAAGTTCAGTAAATTTGAATTCTAGCTCCATGAGGTTGGATTTCTGGGCCATATTGTGTCAGCTGAAGTGATTCATGTGGATCCAAGCAAAGTATCTGTAGTGGTGAATTGGAAAATTCCAAAGAATATAATAGAAGTCTGAAGTTTTCTTGGTTTAGTAGGATACTACCGTCGTTTTGTTAAGAATTTCTCAGTGGTTGCTTCACCGATGACCCGGTTATTACATAAGAATGTTGAATTTGTATTGTCTGATGAATGACAGTAGAGCTTTGATCAGTTGAAGAAGATGTTGATAGAGGCTCCAGTTTTAACTTAGCCAGAATCTAGAGTTCCGTATGTTATGTACAGTGACGCGTCTCTAAATGGTTTGGGTTGTGTATTGATGCAATCAGGAAAAGTAGTAGCCTATGCTTCTCGGCAGTTAAAACCACATGAAAGGAATTATGCTACGCATGATCTTGAATTGGCTGCAATTTTTTTTGCTTTAAAAATTTAAAGACACTACTTATATGGTGAGAAATGTTATGTGTATACAGATCACAAGAGTTTGAAGTATTTGATGACTCAGAAAGAGCTGAATTTGAGATAGAGACAGTGATTAGAGTTGCTGAAAGATTATGATTTGGTTATTGATTATCACCCGAGAAAGGCTAATGTGGTTGTAGATGTAGTTAGTCAAAAGTCGACTTTGTTTGCACTTCGAGTGATGAACACTCATTTGTCTCTTAATGAAGATGGTTCTGTATTAGCAGAGTTGAAAGCAAAACCTTCGGTTCTTCAACGGATTCGGGAGTTGTAAGATAGTGATCTGAAATTGGTGTTCAAAAGACAGATAGTTCAGGATAATTTGAGTTTAGAGTATACCATTGATGATAACGGTATGTTTTATTATAGCAACAAAATTTGTGTTCCGAATAAGTCGAATTTGAAAAAAGATATTCTTTTTGAAGCCCACAGTAGTATGTATTCCATTCATCTGAGTAGTATGAAAATTTATTTTGATTTGAAAAAAGATATTTTGGTGGCCTGGTATGAAACGTGAAATCTGTGAGTTTGTTGCAAAATGTCTGATTTGTTAGCAAGTCAAAGTAGAACATCAGGTACTAATAGGTTTGTTCAAAACTGTCATGATTCCTTAGTGGAAATGGGAGCATGTTACTATGGATTTTGTATCTGGATTAGCTATGACTCCAAGAAAGAAAGATTCAATCTAGTGATTGTTGATAGATTGTCTAAGTCAGCACATTTTATTCCGATCAGAACAGACTTTTCACTTGGTAAATTAGTAGAATTATATATGTCTGAGATTATAAGGTTACATGGAGTTCCAACATCCATTATTTCAGATCGAGATCCGAGGTTTACATCAAGATTTTGGAATAAATTGCAGTAAGCTTTAGGTACTAAACTAAATTTCAGCACAGTATTTCATCCTCAGATTAACGGACAATCAAAACGAGTGTTTCATATTTTAGAAGATATGTTGAGATGTTGTATACTTGAGTTTGGAGATAGCTTGGAAAGATACATAACTTTGGTCGAATTTTCATATAACAATAGTTATCAGTCTAGCATAAAAATGACACCATTTGAAGATCGTTATGGTAGAAAATGTAAGACTCCATTGTATTGGTTTGAATTGAGCGAATCCAAGTTAGTGGGAGTTGACTTAATCCGACAAACTAAAGAAAAAGTTTGAATCATCCGAGATAGTTTGAAAGCTGCTTCAGATCGTCAAAAATCATATACAGATTTGAAAAGAAGAGATATAGAATTTGTGGTTGGTGATCGAGTGTTCTTAAAAGTTTCCCCATGGAAGAAAGTATTACGGTTTGGCTTAAAAGGGAAACTGAGCCCAAGATTTATAGGACTATATGAGATTTAACCATTAAAATAAAACCAAAACTTAAACCAAAGTAAATCTGAATTTTAACCATTAAAATAAAACCAACTTTTGAGCATGGCCACCTCGAGTCCATCCCGGCTCCATATCCGCGATCAAAGGATTATGTACAAAATGTAAAGGAAGGGGTGAGTCACCGAGACTCAGTGTATAAATCCCTATCTCGAAGATAATAAACTCATACACAGATTCATATGCAAATATGCATGCCATGCAACCCAAAACCTAACCGTCCGAAACTCCCAATTCTACCCCGTGTGGTACCAAACCACTAGTGGTGCCAAACCACTGGTGACCCAAAGTCACAAATAACATATGTGGTACCAAACCACTAGGGACCGTAGTCACAAATAACATTTGTGGTACCAAACCACTGGTGAAGATCCCTTTTTAATATAATATGTGGGGCCAACCTACTGTGGTTCTAAGCCACTGGGATGAGTCACAAAAATATATGTGGTACCAAACCACTGGTGGTGCCAAACCACTGGTGACCCAAAGTCACAAATAAATATATGTGGTACCAAACCACTGAGACTTAGTCACGAAGTAATGAGAAGTGGGGCCAACCCACTGTGTGGTACCAAACCACTGGTGACAGTCTGATAATCATTCCTTCCCCCTCCTCTCATCATACCCATTTTTTATGAACATGCATTTCACTGCAAAATAATCATGCTAATGTAACATGGCATATGCAGATTTAACAGAGGCAACTAACGCTAACCCTCAGAATGGACTTACATGGAGTCCTCGCTTTTACCCACAAGGGTAACACATCGATTTCCACAACTATTCCGGCTTTTGACAACATACAAAATATTAACATATTTACATACAAGGTGTGTAAGAGTTACACACCTGATTACTCGCAAGACTACACTTTCTACGTAGACACTATCTCGACACTACCGCTATCTGTCTACTCTGCTGTTCTGATGCTGGTCCACACCCAGGTGGCCAATCGCGA
This sequence comes from Gossypium bickii, assembly GCA_025503065.1. Taxonomy (NCBI): domain Eukaryota; kingdom Viridiplantae; phylum Streptophyta; class Magnoliopsida; order Malvales; family Malvaceae; genus Gossypium; species Gossypium bickii. Next base: position 60,064,936 of record CP106720.1, on the reverse strand, counting down.
ACCGCAGATACAGCGCTCTTCTTGAACTTAGGGGCTGGGTTCACAAATCCAACCCCTCCCAATGCTTGGCTATCCTTTGAGTCCATGAACACCTTAGTCACTAACCGAATCAAAGCAACGAAATCCAAACTAAAAGATTAATCTAATACTTAAAGCGAAAACCCTTACATAGATTGAAAATCCCCAAAACGTTGGGTTTGATCCACAAGTCAAGTGAATCCCGAATATATCCACTTAAAAGCGACACCCCCTTCACCACCTACATTCGGCCAAGTCCTCACATTAGGCCAATTAGCCATTCGGCTTTGGCATGAAAGCCCGAAAGAGATAACGCGAAATAGAAATAATCGCTACTAACCTTACACCCAAGAGGATTCGGCACTAGAACAGAGGAAGAGGAATTTCGACAAATCAGTAGGGGAAGATGCAAGAATCGAAAAAGAGCCCAAGAAAACAAGAATACGAAATTGAGGGTGATTCGGCTAAAGAAGAAACTTGCCAAAACGAATGTTGACGATGCTTTGATCTTGAACCGAAAGAAATGGAGAGGAGAAGATAGTTTCAGCCTAAAAGTGATGAAGAGAAGAGGTAGTTTCGGCTGTTAAGGAGATTGAGAGAAATAAGAGAGAGTGACTAGGGTATTCGGCTATCACAGAATGTAGCTGAAAAGAGAAAGAATGATAAGTACTAGATGCGGCTATGACCAAGATTAGAAAAGAAGGGAAGGGTTTAGGTATTTCGGCACAAGAGATATTGGGAGAAGGAAAGAAGTCGAAAGAGAGGGTAGAATGATGATTTCGGCTCTTTAAGAAAATAGCAAGAAAATGAAACACAACTGAACGAGTGGGCAGCAATTGGGTTCAGCCAAAAAAAGAAGTAAAAGATATGAGAAGAGATTTAGGAGAGGTTTCGGTTTCGGCACATGAGAGAAAAACGCAATAAAGGTGCTATGGGTACTTCGATTTTGACAAAAAGAGATGAAGTAAAGAATGTTTCCAGCCTTTCCTAGCTAGTCGAAAATGCTCAACTTAAAAACAAAACTCCCCCCTAAGTTCAAATGTACAATTCGGCACCCCTAAGCCACAAAAACCGATTGCTCACACCACCTACCACCATTTAAATTTTAGCTAACACACTCCCCCAACTCGATCCCTTCTTTTCCTCCTTGCTTTTCTCCTGATCATCCATTCAAACAAGTTTGAACATTTCAAACCCCTAACATTTTTCTCAACCACTCATTTAAAACTGTTAACTTCTTCAATCCTCATCCATCAGAGTCCATCCTGAGCACAACTTCCCCCTGGTCTTGGCGTACAAAAGAACAAGAAGAAAGGGGATCTTCGCATCTCGAACCAAGGTTCCCCCACTCACCTGGGGCATCACTTCTTTGTGCCTTAAGTGGCACCTCCCTGCCACTTTACCACTTGGATTCTTGTGTCAAAACTTGCTACTAATTAACCTTAACACCTAACTCCCTCAGCTATCCCTTCCAAGTACCCAAAAAGAAAATTTTTGCTATGGCCCTGGCCTACCCCTGGCTCATGCCTAGACCCCACATTAGCCCAAACTAACATGACATCCATACTATCCACATGCAAACACACAAAATGCAAATACCCCGATTCAAGGATGTTACAGTTCTACCCCATTAAAAATAATTTCGGCCTCGAAATTACCTGGTCAAAAGAGTTGAGGGTATTACTGCCGCATCACATCCTCTGGCTCCAACGCGGCCTCCTCCATACCATGATTCCGCCATATTACCTTCACCAAAGGAATTGACTTCCTACGTAAGACCTTGACATCCTAATCCAGAATCTGAACTGGTTCCTCCTCAAAAGAAAAATCCGGACTTACCTCAATCTCTTCCACTAGCACAACATGCGACAAATTTGAACGATAGTGTCTAAGCATGGAAACATGAAACACGTCATGGATCTGACTCAATTCTACTTGCAACTCGAGCTGATAAGCTACTGGTCCCACACGTTTCAACACCTTATAAGGCCCAATGAACCTAGGGCTTAGCTTGCCCTTCTGACCAAATCTTAGCACCTTCTTCCATGGCGACACCTTCAGAAAAACTTTGTCACCCACTGCAAACTCTATATCCCTTCGCTTAAGATCGGCATAAGATTTCTGCCTGTTTAAGGCTTCCTTCAGTCGAGCCCGAATCAACTTAACCTTATCCTCTGTTTCGGTAACCAACTCTGGACCCAGCAATTGACGCTCACCCAACTCTGTCCAACACGTAGGGGTTCGACCAACGATAGGAATTCTTCCCAACTACTTCTGAAATCCAAGACACAACCCCTCAACATATCCTCTAAAATCTGAATTACCCTTTCTAATTGCCCATCTGATTGCGGAAGAAACGCCATACTGAAATCTAGCCTTGTACCTAATGCCTGATGCAATGCTTTCCAGAACCTTGATGTGAATCTAGGGTCCCTATCTGAGATAATCGACACTGGCACTCCATGTAGTCTCACAATTTCTGCCACATACAACTTAGCCAACTTTTGAAGTGAGTAGTCGACCCGAACCGGTATGAAATGAGCTGATTTTGTCAAACGGTCCACAATCACCCAAACCGAATCCTTTTTAGTAGGCGTGAGGGGTAACCCAATGACGAAATCCATCGTAATCCTTTCCCACTTCCACTGTGGAATTTTCACTGGTTGCAGCAATCCCGAAGGTAACTGATGTTCGACTTTGACTTGTTGACACGTCAGACACTTAGTTACGAATTCCGTTACTTCTCGTTTCAGGCTCAGCCACCAAAATTGCTCCTGCAAATCTCGGTACATCTTACTACCTCCAAGATGCATAGCATATGGACTGCTATGTGCCTCCTGAAGAATCTTTTGCCTCAACTCCACATCCTTTGGCATGTAAACCTTCCCTTGAAAACACAGAACACCCTCACTGTTCAAACTATACCCCTCTAATCCACCATCTTGCACTTGCAAACATCGAGCACTTAAGACTTCATCGACCAATTACTTTCCTTAATCTGATTTACCCATGTCCGCTTCACTTGTAGTTCCGCTAGCAAACTTCCGTTATTGTACAAAAAAAGGTGAGCAAACATTACTCTCAAGTCTGACACCACCTTACGGCTCAATGCGTCTGCCACCACATTGGTTTTCCCCGGATGATATTCAATCGAGCAGTCATAGTCCTTCAACAACTCGATCCACCTTCACTGCCTCAAATTCAACTCCTTCTGAGTAAGGAGATATTTCAAACTCTTGTGAACCGTGTAGACAACAGACTTCTCCCCCTACAAGTAGTGTCTCCAAATCTTCAAGGCGAAAACCACAGCAGCCAGCTCCAGATCGTGCGTCGCGTAATTCACTTCCTGAGGTCTCAACTGCCGAGACGCATATGCCACTACTGTCCCCTCTTGCATCAGCACACATCCCAATCCAGTATACGACGCATCACAGTACATCATAAACTCCTTCCCTGCTTCAAGCTGAATCAACACCGGAGCTTCTGTCAGAATCCTTTTTAACTTGTCAAAACTTTCCTATTGCCTGTCTGACCACACAAATGGGACCCCTTTTCTCAACAACTTGGTCAACGGTGCTACAATCAAGGAAAACCCTTCCACAAACCTTCTGAAATATCCTACTAAACCCAGAAAACTCCGAATCTCGGCCACAGACTTAAGTGGTTTCCAATCTAATGCCACTTCAATCTTCCGAGGGTCCACCCTAATCCCCTCAGCTGCACCACATGACCCAAGAAGGTTACTTCCTTTAGCCAGAACTCGCACTTACTAAACTTTGCAAACAACTGCTTCTCTCTCAGAATCTACAGAACCACACGGAGATGCTCATCATGCTCTTTCTCAGACCTCGAGTACACCAAAATATCATCTATAAATACTACGACGAACCGGTCCAAGTACGGCTAAAAAACCAGATTCATCATGTCCATGAACGCTGCTAGCGCGTTGGTGACCAAGAACTCGTAGTGACCATAACGAGTGCGAAATGTCATCTTATGGATATCAGCCTCTTTTACCCTAAGCTGATGATACCTCGACCTCAAATCAATCTTAGAAAAACCTAATGCTCTCTTCAGCTGATCATACAGGTCGTCTATCCTCGGCAACGGGTACTTATTCTTAACCGTCAACTTATTCAGATGACGGTAATCTATACACATCCGCACCATTCCGTCCTACTTTTTAACAAAAAGCACAGGCGCTCCCCAAGGCGATACACTCGGCCGGATAAAACCTCAATCTAGTAACTCTTGAATCTGCGCTTTCAACTCCACTAACTCTTTCGGCGCCATCCTATATGGGGCAATAGACACTGGCGCGGTTCCTGGCATTAGGTCTATACCAAACTCAACCTCGCGATCTGGAGGCAGACCAGGAAGAGCTCTGGAAACACATCGATAAATTCCTTCACTGTTCGGACATCCCCCGCAGTTGACTCCTTGGCCTCCAAAGCACAAACATGAACCATGAATGCCTCACATCCTTTCCTCACCATCTTCTCGGCCTTCAAAGTGGATACCACATTGGATAGGTAATTTCTTCTATCACCTATCATCACCACCTCTTCACCCTCAACAGACCTCAACACCATACGCTTAGCCACACAGTCCAAACTTGCCTGATACTTCACTAGCCAGTCCATCCCTAATATCAAATCAAACTCCCCAAATGGAAGTTCCATCAGATCAGCCAAAAACACTACCCCTTGGAGTTCTAGGGGTACATCCCTATACAATTTGTTTACTTCTACAGAGTGACCTAGAGGGCTAATTACAGTCATCTCCCTAGAAGAAACCCCATAAGCTAAGTTTAAAGTTTCCACTATACTACTAGCAACATATGAGTGCGTCGAACCAACATCAATTAAAGTAGTATACGGCAACCAAAAAATTAAGAACGTACCGGTTATGACGTCCAGTGCGTCGCCCTCCTCTCGACGCCTTACAGCATAGACCAACCCAGGCTGTCTCGCATTAGTACTTCCAGCACCTCTGCCCGATGCTCCACGGCCTCGACCAGAACCTTTACCTCCCCTGGCTGAACCTCGACCCCTCTGTGGTTGCTGTCTACCACCCCTGAACTGAGCACGGCCCTGACCCTCAGACTGCATTCTAGCTAGTTTACGTAGACAATCCCTTACTCGATGGTCCATCGACCCGCACTCGAAACACCCTCTGCCACTAGTCCAACACTCCCCCTAATGAGACTTCCCACATCAAGCACACCATGCTGGCCATTGAGTAGTAGCAGAAGACCGTGTAGCCTGACTCGGTCCACCAAATCTAGCCCTCTTCTGAGAATTCCCAGCAGACCTTGATGGCCCTAAACTTCTCTTGTTTCTATTTCTGTCCAAGTTCTGCTTCGTGGACTCCTTCACCCCCACGGCTATCTTGGCTTTCTCCACAAGAACAGCAAATTCCCTCTCTTTCTGTGGAGCAATCAACAACCGCAACTCATCTCTCAATCCGTCCTCAAACTTGACACAGCGCTCGTGTTCCGTAGCCACGATACCCCGAGCATAATGGCTCAACCTTAAGAATTCCGCCTCGTACTCTGATACTGACCTACTTCCTTGAACTAGATTCAAAAACGCCTTTCGCTGCGCATCGATATAACTGGACCCGACATACTTCTGCCTTAAAGAAATCCCAACTGATATCATCAGCTGTCGCACCATCCCTGACCGTGAGCCACCACTGGTAAGACTCATCTCGGAGAAGAGATACTATCCCCTTCAACTTCTCCTCAGCCGTAAAGTCTAAATAGTTCATTATGCGCTCAGTTGCCTCAAGCCAGTACTCAGGTGTATTGGAAGCCACACCAGAAACACCCCGTAATACCTTCGCTCCATTGGCTTGGAGTCGTTCAGACATAGATTTTCGAGCCCCCGCACCCCCACCTGCTCCAGCTACTCTCCGAACCCGCAAAGATCGCTGCGACACGCGCTATCATCACACCCGTCGATCCTCGAAACTCAAATACCACACCTGTGGTGTGGGCGGCGGTACCTCATTCTCCTACCCATGACCAGACTCTACTAGTTCAGACACAGTCATCCTACCCCTACCACATTCTCGCGTGTTACGACCACGTCCTCGAGTGCTCATGACTAACGTTCTCGATTTAATCTGATTAAGGAATTTTATGAGTTAGCTTTCTTCCATTGATTATTACAGAACAGTCTTATGAACAATTTATTACAGTAGTTGTTCTCGCAAGTTCATGCAATCCTACAAGCTTCAGTCTCTAGAGTGAATTCCTATCATTAGCATCCATATCACAATCATAAACCACAATAACAGCAGTTTAAGGAACTTACCATTACGGATCGGTGCCGGAGACTCAGGTGCCATGCTTTCCCCAAAATATGCATTTTCTATCAAATCATTTTACAAAAACCCTTTCTAAAAAAACCATTTTGGGCCACAGGTCCACAGTCGAGCTTTTGAACCAGGCTCTGATACCACAATTGTAACACTCTAGACCCGGTCAAACGCTACGACTGAATCTGGCATGTTCAAGGGAAAAATCATTTTTGGAAAGAATCAAGTTGTTGTCTTAAGTTGTGAAGCAACATTTCATTTTCTGGAAACCAAAGTTGAGTTAGGTAAATTGCTAAAATCATTTCAAAGCTTATTTTAAAGAAAATCGAGTTAACTTATCGTTGTTACACGTTCGCTGATTACTCGATAGTATAGTTTTGGAAAAACTCGAAAATTCATTAAGTTTTTGTGAAAACCTTCATTTTATAAATTATTTTTTTTTTCATTTTAATCATGCTTTGATGTTTAACAAAAATTCAAGGTATTTGTCAAAGTAAATAATCCCAAAATAAAACTTAGATGGCCTTATTAGAAAACGGAAAACCAAAATTTAAAGTAAAGTAAATCTAAAATTTAACCATTAAAATAAAACCAACTTTTGAGCGTGGCCACCTCGAGTCCATCCCGGCTCCATATCCGCGATCTAAGGATTATCTGCAAAATGTAAAGGAAGAGGTGAGTCACTGAGACTCAGTGTATAAATCCCCATCCCGAAGATGATAAACTCATACACAGATTCATATGCAAATATGTATGCCATGCAACCCAAAACCTAACTGTCCGAAACTCCCAATTCTACCCCGTGTGGTACCAAACCACTGGTGGTGCCAAACCACTGGTGACCCAAAGTGATAAATAACATATGTGGTACCAAACCACTGGTGACCGTAGTCACAAATAATCGTGTGTGGGGCCAACCCACTTTGTGGTACCAAACCACTGGTGACGATCACTTTTTAATATAATATGTGGGGCCAACCCACTGTGGTTCTAAGCCACTGTGACGAGTCACAAAAATATATGTGGTACCAAACCACTGGTGGTGCCAAACCACTGGTGACCCAAAGTCACAAATAAATATATGTGGTACCAAACCACTGAGACTTAGTCACGAAGTAATGAGAAGTGGGGCCAACCCACTGTGTGGTACCAAACCGCTGGTGACAGTCTAATAATCATTCCTTCCCCCTCCTCTCATCATACCCATTTTGATGAACATGCCTTTCAATGCAAAATAATCATGTTTAGCATTCACGAATAATGTAACATGGCATATGCAGATTTAACAGAGGCAACTAACGCTAACCCTCAGAATGGACTTACCTGGAGCCCTCACTTTTACCCACAAGGGTAACACATCGATTTCCACAACTATTCCGGCTTTTGACAACATACAAAATATTAACATATTTACATATGAAGTGTGTAAGAGTTACACACCTGATTACTCGCAAGACTACGCTTTCTACGTCGACACTATCGTTAATCGACACTACTGCTATCTATCTACTCTCCTGCTCGTTACGTCTTTGGTCTACACCTGTGTGGCCAATCGCGACTCGCAGATCTGACCCTCTTCTTGAACTTAGGAAATTTGGGTTCACAAATCCAACCCCTCCCAATGCTTGGCTATCCTTTGAGTCCATGAACACCTTAGTCACTAACTGAATCAAAGCAACGAAATCCAAACTAAAAGATTAATCCAATACTTAAAGCGAAAACCCTTACATAGATCGAAAATCCCCAAAACATTGGGTTTGATCCACAAGTCAAGCGAATCCCAAATATCTCCACTGAAAAGTGACACCCCCTTTTACCACCTACGTTCAGCCAAACCCTCACATTAGGCCAATTAGTCATTCGGCTTTAGCATGAAAACCCGAAAGAGATAACGCAAAATAGAAATAATCGCTACTAACCTTACACCTAAGAGGATTCGGCACTAGAACAGAGGAAGAGGAAATTCGGCAAATCAGTAGGGGAAGATGCAAGAATAAAAAAAGAGCCCAAGAAAACAAGAATACGAAATTGAGGGTGATTCGGCTAAAGAAGAAACTTACCAAAATGAATGTTGACGATGCTTTGATCTTGAACCGAAAGAAATGGAGAGGAGAAGATAGTTTCGGCCTAAAAGTGATGAAGAGAAGAGGTAGTTTCGGCTGTTAGGGAGATTGAGAGAAATAAGAGAGAGTGACTAGGGTATTTGGCTATCATAGAATGTAGCTGAAAAGAGAAACAATGATGAGCACTAGATGCGGCTATGACCAAGATGAAAAAAGAGGAGAAGGTTTAGGTATTTTAGCACAAGAGAGATTGGGAGAAGGAAAGAAGTCGAAAGAGAGGGTAGAATGATGATTTCGACTCTTTAGGAAAATAGCAAGAAAATGAAACACAGCTGACGAGTGGGCAGCAAGTGGGTTCGGCCAAAAACAAAAGAAGTAAAAGATATGAGAAGAGATTTAGGAGAGGTTTCGGTTTTGGCATATGGGAGAAAAATGCAATAAAGGTGCTATGGGTACTTCAGTTTTGACAAAAAGAGATGAAGCAAAGAATGTTTCCAACTTTTCCTAGCTACCGACAATGCTCAACTTGAAAACAAAACTCCCCCCTAAGTTGAAATGTATAATTCGGTACCCCTAAGCCACCAAAACCGATTGCTCACACCACCTACCACCATTTAAATTTTGGCTAACACACTCCCCCAACTTGATCCCTTCTTTTTCTCCTTTTTTTTCTCCTGATCATCCATTCAAACAAGTTTGAACATTTCAAACCCCTAACATTTCTCTCAACCACTCATTCAAAACTGTTGACTTCTTCAATCCTCATCCACCAGAGTCTATCCTAAGCACAACTTCCCCCTGGTCTTGGTGTAAAAAAGAACAAGCAGAAAGGGGATCTTTGCAGCTCGAACCAAGGCTCCCCCACTCACCTGAGGCGTCACTTCCTTGTGCCTTAAGTGGCGCCTCCCTGCCACTTTACCACTTGGATTCTTGTGTCAAAACTTGCTACTAATTAAACTTAACACCTAGCTTCCTCAGCTCTCCCTTCCAAGTACCCAAAAAGAAAATTTTTGCTATGGCCCTGGCCTACCCCTGTGTAACATCCCGAAATTGGGCTTAATAGGATTGGGCCGATTGGGCCATAGGCTTTAGGAAAATTTGTGTGTTATCTAGTTACTTGTGTTAGCTAGGGTAGGATTGTTTGTGTGTTTAGCATAGTCTTGTGAAGGCTTGATATTATTTATGAAGTTAGAATAATTATTAGTATTAAAAATTTAGTGAAGTGGATTAGATGAGCTTGACACTTAAGTTAATTTAAGTGTTAAATTTTAGCACATGAGGAGCTAGTGGCAAGATGGTTAGGACGTAGGGAAGAGTTGCTTGAGGAAGTGGTTGAGTTGCTTGGAGAGCATTTTGAAGACTTTATTTTATGTATCCTAGCATTAAGTGTCGGTCAACTCTAATTAAGGTAAGTTGGACTTTCAATTTTTATGGCAAGTTGAATAGTAATTTAGGAAAGCTTGAACTTTGGGAAAGGAATCATATGGATTAAGGAAGGATAGGGGACATAAGGCTTGGTTTAAAGTGAGGTTTTGGAAGCTTTTCAATGGCTATTTGTCCATGAATGTGGACGGTTTCATGGACTAAGGGGGTTGGCTTAAGTTTTGTGAGTGAATAGGAGGAAATAGGGAGAAAATTAGGAGTGTGTTTAATTCAAAATTACTTTGAATTGTTGGCAAAAGTATGGTTGCCAAATTTTTGATTTGTGTAGCGGAAAAAGGGTGTAAAGAAACTTCTTTTAGTTAGTTAGGTGACATTTTCGGCTAGTTTTGTAGGTGTTAGTCTTTGTTTTTGTGTCGTCGAAATCTCCCTTTGCTTTGTCATTTTCTTCCTAATGCTTTTGGTTGAAACAAACCCGATAACCCAAGTAAAAGCGATGATTTACTCACTTGGTCTTTAAGCCAAATTACATTTGTTTCTTTTCTCTTTTTCTTTTGGAAAGCTGAAACCATACTCTCCCATATCTTTCTTTTTCTTTGCCATTTCTTTGCTCAAAGCCAGAAAGTATCTATCTCCTCTCTTTCATCTCTTTCTTTTCTTCTTTCAAACTCTTGAGTAGAAATCCTCTTCACTTTTCTTTGCCGAATTTCTCTCTTCCATTTTACTTTTCTTTTTCTTCTTCTTTTCACTCTAGCAGAATCCTCTCTCTCATTTTGATTTTCTTTGCCACTCACGTTTTTACTTCTTTTCATCCACATATCAATTGCTTTCTTCTTTCAAAACCATAGCGAAACTTTACATTTTCTTCTTGAATTGTTTTGGCGAATATCAACAAGAGTAGGTTTTCATTTGGTTTTATAATCGGGTTTTGGAAGATAGGGTCTTGGGACTTTGGAAGCAATCGATTTTTGGGACTCTATCGCTCGACTATTATTATTATTTTTCTGTGAACGTTAGATTTTGGGGCAATCAAGAATGGGTTCGAAAAGAGCGGTAAATAGTGTTTGGAAGAAGGGTGGTTCTGCTATACCCTCAAATTTCAAACGAAGGGCTGTGTCGGGAGTCCGAGACTTTCCACCGGGATGTGGACCCTTTGCCAGCGAAGATCAATTATTTGAAGTCGTACGTACTCCTGAGCCATTGTTTGTTCGTGGTTCTTCATCAGGTTATGAACCATCAATTGGAGTGAAATCGCATATAGTTGTTGTTCGGGATTTCGAGGGTAAGGATTTAGATTACTTATCATTTGTATAGTTTTATGAATGTTAGTGTTCTAATCAAGAGTGATAAATATTTAGGTATCGACGAGCGGGAAAGTATAGTTCTCACTGTTATCGGGTGCGTAGTTATCGCACTGTCTCTTGATTGTGTGTATGTGTTATATTTATGTATATGTGATATGATGTTAATGGTTGCCGAATTAAGGGCTAAGATTGTGAATACCTGTGGTGGGTGATCGAATACTCAGGTCAGTGAATTACGATATTAAATGATCATTGATGAATATATGAAATGTGATGGCATGTGATGCATTATTGTTCAAGTGATATGTTGCCATGATACACATATATATGTGCATTGGACTTGGGATGTGACTATCGAAGGAAAGGGTGTACTTTATGTACGTGGTCTAATGTTAGCCTTGTGCTACATTGGCGCTTGATGTTAGCTATGTGCTTCATCAAGGGAGGTGTTGGCTAGGTGCCACATCTCGGCGAATGATAGCTGTGTGCATCACCGTAGATTGAGGATGACCTTGAGTCACCTCGTGGATACAGATATGTAGATCACTATGTGATCGGTGGCTTAGCCACGGCCTTGGGTAGCAAGTCTGCCAAGGTAAGATATGTGGATCACTATGTGATCGGTGGATTAGCCACGGCCTTGGGCTGGGAGTCTGCTAAGGTAGGTGTAACGGATGGACACTAGGTTGGGTTGGGCTTCATTTTGCATATTTATGTATGTGGACTGTGTGGAATTGGGCCAAGCCCATATGTGGGGACATGTGTAATAACTATGCACTGAGTCTGTGTGACTCACCCAAATTTTTTCTCAAACCTTACAGGTGATGCATAAAGCTTGGACCGGGTTGGAGTGGATACGAGGTGGCCCATGCAGAAGATAAATTTATTTGTTTTACACTTTTTTTTTATGAAAGGTTATTTATTGTAATAAGGGCCATTTAAAGTATTTATGGACTTTTATTATATTTTAAGTTGGATTGTCGATTATATTATTATTTGAAAATATTTTATTTTAAACAACTTAATTTTATTTGGAACTTTAATTACACAATGTTTTAGTAAAGACAACAAAATTTTATGTTTTTAATCTCTAAGTCAAAAGTTTTTCAAACGATTTCCGCAGTGGCATTTCAAATTCGGTCATAGCGAATGGGCCGGGTTTGGGGTGTTACAAATTTGGTATCAGAGCCTAGGTTCAAAACTCAACTTTGAGTGTTGTGGGCCCAAAAACATTGTTTTTAGATGGGCTTTTCAAAGATTTTGGCTTTCATAAAATTTTCAGGTTTATTCTGGCGTGGCACCTATATCTCCAACCCGAAGTCCACCAGGTAAGTACCTCTGACTATTGAAGTGATTTATATATGTGAATGTTGTGGGCTTATTTGGGCTCGTAGATTAGAATATTAGGACTATTGGACCGTAGGGTTAGTGCACTCAAACACATGCATAAGACTTAAGAACAATCAAACAAATTTGTGACTAAGTCGCCGAGTTAAGGTGTGGCAACTGTTGTACGCATGTCTAGGAGTGGATTCAGTAAGAGCTTGGTATTTAAGTAGTCCTAGTGACTCACCTCCTCTTTACTCGAATCCTACCTGGGGCGTAGCTACGGTTCACCTTAACCAAGAGGACCTATTCACGGGCTAAACCAGATAACTAAAACCCGAAAGGGACTAGCCGTATTTTTATAAAAATCTCAGTTTTAAAATCACTGAATTACCCCTTAATTTGTAAAAAAAAAAAACCATTTTCAACTTTGAAAATTTTTCTGAAAATTTTTTTGATTCACAAAATTACTAAAATACCACTGGTTGAAAAATTACGAAAATACCCTTGGTTTATAAAATTACCATATTACCCTCGACTTTTATGAAAATATTCTTACTTAACAAAAATACCAAAACCCCTATTTTGTGAAATAGTAAGATACCCTGATTTGGGAAAATTTACTAAAATGCCCCTCACTTCCAAAATTACCAAAATAACCCCGATTTCGAAATTTCTGCAATACCCTTGATTTGGAAAAAACTTTTAAAGTACCCTCGAGTTTTGAAAATTCTAGAATGCTTTTGATTTGTCAAGATTATTTTTAATTTGACCCCGATTTATTACCAAAATACCCCTATAGGAAAAAATGAAAAAATTACCCCTGGGTTGGGAATGGACAAAGATGCCCATAATAGTGTGTTGAACGTTGTGAATGAATGTGATTCTCTGAATTAGAATAGTGAACTTGAGATGAAAACTTTGATTGATTGAAAGAACCACTATTAAACTTCTTTTCATAAAACCGTCATTGCGGATAAATAAAGTGGAACCAAAAGTACTAATGCATAAAACTTTCTAACTGATTAAAGCGCGATCGTAGACATGAGTTTTAAGGGACGTAGTCGTAATAATGTGAGGACGTGGTAGAGGCGGAATGGTTGTGACGGAAACCAGTGCAGTCGTGATTCCAAGATTTAGTAGAAAGTATGTTAGTTTTATTAAGATCAGAGTGCACAGCAGTAGCGTAGTATGGTGAGTTAGGATGTACGATTGTTCGTTAGTAAGTAATTTCGAGGACGAAATTATTTTTAAGGAGGGTAGAATTGTAACATCCCGAAATTGGGCTTAATAGGATTGGGCCGATTGGGCCATGGGCTTTAGGAAAATTTGTGTGTTATCTAGTTACTTGTGTTAGCTCGGGTAGGATTGTTTGTGTGTTTAGCATAGTCTTGTGGAGGCTTGATTTTATTTATGAAGTTAGAATAATTATTAGTATTAAAAATTTAGTGAAGTGGATTAGATGAGCTTGACACTTAAGTTAATTTAAGTGTTAAATTTTAGCACATGAGGAGCTAGTTGCTAGATGGTTAGGACGTAGGAAGAGTTGCTTGAGGGAAGTGATTCGAGTTGCCTGGAGAGCATTTTGAAGACTTTATTTTATGTATCCTAGCATTAAGTGTCGGTCAACTCTAATTAAGGTAAGTTGGACTTTCAATTTTTATGGCAAGTTGAATAGTAATTTAGGAAAGCTTGAACTTTGGGAAAGGAATCATATGGATTAAGGAAGGATAGGGGACATAAGGCTTGGTTTAAGGTGAGGTTTTTGGAAGCTTTTTAATGGCTATTTGTCCATGAATGTGGACGATTTCATGGACTAAGGGGGTTGGCTTAAGTTTTGTGAGTGAATAGGAGGAAATAGGGAGAAAATTAGGAGTGTGTTTAATTCAAAATTACTTTGAATTGTTGGAAAAAGTATGGTTGCCGAATTTTTGATTTGTGTAGGGGAAAAAGGGTGCCGAAACTTCTTTGTAGTTAGGTGACATTTTTGGCTAGTTTTACAGGTGTTAGTCTTTGTTTTTGTGTCAAGCCGAAATCTCCCTTTGCTTTGTCATTTTCTTCCTAATGCTTTTGGTTGAAACAAACCCGATAACCCAAGTAGAATTGATGATTAACTCATTTGGTCTTTAAGCCAAATTACATTTGTTTCTTTTCTCTTTTTCTTCTTGGAAACCGAAACCATACTCTCCCATATCTTTCTTTTTCTTTGCCATTTCTTTGCTCAAAGCCGAAAGTATCTATCTCCTCTCTTTCATCTCTTTCTTTTCTTCTTTCAAACTCTTGAGTCGAAATCCTCTTCACTTTTCTTTGCCAAATTTCTCTCTTCCATTTTACTTTTCTTTTTCTTCTTCTTTTTCGCTCTAGCCAAATCCTCTCTCTCATTTTGATTTTCTTTGCCACTCACGTACTTTACTTCTTTTCATCCACATATCAATTGCTTTCTTTTTTCAAAACCATAGCCGAAACTTTACATTTTCTTCTTGAATTGTTTTGGCCGAATATCAACAAGAGTAGGTTTTCATTTGGTTTTTATAATCGGTTTTGGAAGATAGGGTCTTCAGGACTTTGGAAGCAATCGATTTTTGGGACTCTATCGCTCGACTATTATTATTATTTTTCTGTGAAAGTTAGATTTTGGGGCAATCAAGAATGGGTTCGAAAAGAGTGGTAAATAGTGTTTGGAAGAAGGGTGGTTCTGCTATACCCTCAAATTTCAGACGAAGGGCTGTGTCGGGAGTCCGAGACTTTCCACCGGGATGTGGAGCCTTTGCCAGCGAAGATCGATTATTTGAAGTCGTACGTACTCCTGAGCCATTGTTTGTTCGTGGTTCTTCATCAGGTTATGAACCATCAATTGGAGTGAAATCGCATATAGTTGTTGTTCGGGATTCCGAGGGTAAGGATTTAGATTACTTATCATTTGTATAGTTTTATGAATGTTAGTGTTCTAATCAAGAGTGATAAATATTTAGGTATCGACGAGCGGGAAAGTATAGTTCTCACTGTTATCAGGTGCATAGTTATCGCACTGTCTCTTGATTGTGTGTATGTGTTATATTTATGTATATGTGCTATGATGTTAATGGTAGCTGAATTAAGGGCTAAGATTGTGAATACCCGTGGTGGGTGATCGAATACTTAGGTCAGTGAATTACGATACTAAATGATCATTGATGAATATATGAAATGTGATGGCATGTGATGCATTATTGTTCAAGTGATATGTTGCCATGATACACATATATATATGCATGGGACTTGGGATGTGACTATCGAAGGAAAGGGTGTACTTTATGTACGTGGTCTAATGTTAGCCTTGTGCTACATTGGCGCTTGATGTTAGCTATGTGCTTCATCAAGGGAGGTGTTGGCTAGGTGCCACATCTCGGCGGATGATAGCTGTGTGCATCACCGTAGATTGAGGATGACCTTGAGTCACCTCGTGGATACAGATATGTGGATCACTATGTGATCGGTGGCTTAGCCATGGCCTTGGGCAGCAAGTCTGCCAAGGTAAGATATGTGGATCACTATGTGATCAGTGGATTAGCCACGGCCTTGGGCAGGGAGTCTGCTAAGGTAGGTGTCACGGATGGACACTATGTTAGGTTGGGCTTCATTTTGCATATTTATGTATGTGGGCTGTGTGGAATTGGGCCAAGCCCATATGTGGGGACATGTGTAATAACTATGCACTGAGTCTGTGTGACTCACCCAAATTTTTTCTCAAACCTTACAGGTGATGCATAAAGCTTGGACCGGGTTGGAGTGGATACGAGGTGGCCCATGCAGAAGATAAATTTATTTGTTTTACACATTTTTTTTATGAAAGGTTATTTATTTTAATAAGGGCCATTGAAAGTATTTATGGACTTTTATTATGTTTTAAGTTGGATTGTTGATTATATTATTATTTGAAAATGTTTTATTTTAAACAACTTAATTTTATTTGGAACTTTAATTACACAATGTTTTAGTGAAGACAACAAAATTTTATGTTTTTAATCTCTAAGTCAAAAGTTTTTCAAATGATTTCTGCAATGGCATTTCAAATTCGGTCATAGCGAATGGGCCGGGTTTGGGGTGTTACACCCTGGCTCATGCCTAGACCCTACATTAGCCCAAACTAACATGACATCCATACTATCCACATGCAAAACACACAAAATGCAAAGACCCCGATTCAAGAATGTTACATCACACGCCCGTGTGGGCAGGCCGTGTGCCTCCCACGGCTACTGGACACACCCGTGAGTTAGCCGTGCCAAATCAGAGTTCATATATTGACTTATCCACACGGTCACCAGACTCGCCTGTGTGCTATGACCGTGTACTGTTGTGCTAAATACTGTTTTATTCACATGGCTACTAGTGCACTGATTACTGACTTAATCACACGGCTACTAGGCACGCCGGTGTGCCACGGTCGTGTAGGCAAAACAGGCCACTTGCAAGGCCAAAATGCCACCCATACAAGGGTCAATCCCTACAAGCAATACACCAATTCCTTTCATGCATATTTGGCAACCAAAACATATCAAAGTAATCATCAAATCTTCACATACAATTACAACTCCAATCATGCCAATTTGTACAACTAAAACACATATGCATTCAAGCATGATCATCTACATTTACCTTTCATATATCCCCTTCTTAGATCAAACATGCATACTCACATTTCATCCATATACTTACCATTAACTTAACCATTTCATGGTTACCAAGCCATACCAAAACATATACCATATTTCATATTTACTCATGCATATTATCAACACTTATGTAGCCACATCTCATGGCTAATTATACACTTTTCAACAATAACCAAAACAACTAGCCTATACATGCCATATTTAGCTATATACACATTTCAAAAGTACCAAAACGAGTTTGAGTAGTGTGATGACGATCCTCGACAGTCCCCGAGCCTTTAGTAGCTTTGACGATCTATAAAACAAAGCAAACATACACGGAGTAAGCTTCTAAAAGCTTAGTAAGCCATATACAAATAAACTTGACATATAAGAAATCAAGACATATAATCAATATGAGTTCACTATTAACTCAATTACATAATCATTATTCTCATTGGCACATTTACTTAGCCATTCATCTTTCAATCTTGCATATCACCACATACTTTATTTGCTCATAGCTTTTCCATTCATATAACACTTACATTCTCATATTCAGATACATAATTCAACTGGGTAAGTTCAATAAAATACATACCTTCATATACACACAATGTGTACTTATCAAACGTACCTGAAACCAGATGTACAAATCACATATTCATTCATTTCTCGGACTTGCCCGTTGAACCGTTCGGAATTTAATAGAATATTCAGAGTGCTCAGAATAGTCATACAATGCCAACGTCCCTGACGTGGTCTTACATGTAGTTAGATGTCGATGCCACTGTCCCAGACAGGGTCTTATACGGATCAACACGATGCCAATGTCCCGGACATAGTCTTACACGTAAGTCTCATATCGATCCCAATGTCCCGGACGTGGTCTTACACGAAAGCTCGAATCAAGGCCAACGTCCCGGACGTGGTCTTACATGATATCACATAATAGACACCTATGTCATGACATAGTTAATCCTATCTATTCCTAGGTTCGTACAGGGCTTCTCGAATGTTAACACTAGGTCGATCTTATCTTGTAATTCATGTTTATCACATCTCATATGCATTCATCATTATCAATAGTCATATTAGCATACATAATTCAATACAAATACATTTATTTGTATAACGACTTACCTCAAATTCAAATGTTCGTTCGGACTCGGTTACTCGACTACCTTCACTTTCACGCGATCTAAGTCTGTTTTCTTCGGTTCTTGATCTATACATATCCAAATTTAACTCTTTCATTCACTAACTCATCCAATTCAATCCAAATACACATATTTAGGGGTATTTTCAACTTAGCCCTCACATTTGTACATTTTATCAATTTAGTCCATTTTTCTCAAAATAATAAATATACAAAATTACCATATACCCATGCTTAGCTGAATGCCCGTGTATCTCATACAAGTCCAAACATTTCATCAAATTCACAATTTAGTCCCTCAAATTGCTATTTTCACAATTTAGCAGTAATTAGCTAAATCCATCAAAAATTCAAAAACAAAACATGTTCATTTAACACATATCTTTCATTAAACACCTAAACTCATCACAAAGCTCACTGTTTCACCAATGGCACATTTCACAAACATCATTAATTCTTCAAATTACAACATGGGTTTGATAGTAGACTAAGCAACAATCTCAAAAACATAAAAATCATCAAAATCCAAAGTCAAAACATACCTTAATTTGAGCTTGCTAGTGCCGAAAATCAAAAGGACTAAACCCTTTCTTCTTTGTTCTTATTTTCGGTGATGAAGCATAAAGATGATAGCATTTTAGCCTTAATTTTTTGTTTAATCATCTTTTATTACTCAAATTACTAATTTACCCTTCCATAAATCAAATAAGACAAAATAACACTATGGTCATCATGTCATTTAATCATCCATTATCTTATGAATGGATTTATAACAACATAAGGCCTCCACCTTAAAAAGCCACAACACATAGGTACTTTAACAATTAGCATGCAAAATTTGCACTTAATGCAATTTAATCCTTTTATTAAATTAAACACTCAAACGGAGAAATTAACGTACGAAACTTTAACACATGCTTAATCACATATCAATGGCACAGAAAATAATATTAAAATATTTCACTAACTCGAATTTATGGTCTCAAAACCACTATTCTGACTAGGGTCTAAACCGGACTGTTACAATCCGAACTAATTCTTAGGTAATAAATTTCGAGGACGAAATTTCCTAAAGGGGGGAGAGTTGTAATAGCATAATTTTCAGTGGTGTTAGAAAAGTGATTCAAGATAACTAAATCTGACGAGTAACTTTGAAAATTTACTAAATTAATATTTATGAGTTAAATGTGATTTTAGAAATATTTTTGAATTACTGAATTTTGTGAATTAAAAGAATTTATTAGGTAAATTGGGTCGAAAACGAGATATCGAGACCTTGATTTCATAAATCGAGCCATAAATATTTTTTAAATATTTACGAAGTGTTAGTAAATTAGTATTAAAGTTTTGTTAGAAAATTTTAACGTTTTGATAGTTAACTAATTAAAAAGGACTAAATTAAAAATGGTGCAAAACTTACAAATGAAGGAAATTAAGTGATTAAATAGTCCAAATAGTAAATAATTGGCACTGAAAGAGTAATTGGGCCTAAGTGGAGTGGCTAGGGTGACATAGGTATAGAAAATGACAAAAATGATGAAATAAAAAGGGCAAAATTGAAAATAATGAAATTTTAAATATCAAGTTGAAAAACCTACAAGTTTCTAGACATTTTCTTCATCAATTTTTTTGTCAAAAGCATCATTAAAAAGCTCCCAAGCTGGCTTTCATATTTTAGCTTCATGTAAGTTTAATTCTTCCTCTTTCCTTGAAAGTTTTGTGTGTTTTAAGACTTTTACAATTAGGTTCAATTCCCTATTTCATTAGTTTTTGATTCTATGAGTGATTTTGAAAGTAACCATGGATGAGTGCTGGAAGTTTATGATGAATAAACATGGATGTGTGCAGGTTGATAATAAAAAGGGTGAGAAAAAGTGGCCTTAAAATGGCCTATTTCCGTCCACACGGATAGAGACCTGGGCGTGTGTCTCAGCCGTGTGTGACACACGGTCATGCACATGGGTGTGTAGTTCGGCCGTGTGTCCCCTGCAGCTTAAAATTTAGAAACAGAATGCTCAGAATTGACCACACAGGTGGAGACACAAAGTGCGTCTCATCCGTGTGAGACACACCGCCTAGCACATGGGCGTTTGGCTTGGCCGTGTGATAACTGTACCAAATTTTCAAAAACTAAATTGGCCACATGGCCTAGCACATGGGCGTATAGCTGGCCGTGTGACCCATGTTAGGGAGTTATGCGGGGTAAGACACAGCCTAATGCACTGGCATGTTATAAGGCCACGCAGGCGTGTCCCTTGGCCACATTGACGTGTGTGCCCTGCACCAAGGAAAAATTTTAAGATTTTGGAAAAAATTCTTGAGTGTTTGGTTTAGTCCCGATTTACTTCTAAAGTGTATATTATACCTCGAGGACCCATACAATGGACAATATGATTAGTTTTGAAAAATGAATAATAAATGACATGATTTATCTATGATTGTTCTGTAAATTTCGATAATGCTTCGTAAACCTGTTCTGGCGACGGATATGGGTTAAGGGTATTACAACATCATTATTGAGTGGTTATATTTTTAGCTACAATAGATACTCAGTTGCAATAATTGAAGAGCAGATTTAACGAACATGTTGTCGAGCTTCTCACTCTTACTACAACTTTAGATCCCAAGCAGTTTGTCAAGTTATTTGATATTGATAAAATTTGCATTCTTGTAAACAAGTTCTATCCAGAAGATTTTTCTCAACAAGAGAAAGAACGTATCCCATATGAGTTGAAGCATTATGAACTTGATGTATGTAAGAATATTGATTTGAGAAAAATACCAACACTTTCTAAACTTTGCAGAAGCTTAGTTGAGATTGGAAAGTCAGTCATGTACCCACTCGTTGACAGATTAATTCGTCTTATATTGGCTCTTTCAGTTTCAATAGCATCTTCAAAACATGCTCTTTTTTGCTAAGAATATTGTGAACACTCGACCTCGTAGTAAGACGGAAGATGATTTTTTAAGAAGTTATTTGGTTGTGCACATTGAGAAAGAAATTGTTGAAAATTTTGATGTAAACAAAATAATTGATGATTTTAATGAGGTCAAGGATCGAAAAGTGCAATTCAACTAAATTTTAAATTTTCTTTCTAGTTTATTTTTATTTATTAAATTATTTTTCTTCAATTAATTTTTATTTTAAATTTATTATTTTTATTATCTCGACCCCCTCTTGAAATTTCCTGGCTTCGTTCCTGGGTATCACGATACCACTTTGTAAAACAATTTTTTTTTTTTTCCTTTTGAAATTCTAGTGACATCATGATATCAAGGAATCTATGTCGCGATACCCAAAATATTTTTGGACTCCTTTCATAATTGTCCAAGAAATCGTGATAGCCCCCTTTGGATATCGTGATATGACTAGACTTACCCCAAAAACTTGACAAAATCATCCATTTTCATCTCAATCATCGAAAATTTGACCTACAAAGTCTAAAATTAAGCTAACACAATTTAAAATCCTAATTTAATTGGATGAAATAAGTGGAGTCCATGCTCAAATTATTTAATTACTTACAATTTGTTTTGTTCATTCGCCACAAGTATCGAGTTAAAAGTCTATCTTTGGGCAGCCAACCACACCACCAAAATGGTGTTTCATTGGTGTCCTCGACATTAGAACTCGTCTTTTGTTCAACACTTAACCAAGGCCTCTTGAGAATCGTATTTTCTTCTTTATCCTTGTTTTTTTACTGATTCTTTTGTGTGGCTCACGAACACATAAAAAATCACACCATTCCATGAAATCCAAAAATTTAGCATGATAATCTTTTGTCTCAATCACTTGGCACTTACACTCTTGTTATGGTTGTACTTCCTTAGACCTAGACTCAAGCTTGACACATTTGAAAATTTTAGTTTCTCCTTCAATGTCCATAGTTAATTCACACCGTCCTACATTTATGGTGGCCCTAAATGTGCCTAAGAAAGGTTTTCCTAAGAGCATAAGAATTTTAAGATCCACCTCAAAGTCTGTAACACCCCAAACCCTGGTCTATGCGTTAAGAGCAGATTTGGTATGTCACACAAAACGAACATACATCTAGTCATTTAATGATTTAAAGAAAACAGACCCTCAAAACTATTTTGGAATTGAAGTTTATTAGAAATCGAGGTTAATTTAAAATCTATGATTTAAGACATAAGAGTTTATAAATTAAAACTTAGATATTAATTGGTTAAAATTTTACGAGAAGTTTAAAAGAGTTCAAAAGAAATTTGAAAACAAGATTCTTAAAGACTTTTACCGAAAAATTTACGAGAATAAAATATTTAAGAAAAACCCTTTTTGCATGAGAATTTAAGAAAACATATTTAAAAAAATAGAATAGTCCCATTTAAGTATTTAAACATAATTAAAATCCTTCCACAAGTAAAAATCCACAAAAATAATACCAGAGGCCTTATTACATCATAGATGAAATAGTAATTAAATAAAAATACTTAAGAGTAGTTCAAAGTTCACAAAAACCATCATTCGAAGTATGGCCTCCACGAAGTCATCCCCCGGCCAAAGCCTCCATTAATGATCGTTACCTGAGATGGGTAAAGGAAACGGGGTGAGTTACTTAGAACTGAGTGTGTAACCCACTTACCAAGTCCACTGGGCCAAAACCATTTAAGAATTTAATTGGGCCTGAGCCCATTTACAAATGTACAATATAGCAAGTGTAAAATGCATGTGATATACAATTCCCAACCAAGCCTAAATTTCCATCCGCTACACACCACCCGTACCAACCAGCACACCTGTGGGGAGCTTTAGTTACCCACCTGCCAACATACCAACTGGGCATTAAGCCATATATTAAACTGGGCATGAAGCCATTAAACTGGGCACAAAGCCTTTAACTAGGCACGAAGCCATTATCTGGGCACGAAGCCATAATCTGGGACGAAGCCATTATCCAGGCACGAAGCCATCTTCTCTTCGTCAAATATCCAAACCTATGCAATCATGTATATAAAATGCATGACAATTCATTCATATGATTATTCCAACATAAGGCTCATTATAAAAGTTATCACAAACTAGCCCATTTCACATTTTGGCCCACATAATCTCATATCACATTTGGCCCATTTAGCAATTATCACATATGGCCCATTTATCAAAATCACATATGGCCCATTTATCAAATATCACATATGGCCCATTAGTCACTTTTATCGGTTTAGCCTATTAAGGGCAATTTCGTAATTTTCATAATCTTGATACCCATTTCATTGTTTTTACTATTTAAGTGTTAAAATATAACATTTTTACCCGATTTCACCAACTTTGTGGTTTTAATATAGCATCATTACGATGTGGTTATCTAACCTGCAAGATATAGTGTGAGATTACACACCTGATTACGGCTAGCACTAAACTTTCCTGATCGTCAACACCTAAAAACGTTATAATGCTCGATTAGATCCTTTTCACTTATAATAAATCTATTCTAAAATAAACGGTCTAGATGTTTACCCTCGGAATCTCGAATAACTACTATTTGTTGGTTCTCCTCGGTTGACGATCCACAACCCGTTGGAAAACCTCGGACAGCTAAAGGCTCCTAACTATGAACAACTTCGAATAATTGATTTTCCCCGGATGAGGGTCCACCACCCGGTGGAAAATCTCGGATTGCTGAAATAGCCCTTCGCTTGAATCTAGGGGGAATAGCGAATTCGCCCCTCTTCCGAACACTATTCACCACCCTTTTCGACCCTATCTTGCTTGCCTCCATTGACAAAAGAATATTAGTCCAACTAATATTTAGGAAATTAAGTCCGTAGGTTTTAAGGGCGAAATCGGCTTACCACGAAATCTTACGTTCATGGGATGAAAATCGAGCGATAACGTTCCTTAACACTTTGAACCGAATCCTAGCGATTAATCAAAACGAATGCAAAGATGATTACGAATACTCCGAGTTTCGGCCTTCTCTATATCACGATTAATCAAAACGAATGCAAAGAAAATGATAGATAAGAAAATATATGTGAAGAGGAAGATTAGGTTAAGAAGAAAAATGGAAGAAAATGATACTAGCAACATTCGACCATGGAGGAAAAGAGAAGGGAGAAAATATGTTTGTAAGATAGAGCAAAATGGAGAAAGAAAGAAATAGAGGATGAGAGGTTTGTGTTTCGGTTTTCAAAGGTGAAAAAGAAATAAAAGAGAAAGTGTTTATGTGCAAATTTTCAATGATGGAAGATGAACAAAGAAATGATCTTAGGGTTAGTGTATATTCAGCCAAAAAGAAAGTAAAAGAATATGACCTTTCAAGATGGAATGGTTTCGGCACAAAGAGGAGAAACTTGGGAAGAATGAAAGATGATATCAATTTGGTCTAGAAGAATTGACCAAAACCAAAACAAAATTAACCTATTGCACAAGACACAATCGGCTAGGGAGAGAAGTTGTGAAGAGAAAGGAAAAAATGTACTAATTTGCTAAAGCGTTATGGCCAACTAGCTCCTAATCCTTACCAATATTCGGCCAACCCCTTCTAGCCCTAAAACCATCCAAGTACATTGGCCAAAAGTCAAAGTTTAGCCACCCCAAAGTTTCCAAAACATCACCCTTGTTTCATGCCTTATGTCCCCCCTTACTTGCCTTTTCCATATGATTCTTTTCCTTAAGTTCACTCTTACCATATCTCTTAGCCATCATACCATAAAAATAGAAGTCTAACTTACCAAGAATATGATGCTTGGCCGACACTTGCTAGGAAAGAGAAAAAATTAATATTCACAAAATGCATACTAGGGGATTCGAACCTCACCCCTCAAGACCATACTCGTGGCGCATATCCTCTTTACTACTAACTCAATTATGCTATCTTTTTACCACTTAATTACCTTAGGCTTTAAGGTCACTTGTTTTATTTCATTAAAGTACTAATTTCAAAAAGTTATACCAACTCCAAATAAATCCCGAACCTTCTCAAGACTATTTTAACACACACATAGGATAAATAAACTAGCTGAGCACCAAAGTAATGTAACATATAAAAATTCAAATTTTAGGATGTTACAATTCTACCCCCTTGAAGAAAATTTCGTCCTCGAAATTGACCTGGTTAAAAGAGGTGAGGATATTATTGCCGAATTGCGTTCTCAGGCTCCCACGTAGCTTTCTCCGCTCCGTGATTACGCTATAGAACCTTAACCAACGGTACCAACTTCTTTCTTAGCACCTTAACATCTCGATCTAAAATTTTCACCGGTTTTTCCTCAAAAGACAAGTCCAGCCTTATCTCCACTTCTTCTATCGATACAATGTGAGACGGATCCGATCGATAATGCCTTACCATGGAGACATTGAAGACACTATGAATCTGACTCAACTCCGGAGGTAACTCAAGCTGATAGGCCACTGGTCCTACACGCTTCAACACACGGTACGGTCTAATGAACCTAGGGCTCAACTTGCCCTTCCTTCCACATCCGAAAATCTTCTTCCAAGGTGAGACTTTCAGAAAGACCTGATCTCCCACCGCAAACTCAATATCCTTACGCTTCAGATCTGCATACGACTTTTGTCTATCCGAAGCCTCCTTTAACTGTGCTCGAATCACCTTTACCTTTTCTTCCGTCTCAGATACCATTTCAGGACCCAACAACTGCCGTTCCCCCAACTCAGTCCAACAAGTAGGGGTACGACACCTACGACCATATAACGCTTTATAAGGTGCCATTTGGATCTTTGGATTGGTAAGCTTATTATATCTGTGAACTCGCCAGCGGTAGAAAATCTTCCCAACTACCTTTGAAGTCAATCACACAACCCCTTAACATGTCTTCCAAAATCTGGATTACTCTTTCCAACTGACCATCTGACTGAGGATGAAAAGCCGTACTGAAGTCTAACTTTGTTCCCAAAGCCTCATGCAAAGCTTTCCAAAATCGTGATGTAAACCTAGGATCTCTGTCCGATATAATAGACACTGGTACCCCATGCAACCTCACAATCTCCGATACGTACAACTTAGCCAACTTCGCAATGAGTAATCCGCATTTAACGGTAAAAATGGGTAGTCTTCGTCAATCGATCCACTGTCACCCAGACGGAATCCTTTTTAGTAGGTGTTAAGGGTAACCCACTAACAAAGTCCATCGTTATCCGTTCCCATTTCTATGAATGAATCTTTACCGGTTGCAATAAGCCCGACGGTAATTGATGTTTCGCCTTCACTTGTTGACAAGTCAAACACTTACCCACGAAATCAGTAACCTCCCATTTTAACCTTGGCCACCAATACTGCTCACGGAGATCTAGATACATCTTATTTCCTCCGGGGTGCATAGAAAAAGGGCTACTATGCGCCTCTCGCAGAATCATTTGTCTTAAATCTGAATCCATGGGCATACAAACTCTTCCACGAAAACACAGCACTCCATCCTTGTTCATTCCAAAATCCCCTATTACACCACTTTCAACTTGTTGCATTAACAGACCCAACTTCTCATCTGATAACTGCTTTTCCTTGATCTGTTCTAACCACAAAGGCTTAACCTGAAGTTTCGCTAGCAGACTGCCATCTTCATACAAACTGAGATGAGCAAACATTACTCTTAGCTCTGATACTACCTTACGACTCAACGCATCTGCCACCATGTTAGCTTTTCTAGGATGATACTCGATTGAGAAGTCATAATCCTTTAACAGCTCCACCCACCTCCGTTGTCTCAAGTTCAACTCCTTTTGGGTAAGGAGGTACTTAAGACTCTTATGATCCGTATAAATAATAGACTTTTCACCGTAGAGATAGTGCCTCCAAATCTTTAAAGCAAACACCACGGCAGCCAACTCCAAGTCATGAGTAGGATAGTTGACTTCATGCGGCCTTAACTGACGAGAAGCATAAGCCACCACTTTTCCACCTTGCATCAAAGACACACCTAAACTTGCTCGTGACGCATCAAGAAGCGATAAACTCTTTTCTAGCCTCAGTTGAATCGAAGATGGCGCTCAGTCAAAATCTTCTTCAGTTTCTGAAAACTCTCTTGTTGTTTACCGGTCCACACATACGGTACTCCCTTTCGGAACAGCTTAGTTAGGGGTGCAGCAATCAACGAAAACCCCTCAACAAAGCGTCTATAATAACCAGCCAAACCTAAGAAACTCTGAATCTCAGCCACTGACTTCTATGGTTTCCAATCCAACACAGCCTCTACCTTTCGAGGATCAACTTTGATTCCTTCGGCTGACACAACATGCCCTAAGAAAGTCACTTCCTTCAGCCAAAATTCACACTTACTGAATTTGGCATAAAGTTGCTTATCTCGCAGTATTTGCAATACTGTGTGCAAATGTGAGTCATGCTCTTCCTCATTCCTCGAATATACCAAGATATCATCTATGAACACCACCACGAACCAGTCTAGATAGGGTTGAAAGACTCGGTTCATCATGTCAATAAATGCAGCTGGTGCATTGGTCAAACCAAACAGCATCACCAAAAACTCATAATGTCCATAATGAGTTCGGAATGCAGTCTTATGAATATCTGCCGCATTAACCTTGAGTTGATGATAACCCGATCTCAAATTAGTCTTGGAGAAAATTGAAGCTCCTCACAATTGATCAAACAGGTCGTCGATTCTAGGCAATGGATATCTATTCTTGATCGTCAATTTATTCAACTGCCTCTAATCAATACACATACGCATCGACCCATCCTTCTTCTTGACGAACAAAATCGGTGCTCCCCACGGAGACACACTCGGTCGGATAAATCCCCAATCCAATAATTCTTGAATTTGTGCTTTAAGCTATGCTAACTCTTTTGGCGCCATTCTATAAGGAGTAATGGACATCGGAGCCGTTCCAGGCAAAAGCTCAATGCCAAATTCTACTTCTCGATCTGGAGGTAGACCAGGAAGTTCTTCGGGAAAGATATCTAAAAATTCTTTCACCATTCTCACACCTTCCACTGATAATTCCTTGGCATCCAAAGCACTAATAAAGGCTAGGAACGCTCCATACCCTTTTTGCACCAACTTTTTTGCCTTTAAAGCAGATACCACATTTGCCAAAAAGTTCCTTCGCTCGCCTATCATTACTACCTCCTTGTCATCCAAAGTCCTTATTGACATCCGCTTTTCAGCACAATCCAATTGCGCTCGGTGCTTTACCAACCAATCCATGCCCAAAATAAGATCGAACTCGCTGAAAGGCAATTCCATCAAATCCGCTAAAAATATGTCTCTTTGAATTTCTAAAGGCACGTCTCTATATAATTTATTCACGATTACAGACTATCCTAAAGGACTAATTTTTGTCATCTCTCTATCAGTAATCTCAGATCTAATATTCAAGTTTCCAGATATGGCACTAGCAACATACCGGTGGGTAGACCTGATATCTATCAAAGTAGTAACAGGTACATCAAAGATGAAGAACGTACCAGTTATCACATCAGGTCATCGCCATCCTCCCGACGCCTGACCGTATAGACCAACCCCGACTGTCTTGCCTTCGCATTCCCTCTAAAGCCATTACCTCGACTCGGTACACCTTGGCCACGTCCAGTACCATTACCACCACGACCTGGTCCACGGCCTCTCGGTGGCTGCTGAGCGCCTCTAGCTGGCTGTGCATTAGAGTTACGAGTTTCTTGAGTCAGAGCAGTCCGTCGAGGGCAATTCCTAAACTAGTGGTCCTTAGAACCACATTTAAAACAACCACTACTTCTCTTCCAGCATTCACCGGGGTGTCGTCTCCCACAGTCAGTACATTATTGAATCTGATTGGTAGCCACAGGTGCTCTAGCTTAAGCTGGCTCATCAATCGGAGGCCTCTTTTGGAACCTTTTAGTAGAACCTGAGTACTTAAAACCCCTCTTGCCTCTGACTCTTTCCCGGTTCTGGCGTTCTGAGTTCTTAGCCTATTCGGCTATAATGGCTTTCTCCAAAGCGTGGAAAAAATCCTTTCTTGTTGCGGGGCTATCAGTACCCGTAACTCATCGTTCAGCCCATCCTCAAAATGTACACAACGCTCATGATCGGTTGGCACTATTGTGCGAGCATAACAACTCAAGCGTAGAAATTCTGCCTCGTAAGCTGCCACCGTCTTGTTTCCTTGAACCAGATTCAGGAATTCCTTCCTCCGGGCATCCACATAGCTTGCCCCAACATACTTCCCTTAGAAAGCAGCTTTAAAGAAATCCCAAGTAACACGTTCAGCTTGGGTGCCTTCTCGCACAGTAAGCCACCATTGATACACCTCGTCCCTCAACAAGGACACGGCTCCTCTTAATTTCTGCTCAGTGGTACACTCTAGGTCATCCATAATCCGCTCTACAGCCTCGAGCCAATATTTTGCAACAGTTGGGGTTACTCCAGAAATACCCCTAAAAGTCTCAGCACCATTAGATTGAGCCGCTCCAATATTGATCCTCGAGCTACTGGCCCCAATCTAGCCCCAGCGACCCTTCCCAAAACTCGTATCATTGCCTGGGACAGAGCAATGTCTTCCTTCTTATGGTCGTGGGATTCATTTTCTGATACAGGTGATGCCTGTGCATCCATTTTCGGCATATGTCCTGATGCCTCAAACACGGCTCTAGCACCTCGGCCTCTACCACGGCCACGTCTACCATGTCCACGTCCTCTAGCGCTCATAATGACTAATTCGGTTTAATCTGATTACAAGTTTTATGAATCAGAATACTATTTCAATGTTTATTAACGATATTTTATGAGATATAAGAGATAAAGTTGTTTTTGCAATCACATCCTATAGTCTCAATCTCTATAGTTTCAACACCTAAAACTAGAAGTTCTAGAGTGTTCCTATGATCATATCACAATAATAAACATTCAATCTACGGATACTTACTTGACTTGGTGCCGGATGCTCGTGGTGCCATACTACCTTTAAAACATAAATTCTATAAATTCGAAACAGCTTTAAACAGAAATTGTTGTTGAACCCAAACCACAGCCAAGTTTTGAAACTGGCTCTGATACCATAAAATATAACACCCCAAACCCTGGTCTATGCGTTAAGACCAAATTTGGTATGTCACACAAAATGAACATACATCTAGTTATTTAATGATTTAAAGAAAACAGACCCTCAAAACTATTTTGGAATTGAAATTTATTAAAAACCGAGGTTAATTTAAAATCTATGATTTAAGACATAAGAGTTTATAAATTAAAACTTAGAAATTAATTGGTTAAAATTTTACGAGAAGTTTAAAAGAGTTCAAAAGAAATTTGAAAACAAGATTCTTAAAGAATTTTATAGAAACATTTACGAGAATAAAATATTTAAGAAAAACCCCTTTTTGCACAAGAATTAAAAAAAACATTTAAAAAAATAGAATAGTCCCATTCAAATATTTAAACATAATTAAAATCCATCCACAAGTAAAAATCCATAAAAATAATACCAGAAGCCTTATTACATCATAGCTGAAATAGTAATTAAATAAAAATACTTAAGAGTGGTTCAAAGTTCACAAAAACCATCATTCGAAGTATGGCATCCACGAAGTCATCCCCCAGCCCAAGCCTCCACTAATGATCGTTACCTGAGATCGGTAAAGGAAACGGGGTGAGTTACTTAGAACTTAGTGTGTAATCGACTTACCAAGTCCACTGGGCCAAAACCATTTAAGCATTTAATTGGGCTTGAGCCCATTTACAAATGTACAATATAACAAGTGTAAAATGCATGTGATATGCAATTCCCAACCAAGCCTAAATTTTCATCCGCTACACACCACCCGTACCAACCAGCACACCTGTGGGGAGCTTTAGTCACCCACCCCGCCAACACACCAACTGGGCATTGAGCCATATATTAAACTGGGCATGAAGCCATTAAACTGGGCACAAAGCCTTTAATTGGGCACGAAGCCATTATTTGGGCACGAAGCCATTAACTGGGCACGAAGCCATTATCTGGGCACGAAGCCATTAACTGGCCACGAAGCCATCTTCTCTTCGTCAAATATCCTAACCCATGCAATCATGTATATAAAATGCATGACAATTCATTCATATGATTATTCCAACATAAGGCCCATTATAAAAGTTATCACAAACTGGCCCATTTCACATTTTGGCCCACATAATCTCATATCACATTTGGCCCATTTAGCAATTATCACATATGGCCCATTTATCAAAATCACGTATGGCCCATTTATCAAATATCACATATGGCCTATTTAAAAATCACATATGGCCCATTTATCAAATATCACATATGGCCCATTAGTCACTTTTATCGGTTTAGCCCATTAAGGGCAATTTCGTAATTTTCATAATATTGATACCCATTTCATTATTTTTACTATTTAAGTTTTAAAATATAACAGTTTTACCTGATTTCACCAACTTTGTGATTATAATATAGCATCATTACGATGTGGTTATCTAACCCGCGAGTTATAGTGTGAGATTACACACATGATTACGGCGAGCACTACACTTTCCTGATCGTCAACACCTAAAAACGTTATAATGCTTGATTAGATCCTTTTCACTTATAATAAATCTATTCTAAAATAAACGGTCTAGATGTTTACCCTCAGAATCTCGAATAACTACTTTTTGTCGGTTCTCCTCGGTTAACGGTCCACAACCTGTTGGAAAACCTCGAACAGCTAAAGGCTCCGAACTACGAACAACTTCGAATAATTGCTTTTCCCCGGATGAAGGTCCACAACCCGGTGGAAAATCTCAGATTGTCGAAACAGCCCTTCGCTTGAATCTAGAGGGAATAGCGAATCTGCCCCTCTTCTGAACACTATTCACCACCCTTTTTGACCCTATCTTGCTTGCCTCCATTGACAAAAGAATATTAGTCCAACTAATATTTTGAAAATTAAGTCTATAGGTTTTAAGGGCGAAATTGGCTTACCACAAAATCTTATATTCACGGCATGAAAATCGAGCGATACCGTTCCTTAACACTTTGAACCAAATCCTAGCGATTCACGATGATTACGAATACTTCGAGTTTCGGCCTTCTCTATATCACGATTAATCAAAACGATTGCAAAGAAAATAATTGATAAGAAAATATATTTGAAGAGGTAGATTCGGCTAAGAAAAAAAAATGGAAGAAAATGATACTAGCAACATTCGGCCATGGAGGAAAAGAGAAGGGAGAAAATATGTTTGTAAGATAGAGCAAAATAGAGAAAGAAAGAAATAGAGGATGAGAGGTTTGTGTTTCGGTTTTCAAAGGTGAAAAAGAAATAAAAGAGAAAGTGTTTATGTGCAAATTTTCAATGATGGAAGATAAACAAAGAAAGAATCTCGGGGTTGGTGTATATTCGACCAAAAAGAAAGAAAAAGTATATGACCTTTCAAGATGGTATGGTTTCGGCACAAAGAGGAGAAACTTAGGAAGAATAAAATATGATATCAATTTGGTCTAGAAGAAATGACCAAAACCAAAACAAAATTTACCTATTGCACAAGACACAATCGGCTAGGGAGAGAAGTTGTGAAGAGAAAGGAAAAAATGCACTAATTTGCTAAAGCATTATGGCCAACTAGCTCCTAATCCTTACCAATATTCGGCCAACCCCTTCTAGCCCCAAAACCGTCCAAGTACATTGGCCAAAAGTCAAAGTTTAGCCACCCCAAAGTTTCCAAAACATCACCCTTGTTTTGTGCCTTATGTCCCCCCTTACTTGCCTTTTCCATATGATTTTTTTCCTTAAGTTCACTCTTACCATATCTCTTAGCCATCATACCATAAAAATAAAAGTCTAACTTACCAACAATATGATGCTTGGCCGATACTTGCTAGGAAAAAGCAAAAATTAATATTCACAAAATGCATACTAGGGGATTCGAACCTCTCCCCTCAAGACCATACTTGTGGCGCTTATCCTCTTTACTACTAACTCAATTATGCTATCTTTTTACCACTTAATTACCTTAGGCATTAAGGTCACTTGTTCCATTTCATTAAAGTACTAATTTCCAAAAATTATACCAACTCCAAATAAATCCCGAACCTTCTCATGACTATTTTAACACACACATAGGATAAATAAACTAGCTGAGCACCAAAGTAATGTAACATATAAAAATTCAAATTTTAAGATGTTGCAAAGTCGAGCACGATAAAGTTGACTGGAAAAATGAATTGTCTAACCCTCACTAACACATCTTTAAGGACTCCTTGGGACATACTAAAATTTGTCGGCTAATTGCACAACTACTTCTATTTCCTTCAGCTCTCCTAAACCTAACCTCCTATAAATTGACAATGCCATGAGGTTAACATTGGCTCCTAGGTCACACAGGGCCTTCCCAAAACTTACTCTGCCTATTTCAATGGGAATGGTAAAGCTACCAGGATCCTTTAGTTTTGGGGGAATTTTTCTAAACACCACCGCCCTACATTCTTCATTAAGTGCAATTTGCTCTCCTCTCCCTATTCTCCTCCGATGAGACATAGCTTTCCCAAAGAACTTGACAAATTTGGGCATCTTCTCAAGGATTTTTAACAAGGGAGGTTCAAATTCAAGGCTTTAAACATCTTGTGGAATTGTATGAACTCCTCATCGTATTTCTTCTTCTTATCTTCCAATCGACTCGAAAATGGTATAGGCTTTGGGCTTGGGGGTGGTGGTAGAATAGGTCTATCTTCAGGTTTGACTTGTGTGGGCTCACTCCCTGGTCTTTCCGTCTCAACCACCCCATTTCTAACACTAGGAGTGTGGGTGCTCTTGTCCTTCTCACTTACTTCCTTCTCCCCTCAATTTGGTCAGATAGGTTCCTTAACATAGCCCTGGATCTAAGGGTGATTGCCTTTGCATGCTCCTTTCCTTCTCTCTTCGAGTTAGATTCAGTATTATTGGGTATGCTAGAGGATAAATTATTTTTCAACTGTTGCAAAACTTGATCCAATTGGCTATGGATTTGGCGCACATCAACTTACACTACATGCAAACCTTCCTCTACTTTACTCACCCTAATCAACAATAGAATGTTAATACTATAGGTTGGTTTCCTCTCTTGATCTTGGGGTGCCCTAAAAGGTAATTGAGGTTGGTATGGTGCATTGGGTTTTAAAGGGTTAACGTTTTGGTTCCCTTGATTCGAAGGTCCTTCTTGGTTTCCTCCCCACCTAAGGTTAGGATGGTCATGCCACCCAGGATTATAAGTGTTGGAGTAAGGGTTATACCCTCTTTTCCCTACATAATTAGCCTCTACATTGTTGCTCTTCTTATCTTTTCCTGCACTAAAATGAGTTAGATTGGGCTGGTTTGGGACTTGCGCCCTAGCCGTACTCATCTCCAATTGGTTTAACCTTTTGAGGACTTGTTGATATGTCCTCACTAGTGATAATACTTGTTGCTGCTTGTTTGGCTTGATATATGAACCGCTCAGCCGACCGCATATAAGAGTTCTTTGCCATATCTTCAATGAGTTGACAGGCCTTGGCATAGTTCTTTGACATCATTGCTCTAGCAGATGCTCCACCAAGGCTAGAATGTAAATTCCCATTAAGTCCATTGTAGAAGACTTGAAGTTGCAACCAATCTTGTAAACCATGGTATGGGTACTTGCGTAACAACTTAAAGTGCTCCTAAGACTCATATAATGACTCTCTTAATTGTCGAAAATCCGTAATCATCTGAAGTTTCATCGTCTTGCTCAGTGGAAAATATTTTGTCAAAAAGTTTTTTCCTAGCTCGTCCCAAGTTTTGATTGAATCTACCGGCTACGAATCTAACCACATAAATGCATCGCCAGTAAGAGAGAAAAGGAATAACTAAAGACGAATAGTGTCATCAAATACCACATTATACTTTAAAGTACCACAAATGATTAGAAATCATTTAAGGTGTTATTTGGATCCTCATTCATTTACCCTCAAAATTGAAGGTTCGATTGTATCATTTGGATCATTCCTGTTTTAATTCCAGCAATTAATGCTACCACAAATAGCATTTAAGTTGGGAATCACATAGTCGCGCAAAATTCTTTGCTCCATGGGTAGTTGTGGTGGTTGTTGAATTTCTCCTTGCAAACTTTCGATGGGTTTCTCTCTCAGTTGTTTCACCCTCCTTGTGTGTGATGATACATTTTGATTTTAACTCAAATAGTAAGACACCATTACTGGTTCGAGTCATACAACATTCCTATAAGCGCGAAGAATGGAACAAAGTTAATTAAGCTTGGAAATAAAATAACAAAAAAGCAAACAGAAAATAAAGTTGTATCTATAAATCCTATCTTAGCTACTTATCTCTACCTAGAAATGTACACTAAAGATTACTCAATCTTACACTGTCTTCCTTGAAAACGACGCCAACAACTTGATCGGTTGCACGCGTATGTATTAAAACATTGAATTTAGGAAACTATTTTTAAAATCTAGTTTTACTATAAGCATACAGATCAGTTGTAATATTATAATGTTACAATGAAACACCAAAGTATTCTAAGGATCGAACCCAAAGGAAGATGCGATTGAGCAATAACTAGTATACATAATAGATATTAAGTGACTACTAATATGATTTTATAGTGCGACAATTCATAACAGATGATTTTGCAAGAAAGTTAAATATTCTACCTTAAGGACAAAATTGAAAGAAATGTAAACTAGAGGGACTATCTGGCAAATAAATAATGGGGTTGGTTAACTTCAATGTGGTTTACCAAATTTTGAACTCAGGACATAAATCGGTTAAATTACTAAGTGGGTCTATTTTATCTTTTGATCTTAATTTTACCGACTTAGACGAATTAGGATCAATTTATCTTTCGATCTCACCAATTAATCCGGGACTACCAAACGGGTACGCGACAAGATTACCTTTCAGTTCACTTTATCTTGATTTTCTCTCAAGGGCATCACTACCTAAGTTCTTAGTTCTATTCAAATTAGTTTAATTTGTTACGATTTATTCCATTTCCCAAAGAGTTTAGTTTATCCACATCTCCATCAAGCAACCTCCTTAAAGGTTTAGTTACACATGCTCAAAGTGAAGAAACAAACATAGTAATGGAAAACAAGGAAGCCATGCAAAAAGTTACAAAAAAAAATAAATGTTAAGATTTCTATGCGAGAAAACTTAAATAGCATGAGAACAAAAGCATTTAGCCAAAAAAATCTAAAGCAATAAGCATAAAAGGAACAAGCTTTAACAGATTTAAAGTAAAATAAACTAAAATAAATTAAACTAAAGCTTAAAGAGTATTCAACACAAAGTACAGAGATTGGAAATGTAAATACACCTTAGCTACAGTGTTAACTAACTTAACTAACATCAAGAACAACAAGAACAGTAAGTAAATTGCAGAAAAATAATTCTAATCTAAGGTAGAAGAAGAGAAAAATAAAACTCTAGAAAAGTGTAGAGAAAACTAAAGAAAACCTAGAGAAAACTAAACCTAAAACTAAGCTAATGTGTGTCTCTCTCCTCCTCAGCAATTTTTGGTTATTTTGAAGTGTTTGCTTATGACTTTTTGATGCCAAAATTTCCCCTAAACGGGCCTTGTGTGATTGGTAGGTCGGGTAGACAAAGGTTCCCCTTTTTGTCCAAGTTTGTTCCCCTAACAAAGGTGATATCGCGATACCTAAAAAAGGATATTGCAATATCTCGGGCAATATTGAAAGTTCAAGTCTTCCTTGTAAGATAGATATCACGATACCCAAAGAGGATATCATGATACCACTAAAGGTTTTCCTTAATCTTCCTTATTGTTGGAGGTATCGCGATTCCAGAATTGGATATCACGATACCCATTCTCTAGATGTCATTCTCACTCGTTTTCGACCTTGTAACAGCCTGTTTTTAGTGGTGTCGGAAACAGTGGTTTTGGCACCACCAAATCTGAAGAGAAAGTTTGTAAAAATTATTATTTAATATTTACGAGTCAAATAATGTTTTTTAAAAGAGTTTTCGATTTGATAAATTATGATTTATAAGCGATTTATTAAGTTCAAGTTGTATGACCCTAAGGTCAAGTGGTTTTAAAAAATGAGGTATCAGGACCTCGATTCTATAAACCGAGTCGTAAATATTTTTAAAAATATTTACGAAGTGTCATTAAGGTGGTATTAAAGTTTCGTTGAAAAATTTTAACATTTCAATAGTTAATTAATTAAAAAGGACTAAATGTAAAAGATGTAAAATTTAATTACTATTTGATTTAAGTGAATAAGTGGTTAATTAAATAAAGGAAAGGGGACTTAAATGGTAATTATACCATTCAAGGTGTTAGTGGACAATAATGGACATGAATTTGATGTTATATTTAATTATTAACTAAGGTTAATATAGTAATTTGATAATTATATTAAATTAAAATAAAACAAAAGGTTAATTGGTTATCTTTTTAGTTTTCTTCTTCATTAACCGAACCTCCATGGACGTTTGAGCTGAATATTTTGGCCATGAACAATTTGCTTCCATGGTAAGTGATTTTGGCCCTATTTTTAATAATTTTTATGTTTCTGAAATCATTGCAACTAGGTCCAGCTAGCCCGTACCTTCAATTTTGAAACTGTTAAAGATTTTGAACATTTTCATTGATGAACCTTGTGATTTTAGATGTTAAATGGTGAATTTGAGATATTATTTTTATTTAAAAGTATTTTATTAAGTGATTTTTGATGAATTTTTTGATTAGGGACTAAATTGTTAAAATAGTAAAAGTAAAAGGATTTAATGTAAAATTGTTACATGAATACGCTATTTTTTGATACCATGAACACTCAACTCAACTCAATTTTAGGTAAAAATGGTCAACTCAACTCAAAAGTAAAACTTTTGGGGTAATTTTTAAAAAATATTAGAAATGAATAAATTGCATAAAATGAACTTTTTACTGTATAAATTAATGTATTGAATAAAATTATTAATTTTGATCAACATCGGGTGGAAAATCGAGGAAAATGAAAAATAACCAAAATGCCCTTGAACTTTGGTATTTCTACAATTTAACCAGGTAAGTTCGTATGAATTGTATTCTGGATCATTTTGATTAAATTGAATGTTAATATGTGATTATATTGTGATTAAATCTATATATATGTAAATATGCAATTTACCGTGTTATGAAACGACGTAAATCCAACGATGTACGATGATTACCGAGCCCCGTTTGAACCTTAGGAATTTGTAGGATACAAATGACATGTCATTAGGGTTTACATGATTCGGGTGCTAGTCCTGAACGTTTTACCGATGGCTGAAGTTCGGCATGTGTTGCAGATACTCCACAGCTCGTGTTAGCAGTATTGTGCAGCTACGTTTCGACCCACAGCTCATGTGAGCAGGCCTATTTTCATAGCTCATGTAAGCATTCTGATTTACAGCTCATGTGAGCATACATGTACAAGAATTGATGAATTCTAGTTATATGAGTTAACACTATGTGTGAACTATCCTAGGTATCCAACAGTATTCTAAATGGTTCAACGGGAATTATTCAGATAAGAAATTGGTAAGAGAATGATGTGTATTATGACATGTACATATATGAACATCCTTGATATGACGAGACATGGAAATTATGTAAATTGAGATGAGTAATAAACTCAAGTGTTATATGTTGAGAAGAAATGGTTATCCATGTTGAATTTATATGAAATATGTTCAGGTATGCTAACATGTGTTGTTGTTTGATGCTTAGGCTTGTGTCAAGCTATTGGTGAATGGTATTATGTTTATTTATAAGTTGTATTAAAATGGTAAGAGCCCAAATGGAAATGTGTTTGTGTTCATGAAAGAGTGGTAAGGTTTTATGTAACACCCCAAACCCTGCCCAGACGTTATGGCCGAATCCGGGAATGTCACATCAAAGGCACAATTCAAAACAATTTTGCTAAGTTAAAGTGTAAGGCCCAAAAGCTCAAAATCATTGAATCTTGTTAAGTAATGATAAAAGCCCATTTTATTATTATAAGTATTTCAGAAACCAAGTTTAAACATAATAAATTTACTCAGGTTTAATAACTAAGTAAACAGTTTAAACAATAATAACAAAACTCAAAATCTAAAGTCAAATCGGAGTATGAGACCTTATTACCTCCATCGAAAATAAAGCAATTAAAAATCATGTCTTTTGCACAATAAAATAAAACTTCTAAGTATCCTGTAGTGTGGCCATCTCCGAGTCAACTCCCACGTCGAGCCATTTACTGAGGATCACCTGAAACATTTAATAAAAAGGGGTGAGTTTCAAAACTTAGTGTGTTCGACCCTTGGTAATCCAATCAACATACAATTATCACATTGGGCCTAAGCCCTATCAAAAACGGTGGTCTTACGCCTTAGCCCACAATGACCTCATACCACATCAGTATCACATGAATGCAATGCACCCATCCTAAATCCAACCCTGCACACCATTTCCCTTCCAACCCCACACACCTATGGGGATATAAATATAAACCCACCCATCCCTACACTCCAAACGGTAGCACCAGCAACGGCACTACTCAAACGTTGCAGCAAAACTGCTCTAATGGGCTTAAAGCCACCGGTGGATCCACGATCGTCAAGCGACTATGCGATCTTCAAATCTTCCTCCGTATCATTATAACCCACCCCAAGTGCAACATATATTTCATGAATGCAACATACAAATTTTCACACATTCGACATTTAGGGGTATTTTGTTCATTTCACTACCCAAGGGTATTTCCGTTAATCTACTCTACAGGGGTATTTAGGTAATTTTGCAAAACTGGGGTACTTTGGAAATTTTGTAAATCAGGGATATTTTGGTAATTTTGCAATCAAGGGTATTCTGGTAATTTTACAAATCAGGGGTATTTTTGTAATTTTACCAATCTAAGGATATTTTGGTAATTTTCAATCAGGGTATTTTAATAATTACAAATCTAAGGATATTTTGGTAATTTTCAAATCAAGGTATTTTAATAACTTCACAAATCTAAGGATATTTTGAAAATTTTCAAATCAGGGTATTTTAATAATTTTACAAATCTAAGAGTCTTGGAGATTTTTCAAATCTGGGGTATTCTAGTCCCTCTCGGGTTTTAGTTATGAACTTTGGCCCATTAACAAGTCCTTGCAGCTAAAGTGAACAGACACTATGCACCAGGTAGGATTCCAGAGAAGTGGAGGTGGGTCGCTAGGACTGCTTAAGTACCAAGCTCTCCCTAGATCCAATCCTAGACATGCGTATGTCCATTGCCACACTCTAACCCAACGACTTGTCCACGAACATGTTTAATTATTAGATTAAGTCTTATGCAGATTAAGAGTTGTTCAGAACTAGGCCTAAAGTCCATTAAACCCTACATACTTGTCTACGTCCCCATAAAGCCCATCAAGCCCAAATCACAGCCTTACGGCCCATTAGGCTCAAAACAATTCCAGATCATGTAACATGAATGACTAACTCAATTCGTATAACCAACCAAACAATTTCTTCAAACTCAGCCTCAGGGCCCACCGGGCCCACTTAGCCACTTTCGGCTTTCCAACTTTTTGGCATTGCCGATATCGTGTATGTATTGTGTTTATACGCACCTGGTTACTGCGACGTGCTATACTATCCTTAGCCTCGAACCTATAACCAACCAACCTTTAATCAATCACTAAATCAATCACTATTGCCGAATTAAGGGGAAAAAGAAAAACTAATGAAAGCTCAAAGAACCTTTCAAAGCATTCGACCCTCTCCTTTTATAGACACACGCCGTGTACTCCTTTCCCCACAGTCCCATTCGGCACAAATTCTTCCCCCTCCTCATCTCCTAACTTTCCTCCCTAATAACACCTCAGCCTTATCTGAATTTCCCTCCATTATCAGTTTCCCTTACCGCTCAAACACTCAAACACAAGACTTCAAATTCAACACAACTCTGGTCGTCCACCTATGCAAAATAAAACACTCTAAAAATACCACTCCTAATGCTCGAACCTTGGACCTCCTCAGCTGGCAACACGCCACCTTATAGCTCCCCAAGTGACGCGACTTGCCACTGGACCACAAGCCCATTTGTGTCCTATTTCTTCTTCGTTTAGTTAAAAGGCCTACTAATTGAAGTCATAGTTCCCTTGGGCTAAAACCAAAATTTCTCCTATACCCTTACCCGATCTCAGAACATCTCCAACACCCCTAAACACTCCAAATTCAATAACCCTCAAAGCCCACAAGCCAATTGTCATTTTCTTGCTCACTTAAAAATTTCCTGAGACCCAAAGCCCAAAGCCTAATAGTCCCAATTCTACTAGGCCCAAATTCGGGGCTTACAATTCTACCCCCTTTAAAGAAATTTCATCCTCAAAATTTCCAATTAACAGGGTGGTTGTGTATCAACTACCCCACCACACTACTGCTGCACACTCTGACCCTAATAATTTGGATACATACCCAAAACATCCACCTATCACAAACATTCTCAAACATACGCAGAATAAGTACAAAATTCTGATTCAAATGTTTACAAAGCCTAACACTTCCACGACCTCGGCCGTGGCCTCTTCCCTCTTTTCTAGTGCTCATCGTTGTGTACGTATTTCTGGATTGGAATTTTTCTAAAATTAGTTCATAGTTTCACTGTTTAAAACAGATGTCTTATGTAAGTAACAATTTAAAAGTTGTTTCGCCGTCGTAGATCCACTACAGGTTTAAGTTTCCTACGGGCTTTAGTCTTTACAAACCTATTTTTAAAGTAGCCTAATAACTAGATATAGTTCCGTAATTTAAACAAAGGTAAACACATAAAACTTACTCGGCTCAATGTCGAGGGCTCGGTGAACCACACTTCAAGAATCCTGCAAAAACTTTTTAATCCACTTGTTTTCAAAACACAAAATCTAAGGCCCATTTCACAGCTCGAGCTTTGTAACTAGGCTCTGATACCACTAAACGTCACACCCCAAACCCGGCCCAGACGTTATGGTCGAATCCGGGAATTTCTCATCAAAGGCACAATTCAAAACAATTTTGCTAAGTTAAAGTTTAAGGCCCAAAAGCCCAAAATCATTGAATCTTGTTAAGTAATGATAAAAGCCCATTTTATTATTATAAGTATTTTAGAAACCAAGTTTAAACATAAGAAATTTACTCAGGTTTAATAACTAAGTAAACAGTTGAAACAATAATAACAAAACTCAAAATCTAAAGTCAAATCAGAGTATAAGGCCTTATTACATCCATCGAAAATAAAGCAATTAAAAATCATGCCTTTTGAACAATTAAATAAAACTTCTAAGTATCCTGTAGTGTGGCCATCTCCGAGTCCTCTCCCACGTCGAGCCGTTTACTGAGGATCACCTGAAACATTTAATAAAAAGGGGTGAGTTTCGAAACTTAGTGTGTACGACCCTTGGTAATCCAATCAACATACAATTATCACATTAGGCCTAAGCCCTATCAAAAACGATTATCTTGGGCCTTAGCCCACAATAACCTCATACCACATCAGTATCACATGAATGCAATGCACCCATCCCAAATCCAACCCTGCACACCATTTCCCTTCCAACCCCATACACCTGTGGGGATATAAATATCAACCCACCCATCCCTACACTCCAAAGGT
This sequence comes from Gossypium bickii, assembly GCA_025503065.1. NCBI lineage: Eukaryota > Viridiplantae > Streptophyta > Magnoliopsida > Malvales > Malvaceae > Gossypium > Gossypium bickii. The sequence goes on along the minus strand of CP106720.1, from coordinate 60,022,208 downwards.
AGCACCAGCAGCGGCACTACTCAAACGTTGCAGCAAAGCTGCTATAATAGGCTTAAAGCCACCGGTGGATCCACGGCCGTCAAGTGACTATGAGATCCTCAAATCTTCCTCCGTATCATTATAACCCACCCCAAGTGAAACATATATTTCATGAATGCAACATACACATTTTCACACATTCGGCACTTAGGGGTATTTTAGTCATTTCACTACCCAAGGGTATTTCTGTAAATCTACTCTACAGGGGTATTTAGGTAATTTTGCAAATCAAGGGTACTTTGGAAATTTTGTAAATCAAGGATATTTTGGTAATTCCGCAAATCAAGGGTATTCTGGTAATTTTACAAATTAGGGGTATTTTAGTAATTTTACAAATCTAAGGATATTTTGGTAATTTTCAATTAGGGTATTTTAATAATTTTATAAATCTAAGGATATTTTGGTTATTTTCAAATCAGGGTATTTTAATAACTTTAAAAATCTAAGGACATTTTTGAAATTTTCAAATCAGGGTATTTCAATAATTTTACAAATCTAAGAATCTTGGTGATTTTTCAAATCAGGGGTATTCTAGTCCCTCTCGGGTTTTATATGAACTTTGGCCCATTAACAAGTCCTTGCGGCTAAAGTGAACAGACACTACGCACCAGGTAGGATTCTAGAGAAGAGAAGGTGGGTCGCTAGGACCGTTTAAGTACCAAGCTCTCCCTAGATCCAATCCTAGACATGCGTATGTCCATTGCCACACTCTAACCCAGTGACTTGCCCACGGACTTATTTAACTATTAGATTAAGTCTTATGCGGTTTAAGAGTTATTCAGAACTAGGCCTAATTTCTATTAAATCCTAGTATACTTGTCTACGTCCCCAAAAAGCCCATCAAGCCCAAATTACATCCTTACGGCCCATTAGGCCCAGATCTCATCCGTATGGCCTATTAGGCCAAAAACAATTCCAGATCATGTCACATGCATGACTAACTCAATACGTATAACCAACCAAACAATTTCATCAAACTTAGCCTCAGGGCCCATCGGGCCAATTTAGCCACTTTCGGCTTTCCTGCTTTTCAGTATTGCCGATATCATGTGTGTATAGTGTTTGTAGACACCTGGTTATTGTGATGTGCTATACTATCCTTATGCTCGAACCTACAACCAACAAATCTTCAATCTATCACTAAATCAAAACATTTACCAAAAGTCGAAGTCTTACCGTAACCTTACCGTGTGCCACCGGATTCTAATAGCCCTTCCTTAGCTACTAATCAGGAGTATCCCCTAGATCTACACTCATACATACACCATCAAAACCTGAGTGACTCATAATCCACACAAGTCACCCTTATATATCATACACACATTCGGCCATTCACTTAAACCACAATCGAGTCGAGTACACTTACCCTTGCTAACGATCCTACCACGCTTGCGATCTTTGAACCTCACCCTTGTTATCACATAGTTAATGATAGGACAATTAGATAGCCTTTCGACTTTAAGAAAAATGTACAACAGAGGTTAACCAAATACTTACCAAATCTCCTCTTGATCCTGCAGCGTAGATAGCTATTAACTAGATCCGTCTTTCAAAACTTGACTGAGAGTAGGTAATATTCGATTTGTGATGGAGGAACAACCACCAAGATTCGGCACTAATATGAATTTTGGTAAGGAAAAGGATGGTGGTAATTAGGCAATAGATGAGTTTGGCTATGAGAGAATTCAGCAAAGAGAATTCAGCTGTATGAGATTTCGGCAATAGGGAGAATTCAGCTATAAGAAAACCAATTAAGGGGAAAAAGAAAAACTAATGAAAGCTCAAAGAACCTTTCAAAACATTCGGCCCTCTCCTTTTATAGCCACAAGCCATATACTCCTTTCTCCACAGTCCCATTCGGCACAAATTCTTCCCCCTCCTCATCTCCTAACTTTCCTCCCTAATAACACCTTAGCCTTATCCGAATTTCCCTCTATTATCAGTTCCTCTTACCACTCAAACACTCCATCACAAGAGTTCATATTCAACACAACTCTGGTCATCCACCTACGCAAAATAAAACACTCCAAAAATACCACTCCTAATGCTCGAACCTTGGACCTCTTTAGTTGACAACACACCACCTTATAGCTCCCCAAGTGATGCGACTTGCCTGTAACATCCCGAAATTGGGCCTAGGAGAATTGTGCCTAATGGGCCTTAGGCGTAGTAGCGTTTAAATTTTTGGAGAACAAGAGATCGGCTTAAATGCTAGTTAGACCTATTGGATAAGTGATTTTGGAAGGTTAGAGGGCTTCTATGAAGTCCCAGGATCAAATATTGGCTTTGGGGAAATTTTGGTTTTAGGTAAAAAAAACCCTGGAAGTTGGCAGATAGGCCTTAAGAATAAAATATGAAGGAAAATGACACAAGTGGAGTGTGCGTTGTAGTGGCAAAGTGACGCCACTTAGGGGACAAGGGAGTGACGCCACAAGAAAGGAAGGAGGTCCAAGGTTCAAGTCTTGGCTTTTGCATTTTGGTTTCTTTTTACTTGGATCTTAGAATTTTGGCCATAGTTTATATTTAGTTGCGCATGGTTTAAGACACAAGAGGAGCTTGTGGCCAAGTGGTTAGCGGCGTGGATTATGTTGCAAGGGAGCCTGGGTTCGAATCTCATGAGAAGCAAGGGAGTATTTATTTCATGATGCAGACGATAAGAGTTTGATTGAATTTAAACTCTACTGACGAAGGGATCCCACATCGGAAAGACACAAAGAATGAAGGTGAAGAGCTAGCTATATAAGGAGCATCCTAGGAGGAGAGTAAACACATCTTGGAGGGCGTTTGGGCATAAGAGTAGTCGGAGTGCGGATTAGCCCCAGAGTCCTATCAGGTGTGTACTTCTCTACTGTAGCTGTAGAGCGGCAAAATGCCGAAGTGCCGATCATGACAATAGTAGCCACACGAGCATGCGAGCGTACGTGTGGGGCTTCGACGTGATAGTTGAGGCCATCAGTAGTATTCTTGTGGGTTGGGCTGCTTGGGCCACGATGGGCCGAAGTGGGCCCAATGGGCCTGTGGGCCCATATGAGTAAATTGTATGATTGGTTAGTATTTGTTGAACTAGACTAGGTGGAACTTATATACGTGGCTAGATTCGTGCTAGGTGGGCCATACGAGCGTGTGGGCCTGGATGGGCCAAAATCGAGTTTTAGGCCCAATCGTCCGATATGACCGAAAATGGTAGCTGAGTCGCTAATGGCCACATTAGGCCTTCGGAAAGGCCATTGCAGGTGTGAATTTACGAAAATACCCTTGGTGGGTAAATTACGAAAATGCCCTTGGTAGGTAAAATTACGGTTATACCCTTAGAGGTTGATTAGCATGATTATGTTGTTTAGTTTTGGCCAATTGTAGGGGAAGGCTTGATCTCGCATATCTCGGGTTGTGACTAGTGCTCGAAAAGCGTTAAGGAAGGGGGATCTAGTGCGTTAGATCTTGATCTACGGGATTTGATAGTCGCGTTAGTAAACAGGTGTGTAAACTTACACACTCTATTACTTAGTAATATGTTTTAATAACCTGAATATGATAAAGCTGAAACAGTGTGGATGTTGATATGATACCCTATGGGTATGAGCAGGGATTCGGGTAAGTCCGTTTGGATATGAGTTCTGCTATTCGATATGTATGATATTGTGATTTATGACATATATGTATTATGATTCGTAATAAAGCATGATGACATGATTTGCATGATTTACATGAGTATGGCATGACAATGGGTGATGTGAGAGAGGGGAAGTTGATATCCGTGTCTTTGGGACACCAGAGGTTTGGCACCTCCGGTGGTTTGGTACCACAGTTTGATTTAGTGACTTTGGGTCACCAGAGGTTTGGCACCTCATAGCGACTTGTCCCAGTGGCTTAGTACCACAGTGGGTTGGCCCCACAGTTGACATATTGGGATCGTCGCCAGTGATTTGGTATCACACGTGGATTGGCCCCACACTTGGATATTGATATTTTGTGACTTTGGGTCACCAGAGGTTTGGCACCTCATAGCGACTTGTCCCAGTAGCTTAGCACCACAATGGGTTGGCCCCACAGTTGATATTACGGGATTGTCGCCAGTGATTTGGTATCACACGTGGGTTGGCCCTACAGATGGATTATTCGTGACTTTGGGTCACCAGTGGCTTGGCACCACCAGTGGTTTGGTACCACACGGGGTAGAAAAAGGAGTTTCGGATGGTTAGGTTATGGGGTTTGCATGATTTGCATGTTTTATCAATGATCTGTGTAAGTGCTTGAATTATTGGGTTGGGGATTTATACACTGAGTCTTGGTGACTCACCCCTTCCCTTATATTTTACTGATGAGGCATAGATCGCGGATATGGAGCCGGGGAGGAGTCGAGGTGGCCATGCATGTTGGTTTCGGGTTTTGACTATAAAATACCTTCTCAGTTTTATTATTTTCTTTAAATTTGGTATGATTTTTGTAATAAGGCCGCTGGTTGTTATTTTAGGTTTTGGTTATTTGATTTATACGATGTTGTTATGCATGTGATTAGAACTTGTTTGCTTAATTAACAGTTAAATACTGGCGTTTTCAAAACTATACCTCTTCGGGTTTTCCAAATGTTACAAGATAATAAAGGTAACTTGGATGTTTTTATAAACTCTCATTTTCAAATCACTTTAAAGGCAAATGGTTCTAAACTTGATTTTTTCTTATCGCGTTTAGTTTTAACAAGTGTCCAATGTTTTCTAAAATCGGCAATCACAAATGGGTTTTTACTCACGAGTTTTCCAAGTATTACTACAACTCCTAAAACAAACTCAGCGTCAATTATTACTAAGTTTTCTAAACCCTAAAATAAAACAGAGTCTTCTTTAAACATTTTCGACAAACTTATGATTTTAAGATGTTTTCACTCCGTAACATGCCAGATTCGGTCGTAACGTTTAGGCCGGGTTTGGGGTGTTACATTGCCACTGGAACACAAGCACATTTGTGTCCTTTTTCTTCTTCATTTAGTTCAAAGGCCTACTAACTGAAGTCACAGTTCCCCTTGGCTAAAACCAAAATTTCTCCTAGACCCTTACCTGATCTTAAAACATCTCCAACACCCCTAAACACTCCAAATTCAATAACCCTCAAAGCCCACATGCCAATTGTCATTTTCTTGCTCACTTAAAAATTTCCTAAGACCCAAAGCCCGAAGCCCAATAGGTCCAATTTTAGTAGGCCCAAATTCGATGCGTTACATTTTAATTATGAAATTTCTCATGAAATGATTTATCATGTGGTTAATTTCGGGAAGAGCTATGTTTAAATGCACTAGCACATGGCTATGTAACAACCCGTTTTTAGTCAAATAGGAACAGAGGTTTCGGGACCATAAATCTGAGGTCAAAATATTTATTTTATTATTATTTTAATGTTTACAGCATGATTGAGTGATTGTGTGAAAATTTTATTAAGAAATTTTATTGTTTGAATGGTTAATTTGATAAAAAGGACTAAATCGCGTAAAATGCAAAAGTGGAGCTCCATTAGCTAAAGGTATCAAATAGCTATGGAATCTTAATTTAGAGGTCCTTATGTGGTAATTAGACCATTATTTGTGTGAATGGACTTTTATGGACATTATATATGTTGTTTTAATGGTTTAACAAGGTTAAAATGGTAAATTATAAAATGAGTTAAGTTAAATAATTAAAACAGAAAGTATCATCTTTGTTTCTTCCTGTTTCAACCAAAACTAGGCTAAGGGAAGCCATTTAAGGTGTTCAAGCATTCGATCATTCCATTTCCTAATAATCAGAAAAAGAGGAATTCAAGCTTAGATCTGGGAAAAAGCAAAGTAATTGAATAGTCAGTCCATTTCTTCATTTCCGTACACGAGGTAAGTTCGTATAATTGAACTTAAATGTGTACTTATTTAGTTGAAGGATAGAACTGTGATTGTATTTATCATATTGGTTAAATTTGGAAGATTTTGAATTAAATGTACGGTTCAATTAAGAAGAATTGCTAAATAAGACCATAATTGGGCTATGGCAAATCAGAAAATAAGACCATAACTAGGTTATGGCATGTGAATGTAAGACCAAGGTATGGCCATGGCAATGTATGTGTAATACCATAGTTGGACTATGGCATCGAAAAATCGATGTACTCGTACCGTAAGCACTTATAAACTCAGATGATTTTGATAAGTGAATTGGTGAGAAATAGATACGTATCGGTACAGGTATGTACGAAAAACTATTCGAATAACAAGCTAATGGAAGTTGAGGACTTTTTGTTAACTTAGTGATTGATGCATTAATGCAATTTAGGTTATCTATTTAGAAATGTTAATGAATGATGAGATTATTTCATTTTACATACAAACTTACTAAGCTTTCTAGCTTACTTTGTTTATTTTTCTATGTTTTATAGTATTTCGAAGCTAGCTCGGATCCGGGAATCGTCAGAGACATCATCGCACTATCTGACATCTATTTTAGTACTTTTGAAGTTCTATAAATGTGGTATATGGCATGTATAGGCTTGAGTCATTTTGGTATGTTTGATGAACATGTATTTTGGCCATTTGAGTTGGCTTATGATGATGGATTTGATGATGTTTATAAATGTGCAAATGATTCTATTTTGAGTTTAGTAATTGACCTATATTGTGTGGTTAAGGTTGAATTTATAATGCTTAATGATATTAGGTAATTTGATTGCTAAAAAGGTTGATAATTTGAGAAGTTATGTGATTGTGAATTGGTGAGTGATAATGCATGTTTGGAATGGTTTAGTAAATTGAATTGTATATGTGAATTAGGTATATAGTTAGATGGCAAATTGTGACATATTTGTGACTTGTATAATTAGTAATGAAATGGTGACACACGGGCGTGTGTCCTCTTTTTGAGAAAAATTTTCAAAGTTTCGTAAAAGTTACTTGAGTTATCAGTTTAGTCCCAAACCACTCCCAAAGCATGTTTAGGGCCTCGTAGGCTCATAATAGGGACCATGTGATTGAAATTGATTGATGATTGCTTGTAATGTGAAAATTTATGCAGAGTTGAATGTTTAGTTGTTTTATAAGTCCAGTTACTCTGTAATTCTGACAATGAAAACGGGTGAGGGGTGTTACAATTATTGTTATCAGAGCTACGATTTAGTTGATTCTAGGACTAACGTATCGTGTGTGAGAGTCTAGCTATACATGCCATATATAAACTATGATAGTGTGATGACTACTGACATTTTAAAATGTGTTTTTTATTGCAAATGGATCCCAATCGAGCTATAGATGATGAGGTTGAAAGTAATGCGCCCGCTCTTGCTCAAGGGATAGCGTTGTCTGATTCTAGACTCGTAACAGGCAGCCAGGGAGGAGAGGCTAAAGAAACATTCTTCTAAATGATGAATGAGTGATTCACTCAATATATTCGAATGAACCCGGCTGCTCAACAACCTCCACCCCTTCCAATTCCTCAACCAATTACTCTAGTTCCTCAAGTTATTGATCCTATACGATTGAACAAGCCACCAGTTGATAAAATTCGTAAGCATGGGGCTGAATAGTTTAGGGCTACAGTTGATAATGATCCTAAGAGAGCTAAATTTTATCTTGAAAATACAATTAGAGTATTTGATGAGTTGTCGTGTACACTCGAAGAGTGCATTAAATATGATGTATCCTTGTTAAGAAACACTGCATATCAATGGTGGAATTCTTTGACATCAGTGGTACCGAAAGAACGAGTTACGTGGGACTTCTTTCAATCTGAGTTTAGAAAGAAATATATCAGTCAGAGGTTCATTGATCAGAAGCGCAAAGAGTTTCTAGAATTAAAATACAGTCATATGTCCATGACAGAATATGAACAAGAATTCGTGAGGCTTAGTAAATATGCCTGAGAATGTGTTTCAACGGAAGCTATTATGTGCAAAAGATTTGAAGACGGATTGAATGAAGATATCAGATTTTTAGTCAAAATTCTAGAGTTGAAAGAGCTCATGGTACTCGTCGATCATGCTTGCAAAGTTGAAAAATTAGGCAAAGAAAAGAGAAAGGCTGATTTTGAAGCTAGAGATTCGAGAAAGAGATTGTTGAATAAACCCTATCACTCTTCATCCAATAAATCACGAACAGTTTATAGCCGATCAAATGCATTGAAGGAGTACTCAAATAGAGATCGTGGGAAGCAATTTACAAGTACAAAAACTCCGGCTATGTCAATGGCAAGTGTAGGTAATGTTAGACCAAATAAACCTGAATGTGGACGATGTGGAAAATGACATTTTGGAGAGTGTAAAATGAATGACAAATCCTATTTTAGATGTGGTTCGCATGAACATTTCATTCAAGATTGTCCTGAGTTAGATGACAAAGATAAATCTGCGAGAGAAAGACCATTCCGTAATGCTGGATATGTAAGTGGTAGTAGAGGTGCAACATGAGATATTACTGTAAGATCTAAAGCTAGAGCACCTGCCAAAACTTATGCTATTTGCGCTCGTGAAGAAGCGTCATCTCCAGATGTTATTATCGGTACATTCTCTATTTATGACACTGATATAGTTGCATTGATAGACCCCAGATCAACTCATTCATATATATGTGTGAATTTAGTGGCTAGTAAGAATGTACTTGTTGATTCTACTGAGTTTGTTATAAAAGTGTCAAACCCCTTAGGCAAATATGTCCTGGTTGCCAAAGTTTGCAAAAATAGTTTGTTAATGACTCGGGGTTACTGTTTTATGGCTAATTTGATGTTGTTTTTGTTTGATGAGTTTGATGTAATTCTGGGTATGGACTGGTTGACATTGTATGATACAGTAGTAAATTGTAGATGAAAGTTAGTTGAAATGTCAAAATAATGAGACTCTCCGAATCGAATCAAATGATTTTAGTGGTTTACCAGCTGTAGTTTCAGTAATATTAGCTCAAAAATATGTGAAAAAGGGATGCGATGCATATCTTACATATGTACTTGATATAAAAGTGTCAGAATCAAAGATTAAATCAGTACTAGTTGTTTGCGAGTATCCAGATGTGTTTTCAGAAGAGTTACTGGGTTTGCCAGTGATCAAAGAGGTTAAGTTTACTATTGATTTAGTATCGAGAGCTTCACTGATATCGATAGCTCTGTACAGAATGGCTCCGACAGAGTTAAAAAGTTGAAAGCTCAGTTGCAAGAATTAACTGATAGAGGATTCGCACGACCAAGTTTCTCGCCCTAGGTACACCAGTGTTGTTTGTAAAGAAAAAGGATGGTTCTATGAGAATGTGTATAGACTATTGATAACTCAACAAAGTGACAATCAGGAATAAGTATCCGTTGCCAAGAATAGATGATTTGTTTGATCAGTTAAAAGGTGCAACAGTGTTTTCAAAGATTAATTTGAGATCTGGTTATTATCAATTGCAAGTTAAAGACTCAGATATGCCAAAAATTGCATTCAGAACGAGGTACAGACACTATGAATTCCTTGTGATGCCTTTTGGACTAACTAATGCTCTTACCATTTTTATGGATTTGATGTACCAAATTTTCAGACCGTATTTAAACAGAATTGTTGTGTTCATTGACGACATTCTGATCTATTCATAAGATGAGTCTGAGCATGCTGAACACTTGACGATTGTATGGCAAACCTTGAGAGATAAGCAATTATTTGCAAAGCTCAGTAAATGCGAGTTTTGGCTCTGAGAAGTTGGATTTCTGGGACATATCGTTTCAGCCAAAGGTATTAGAGTTGACCAGAGCAAGATTTTCGCAATTATAGATTGGAAACCTTTGAGAAATGTATCTGAAGTCTAAAGTTTGGGACTAGCTGGTTATTATTGACGTTTTGTGAAAGGATTCTCTATTATTGCAACACCATTGACTCGATTACTTTAGAAAGATGTAAAGCTTGAATGGTCTAAAAAGTTTCGATAGAGTTTCGAACAGTTGAAAACATTATTGACAGAGGCACCAGTTTTAGTACAACCTGAGTCAGGTAAAGAATTTGTAATTTACAGTGATGCGTCATTGAACAGTCTGGGTTGTGTGTTGATGCAGGATGGAAAAGTAATAGCTTATGCTTGTAAACAGTTGAAGCCGCATGAAAATAACTGTTAGATGCATGGTTTAGAGCTGGCTACGATTGTGTTCGCATTAAAGATTTGTGACATCACTTGTTTGGTGAAAATGCCACATTTATACAGGCCACAAGAGCTTGAAATATTTAATAATTCAGAAAGAATTGAACTTGCGACAACGAAGATGGCTTGAATTATTGAAAGACTATGTGCTAGCAATTGATTATCACCCAGGGAAAGCAAATGTAGTTGTTGACACTCTGAGCAGAAAGTCATTAATTACTTTACGTGTGATGAGCACACAGTTAGCTTTGTCTAATGACGATTCGATTGTAGCTAAGTTGAAAGCGAGACTGTTATTTCTTTAGCAAATTTGCGAAGCTTAGAATTGTGATTGTGAATTTGAAGCTAAAAGAGTATAAAGTGAGTCGACTAGTGATTTAGAGTACCAAATCGGAGCCGATGATTATTTAATGTTTCGAAACAGAATCTGCGTACTGAGAAATTTTGAGCTTATTCAGAAAATTTTGCACGAAGCACATAACGGTTGTTTATCTGTTCACCCGGGGAGTACCCAAATGTACAATGATTTGAAACAATTATATTGGTGGTCGGGTATGAAACGAGACATTTCAGAGTTTGTATCTAGATGTTTAGTTTGTCAACAAGTGAAAGCCGAGCATCAAGTGCCTTTAAGTTTTCTTCAACCTGTGATGATACCAGAGTGGAAATTGGATAGAGTGATGATGGATTTCGTATCGAGATTACCCCTGTCTCCAAGAAAGAAAGATGCAATTTGGGTTGTCGTTGATCGACAGACAAAATCAACACATTTCATCCTGGTACGTACTGACTTTTTGTTTAATAAATTGGCTGAGTTGTACATTTATGAGATCATTAGATTGCACGGGGTGCCAATTTCGATTATTTCGGATAGAGATCCAAGGTTTACGTCACGATTTTGGAAGAAATTGCAAGAAACTTTTGGTACGAAGTTGAATTTTAGTACAGCTTTTCATCCACAAACCGACGGTCAGTTAGAGAGAGTAATTCAGATTCTAGAAGATATGCTCAGATGTTGTGTATTAGAGTTTGAAGGAAATTGGGAGAAATATTTGCCGCTGGTTGAATTTGTGTATAATTAAAACTTTCGATCAAACATAAAGATGGCACAGTGCGAAGCTTTGTATGGTCACAAATGTTGAACTCCATTGTACTGGACCGAGCTTAGCAAGAAACAAATTTACGGTGTTGATTTGGTTAGAGAAACAGAGGAGAAAGTGAAAGTAATTCGTGACTATTTGAAAATAGCTTCAGATCGTTAGAAATCATACGCGACCTAGAAGTTAGATGACTAAGTGTTCTTGAAGGTGTCTCCGTGGAAGAGAATACTTTGATTTGGTCGCAAAGGCAAATTATAACACCCCAAACCCAGCCTAGAAGTTAGGCCCGAATCTGGCGTGTCACATTGAAGTGTTTTTCGAAAACCATGTTTTCATTGAAAACCCTTCTTGTTTAAAACTTGAGTAAAATCCTAGTTACGTTAGTTTATTTTTAAAGCATGGTACATTGAAAATTTATTAGTTTTATTCCCAAAACATCTTCTCAGTTGTGGAAGCAAACTTTGGAAGTAATTGATTTACGAAAAAGATTAAGTCGCAAAACCATTTCGAAAATGTGATGTTTTAAAAAAATGAGTTGTAGAAGCATTTTGAAAACATTACGGAAACGTAATGTTTTGAAAATAGTTACCGTTTTGGAAATCATATTCCACTTTTACCAGATAGAAAACATCATAAATAAATATCAGAAATAATAAGTTAAAAATAGAAAGGCCTTATTACAACCCAAATCAAACTACTTGAATGTAAGCAATCAAAACAGAAAACATAAGCAGTGTGTGGCCTTCTCCGAGTCCCTCGCAGCTCCGAATCCTCTAAGGCCGAGGATTACCTGTACAGTTAGACAGAAGGGTGAGTTTGCGAAAACTCAGTGTGTAATCCCTTATAATACAAACTGTCAGATATACGGTATGCAGAAACAGACTGGGCCTGAGCCCATCACAGACATAGTATTAGGTGGGTCTTAGCCTATAACAGAACCAGGTGGAACTAAGCCCATTGCAGAATCAATATCAGATGCAGATATGCAGACAGAACTCTAGCCCAATCCAACCAATTCACCATGTGGGGATAAAATTGACCCACCCAGCCAACACACCAAGCCTAGCACCAGTTGCGGCACTAAGTCAACAGAACGGCTAAAAGCCATAAATATCACAGCATCACTGCCGGTTAACAGAACGGCTAAAAGCCATAAATATCGCAGAAAGGCTGAAAGCCTTGTACAGAACGACAATGGGTCGTACACTTCCTCCGTAACTTTGTCCAAACCCCATGCAATATGTCGTGTATGTCATGCTCAATCACTACACGTGTATCCAAAACGGCCATGCTCAGTAATAATCATTTAAACATGTAATAAAAGCATATCAGTCATACAACCACAATCAAATTAGTCAACTCATAGTCTAAGTCAGTCATTTACCCACAAGGGCAAAACAGTCATCTTACCCTATAAGGGTATTTCGATAATCTTACCCTTCAGGGGTATTTTGATAATTTTGCAAACTAGGTGTATTTCGATAATTTTGCAACCCAGGGGCATTTCGGTAATCCTACCCTTCAGGGGTATTTTGGTAATTTCACAAAACGGGGGTATTTCGATAATTTCGCAACCCAGAGGTATTTTGGTAATTTCACAAATTAAGGGTATTTTGGTAATTTTGCAAATCGAGGGTATTTCGATAATTTCATAAAATGGGGGTATTTTGGTAATTTTGCAAACTGGGGGTATTTCGGTAATTTTACAAATTAAGGGATTTCGATAATTTCACAAATCATGGGTCTTTCGATAATTTTGCAAACTAAGGGTATTTCGGTAATTTCAAAAATTAGGGGTATTTCGTTAATTTTGCAATCTAAGGGTATTTCGGTAATTTCACAAATCTAGGGTATTTAGGTAATTTTACAATCTGAGGGTATTTCGATAATTTCATAAATTAGGGGTGTTTCGGTAATTTCGCAAATCGGGGGTATTTCTGTAATTTCACAAATCAAGGGTATTTCAAATAGAGATAACGATGCGAATGGGCCTAGGGCCCATTCTCGGCCCAAATGGGCCCACACACTCGTGTGGCCCATTTAGCCCAAATCTAGCCACAGATATGAGGTTCACATAGATCAGTTCAATATCTACAACATAATCATACAATTTATTGGGCCAAAGCAGCCTAGACTCATCAGAACACTCATGAGGGCCTCGACTATCGCGTCGAAGCTCCCACACATGCGGTCGCACACTCGTGTGGCTACTATCGTTGTGCGACCGGCATTTCAGCATTTGCCGCTCTACAGCTAGAGTAGTGCAAAATACACACCTAATAGGAATCTGAAGCTATTCCGCGCTCCGAACACTCCTATGCCAAAACGCCAACCAACGTATGCTTACTCCCCTCATAGATTGTTCTATTTAAAGCCAGAGCTTCTCGCCTACTCTCATGCTAGCTTCCCTATGTGGGATCCCTCCTTCAGTAGAGTTTAATTCCAACACAACCACTTGTCTCCCCAACTTAGCAAAATAAATATCCCTTTTTGCTTGCAATGGGGATCGAACCCTTGCCCTCTCTTCTGCTCCAGGCGCTACATGCGACCACAACACAAGCTCCTTTTGTGACTTAAAACATGCGCAACTAAATATAAGCCTATGGGCAAAGTCTAAGTTCACTTAAAAAGAAAGAAAAATGAATTGCAAGCGCTAAGACTTGTACCCTGGACCCCTTGCTTCCTCTATGGCATCACTTCCTTGTCTCCCATGTGGAACCATTTGCCACTAGACCACTACTCATTTTTGTGTCATTTTTCTCCATATTTTATTCTTAAAGCCTACTTACTAACTCCCAGGGTTTTATTCACCTAAAACCAAAATTTTCCTAAAGCCTAGGTTTGAACCCGGGACTTCATAGAAGCCCCCTAACCTTTCAAAATCACCCACCTAATAGGTCTAACTTGCATTAGTGCTATTCTCTTGTTCTCAAAAATTTTAAATGCTCTCATGCCCAAGGCCCAATAGGCCCAATTCTACTATGCCCAAATTCGGGTCGTTACACAAATTGAGTCTGCATTTCATCGGGCCGTACGAGATCATTGAAAGAATAGGGCCAGTAGCATATCAACTAGCTTTGCCGACTGAGTTAGAAAAGATCTACAATGTGTTTCATGTATTGATGTTGCGTCAATATAGATCAGATCCTTCACACGTGATTTCTTTGGTAGAAATTGAAATTCAACCAGATACGACGTACAACGAAGAACCAATCAGAATATTGGCTCAAGAGATCAAAGATTTGAGAAATAAACGCATAGCTTTAGTGAAATTCTTGTGGCAATGTCACAGAATTGAAGAGGCTAAATGGGAGCCCAAGAAAGCTATGAGAAAATAGTAACCTAACCTATTCACTGGTAAGATTTTCAGGGACGAAAATCCCTAAGTGGGGAGAGCTGTAACAGCCTGTTTTTATTCAAATCGAAACAGTGGTTTTGGGACCACAAATCTGAGGTCAAAATATTTATTTTATTATTATTTCAATGTTTACAGCATGATTGAGTGGTTGTGTGAAAATTTCGTTAAGAAATTTTATTGTTTGAATGGTTAATTTGATAAAAAGGACTAAATTGCGTAAAGTGTAAAAGTGGAGCTCCATTAGCTAAAGGTATCAAATAGCTATGGAATCTTAATTTAGAGTTCCTTATGTGGTAATTAGACCATTATTTGTGTGAGTGGACTTTTATGGACATTATATATGTTGTTTTAATGGTTTGTTAACAATGTTAAAATGGTAAATTATAAAATAAGTTAAGTTAAATAATTAAAACACAAAGTATCATCTTTGCTTCTTCTTGTTTCAACCGAAACTAGGGCTAAGGGATGCCATTTTAGGTGTTCAAGCATTCAGTCATTCCATTGCCTAATAATCAAGAAAAGAGGAATTTGGACTTAGATTGGGGAAAAAGTAAAGTAATTGAATAGTCAGTCCGTTTCGTCATTTCTGTACACGAGGTAAGTTCGTATAATTGAACTTAAATGTGTATTTATTTAATTCAAGGATGGTAATGTGATTTTATTTACCTTATTGGTTAAATCTGGAAGATTTTGAATTAACTGTATGGTTCAATTAAGAAGAATTGCTAAATAAGACCATAGCTGGGCTATGGCAAATCAGAAAATAAGACCATAACCGGGTTATGGCATGTAAATGTAAGACCAAGGTATGGCCATGGCAATGTATGTGTAAGACCATAGTTGGAGTATGGCATCAGAAAATCAATGTACTCGTACCGTAAGCATTTATAAAATCGGATGACATTGATAAGTGAATTGGTGAGAAATAGATATGTATCGGTACAGGTATGTATGGAAAACTATTCGAATAACGAGCTAACGGAAGTTGAGGACTTTATGTTAACTTAGTGATTGATGCATTAATCCAGTTTATGTTATCTATTAAGAAATGTTAATGAATGATGAGATTATTTCATTTTACATACGAACTTACTAAGCTTTATAGCTTACTTTGTTTATTTTTCTATGTTTTATAGTATTTCGAAGCTAGCTCGGATTCAAAAATCGTCAGAGACTTCATCGCACTATCACACATCTAGTTTGGTACTTTTGAAGTTGTGTAAATATGATATATGGCATGTATAGGCTTGAGTCATTTTGGTATGTTTGATGGACATGTATTTTGGCCATTTGAGTTGGCTTATGATGATGAATTTGACGATGTTTATAAGTGTGCAAATGATTTTATTTTGAGTTTAGTAATTGACCTATATTGTGTGATTGAGGTTGAATTTATAATGCTTAATGATATTAGGTAATTTTATTGCTAAAAGGGTTGATAATTGAGAAGTTACGTGCTTTTGAATTGGTGAGTGATAATGCATGTTTGGAATGGTTTAGTAAATTGAATTGTATATGTGAATTAGGTATGTAGTTAAATGGAAAATTGTAACATATTTGTGACTTGTATGATTAGTAATGAAATAGCATGAATTGAATATTGGTTGATGATATTTAAGGCTATTTACAAAATAACCCTCATATTTGCACAATTTAGCAATTTAGTCCATTTTTCTCAAAACATCAAATTCACAAAATCAATAAACAACCAAGCTTAGCCGAATGATATACATTTCATACAAGTCCATACTTTCCATCAAATTTGCTATTTATTCATTCAAATTATCATTTTCTCAATTTATCCTTAATTAGCTAAATTCATCAAAAATTCCAGAACAAATTGTGTTCATCAAATACATATATTTCATTTAACACCAAAAATCATCAAAAAGCTTAACAAATCATCAATGGCATATCACACAAACATCATCAATTCATTAAATTGAAACATGAGTTTGATAGCTCTCGAAGCAACGATTATAAAAACGTAGAAATTATCAAAAATCGATCGAAAACATACCTTGAATTCAAGCTTAGAAGTGCCGAAAATCAAAAGAAATAAACCCTCATTTCTTTCTCTAATATTCGATCATGAATGAATAGAAATGGCCATCTTTAATGCTATATTTTACCATAATATAACTTAATAACTCATTTCCAAATTTAACCTTCAAAATAAAATATATAAAACATATTATACAAGGTCATTTTTGACCAAATCCACCCATTAACTAATAGCGGTTCAATTTCCATTTAAGGCCATAACTTTAAAAAGCCAGAACACATAAGTACATCAACAAATGGCATTCAACTTTCACATTTAATGCAAATCAATCCGTTGCTCAAATTAAACAAACGAACAGATAAATTCACTTACGAAAATATACCACATGCTAAACCACATATCAAGGGCACAGAATATAATATTAAAATATTATACAGACTCGAATTTGTGGTTCCGAAACCACTGTTCTGACTAGGGTATAAACCGGACTGTTACAATTCTCCCCCCTTAGGGATTTTCATCCCTGAAAATCATACCGTTAAACAAATTCAGATATTGCTGCCTCATTGAATCTTCAGGCTCCCACGTAGCCTCTTCTACCCCATGTCGATTCCAAAGTACTTTTACTAACGGAATTTTCTTATTTCTCAACTCTTTCACTTCATGAGCTAAGATACGGATCGGTTCCTCTTCATATGTCATATCATTTTGGATTTCAATTTTAGATGGGGCAATCACATGTGACAGATCAGATCGATATCTACGAAGCATCGAAACATGAAATACGTTGTGTATCTTTTCTAGTTCAGAAGGTAACTTAAATTTATATGCAACAGGCCCGACACGTTCAATGATCTCATACGGTCTGATGAACCTCGGATTTAATTTACCTTTACGTCCGAATCGAAGCACTTTCTTCCATGGAGACACTTTCAGAAATACTTTGTCGCCAATTTCAAATTCTATATCTTTTCGTTTCAAGTCTGCATAAGACTTCTGATGATCAGATGCTGCTTTCAAACAATCTCGGATCAATTTTACTTTCTGTTCTGAATCTTTTATCAGATCAACCCCGTGTAACTTATTTTCACTGAGCTCAGTCCAATACAGAGTTGTACGACATTTACGTCCGTACAAAGCTTCATATGGTGCCATTTTGATGCTCGTCTGAAAATTGTTATTATACGCAAATTCAATCAGTGGCAGATACTGTTCCCACGAACCCTGAAACTCTAGTACACAGCATCTTAACATGTCTTCTAGAATCTGAATAGTCCGTTCGGACTGACCATCAGTTTGTGGATGGAAAGCTATACTGAAGTGTAATTTCGTTCCCAAAGCTTCTTGTAATTTCTTCCAAAATCTCGACGTAAACCTCGGATCTCTATCGGATACAATAGACTGTGGTACCTCGTGCAATCTCACAATCTAAGAGATATAAAGCTCGGCTAATTTGTCAAGTGGTAAATTAGATCTTACCAGGATAAAATGGGCAAATTTCATTAATCTATCAACCACGACCCATATCGCATCTTTCTTTCTTGGAGTCTGAGGTAAACCAGAAACAAAATCCATTGTCACTCTATCCCATTTCCATTTAGGAATCAAATTGGTTGCAACAACCCAGACGGAACATGATGTTTGGCTTTCACTTGCTGACAAACTAAACATTTTGAAACAAAGTCAGAAATGTCCTGTTTCATACCAGATTACCAATAGTGTCGTTTCAACTCCTGATACATTTTCGTGCTTCTCGGATGAACAAATAGACTACTGTTATGAGCTTCATTCAAGATCAACTAAATTAACTCATGATTTCTCAGAACACAGATACGATCCCGGAATCTCAAACAATCATCAACAGTTTGAAATTCAGATTCGGAATTCACTTCACACTGAGCTCGTTTCGCTAGCAATTCATTATCAAATTTCTGAGCATCACATATTTGTTGTAAGAACAACGATTTGGCTTTTAATTCAGCTAACACAGAACTATCATCAGACAAATCTAACTGAGCATTCAAAGCATATAATGCAAACAATGATTTCATACTCAAAGCATGAGCAACAACATTCGCTTTACCCGGATGATAATCTATCACAAGCTCATAATCTTTTAACAGCTCTAACCATCTTCTTTGACATAGGTTCAAATCATTCTGAGTCATCAGATATTTTAGACTTTTACGATCTGAAAAACACGAGACATTTCTCACCGTACAGATAATGACGCCAAATCTTTAGCACAAACACAATCGAAGCTAACTCAAGGTCATGCATCAGATAATTCTTTTCATGAGGCTTCAACTGTCTCAAGGCATAAGCTACCACTTTGCCTTCCTGCATCAAAACACATCCCAGACCATTTAATGAAGCATCACTATACACAACAAATTCTTTACCCGATTCTGGCTGTACTAACACTGGAGCTTCTGTTAACAGAGTTTTCAACTGATCAAAACTTTTCTGACATTTATCCAACCATTCAAATCTGACATCTTTCGTAAGTAATCTAGTCAGCGGAGTAGCTATTGTCGAAAAGCCTTTCACAAATCTACAGTAATAACCAGTCAAACCCAGAAAACTACAGACTTCAGATACATTTCTCGGAGGTTTCCAATTCAAAATAGCAGAAATCTTGCTCGGATCAACTCGAATCCTAGATGCTGACACCATATGTCCTAGAAAACTAACTTCGTACAACCAGAATTCACACTTGCTGAATTTCGCATACAATTGCTTTTCTCTCAAAGTTTGCAAAACAACTTTCAAATGTTCAGCATGTTCAGCCTTATCACGCGAATAAATAAAAATGTTATCAATAAATACGACAACAAATCCATCTAGATACGGTCTAAAAATTCTATTCATCAGATCTATAAAAACAGCAGGAGCATTAATTAGTCCAAATGGCATAACGAAAAATTCATAATGCCCGTACTTCGTTCTGAAAGCAGTCCTCGAAATGTCTGAATCTCTAACTCTCAACTGATAATATCCTGATCTCAGATCAATCTTGGAAAACACAGTAGCTCCTTTCAACTGATCAAACAAATCATCAATTCTGGGCAACGGGTATTTATTCTTTATTGTCACCTTATTCAACTGACGATAATCGATACACATCCTCATCGTGCCATCTTTCTTTTTCACAAACAAAACCGGAGCACCCCAAGGCGAGAAACTCGGTCTAGCAAACCCTCTCTCAGTCAATTCTTGCAGCTGTGACTTTTACTCTTTTCACTCTATTGGTGCCATTCTATACGGAGCTATCGAAATAGGTGCAGTACCAGGCAACAATTCAATACCAAACTCCACTTCTCGAATCGGAGGTAAACCAGGTAACTCTTCAGGAAACACATCAGAAAACTCACAAACAACAGGCACTGACTCAATCTTCCTTTCAGACATTTTCGAATCAATCACATAAGCGAAATATGCCTCATAACCCTTATTCAAACAACTCTGAGCTTTCAAAATAGATATCACAGTAGGCAATCCATTCAAATCATTAGACTCAACTCGTACAATCTCATTATTCGGACATCTCAAATCTATAGTCTTTCTTTTGCAGTGCACAACAGCATCATGCATAAACAACCAATCCATACCCAGAATAATATCAAACTCATCAAATAGCAAAAGCATCAAATCAGCAGGGAAACAAATATCTCGAAACATTAACGGACAGTTCTTGCATACTTTATCAACCAGATCACTTTTACCTAAGGGGTTCGATACCTTTATAGTAAACTCAGTAGACTTTACAGGCAAAGTCTTGTTGAATACTAAATTTATGCATATATATGAATGCGTAGAACCAGGGTTTATCAAAGCAATCACAGAAGCATCATAAAGAGTAAAAGTACCCGTTATAACATCTGGTGACGAAGCTTCTTCTCGAGCTCAGATAGCATATGCTCTGGCTGGCACTCTAGCTTCGGATCTGACAACGTTGTCTCTCGTAGTTCTCTGACTACAACTAACATTTCTGACATTCTTTGATGGCTTACCTCTCACAGTTGCATTATTAGATCTTAAATGCTGAACAGTCTCTGGTTCGACAGACCCAGGGCAATCACGTATAAAATGATCAAGCGATCCACATCTAAAGTAAGCTCTATCATTTAATCTACAGCTTCCTGGGTGCCTTTTTCCACAATGTTTACATTCAAGTCCTTCAGATCAAACATTACCAACACTGGCCACTGAAGTTACTGGAGTTTTAAAACTCATTTGCGGTCTAGATTGATTTCTATTCGGATATCCCACGTTATCTCTAAAACGACTTTGATTATCTCTGAATATCTTCGAAGATGACTGAAATGATTTTCTTGGAAATCTTTTTCTCATATCACGGGCTTCAGATTCAGCTTTTCTCTTACCTTTCCCGAGTGCCTCAGCTTTGCAAGCTCTGTCAACGAGTACAACAAACTCTTTTATTTCCAAAATCCCGACTAGCAGACGAATGTCTTTATTAAAGCCATCTTCGAACCTTTTGCACATTATAACTTCAGATGATACACATTCTCGAGCATACTGACTCAATCTCACAAATTCTCGTTCGTATTCTGAAACAGTTATACGACCGTGTTGAAGTTCTAGAAATTCTTTTCGTTTCTAATCAACGAATCTGTCACTGATATACTTCTTTCGAAACTCGATCTAAAAGAAATCCCATGTGACTCATTCTCTCGGAACAACAGAAATTAGAGTTTTCCACCATTGATAAGCTGCATCTCGAAGCAAAGGTACCACACACTTTATGCATTCATCCAGAGTTAGAGACATTTCATCAAATACCCGAATCGTGTTTTCAATCCAGAACTCAAACTTTTCAGCATCATCATCTTTAGTAGCTCGGAATTCTTCCGCCCCATACTTATGGATCTTGTCAACATGAGGCTTATTCAACATATTCGGATGTATAACTGGTGGCACAACTATAGTCTGAGAGGGATTAACTGGGGGTGGGGGTTGTGAAACACTCGGGTTATTCTTTACAAACTGAGTGAACCACTCACTCATCATCTGGAAGAAAGCTTGTTTAGCTTTTCCCTATTGACCGCTCGTAGCCAGTCTCGATTCAGAGGGCACTGTCCCTTGCGCGGGAGTAGGTGCATTACTTTCTACGTCGTCAGCTACGGCTCTTTCGGGATCCATTACTAAACGAAAATCACATACGTCAGGATTCATCACACTATCACAGTTCAGATATATGGCATGTATAGCTAGACTTTGACACACTATGTTAGTCTGAGAATGGACTAAACCGTAGCTCTAATACCAACCAAATGTCACACCCCTATCCCGAGTCCGTCGCCGGATTAAGGTGAGGAGCGTTACCAGACAGATCAAAAACATTCACAGACAAAATCATACATTCAATCATCATTCTCAGACATAATATCCCTTAATCGGGTCCTCGAGACCTTAATCATACTTATAAGTCGAGTCGGGACTAAACCAAAACACATATGAAATTCCATGAAAATTTGAAACTTTTCTAAAATACAGGGGAGACATGCCCATGGGAGGAGACCGTGTGCCCTCCACGGCTTCTTTACACCCCCGTGTAACCATCCGTGTTTATACTGACTATACCAACACGATCATTAGGCACGCCCGTGTGCCTTGGCCGTGTACTTTTAGGTCATATACTGACTTCCCCACCACAGCCACCAAGCACACCCGGGTCGAGGCCGTTTATTTTTATGTTAGCTACTGACTTGCACACCACGGCCAGATGACATGCCCGTGTTGAGGCCGTGCGATTTTAGGTTGCATCCTGCCAATTTACCCACGATCAAAGGCACGCCCGTGTGCCACAACCGTGTGACATTATAGGCCATTTACAAGGCCAAAATGCCAACCAGAAGGGTTCATACCTATAAGCATCATTTACCAACACATATCAAGCATATATGGCAACCAAAAACATACAAATAGCCATCCAAATCACGCTCATTTGATCACTTATATATTCACAACTATACATTAAATTTTCATTCAATATATACATCCAAAACCAATACTAAACATACCAATTTGTATAACTATAACTCAATTATACCCATGCACCATTTGTCTATATACTTACCATCTCATAACCATTCCATATATCAACTAATCATATCATAACAACTTCACATATCACATTCATCTAAGCATGGTACCAAAACATAACTAGCCAAAACACATGGCTAAGTTCACTTTAAAAATCATCACAAGAACTAGCCTATACATGCCATATCTAGCTATATACATATCTAAGGTATACCAAAATGATATTAGTAGTGTGATGACGATCCTTGATGGTCCCGAGCCTTCAGTAGCTTTGACGACCTATAAAACAGATTAAACACACATAAAGTAAGCTTTCCAAAAGCTTAGTAAGTCAATATACTAGCAAACTTAGCATAAAATGCATATACTTGCTTTGGTTCATACACTTTTGACCACATTAGTCATATTCATAACATCATAGTAAGATCATATTGATGCTTACCTTGTATACACAATTAGTGTATAATCAACATACCTGAACTGGATTTACAATCATATATTTGTTCATAGCTCGGTTTTGCAATTAGTATCATAGACTTGTCCATTGAACAGTAATAAATCCAATGAGATACTCAGAAAGTTCAGAACAATCGTTCAAAGCCAACGTCCCAGACGAGGTCTTACATGCACTCGGATATCCATGCCACTGTCCTAGACAGGGTCTTATATGAATCAAAACAATGCCGATGTCCCAGACATAGTCTTACACGTAAGTCTCACAATGATGCCAACGTCCCAGACGTGGTTTTATACGCAAAGCTTATATCGATGCCAACGTCCCAGACATGGTCTTACACATAATCAGATATCGATGCCACTGTCCCGGATAGGGTCTTACACGAATCTCAAATCAATGCCAACGTCATTGTACCAAACTTATCTCGGAATTCAATTACAGAATTTCTTATAAGTATTCATTATCATCATTAAACATATGAACAATTACAAATGCATACATATTCATTTATTTGTATAGTGACTTACCTCGAATTCGGTTTTATCGGAAATAGAAACAGCTACTCATTTACTTTCTCTTTCCCGCGATCTAAATTCGTTTTCCTCGGTTCTTAACCTAAACATATTCAAAATTAACCCTTTTATTCACTAATTCATTCAATTTAATTCAAGGACACACATTTAAGGCTATGTGCAAAAATAACCCTCATTTTTGCATAATTTAGCAATTTAGTCCATTTTTCTCAAAACATCAAATTCACAAAATCAATATACAACCAAGCTTAGCCGAATGTATATACATTTCATACAAGTCCATACTTTCCATCAAATTTGCTATTTAGTCCTTCAAATTATCATTTTCTCAATTTAGCCCTAATTAGCTAAATTCATCAAAAATTCAAGAGCAAAGTATGTTCATCAAATACATATCTTTCATTTAACACCAAAAATCATCAAAAAGATTAACAAATCATCAATGGCATATCACACAAACATCATCAATTCATTAAATTGAAACATGGATTTGATAGCTCTCGAAGTAACGATTGTAAAAACATAGAAATTATCAAAAACTGATCGAAAACATACCTTGAATTCAAGCTTAGAAGTGCCGAAAATCAAAAGAAATAAACCCTCACTTGTTTCTCTAATATTCGGTCATGAATACGAGTGAAATTGTAATGAAATTGATGATATGCTTACAATAGTTACAATAGTTGATGATATGCTTATGTCTTGTATGTTATGCATTGTAATGAAATTGTAAGTTCATACTTGAAGTGTAAAATGATGAAAAAGGGAATGATGAGTTGAATTGATATTTTTATTTAAGTAAAAGAAAGTAAATGCAATGGAAAGTAATGAAATGCAAATGAAAATAAGAAAATTTGAAAGAGTTTAAAGTTATTTAAAATCCTATTTTCCTAGGGATGATATGTATATGTGATGCTATGGATTTAGTTAATTTGTGAGTTGTTGAATATAATTTCATGAATCTTGTGGTATCGGTATAGGATTATTCCTGATAGGTATAAATTCCATATTTGAAATGGATTAGTATGACTAAAGTTTAGACAAGCTTACTAAGCATACATTTCTTACGTAGTTGTCTTTCCTTTACTTTTCAGATTATCAGAAGCTCGACCGGGTTGGAAGCTCATCGGAGATCTATCACACTATCCAACAGTTATACCAATATTTTTTGATGTCTTGGTTAAGGTTATAATGGCATGTATAGGTGGACTTATGGTTGATGATAATTGAATGTTAGTTAATGAGTTTGGCATGTATATGTCATTTTGGGTGCTAAAGCCTTGGTACATTTGGTGCCTTGCTGGTATATGTTAATTTGATAATGTGTTAAAGCATGTTTGAATGGTCAAAGTGATATATGATGAATTGACCTCAACATGGTCAAGATATGGTATGTTTTGGAAAAGTTTTGAATCTAATATGGTATGTTGGTTTTATATCAATTATGTTATGTTGTGGCATAGAAACAAGTTAAGTGATAATTAGTCAAATATGCACATGTATAGGTATTTTTGGTTGATAATGTAGCCATTTTTTTTTTGGCTTGTATTTATGGCATTTTCTTATGAAGGAGTTGTTATTAAGTTGGCATGTATATATTTGGGCCTTGTAATGGTTGTTATGTTGATATATATATGACCTTATGATGGTTGATTTATAGTTCTTATGATGCTTAGGTGATGGAAGTTGAACATGGCCATTTTGGTATGAAACATGCAGTTGGAATATATGGGTTACGATGTTAATGTTAATTGGTATATTTGGTACTTTTTGGTATGAAATTGATTGGAAAACAAAATGGTATGTTTTGGCAATAACTTAGCTAAAGGTTAGTTGAACTTTGGCCAAATTGTACATATAATTGTACATGTTTAATTATTGCGATTAAGGTGCCTTTTAGGCATATTGGTTGTATGTTTATGTACCTTAATTGGGTAGATTAATGCATGTTATTAGTGGAATTTGAAGGCTTGTTTATATATGGAAATTTGGTTTTAGGTATGTGCTTGAATGGGTGAGAAAAATGGCTTGGAAATGGTCTATTTTCGTCCACACGAGCGTGCTTGTCAGCCGTGTGTGACACATGGCGTGTGTCCTCTGTAGCTTTCAAAAGGTTGAAAGCCAGGCTGTTACACGGCCTAGCACATGGGTGTGTGGCTTGGCCATCTGACCCAAGTTAGTGAGTTACACGGGAACGAACATGGGCTGGGACGTAGCCGTGTAACCCCTGCAGTTTGAAAATGTTCATCTTTTCCCTAAAAATTTTATATGTTTTCGAGTTAGTCCTAACTTGTTTCTAATGTGTTTATAGGGCCTTGAGAGCTCGTATAAAGGACAATATGAATTTTATTGATTTATTTTTCTATTATTGATGTTGAGTTATTAAATGATTAAAATTTTTAATAGTTTTGAAACGTAAGCTCCAGTAATGCTCCGTAACCCTATTCCGGTGATGCATACAGGTTAGGGGTGTTATAGACCTCCTACATGTCCATACAACACTTAAACACACATTAGGCCTCCAAATGTCACACTATTGGCCAATTTGAATAAAAATAGATAAAAATAAGACATTTTCACTTATTACTCGAAAATATGAACATAACAAAAAAACTATGCTAAAAACTCTATTTTGCTCAAGAAAAAGCTCTTTAAGTGTGTCAAAAAAAGCCTAATTTGTCACATCGATTTGTGGCAGATCAGTATTCGCTTAAGGTTTATTCCTATAAATATCACAAAGCGAGTCAGTTTTTAATTTTTAATTTTTTGCTATGCAAAAAAATAAATTTCAAACTGAAGTTTTTCTAAAAATTGGTATCAGAGAGCTAGGTTGTGTTATGTTTTGGTGAAAATCGAGACTGAATTTTTCTCTTCATCTTGTTTGATTAATATTGGATAAGATGTGGCATTCTTGTAATTATTTACATGTTTAGGGGAATGCATGTGAATGAATGCAATTATATCTATTTGTTATATAATTATTATTTTTTGCGAATGTTGTGGTTCTTAGGAAATAGATCATGGATTATCATCTCCAGATAGGATTTTTTTTATTTATAGAATTCTTGTCAGCTGGAAACAAACATAGGATAGAAATGTAATTTTTCCAAAAGGTACTCCATGACGAGGAGAAGATGGTGCGATGGCGATCAAAGATACAAGGAATGCCTTGTGGTGGAAAACTATGTAATTTTTAATTTTTATATATTTTCTAGAAATAGAACCATGGAAACCTTGGCTAGCAATTTTATTTTATTACCCATCTCTTTATATATATGTTTAATAAATAATTATAATATAATTGTGATATATATGTATGAGATGAATCACAGTTGATCGATTAAAGATATTAAGTGTGATAATAAGAAAATACATGTCTTGTATTCTTCCATTCACTTCTTTAGGTTATTCGATTACTGTGAGAAATGTTGTACTGATAACGTGGATGTCTAGGATTGGATCGGGCAAGGAAAGGCTTGGTTTTTAAGTCGACAAATATGACTCACCTCCCTTTCTTGGGAACGTACCTGGTGCACGGTTCACATTCACTTCTTTGGTTTCTCCCTTAAAAGAAATGTAACACCCCAGAACCCGACCCAGAAGTTTCGATTGAATTTCAGAGGTCACATTGGCCACCGAAATGGCCTGAAACAAAACACTTATAAAAATAATAAAGTTTATTCAAAAATCATTTCCTCTCGCAGCTTACTGAAACTAAAACTAAACTTTACCAAAATATTTTGTAAAAGTTAAACTTATTTATCACTTAAAGTTAATTTGAAACCAACTTCACAACTTATGAATTAATTTTGCAATCAAAATAGATTTGTAATATTATAAATTGAAAGTTCAATCCAATATTTGTAATGAAACAATATAGGTTTTTACTTGATCGAAAATCATTAAATGTTGTCTAAAAACTGACTTATTATAATGGAAAAGATTCAGTCTCGAAAACTTATGATCATGCACGCAATTTGTAAAGTAAGTCAAACCAAAAATCCCAAAGTTATATGAAAGTCCCAAAAACAAAACTCATACCAAAGTCCATAAAGTTTACTTACAGCCCAAATAAAATCAGTTTATTAAAACTTATGAAAGACTTTATTTAACCAAACCATAAGGTTAGAAAGTATTGGAACCAAATTCAATAACCACAATTGCAAATTAGTTTTTTTTTTTTAACAAGTTCCAAAACAAAATCAGACTTACTCGTATATAGTTATAAAATAGCTGAACCATAACACAGTTTCTGAATAACACATCCAATCATTTTATATACCAGGTTTAATATAGCACATTATATAAACACTTAAGCAAAGATCAAAATTAACCCATTTAAACATGTATATAACAACATAAAGATGCAAAGCATTGGTTAGGGACTAAAATGAACCATTTAACAAAAAAGGAGCAAAATCTACAAAAATTGGACCACACGATCGTGTGGAAATGCTTAGACCGTGTGATAGGGGTACATGGCTTTGTGACTGAGGCACACGGCCGTGTAGAAAGACCGCGTAACCCTCTAAACCGTGTGACAAAATTCAAAAAATAGGAGCAGGAAAGCTATGGCCGTGTTGCCAGCCCATGTGACATGAAAGTTTACCTGATTCCCACAATGACACACGGCCGTGTAAACCACCCGTGTGCGGTACACACCAATTTGGTTGCTCGTGTGGTCCAAAAACCACTCCAAATCTTCCTGCAATTCACAAAAATCAGCATGAGAAACATCCCTAATTACATGTGCTTAAGAGCACACACTTGAAATATGCTATCCCCATCACCGAGAATCGACTAATTCATCGCCACCAAGCCGAACTAAAAACTCAATTCACACAAGTACTCAAAATCTAAGAAAGTTCCTGTTTGCAACAAAATAGAAAATTCCAAAAACAATTTATAAAAACCTAAACAACATTACTTACCCTATAAGATCCTAATTGAATGAAACAAGAACACAAATGAAGTCTTGAAGAGAAGAAATCGGCAAAAATTCTTGAAACCAAAGAGACGACTCAAAAATATTAAAACCTTTGCAGCAAATGAACAATAGCACCCAGAGAAAACAACAAAATTAAGAATCAAGAAGAAAAATTAATGGCCAAAAAGAAACAAAAATTCAGAATTGGAAGAGAGAGAGAGAGGGAGATGAAATGAAAATGGAGGAATAGAAGCCCCAAATTTTAGGATTTCCTAACTTTTCTCTAAACTTAGAAAAAAATAAAAAAAAAGTTAAATAATTTAAATAATCATTAACAAAACCAACCATATTTGTTTTTAAAGAAATTGAAACCAAAACAAAAATAAAAATAATTCCCACTAAATGCACATGAGGACTCAAATTCTAGACCTAAGGAAAATTGTCACTGATTATTGCTAGTGGAGTGCCATACCTGGAAAAAATAGAACTTTTAAGAAAGTCAATTACGGTCTTAGCATTATCATTGCGAGTGGCATTCACCTCTATCCATTTAGAGACATAATCAACAACTAAAAGTATATAAAAATTACCGAAAGAAGAAACGAAGGGACCCATAAAGTCGATGCCCCACATATCGAAAATTTCACAAATATGAATAGGAGTAAGGGGCATCTCATTTCGACGACTAAGATTGCCAACTCTTTGGCAATTTTCACAGGTTTTACAGAATAAAAAGGCATCACAAAATATGTTTGGCCAAAATAGGCCACATTCGAGAATTCTGTGTGCAGTGCGTTTAGGTCCAAAGTGCCCTCCACATGCATAAGAATGACAAAAGGTTAAGATAGATTGTACCTCTGTTTCTGCTACACATCGTTGTATTACCTGATCCGAACAATGCTTCCAAAGGTAAGGATCGTCCCAAATGTAATATCGCGCATCCTTTTTTATCTTACCTTTTTTAGACCTTGGTAATTCTGAAGGAACAGTACCTGTAACGAGGTAATTTACTATGTCTGCGTACCAATGATGAACTACATTTGCTGAAAACAAGTTTTCATTGGGAAGTAGTCTTTCAATGGTGTGTCATCTACTGGGATCGGTAATCAACTCAGATGGTCAGCTACTAGGTTTTCGCATACCTTTTTATCCCGGATTTCGAAGTCGAATGCTTGTAGGAGTAGAATCCACCTAATTAGACGAGGGTTTTCCTCCTTCTTCCCTATTAAATATTTCAAAGCTGCATGATCAGAAAAAATAATAACATTAGTTCCTAATAAGTAAAATCTAAATTTATCTAAACCAAACAAAACAGCTAATAATTCTTTCTCGGTGGTTGTGTAATTGCTTTGGGCAGCATCCAAAGTTTTCGAAGCATAGTAGATAACATGAGACTCCTTCCCTATCCTTTGGCTAAGAACAGCTCCCACACTTTGGTCCCTTGCATCACACATGATTTCGAACGAAAAGTTCCAGTTTGGTGGCTGCACTATGGGAGCGGAGACCAATTTCTGTTTCAGCATGTCAAACGCATCTTTGCAAGTCTGGTCAAATTCAAACTCTTTATCCTTTTGTAACAGGCTGCAAAGCGGTCTCGCGATTTTCGAAAAATCTTTCATGAATCATCTGTAAAATCCTGCATGGCTAACGAACTTCCCTCACAGATGTGGGGTAAGGTAATGAGTTAATAATATCTATTTTTGCCTTATCGACCATAATTCCTTCCGAGGTCAACCATGAAATGGCATTTCTCGTAATTTAAAACAAGATTAAATTCTAGGCATCTTCGTAATATCTTATTAAGATTATCGAGACATTCATTAAAAGAGTTACCATATACCGTGAAGTCATCCATAAAGACTTTAATGATTTTCTCGACGTAATCGGAGAATATGCTCACCATGCATCTTTGGAAAGTGGCTAGAGCATTGCAAAGTCCAAACAGCATTTGTCTATACGCAAACGTTTTGAAGGGGCACGTGAAAGTCATTTTGTCTTGATCCTCTAGAGCCACTGGAATCTGGAAAAATCCTGAGTACCCATTGAGACAACAATAATGGGTCTTACCGGCTAATCGCTCGAGCATTTTATCGATGAAGGGGAGTGGAAAATGGCCTTTCCGAGTTGCTGCATTAAATTTCCTATAATCGATGCAAAGCCTCTATCCATTTTGGACTCGGGTAGGGACCAGCTCTCCTGACGAGTTTTTCACCACTGTCACGCCAGTTTTCTTGGGCACGACATGAACCGGGCTAACCCAATCATTGTCAGAAATCAGGTATATGATTCCAGCATCTAATAGTTTCTGAATCTCCTTCTTTACTACCTCTATCATGGATGGGTTAAGACGCCTTTGAGCATCTCTCTTTGGTTTCGTGTTATCTTCGATGGAGATTTTATGCATACAGGTGGATGGACTTAGCCCTTTTATGTCGGCTATTGTCCAACCAATAGCTTCTTTATAATCTCTCAAAACTCGAACTAGACTTTCCTTCTCATCTTTGGTTAGCTTGTTTGACACTATAACCAGTAAGGTGTCTTTCTCTCCCAAAAAGACATACTTAAGGTGGTCCGGTAATGTTTTATGCTCCAAGGTCGATGGCTGCAAAATCGAAGGCAACATTTTAGTTTGGGATGGTAATAGTTCAAATTGGTTACCTTGGTTTATCAATGATGGCTGCGTTTCCAAGTGATTGACAATTTCTCTCAACGGATCTTCTATGATTTCTGATTCCTCGAGATGATGTAAAGCATCCATGTCAATGCTTCTATAAAGAACAGTTTCCAACTCATCAAAGTCATGATATTCAGAATAAGATTGAGTTAAGCAATATATAATATCGATGCTAAAAATATTTAATAGTGAGTTAGGATGACCCATGGCTTCGTAAACATTGAATTTCACGATTTCACCATCCAATTCCATTGTCAACGTTCCGCCCTGAACATCAATCTTCGCGCTTGCTGTACTTAGGATTGGCCTTCCAAGCAAAATGTCAGACGAATTAGTTGAATTATCATCTTCCATATTAATAATGTAAAAATCTGCAGGGAAAAATAATTCGTTAATTTTAACAAGGACGTCTTCAAGTAACCCTTCGGGATATACGACTGAACTGTCCGCCAACTGGATTATTACTCCTGTCTCTTTCAAAGGACCCGCTTTAATCAGCTTATAAATAGAATAAGGCATAACATTAATTGAAGCCCCTAAATCACACATGGCTTTCTTAATGAGTACATTACCCATCTCAAAGGAAATAGCAAACGTACCTTGGTCCTCGTACTTCAGAGACATTTTCTCCTACATTTCCTCTTTCGTTACCTATTAACCTTCTCTTGCTAGAACACAATTCCTTGAGGAATTTTGCATAACAAGGGATTTGTTTGATAGCGTCGAGTAAAAGGATATTTACCTCCACCTTCCTGAATGTCTCGAGGACTTCTTTTTCCTCCTTCTCTTTCTTATCCTTTGCAAGCCTCCTTGGAAAAGGGGGTGGCATCACAACTGGTCTCTGAATTTCTGATTTCGGTTTGGCTGTTGGATCAGAGATTTCTCGTTTCTTGTCTTGTCCATGACTTTTGGCTGGAATAGTTTCCAGAACCTTTCCGCTATGAAGAGTTATTGCACTGACATTTTGTCAAGGATTCGGCTCTGTCTGGGAAGGTAATTTACCTTGAGACTCTAAATGATTAACTGCCATCGAGAGTTTATTGACTTGATTAGTTAACTCTTGTATTGATGCATTTGCCCTCTGACGATGGATTATATCGGGGATTAGCTCCGTAGCTCAAGTTGGGATGATCCTTCCACCCGGGATTGTAGTTGTTGGAGAAAGGATCATATCGTCTTTGTGGAGGTCCCGGAAAACCTCCGATAGCACCAACTTGTGCCGTTGAACTGTCGTTAAGGATTGGGCACAAATCCATCGGATGTTCAGACGTGCAAATTCCACATAGTTGGGTCAAATTCTTCTTCTCTGTAAGCAAAGATTGAACAACATTGGTAAGCTTATCCAATTTATCTTCTAAATATTAAACGTTTACCCCATGAATCCGTCTTATGGGTTCCGAATTTGGCCGATACTGTTGAGTATTTGCCGCCATGGTAGATATTAGTTCTCTCGCCCTTTGAGGAGTTATATTGACAAGCACCCTTCCACTAGCAGCGTCAATCATCTTCATTTCCATAGGGAGCAGACCCTTGTAGAAGTATTGAAGAAGTGATTGTTAGGTCAACCCGTGTTGAGGACAATCTGCACACAATTTTTTGTACTGCTCCCAGTAGTCGTAGAGCGATTCACTCTCCATTTGGCGAATTCCCACTATGTCTATCCGAAGTTTAGCTGCTCGTGATGCTGGAAAGAATCTATCAAGAAATACATGAGATAAGTCATCCCATGTTGTGATAGAGCTGGGAGGTAAGTAAAATAACAATTCTTTTGTTGTATCAACTAAAGAAAAAGGAAAGGCTCGAAGTTTGATTTCATCTTCGGGTACTCCCTAGGGTTTCATGCTTGAGCAGACTATGTGGAATTCTCTCAAGTGGGTATGTGGATTTTCGTTCTTCAAGCCTCGAAAAGTGGGCAAAAGGTGGATCAACCCTGACTTCAACTCGAATGCGGTTCCTCCTGTTGGATAATTGATGTATAACGGTGTTTGCTCGTTGGGAGCAGTGGCTAGTTGACGAATGGTTCGGTTTGCCATCCTTTCTGGTTCACCAAGGTTGTCTCTTGTTTCAAGAAGTGGTTTGGTCTCAGGTCCAACCACTTTGACTTGTTTCCCACGTCGAATTACCACTGTACGAATTGTTTCACTCAACTTTTCAACGTCGAATTCTAGGATCCCTTGTCCTAGTTCAGCTTCTGCTTTACTTATGCGTTTAAGAGCTTCTATCTCCTTTCATCATGCTCGAGCTGATTTCTCAATCTCTGGGTCGTATTCGAGATCTCTTGATGAAGATCTGGTCATGAAGACGATTAAACAATTGTAAGTGTTGTCAGTCCCCGGCAACGGCACCAAAATTGATGGTCGTCGATTCCACTAATATAATCCTACACCTAAATTGCAAATTTAAGCAGTATAGGAAGTAGGTTCGATCCTACAGAGATTGGATTTACTCAGAATTGTTTCTCTCTCTTGACCAAATTTATGTCTGGGTAGTTGTCGTGCCCACGACTTCAAACGAACCTGTCAAAAAATAAATAAATAAATTCGGGGGTTTTAAGATGTTTAAAAACAACTAATTGAAACAGAATAATTAAACGAATTAGAAATCAAATTCAAAATTAAATTTGGGTTTGTAATCAAGTAAATAAGCCTTAGCCTTAAACTCGGTAAATTTTGAGTCAAGAATCGATCCTCGAAAATTGATCTTCTCCTCTAAACGATAAGCTGGTTATAGCGATTAAGAACGTCCTAACTGCCAATTCCTCCTCTCGTAGCTGGTTCCAATACGACCTGCAAACCAACCCTTACCGATTATCTAACCGAGATACACGTGTTCTCGATTGAAGATTCCGGTAGCCTTGCATTCTGAAGAACACAACTCGAATCAACGGCCTCAACTGTGTGGGTCATTTAAACCCGATCACCTCTTCCTTGATTTGTTCTCGAAAACTCGAATACAGCACGGCCGACTCGAATCTCCAACTGTAGGAAAATACGACCCCAATCCAGCATGCACTTTGACTTGGAATCAAATTCAACCTTAAAGGATGATTTATCTATCCCGATACTTAGGAAAAAAGTGAATACTGATTGGAAGGATTATTAGCATGGATACAAATCTCACGATTCCCGACCGAAAAGAGTACCGACCTAAGGCTAAGATAGAATTTAGTGTATCATGAATTTAATCATGCTTGAAGGTTGTGAAAGGTGTTTTGGCTTGGTGTGAAGGAAGATGGAATTTTAGAAAGGAAAGGGGACTTGGAAGGCACTTGCACCAATTTTGGAAAGGCAAACAATTGGATGGGAAATTGGCAGAATGTTTGACGTTAGCTTGAAGGGAAAAAAAAGAAGTAATCCTATCCTAAATTGAAATAGGAAAAGAGAGAAATAAAACACCAAATAGGAATAGGAAAAGAAGTATTTGATTGATGATTTCCAAATACAAATAACCCCTATTTATATACATGGGGTTTACTAAAAATAGGCTAGATTAACTAATATAAAATCTAAAATAATAAAATTAAAATAAACTTAAAATGGGTCTTTCTATTTTTGGCTTTTTACAAAGTCAAATTGCTTGATGTGTCCTTGGCTTCCTCCATCTTTTTTATTTGGCCCCATTCCTATGATTTTTCTTCCAATTTGGCCCTTTTCAGCTTGCTTTGATCAATTGCATCCCTGACAAGATTTAAATCATAAAAATACTAATTTAGCAGGGACTAATTAAGAAATAAACTGGATTGAACACAAGAAATCATGCAAAATAATCATGTTAGCATTCACCCAATCATTTCATCCGATATTGCGCTGAAAGGATGACAAGGAAAGGAAGCATGATATAAGATCAAGCAATGTATCTTCAAGGGGTAGACCACAAAAGAACCCGAGAGGTGGGACTAGTGGTAGAGGTGCCCCTCAAGATTCTGCTGTGAGAGCAGAGGGTCAAGCACCTGCAAGGACTTATGCCATTCGCGCTCACGAAGAGGCATCATCTCCAGGTGTGATAACGGGTACTTTTTCTCTTCATGACACCTCTGTTATTGCTTTGATTGATCCGAGGTCTACCCATTCTTACATTTGCATGAGGTTGGCATCTAGTATGAGCTTGATTGTTGAGTCTATGAAATTTGTAGTCTAGGTGTAAAACCCGTTAGGGAAACATATGTTAGTTAACAAAGTGTGTAGAAATTGTCCTTTGACAATTGGAGGTCATTGTTTTCTGGCAAACCTTATGTTGTTGTCGTTTGATGAATTTGACTAGATTCTTGGTATGGATTGGTTGACTACTCATAGTGTTTTAGTGAATTATGGTAGTAAATTTATTAAATTGAAAAGTGAAAATGGAGATGTCGTTCGGGTTGAGTCAAGTGAGTCAGATAGTTTACCGGTGATAATTTCTTCTATGGTGGCTGAGCAATATTTGAGAAAAAGATACGGGTCCTATCTCGCTTTTGTGCTAAATACTCAAGAGTCTGAGGTAAAGATTGAATCAGTGCCAGTGGTATGTGAGTATTTGGATATATTTCCAGAAGAGTTACCCAGATTGCCTCCTGTTAGAGAGGTCGAGTTTGGGATTCAGATAGTTCTGAGAAAGGCACCTATTTCGGTTGCTCCGTATAGGATGGCACCATTAGAGTTGAAAGAGCTGAAAGCTCAATTGCAAGAGTTAACGGACAAGGGTTTTACAAGACCGAGCTATTCACCCTGGGGTGCCCCGATGCTTTTTGTGAAGAAGAAAGATGGGTCGATGAGATTGTACATAGACTGCAGACAGCTCAACAAAGTGACTGTGAAGAATAAGTATCCTTTGCCAAGGATAGATGATTTATTTGATCAATTGAACGGAGCTACAGTGTTCTCTAAGATAGACCTAAGGTCTGGATATTACCAATTGAGGGTTAAGGAGCAAGATGTGCCGAAAACTGCATTTCGGACGAGGTACGACCATTATAAGTTTCCTGTCATGCTATTATGTTTAACGAATGCTCCTGCGATATTTATGGACTTAATGAATCGTGTCTTTCGACCGTATTTGGATAAGTTTGTAGTTGTCTTTATCGACGACATACTGATTTATTCTCAGGACGAGAGTAACCATGCATAGCACCTAAGAATTGTTTTGCAGACTTTAAGAGACAAACAGTTGTATGCTAAATTTATCAAGAGTGAGTTCTGGCTCCGAGAGGTCGGATTCCTAGGACACATTCTGTCGGGTGATGGTATTAGAGTTGATCCGAGTAAGATCACAGCTATTGTGGAGTGGAAACTACCAAGAAACGTGTCGGAAGTCAGAACCTTTATGGGTTTAGCGGAGTATTACAGACGGTTCGTGAAGGGATTCCCCATAATTGCTACCCCGATGACAAAACTGTTGCATAAAGATGTTAAGTTTGATTGGACTGAGAAATGTTGATGGAGCTCAAAACTAACTATTATTTCGACAAAAGGCAAGCGCACCTATCGAACAGTAGTATAGCTGTGGTGAGTCCGGAATATCGTATCCTCAAGGACCAAGAGTACTCGTATTAACTATCTTCTTATTATCTAACCTAATAATTAAGGGGATTTATTTTTAATCTAAAATTAACTAACTAATTTAACTAACTATGAAAGCGACAGAGAGTAAATTGGGAAAATACTTTTAGACAACTTTTATATGAGATAGGCAATACCTAAGGAAGAATCCACCTAGACTTCACTTATTACTTTTGATTCATGCGATTTATTCACTTGGCTTAATTGGTAGAAATCCCTAAATTATAATAATACCTCTTTCGAGGCTACTAACAACTGACACTAGGTTGATTAATTGAAATATCTTTCTAATTAAAACCCCTATTGTCGCATTAACTCGATCTATGGATTCCCTTATTAGGTTTGACCCTAATCCGGTAGATTTTCGTCGCCCTATATCTAGGGTTGCAATCAACTCTGCTTAATTGTGTTGATCTACTCTTAGACAAGGACTGTTGCTCCACTAAATAAGCACATTCGACTTGAATCAATAACCTGAATTATCAACCAAGAATAAGAACTCACAATTAAGAATAAGTACAAGTATTTATCTCATAAATCAAATAATAATAATGTAACAGTCCAGTTTATACCCTAGTCAGAACAGTGGTTTCGGGACCACAAACCCGAGTTCGTATAATATTTTAATATTACTTTCTGTGCCGTCGATACTTCATTAAGTACGTGGTAAATTTACGTGAGCTAATTTGTCCGTCTGAGTGTTTAATTTGACAAAAGGATTTATTTGCATAAAATGTAAAATTTGCTTGCTATTTGTTAATGCACCTATTTGTTGTGGCTTTTAAATGTTTGAGGCCTTAGTAGGCAAATCTACCAATATATGGATAGTGGATGGACAAAGGTCAATTATATCCTTGATTTATTTATATGTTTCTTATTATTATGAAAGGTTAATATAGTAAATAGATTAATATTATGTTTATAACATAATAAAACATGAAAAATGGGCATAAATCATTCATCTTTCCACCGAGTTATTAAAAAGAAAGAAATAAGAATAGCTTGCTACATTCGGCTAGTTTGAATCACAAATTCAAGGTATGCTTTGATCGGTTTTCGATAATTTGTACGTTTTTGTAATCGTTACTTTATCTACTATCAAGACAATGTCTCAATTTTGTGAATTGATGATGTTTGTTAGTTATGCCATTGATGTTATGTTGAGCTTTGTGATGTTTTACGGTGTTAAATGAAAGATATGTGTTTGATGAACATAATTTTTTCTTGAATTTTTGATGAATTTAGCTAAATAGGGCTAAATTGAAAAAATGAAAAATTAAGGGACTAATTTGTGAATTTGATGAAAAATGTGGGCTTAGATGTGATTTATATGTATTCAACTAAGTATGTGTATGTGTGGATTTTGTGAATTTGATGTTTTGAGAAAAAGGGACTAAATTAATAAAATGTGCAAATATGAGGGTTAATTTGTAAATAGCCCTAAATGTGTGTCCTTGGATTGAATTGAATGAATTAGTGAATAAAAGGGTTAATTCTGAATATGTATAGATCAAGAACTGAGGAAAACTGACTTAGATCGCGGGAAATCGAAAGTAAACGAGTAGCCGTTTTCATTCCGATATATTGAATCCGAGGTAAGTCACTATGCAAATAAATGTATATGTATACAATTGTAATTGTTCTTATGATTAATGATGATAATGAAGGATTATGAGAGGTTATGCATTTGAATTTCGAGATAAGTTCGATATAGTGACTAAGTACGAGAAGCCCCATACGAACCTAGGAATAGATAGGATTGGCTAAGTCACGTCATAGATATCTATTCTATTTTTATTATGTAAGACCACGTCTGGGACATTGGCGTTGATTTAAGACTCGTGTAAGACCCTATCTGGGATAGTGGCATCGATATTTGATTATGTGTAAGACCACGTCTGGGATGTTGGCATCAATATGATCTTTACGTAAAAGACCACGTCTAGGATGATTGCATCATTATGACCCTTACGTGTAAGACCATGTCTAGGACATCGGTATCGTACTGATTCATGTAAGACCCTATCCGGGACAGTGGCATCGATATCTGAGTACATGTAAGACCTCATCTGGGACGATGGCATTGTACTATTATTCTGAGCTTCTGAGTATCCTACTGGATTTCCTTATGGTTCAACGGGCAAGTCTGAGACACGAATGACAAATCCAAGCTTTGATAGATTAAGTAAATGAATGTCTGATTCAGGTACGTTGATTATACACTAATTGTGTATAAAAAGGTAAGTACCTATGTGATCTTACTACGATTTTATGTATATGGAATTGATGATACAATATGTAAAGTTTGACTAGATGAATTATGTGCATACATGGTATGTGAATTGGAATTTGTTAAGTGATGGTTAAGCAAACAAGCTTAAGAAAGAACGAGACGATTTATATCATGAGAACCAAATTGGTCATTTTATTGATTTGGTTATATGCAATTCATACTAAGTTTGTTTGTATATTGACTTACTAAGATTTTGGAAAGCTTACTCTGTGCATGTGTTTTCTCTATTTTATAGGTCGTCAAAGCTACTGAAGGCTCGGGACCGTCACGGATCGTCATCACACTACTGATCTCATTTTGGTACACTTTCGAAATGTATATGTATATAGATATGGCATGTATAGTCTAGTTGGTGATAAGTTGATGTATAAACTTGTCATAAGATGTGGCTAATTGGTTCATATTTTACCTTGATGAATGTGGTATTTGTTGTTGTTTTGGCTTGATTTAATGCTCATGAATTGGACAAGTTTTTGGGTAGGTGAATGATGGAAATATGCTTTAGATATGTATATGTTTTGTATTGAAAGTTGGCATGAGTGAAATAGGTATTGAATGTAAAGATTGAATGGTCAAAATAGTATGTTTTTGGTTGCCATATATACATGATATGTTTTGGTGTGTATTGCTTGTAGGTGAGACCCAAAAGGGGTGGCATTCTGGCCTTTAGTATGGCCTATAATGTCACACCAGCGTGCCTAGAGACCGCGGGGCCAAGTCAGTAGCTAGCTTAAAAGCACACCGCCTTGGCACACGGACGTGCCTACTGCCTTGTAACCGTGTGAAGTTTGGCAAATTCGACCACGGTCTGAGCACACGGATGTGCTTAGTGGCCGTGGCAAATAAGTCAGTTGCGACCACGAGGAGGACACACGAGGGTGTCCACTAGCCATGGAGGGGACACGGTCTCCTCCCACGGATGCGTATCCCCTGTATTATATAAAAGTTTTAAATTTTCAAGAAATTCTGTATGTGTTTCGTTTTAGTCCCGACCCGGATTATAATCATGTTTAAGGTCTAGATGACCTATCTATGGGACATTATGTGTATGATTGACGAATGTAGTGTATAAAATGTTATGAAAGTTTCTGATCTGTCCGGTAACACCTTCAACCCTAGCCCGGCAATGGATACAGGTTAGGGGTGTTACATTTGGTTGGTATCAGAGCTACGGTTTAGTCGATTCTCGGACTAACGTAGCGTGTCAGAGTCTAGCTATACATGCCA
This sequence comes from Gossypium bickii, assembly GCA_025503065.1. NCBI lineage: Eukaryota > Viridiplantae > Streptophyta > Magnoliopsida > Malvales > Malvaceae > Gossypium > Gossypium bickii. Next base: position 59,981,893 of record CP106720.1, on the reverse strand, counting down.
TATATCTGAATTGTGATAGTGTGATGAATCCTAATGTATAAAATGTGATTTTCGTATAGTAATGGATCTCGAAAGAGCCGTAGCTGACGACATAGAAAGTAATGCGCCTGCTCCCGCGCAAGGGACAGCGCCCTCTAATTCGAGACCGGCTACGAGCGGTCAAGTGGGAAAAGCTAAACAAGCTTTCTTCCAGATGCTGAGTGAGTGGTTCAGTCAATTCGTAAGAAATAACCCGACTATCTCGCAACCCCCGCCCCCAGTTAATCCCCCTCAGACTACAGTTATGCCACCAGTTATGCATCCGAATCTGTTGAATAAGCCTCCTGTTGACAAGATCCGTAAGTATGGGGCCGAAGAATTCCAAGCTACTAAAGATGATGATGCTGAAAAGGCCGAGTTTTGGATTAAAAATACTATTCGGGTATTTAATGAAATGTCTCTGACTCCAAAAGAATGTATAAAATGTGTTGCATCAATACTACGAGATACAGCTTATTAATGGTGGAAAACTCTGATTTCTATGGTTCCAAAAGAGCGAGTTACATGGGACTTCTTTCAGATTAAATTTCAGAAGAAATATATCAGTGAGAGATTCATTGATCAAAAACAAAAGGAATTTTTGGAACTTAAACAGGGCCGAATGATTATTTCTGAGTATGAACGAGAGTTTGTGAGTTTGAGTCAGTATGCCCGGGAATGTGTATCTTCTGAAGCTATAATGTGCAAAAGATTCGAAGATGGCCTTAATAAGGACATCCGTCTGCTAGTCGGGATTTTAGAAATAAAAGAGTTTGTTGTACTGGTTAACCGAGCATGCAAAGCTGAGGCACTCGGGAAAGATAAAAGAGAAGCTGAATCTGAAGCCCGAGATATGAGAAAGAGATTTCCAAGCAAATCATTTCAGTCATCTTTGAAGAGATTCAGAGATAATCAGAGTTGTTTCAGAGATAATGTGGGACATTCGAATAGAAATCAATCTAGACCGCAAATGAGTTCTAAAACCCTATAACTTTAGTGGCTAGCGTTGGAAATGTGCGATCTTAGAGACCTGAATGTAAACATTGTGGAAAAAGACATCCGGGAAGCTGTAGATTAAACGACAGAGCTTGCTTTCGATGTGGATCATTTGATCATTTTATACATGATTGCCCTGAGTCTGTCGAGCCAGAAACTGTTCAAAATCTGAGTTCTGATAATGCACCTGTGAGAGGTAAACCATCGAAGAATGTAAGAAATGGTAGTGGTAGTCAGAGAACTATGAGGGATAATGTTGTCAGATCTGAAGCTAGAGCACCTGCCAGAGCGTATGCTATTCGAGCTCGAGAGGAAGCTTCATCGCCAGATGTTATAACGGGTACTTTTACTCTTTATGATACTTCTGTGATTGATTTGATAGACCCTGGTTCTACGCATTCATATATTTGCATGAATTTAGTATTCAGCAATACTTTGCCTGTAGAGTCTACTGAGTTTGCTATTAAAGTATTGAACCCCTTAGACAAATGTGTCATTGTTGATAAAGTGTGCAAGAACTATCCGTTAATGTTTCAAGATATTTGTTTCCTCGCTGATATGATGCTTTTGCCATTTGATGAGTTTGATATTATTTTGGGTATGGATTGGTTGTTTATGCATGATGCTGTTGTGAACTGCAAAAGAAAGACTATAGACTTGAAATGTTCAAAAGACTATAGACTTGAAATGTTCAAATGATGAGATTGTAAGGATTGAGTCTGATGATTTGAATGGATTGCCTGCTGTGATATCTATTTTGAAGGCTTAGAGTTATGTGAAAAAGGGATATGAGGCATATTTTGCTTATGTAATTGATTCGAAAATGTCTGAAAGGAAGATTGAGTCCGTGCCTATTGTCTGTGAGTTTTCTCATGTGTTTCCTGAAGAGTTACCGGGTTTACCTTCGATTCGAGAAGTTGAGTTTGGTATTGAGCTGTTACCTGGTACGACACCTACTTCGATAGCTCCATATAGAAAGGCACCAACGGAGTTGAAAGAGTTAAAATCACAGTTGCAAGAGTTGACAGATAGAGGGTTCGCTAGACCGAGTTTCTCGCCTTGGGGTGCTCCTGTTCTGTTTGTGAAAAAGAAAGATGGCACGATGAGAATGTGCATTGATTATCGTCAGTTGAACAAGGTGACTATAAAGAATAAATATCCGTTGCCCAAAATAGATGATTTGTTTGATCAGTTAAAAGGAGCTACTGTATTCTCTAAGATCGACCTGAGATCGGGATACTATCAATTGAGAGTTAAAGATTCAGACATTCCAAAGACTGCTTTCAGAATGAGGTACGGGCATTATGAGTTCTTAGTTATGCCCTTTGGACTAACCAATGCTCATGTTGTTTTTATGGATCTGATAAACAGAATTTTCAGGCCGTACCTAGATCGATTTGTTGTCGTATTCATTGATGACATTTTGATTTACTCGCGTGATGAGGCTAAACATGCTGAGCATTTGAGAATCGTGTTGCAAACTTTGAGAGAAAAGCAATTGTATGCGAAATTTAGCAAATGTGAATTCTGGTTACACGAGGTTAGTTTTCTGGGACATATTGTGTTAGCATCTGGGATTCGAGTTGATCCGAGCAAGATTTCTGTTATTCTGAATTGGAAACCTCAGAGAAATGTATCTGAAGTCCGCAATTTTCTGGGTTTAGCTGGTTATTACGGTAGATTTGTAATAGGCTTTTCGACGATAGCTACTCCGTTGTCTAGATTACTTCAGAAAGATGTCAGATTCGAATGGTCTGATAAATGTCAGAGAAGTTTTGATCAGTTGAAAACTCTGTTAACAGAAGCTCCAGTGTTAGTACAGCCAGAATCGGGTAAAGAATTTGTTGTATACAATGGTACTTCATTAAACGGTTTGGGATGTGTTCTAATGCAAGAAGGCAAAGTTGTAGGTTATGCCTTAAGACAATTAAAGTCGCATGAAAAGAATTACCCAACGTACAACCTTGAGTTAGCTGCGATTGTGTTTGCACTTAAGATTTGGCGTCATTATCTGTACGGTGAGAAATGTCACGTGTTTTTAGATCATAAAAGTCTGAAATATATGATCACTCGGAAAGATTTAAACCTACGACAAAGAAGATGGTTAAAGCTGTTAAAAGATTATGAACTCGTGATAAATTATCATCTGGGTAAAGCGAATGTTGTTGCTGGCGCGTTGAATAGAAACTCATTGTTTGCATTATGTGCTTTGAATGCCCAGTTAGATTTGACTGATGATAGTTCTGTGTTAGCTGAATTAAAAGCAAAACCGCTGATCTTACAACAGATATGTGAAGCTCAGAAATTTGATAATGAGTTGCTAGTGAAACGAGCTCAGTGTGAAGTGAATTCCAAATTTGAATTTCAAATTGTTGATGATTGTTGAAGAATTTGGGATTGTATCTGTGTTCCGAGAAATTCAGAGTTGATTCAGTTGATATTGAGTGAAGCTCATAATAGTAGTCTATCTGCTCATAATACTATTGGTGGTCTGGTATGAAACGGGACATTTCTGAATTTGTTTTAAAATGTTTAGTTTGTCAGCAAGTGAAAGCTGAACATCAAGTTCCGTCTGGGTTGTTACAACTGATTCTGATTCCTGAATGGAAATGGGATAGAGTGACAATGGACTTTGTTTTTGGTTTGCCTCAGATTCCGAGAAAGAAAGATATGATTTGGGTCATAGTTGATCGATTGACGAAATCTGCCCATTTTATTTCGGTAAGATTTGATTACTCACTTGACAGATTAGCTAAGCTTTATATTGCTGAAATTGTGAGATTGCACGGGGTACCACTATCTATTGTTCAGATAGAGATCCGAGGTTTACATCACGATTTTGGAAGAAATTGCAAGAAGCTTTGGGCATGAAGTTACATTTCAGTACAACTTTTCATCAGCAAACAGATGGTCAGTGTGAACGAACCATTTAGATTCTCGAAGATATGTTAAGATGCTGTATACTTGAGTTTAACAGTACATGGGAACAGTATCTGCCTTTGATTGAATTTGCATACAACAATAGTTTTCAGTCAAGTATCAAAATGGCACCATATGAAGCTTTGTATGGACGTAAATGTCGTACACCTCTGTATTGGATTGAGCTTAGTGATAATAAGTTTTACGGGGTCGATTTGATAAAAGATTCAGAACAGAAGGTGAAACTAATCCGAGATTGTTTAAAAGCAGCATTTGATCGTCAGAAGTCTTATGCGGATTTGAAACGAAAAGATATAGAATTTGAAATTGCCGACAAAGTATTTCTGAAAGTGTCTCCGTGGAAGAAAGTGCTTTGATTTGGACGTAAAGGCAAATTGAGTCTGAGATTCATCGAACCGTATGAGATCATTGAACGAGTTGGGCCGGTTGCCTATAGGTTAGGTTTTCCCTCTGAATTAGAAAAGATTCATAATGTATTTCATGTTTCAATGCTCCGTAGATATCAATCCGATCCATCACATGTGATTACCCCATCTGAAATTGAAATCCAATCAGATATGACATATAAAGAGGAACCGATCCGTATCTTAGCTCGTGAAGTGAAAGAGTTAAGAAACAAGAAAATTCCGTTAGTAAAAGTACTGTGGAATCGACATGGAGTTGAAGAAGCTACATGAGAGCCTGAAAATTTAATGAGACAACAATATCCGACTCTGTTTGACAGAAAGATTTTTGGGGACGAAAATCCCTAAGGGGGAGAATTGTAACAGTCCGGTTTATACCCTAGTCGGAACAGTGGTTTTGGGACCACAAATCTGAGTTCATATAATATTTTAATATTATTTTCTGTACCGTCGATATGTGATTAATTCTGTGGCAAATTTACGTGAGCTAATTTGTCCGTCTGGGTGTTTAATTTGACAAAAGGATTTATTTGCATAAAATGTAAATTTGCTTGCTATTTGTTAAAGCACCTATTTGTTGTGGCTTTTAAATGTTTGAGGCCTTAGAAGGCAAATATGCCAATATATGGATAGTGGATGGACAAAGGTCAATTATATCCTTGATTTATTTATATGTTTCTTATTATTATGAAAGGTTAATATAGTAAATAGATTACTATTATGTTTATAACATAATAAAACATGAATAATGGGCATAAATCATTCATCTTTCCACCGATTGCTTAAAAAAAAAGAAATAAGAATAGCTTGCTACATTCGGCTAGTTTGAAGCACAAATTCAAGGTATGCTTTGATCGGTTTTCGATAATTTGTACGTTTTTGTAATCGTTGCTTTATCTACTATCAAGCCCATGTCTCAATTTTGTGAATTGATGATGTTTGTAAGTTATGCCATTGATGATATGTTGAGCTTTGTGATGTTTTATAGTGTTAAATGAAATATATGTATTTGATGAACATATTTTGTTCTTGAATTTTTGATGACTTTAGCTAAACAGGGCTAAATTGAGAAAATGGAAAATTAAGGGACAAATTTATGAATTTGATGAAAAATGTGGGCTTAGATGTGATGTATATGTATTCGGCTAAGTATGTGTATGTGTGGATTTTGTGAATTTGATGTTTTGAGAAAAATAGACTAAATTGATAAAATGTGCAAATATGAGGGTTAATTTGCAAATAGCCCTAAATGTGTGTCCTTGGATTGAATTGAATGAATTAGTGAACAAAAGGGTTAATTCTGAATATGTATAGATCAAGAACCGAGGAAAACGGACTTAGATCTCGGGAAAGCGAAAGTAAATGAGTAGCCGTTTTCATTCCGATATATCGAATCCGAGGTAAGTCACTATGCAAATAAATGTATATGTATACAATTGTAATTGTTCTTATGATTAATGATGATAATGAAGGCTTATGAGAGGTTATGCATTTGAACTCCAAGATAAGTTCGATATAGTGACTAAGTCCGAGAAGCCCCGTACGAACCTAGGAATAGATAGGATTGGCTAAGTCATGTCATAGATATCTATTCCGTTTTTATCATTTAAGACCACGTCTGGGACGTTGGCGTTAATTTAAGACTCGTGTAAGACACTGTATGGGACAGTGGCATCAATATTTGATTATGTGTAAGACCACGTCTGGGATGTTGGCATCAATATGAGCTTTACGTATAAGACCACGTCTGGGACGATGGCATCGTTATGACCCTTACGTTTAAGACCATGTCTGGGACATCGGCATCGTACTGATTCGTGTAAGACCCTGTCCAGGATAGTGGCATCAATATCTGAGTACATGTAAGACCTCGTCCGGGACGTTGGCATTGTACTATTATTCTGAGCTTCTGAGTATCCTACTGGATTTCCTTATGGTTCAACGGGCAAGTCTTAGATATGAGTGACAAATCCAAGCTTTGATAGATTATGTAAATGAATGTCCGATTCAGGTACGTTGATTATACACTAATTGTGTCCAAAAGTTACGTATCTATGTGATCTTACTACGATGTTATGTATATGGAATTGATGATACAATATGTAAAGTTTGACTAGATGAATTATGTGCATACATGGTATGCGAATTGGAATTTGTTAAGTGATGGTTAAGCAAACAAGCTTAAGAAAGAACGAGACGATTTATATCATGAGAACCAAATTGGTCATTTTATTGATTTGGTTATATGCAATTCATACTAAGTTTGTTTGTATATTGACTTACTAAGCTTTTGGAAAGCTTACTCTGTGCATGTGTTTTCTCTATTTTATAGGTCGTCAAAGCTACTGAAGGCTCGAGACCGTCACGGATCGTCATCACACTACTGATCTCATTTTGGTACACTTTGGAAATGTATATGTATATAGATATGGATGTATAGTCTAGTTGGTGATAAGTTGATGTATAAACTTGTCATGAGATGTGGCTAATTGGTTCATATTTTACCTTGATGAATGTGGTATGTGTTGTTGTTTTGGCATGATTTAATGCTCATGAATTGGACAAGATTTCAGGTAGGTGAATGATGGAAATATGCTTTAGATATGTGTATGTTTGTCTTGAAAGTTGGCATGAGTGAAATAGGTATTGAATGTAAAGATTGAATGGTCAAAATAGTATGTTTTTGGTTGCCATATATCCATGATATGTTTTGGTATGTATTGCTTGTAGGTGAGACCCAAAAAAGGGTGGCATTTTGGCCTTTAATATGGCCTGTAATGTCACACCGGCGTGCCTAGAGACCGTGGGGCCAAGTTAGTACCTAGCTTAAAAGCACACGGCCATGGCACATGGTCGTGCTTGGTGGTCGTGGTGGAGAAGTCAGTATGTGGCCTAAGAGTACACGGCGTTGGCACACGGGCATGCCTACTGCCTTGTAACCGTGTGAAGTTTGGCAGATTCGACCACGATCTGAGCACACGAGCGTGCTTAGTGGCCGTGGAAAATAAGTCAGTTTCGACCACGGAGAGGACACACGGGGGTGTCCACCAGCCGTGAAGGTGACACGGTCTCCTCCCACGGGCGTGCATCCCCTGTATTTTAGAAAAGTTTTAAATTTTCTGAGAAATTCTGTATGTGTTTCATTTTAGTCCCGACCCGAGTTATAGCCATGTTTAAGGTCTAGATGACCTATTTAAGGGACATTGTGTATATGATTGACGAATGCAGTGTATAAAATGTTATGAAAGTTTCCGATCTGTCCGGTAACGCCTTCAACCTTGGTTCAGTGATAGATACGGGTTAGGGGTGTTACAAATAAGATCTGTATTAGGTTTCATCCCATTAGGTATTTAAGGGATTTAGTTCATACTAAGAAAGGGAAACATCATAAAAGAGGAAAAACAACAAAACATAAGAAAACCCAAAAACTCCTAAAGAACTTGATGGGAGATCTTCAGTCTTGATGGAGATCCTTCTCATAATGCTATTTCCAACGGCTGTCTTGGAGTGTTTTCTCCTTCTACTTGATGTCTATTCGACGTCTTGTCGACCTCCTCTTTTAGGTTGCCCTTTAGGGTGTTTATATAGGCTTTGGGATGCCTTTCTTGGCCCACAAGTAACCTTTTCCGAATAGAATTAAACCTAGGGATGGCAGGGACATGCCCGTGTGACACGCTCGTGGTGGACTCCTTCAACCGTGGTCGATTCTGCTCGCCACCCACGACCGTGTGATCTGCCCGTGGTCGATGGTCAGGCCGTGTGATTTCCTAAGTAGGCCCATTTTTCCCCTTTTTGGCCCGTTTCTCGTTCTTTTCAACTTCCTAAGCTCTCTTGAGTATAAAACTTGAAATTAAAAGATTAGGAGTATCGAATTCAACAAATCCAATGGAAAATCGTCCAAAATTAAGCCAAGCATGGGGTTATAATATGTGTAAATTATGGTTTATCAAATATCCCCACACTTAAGACTTTGCTTGTCCTCAAGCAAAATCCTCAACTCACAATTAAAATTGACTTCCTCAATTCATAATTCTTATCAATAATGTTTTATCATAATTCATAGATAATTCATACATTGATAATTTAACTAAAAAAGTTCTAAAGATTCGAACAATCTAAGTCATAAATTTTTATAGCACAAAAATATAGGTGTCTTCCCTTACCTAAATAATTACTTCTAATTCAAAACCCACAAGAATTGACATCCTCACTAAGGGTTCACTCAAATCACTCAAAAGTGTTTAAGGTTCAAATTAAGCACTCAAAAGTCACACATGAAAAGTTAATCCATAAGCTTGCATGAAAATCAAATCTCCACCACTATAAAATGAGATGGTACACAAATCAAAAGGTCTTAAAGGGTTGTAATGGAGCTTGGGTTAAAGGTGTGTATACAGGCTGAATTAGAGGGTTAAAATCGAGATCGAATTTACCAATCACCTAACTAGAAAAAATAACTAATACTGAATAATTACATTGATTGAGAACTTATCACTAAATAACACGAGCTTCTTCTAACGATATGGAATTAACAGTCTCAGCTCATAATCACTAATAATGAATAAATCTTCAACTTTTTCTTTAAGAAAATACAATGATAAGAAAGAACTTTAACAACTTAAATAGAGAACATAGTTAGGCAACTGTTCAATTCAAATCTCGACAAAAAGGGATGTCAAAAGATTAGGGGAATTAAAAATTTGGATTTTGGGTTAATATTAATGGGTGAGTCAAGAAATGGTTTATTAGGCTAAAAAGGGGTTCACTAGGGGTTAATTATGGAGGTAAGCTTTTTCTGGAGTAAGTGGGTTAAATCCTAAGTGTCTTTATCATCTTTAGTATATCAAATCAAAAGTATGGTCTAGACATGTATAATTGAAGCAAGTTCTAGAATAACAAATCAATATTGACACACTTATAATCAATAAAGTGAGCAAGAAAAATATATGCTTTAAAAGGTTCAACATCTCACAAAAATTATGGTTTTTTTATGTCAACTTTGTAAATTTCAAACTTCAAAGTAATATTTAAGATTTAGGGAAACATCCTAATAAATTTTTAATTCTGAAAATAGACTTATCATGCTTGATTCTCTAATATATTAAAGTTTAAATCATTAATGCACAATTATCCATGACTTAATCCGAAACATATCAATGAAAATCATAAATCAATAGAAGTTTCGTTCTAATAGTAAATATGAGAAAGTTACTTAAGAACAGGATATAGTTCAGTATTGTTGACACCTCCCCTCACTTAAGACGTACATTGTCCTCAATGTACAAGTATAGATATCTACAATATATAAAATCATAAGATAGGGAGAGAAGTGAACTTCCTGAATTTTGGATGGAGTCAAGGAAAAGAAATGGTAAGTTGGGTATAGATGAAGGTGGAGGTGGATACTAGGGTCTTGGTGTGGCCGTTCCTTGATAGCCCTTTGAACCTAAATTAAAGAAATCAAAATACAATAATATAAATTAAAGACAAGAAAGATAAAGGTACTGAATTTAAAAATGGAAATAAAAGAAAAGGAAAAAATAAATGGACTCAAAGGTCCTTGTCCTGTCGAGTTAATGAAGCGGCCGGCATGAACTTATGTAAATCGGTCTCGTATAGGGAGACTATGCTAGGGTCCTTTTGCTTCTTCGACATGGGGATGGTAGTGTAGAGAAAGAATGAGGGAAAGGGGGAAAGAAAAATGAAAGGATAAGTAGAAAAAGAAAGGGGTGTGGTGGTTAGGGTTTGGGAGAAGAAGAAATTGAGGAGAAAGTGAGAAGAAGGGGAGTTTTAAATAGGAATCAGGGAACTGAATACTGCCCACACCCGTATCGCACAGTAGTGTGGTGTTTCATTCGTTTCTCCCACACCTGTGTAGAGGTTTTCACGCCCATGTTAATTAATCAGTATCTACCACGATTTAAAAGCATGGGCGTGTTGCATGCCCGTGTAGATTTCTCAGTGTCGACCACGGCCGAATCGTACGACCATGGCATTTTATCACAGCCCGTGTTTTGGGGAATTTTTGTCCTTGGTTTGCACGGTCTCTGCCACGCCAATATGCCTATTCGTGGTGTCCACACGGCCACGGCCACACCCGTGTGTAAGGCCATGTGGGGAGAGAAACCTGCGCTTCATTAAATTGGTTAGTTTGGAGTTAGGTGCTAAAAATATAAAATATGACAATAGTGGGGTAAGTGCTCGGGTTTCCTCCCGAGAAGCACTCGTTTAAAGTCTTAAGCTAGACTTACCTTTTATTTGCATAATCATGGTGGTTTGAAGAGTTGAAACTCCTTATTATTACTATCAATTCGATTATCGATATATAGTTTAAGTCGAGTAGTGTTTACCTTAAAAGTGTCGAATAGGATTAGTTACCTCGACTGTTTCGTATGGGAAGACATTCAATACCGTGAAAGGAATTTTTTCATTTGTATTAAGGTCTGAAGTGGCGATTCGAGGGTCTGTCTTATCTAACAATACCTGATCCCCGATCTAAAATTGGTATGTCCCATCTTTAAGTTTGACATGGATTTGCCTCGTTTTTGCTTCCTATGTTTTTAGTTTCTCCTTGAAATATGTCTTCCACTCGTCTAGTTCATCGATTTGAAGCCTTCCTTCCTGATGAGTTATTTCCTTGTTGGCACGAGGTCTAGGATCTGACTCATTTGTGTAGTTTCGTGGTGTCTCCTATAAAGAAGGTTGAACCAAATGGTCATTAGTAGAGTTTATGTTTTCACCTTGATTACTCGATGTCCTAGCCGAGTCAAGAGCCTAAAGAGTGTTCGTTTCGTCACCTACACAGAGTATGAGTTCTCCTGTACCAACATCAATTTTAGTTCTGGCTGTTGCTAAAAAAAGGTCTTCCTAAAATTAAAGGAATATTATTGTCTTCATCCATGTCTGAAACGACAAAGTCTACTGGGAATATGAATTTATCAATTATTACTAGTACATATTCGATTAGACCCCTAGGAATTCTAATAGTTTTATCAGCTAACTGAATACTCATCCTAGTTTGTTTGGGTTTCCCTAGACCTAGCTATTTAAACATTTTATAAGGCATAACATTTATGCTTGCCCCTAAATCTGCTAAAGCATTATTAACAAATAAACCATCATTTAAACAAGGAATTGAAAAACTCCCTGGACCTTTTAACTTTCATGGTAGTCTATTTTGTAAGATTGCTAAGCACACTGCATTTAGCTCCACATGCAACGCATCGTCTAACTTCCGTTTGTTTGTCAAAAGCTCTTTTAAAAATTTCCTTAAATCTAACATCTATGAAAGAGCTTCAAGAAATGGTAAGTTAATATGTAATTTCTTTATAAGTTTAAGAAATTTATCAAATTGTTAATCTGTGCGATCTTTCATCATCGCATTGGGGTATGGCGCACGAGGTTAGTACTCTGTAATTACCGGTTTTGGTTTATCATGGCTTACCTCAACCTTACCTTCCTCTACCACATTCTCTTGCCTCAATTTTGGTTCATCTAACCCTTCACTATCGTGAGCAGTTATGGCTTGAAGTTCCTCCTTTGGGTTAGTTTCAGTGTTACTTGGCAAGCTACCTTGTGGTCCTTCTGAGATCAGTTTAGCAAGCTGTCCTAGTTGGTTCTCAATTCCTTGAGTTGATGCTTGTTGATTTTTAACTGCTGTTTTGGTGTTTTGGAAACAAGTTTCTGACACCGCGATGAATTTTGTTAACATCTCCTCAAGGTTTGGCTTCTTTTCTTGTGGGTAGGGTTACTGTTGAAAGCCTGGGAGAGGTTGTTGTCTCTAATTTCCTTGGCCACCCCATGAGAAATTTGGGTGATTCCTTCAACCTAGATTGTAAGTGTTACTATAAGGCTTATTTTGAGATCTAGAATTATTACCCATATAGTTCATCTGTTCGCTTTCTATGCCAAGGTTGTAGGATGGATATTCTGTACTATTCATTCCTACTCCATTCGTATTGCACTGCATCACTGGATGTATCTGCGAAGAACCACACAAACCATCAATTTTCTTACTTAAAAGTTCTACCTGATTTGATAGCATGGTCACTGCGTCAAGGTTGAAAACACTGGCGGCTTTTATTGGCTTTGTCCTCGTAACTTACCACTGATAGTTATTTAGTGACATCTTCTCTATAAACTCATAAGCCACTTCATGGGTTTTGTTATTTAGGGTTCCACTGTGGCTGAATCAATCAACTGCCTAGTTGAGGGGTTCACATCATTGAAAAAGGTTTGAACCTGTAACCATAGAGGTAATCCATGGTGTGGGCACCTTCTCAGTAGATCCTTGTATCTCTCTCATGCATCATAAAGTGTCTCTAAATCCATCTGCACAAAAGAAGAGATATCATTCCTCAACTTAGCTGCTTTAGCCGGCGAAAAATATTTTAACAAAAAATTTTCGGTCATTTGTTCCCATGTAGTGATTGATCCTCGTGGTAACGAGTTCAACCACTGTTGAGCTTTGTTTCTCAATCAGAAGGGAAACAACTGAAGGCGAATGGCATCATCAGAAATGCCATTAATCTTGAAAGTGTCGCAAAACTCAAGAAAATTTGCCAAGTGATTGTTTGGATCCTCATCCTGCAAACCATCAAACTGAACAAATTGTTGAATCATCTGAATAGTGTTAGGTTTCAGTTCAAAATTAATTGCAGCAACAGCGGGTCTAACAATACTAGATTCAGTTCCTGTTAAATTAGGTTAAGCATAATCATACATAGTACGAGAAGTAGGATTTTGATTCACCTAGAGTTCACTTATTACTTTTGATTCATGCAATTTATTCACTTGGCTTAATCCATAGAAATCCCTAAATTATATTAATACCACTTTCGAGGCTACTAACAACTGACTCTAGGTTGATTAATTGAAATCTCTTTCTAATTAAAACCTCTATTGTCACATTAACTCGATCTATGGATTCCCTTATTAGGTTTGACCCTAATCCGGCAGATTTTTGTTGCCCTATATCTAAGGTTGCAATGAACTCCACTTAATTGTGTTGATCTACTCTTAGACAGGGACTGTTGGTCCACTGAATAAGCACATTCAACTTGAATCAATAACCTGAATTATCAAACAAGAATATGAACTCACAATTAAGAATAAGCACAAGTATTTATCTCGAAAATCAAATAATAATAAGATTTGTCTTAGATTTCATCCCATTAGGTATTTAAGGGATTTAGTTCATACTAAGAAAGGGAAACATCATAAAAGAGGAAAAACAACAAAACATAAGAAAACCCAAAAACTCCTAAAAAACTTGATGGGAGATCTTCAGTCTTGATGGAGATCCATCTAATAATGTTGTTCTCGACGGCTATCTTGGAGTGTTTTCTGCTTCTACTCGACGTCCTATCGACCTCCTCTTTTAGGTTGCCCCCTAGGGTGTTTATATAGGCTTTGAGATGCCACGAGTAACCTTTTCCGAATAAAATTAAACCTAGGGACGGCAGGGACATGCCTATGTGACACGCTCGTGGTGGACTCCTTCGACCGTGGTCGATTCTGCTCGCCACCCACAGCTTTGTGATCTACCCGTGGTCGATGGTCAGGCCGTGTGATTTCCTAAGTAGGCCCATTTTTCCCCTTTTTGGCCCGTTTCTCATTCTTTTCGACTTCCTAAGCTCTCTTGAGTATAAAACATGAAATTAAAAGATTAGGAGTAACGAATTCAACAAATCCAATGGAAAATTGTCCAAAATTAAGCCAAGCGTGGGGTTAAAATATATGTAAATTATGGGTCTATAGTGATGCGTCATTAAATGGTCTCAGCTGTGTGTTGATACAAGAGGGTAAGGTAGTAGCTTACGCCTCGAAATAGCTAAAACCGCATGAGAAGTATTATCCGACTCATGATTTGGTGTTGGCTGCGATTGCTTTCGCATTAAAGTTCTGGCGTCATTATTTATATGGTGAGAAGTGTTGAATCTTCACCGATCATAAGAGTTTAAAGTACTTAACGGACCAAAAAGATTCGAATTTACGACAACGGCAGTGGCTCAAATTATTGAAGGACTATGAGCTAGTAATTGATTATCATCCGGGGAAAGCGAATGCAATTGTGGATGCCTTGAGCAGGAAATCTTTGTATGCTTTTAGAGCTATGAGCACGAGCTTAGCGTTGTCTGATAATGGTGCTATATTGGCCAAGTTGAGGGCTAGACCGTTATTTATTCAACAAATATATGAGGCTCAAAAGAATGATAATGAAATGCAAGCTAAGAGAGCTAAGTGTGAATCGGGTAATGATTCTGATTTTCGAGTGTGTTCGAATGGTTGTTTAATGTTTCATGAAAGAATTTGTGTACCAAAAGATGATAAGTTGATCCGAAAAATTTTACATGAAGCACACAGTGGTCATTTTTTAGTACATCCCGGTAGCACGAAAATGTACAATGATTTGAAGAGATTTTATTGGTACCTAGGTATGAAAAGAGACATCTTTGAGTTTGTGACAAGATATTTGATATGTCAACAAGTGAAAGCTAGGCACCAAGTACCTTCGGGATTGCTTCAGCCGGTGATGGTTCCCTAGTGGAAGTGGGATAGAATCACCATGGATTTAGTGACGGGGTTGCCTATGACTCCGAAAAAGAAAGATGCTGTATGGATTACTGTTGATAGACTAACGAAGTCAACTCACTCTATACCAGTGCGTGTTGATTATGCCCTTGATAAGTTGGCCGAGTTGTATGTTGCTGAAGTGGTGAGATTACATGGAGTGCCTGTATCTATTATCTCGGATAGAGATCCGAGATTTACTTCGAGATTCTAGAAGAAGTTGCAGGATGCCTTGGGTACAAGACTAAATTTTAGTACTGCGTTCTATCCTCAAACTGACGGTCAATCTGAAAGAGTGATTCAAGTTCTTGAGGATATGCTTCGATGCTATGTGTTAGAGTTCGGACGTAGTTGGGAAAAATATCTACCTTTGGTTAAGTTTGCCTATAACAACAATTATCAGTTGAGTATACGAAAGGCGCCATACGAAGCTTTATACGGTTGTAAGTGTCAGACTCCCTTGCATTGGACTGAGTTGAGTGAGAAGCAAATTCATGGGGTCGATCTAGTTAAAGAGACCGAGGAAAAAGTGAAAGTGACTCGTAATAGTCTGAAAGCTACTTTAGACCGACAAAAGTCGTACGCAGATTTGAAAAGAAAAGAAATCGAGTTTCAAGTGGGCGACAAGGTATTTCTAAAAGTATCCTCGTGAAACAAAATATTGAGATTTGGTCGAAAGGGCAAACTGAGACCACGATTCATAGGGCCGTATGAGGTTACCGAAAGAATTGGGCCAGTTGCATACCGGTTGGCTTTGCCGGTAGAGTTAGAGAAAATACATAATGTGTTTCATGTGACGATGTTGTGATGATATCGTTCCGATCCTTTGCATGTGATCCCTCCATCGAAAATTGAGATACGATCGGATATGATGTATGAAGAGGAGCCAATTAAGATTATGGCTCGAGAAGTGAAAAAGTTGAGGAATAAGAGTATAGCTTTAGTAAAAGTGTTATGTAAAAAACACGGTATGGAAGAGGCATCTTGGGAACCGGAAAAAGCCATGAGAGAACAATATCCAAACCTTTTTACCGGTAAGATTTTCGAAGGCGAAAATCTTTAAAGGGGGGAGAGTTATAACAGCCCAATTTTGGGGCTAGTCGGAACAGTGGTTTCGAGACCACTAATCTGAGGTTGAGGAAAATTATTTTGATATTAATTTGTGTATTATGGCATTAATATATGGCTATATGAAAATTTTGGTGCTTTAATTTTAGCAATTGTATGTGAAATTGTGAAAAAAGACTAAATCGCATAAAGTGTGAAAGTTCCATTATAAGAGGAAGATGTGTCTAATAGATAAAGAATACCGAATTGGAGGTCCTTAAAGTGAAATTAGGCCATTGGATGAGTGATGGCCGGCAATATAGAGGCTAGGGAGACAAGACATTAAATTTTGGTCAAATTTGGTGGAAATTAGGTGATAAAAATGAGTAAAATAAGATGAATAAAAGATGTTGTCATCTTTTACTATTCCTTCTTCTTCTACCACCAAAAATTGAGAGGAATAAGGGTTATTGAAGTTCAAAATTTTCAGCAAAACAAATCTCTTGCAAGTAAGTGATTTTTGTGGTTTTATTTGACAAGTTTTGTACTTTTGGAGTCTCCAAAGCATAAACTAGCTAATGAGGGGAGTAATTTGTGATATGGTTGAAAGTCTAGGGACTTGCCATGAGAGTGTTTATATTGTTAGTTGAGTTTTTATGAAAGAAAATGAATGTTAGGGAGATAAGAAACAACTTTTGTGAAAGGTGTTAACATGAAAACATCTAAATAGTACTTGAATGCAAAGATTAAAAATGTGTAATAAATGCATGAAATAGTTAGATTTGTGAGTAGTTGTAAGAGGAATAAATGTTCATCTAGGCTTGTTTGATGAGAAAATGTGTTGAAACATGATTTACGAGCCTAGGGGGCAAAATTGTAATTTTGCCAAAGTATAAGGGCAAAATGGTCATTTTTGCCTAAGTATAGATTTTGATGCATTATGATGATAAAATGTTTTAATTGACTGAATTTTGTTGTTATAGACCAAGAAGAGCGTGGAATCAACCTTGACCGAGGAAAAGGCAAGGTTACGAAATAGACCGTTGGTTAACGCGTTTTGCACCGAGGTAAGTTTATGTGTAAACGATGCATCTTATATACACATGTTGTTACTTATTGGTGCATTGTATGATTCAAGGGGATAGAATTTGGTAAATATTGAATAATTTTCATATGAATGACGAAATAGATATGTAAATGTGAAATAACATCCGTAGTAATAAATGGTGGGCTGTGTGCGATACCACCTTAATAATTCTTGATGGTGGGCTAAGTGCGATACCACCTTATTACTTATTCACGATGGGCTATGTGCGATACCATCGTTTATATTATTTGGTGGGCTAAGTGCGTTTCCACCGTAAATATTCTTGTTGGTGGGCTATGTGCGATACCATCCTGTAAAAGACTGATGGTGGGCTAAGTGCGACACCACTGAGTGATTGGTAATATTATAAATGGTTATTGGGAAATTTATGATGTGTTGTTTCATGTGATCGTGTGGTGATAAGTGCAGAGATGTATGTTAAATGATGTGGGCATTTGGCTTGTGCTATGGTTGGAATGTGGTAAGAGATGAATTGAGTAAGCATGATCATGGAATGTGGATTGTTCTTGCTTAGTATATAATGCTATTTATTGATTAGCACATACTATGATGTTATTTGTTTACATGTAAACTTACCAAGCTTAAAGCTTTCTCCCCTTTTCTTTTCCCTTATTTTATAGAGTTAAAGAGCTGGGTCGAGATACGAAGATAATTGGAAGATCACCCACACTATCAGCTCACCTCGGTATATCTAGACTTAGTGTTTTGAGTATGGCATGTATATGGGCTAGACTAGGCAAATTGTTTTGTTATTTTGGCCAATACTATGTTGGCTCCTTTAGAGGTGAACTCTTTTGTATATAGCCATAGTTGATGGCTCATTGTTTATATTTAATAAAAGGATAAAGTTATTCATGGAAGTTTATGTTGCAAATCTGAGTTGTTTAGTGATTTGTTGAATGGATTTATGTTGTATGAGTTAGGGTGGTGAAAAGAGCTTAGCAAATAGCCTTGTTCTTGTCCACACGGGTAGGTTCACGAGCGTGTGTCTAGGTTGTGTCTGACACACAGTCTGTCCCATGGGTGTGTGACCAGGCCGTGTGTCCTCTGCGAGTTAGTTTTACAAGTCAGTAAGCTTTGTAGTAAAAACACGAGCAGAAACACAACCGTGTGTCTCAACCGTGTGGTAGGCACGGCCACGAACATGGGTGTGTGCCCAGGCCGTGTGAAGTCTGCACCTTGACATTGGAATTTAATTCGACACACGGTCTAACGACATGGGGGTGTGCCTTGACCATGTGATCTTAGTGAGATGATGACATCATAAACAGAATGCCAAGGTTTTGGCACACGGGCTAAGACACGGGCGTGTCGAGGCTGTGTGAGTGACACGAGCCAAGAACACGGGCGTGTGTCCAACCGTGTGAAAACCCCTGTAGCTTCAAAATGATACCAAAACCCACACGGGGTAGGGACATGGGCGTATGTGACCACACAGCCTGCTCACACGGGTGTGTCCCATTTTACACAGTCGTGTGGCCCCTGTTTAGGTGAAAATTTTTAAATGCACAAAAGTTTCCGGTTGGGTTCCGAAACCCTCCGTATGCATGTGTAAGGCCTTGTAGGCCCTTAATGAGAATGTTTTGATGGTGAAACAGATATTTTAAGTTGTATGACCAAGTGAGTTAAATCTGATAATGCCTCGTGCCCGGTTCCAGCGTAAGAAACGGGTAAGGCGTGTTACATAAATTGTCTTGGATTTGCCTTGCTTTTCCTTTGATAATCTCGTCGGTATCACTTAATTTCTCACACGAAACTACAAAATCACCTAAATTGATAAAAACGAATTTCTAGTTTTCAAGATTAAAATTCCTAAAAGAAATCAGTTTTCAATGCATTGGTGTAACTCGTCCAAGTTCGGCTTAAACTTCCAAGTCAGGTTTGGGGTGTTACATTTAGTGGTATCAACCTTAGAGGACTTTCGTGGTGTGTTTTCGATGGATGAGTTCGAGGGAGAACTCTATTTTTGTGTGTAATGGAGTTTGGGAAGACTGTTTTTTGATAAATCTGCATTCTGATTTGTTTGAAAAATACTGCACCTGCATAAACATACATGTTCTATTCTGCTCTGCTCCTTTTTGATCTATTCTATTCAGTACTGCTTCGCTCTATACCATTTGGTCTTGTTCTACTCTATTCTGTTTTGCTTTGTTCTGTTTTACTACCTTTGATTAAATCTCTGTGATACTTTAGAGTTTTCTGTACTGGTTATACAACTGCTCTTAAGTTATTTGGGTTACTACGAGTTATATAGTATGCTCCGCTTATTTGTATTTGAGCCTGGTTGTACGAGATGTTTGGTAACTCACCCATTGTCTTACCTTCATCTGTTCGGGAAAATATCTTATTTAGGATTGGACGGTGTACTGGAGCTCAGATTGTTTTACACTGAAATAATTGCGAATTGATCTTTAGGGTTTGTAAATTGTCTTGGCTTTGCCTTGCTTTCCTTTTGATAATCTCGTCCGTAACAGTCAATTTCTAACACGAAACTAAAAAATCACCTCAATCGACAAAAACGAATTTCTCGTTTGAAAAATTAAAATCTCAAAAAGAAATCAGTTTTCAATGCATTGGTATAACTTGTCCAAGTTCGGCTTAAACTTTCAGGTCAAATTTTGGGAGTTACATTTAGTAGTATCAACCCTAGATAACTTTCTTAGTGTGTTTTGGATGGATGAGTTCAAGGGAGAACTCTATTTTTGTGTGTGACGAAGTTTAGGAAGATTGTTTCTAAGAAATCTGCATTTTGATCTGTTTGAAAAATACTACACCTGCATAAACTTACATGTTTTGTTCTGCTCTGCTCTTTTTTGTTCTATTTTGTTCAGTTCTGCTCTGCTCTATACCATTTGGTTTCGTTCTGCTGTATTCTGTTTTGCTTTGTTCTGTTGTACTACCTTTGATTAAATCTCTGTGATATTCTAGAGTTGTCCGTACTGGTTATACAACTGCTCTTAAATTGTTTGAGCTTGGTTATACACGGTGCTTGGTAACGCACCCTTTGTCTTACCTTCTTCTATTAAGGAAAACATCTGATTTAGGATCGAATAGAGTTCGAGAGCTCATATTGTTTTACACTGAAATAACTGCAAATTGATCTTTTGGGTTTGTAAATTGTCTTAGATTTGCTTTCCTTTCCTTTTGATAATCTCGTCTGTATCAGTAAATTTCTAACACGAAATTAAAAAATTACCGAAATCGACAAAAAAAATTTCTGGTTTTGAAAATTAAAACCCCGAAAAGAAATTAGTGTTCAATTTATTAGTGTAACTAGTCCAAGTTCAGCTTAAACATCAAGGTCGGGTTTGGGGTATTACATTTAGTGGTATCAACCCAAGATGACTTTCGTGTGTGTTTTGGATGGATGAGTTCAGGGGATAACTCTATTTTTGTCTGTAACGGAGTTTGGGAAGGCTATTTCTGATAAATTTGCATTCTAATATGTTTGAAAAATACTCCATCTGCATAAACATACATGTTATGCTCTCTAATCTGTTTGAAAAATACTCCATCTGCATCAACATATGTGTTATTCTCTTCTCTGCCCCATTTTGTTCTGTTCAGTTCTGCTCTGCTCTGTATCATTCAGCTTTGTTTTGCTCTATTCTGTTTTGGTTTGTTCTGTTATTCTACCTTTGATTAAATCTCTGTAATACTCTAGAGTGTCCGTACTTGTTATACAACTGCTCTTAAGTTATTTGCGTTACTATGAGTCATAGAGTATGCTTTGTTTATTTGTATTTGAGCCTGGTTGTACTCGGTGCTTGGTAACTCACCCCTTGTCTTACCTTCATCTGTTTGGGAAAACATCTCATTTAGGATCGAATGGCATACTGGAGCTCGGATTGTTTGACACTGAAATAACTGCAAATAGATCTTTTAGGTTAATAAATTGTCTTGGATTTTCCATGCTTTTCTTTTAATAATCTCGTCCATATCAGTTAATTTCTAGCACGAACTAAAAAATCACCTAAATAGACAAAAACGAATTTCTAGTTTTCAAGATTAAAATCCCTAAAAGAAATCAGTTTTCAATTCATTGGTGTAACTCGTCCAAGTTCGGCTTAAACTTCCAGGTCGGGTTTGGGGTGTTACATTTAGTGGTATCAACGCGGGATGACTTTCTTTGTATGTTTCGGATTGATGAGTTTGGGGGAGAACTCTATTTTTGTGTGTAATGGAGTTGGGAAGACTGTTCCTGATAAATCTGCATTCTGATTTTTTTAAAAATACTGCACCTGCATAAACATACATGTTCTGTTCTTCTCTGCTCCGTTTTGTTCTATTCTGTTCAGCTCTGCGCTACTCTGTACCATTAGGTTTTGTTCTGCTCTATTTTGTTTTGCTTTATTCTATTGTACTACCTTTGATTGAATATCTGTGATACTCTAGAGTTGTCCATACTGATTATACAATTGCTCTTAAGTTATTTGCGTTGCTGCCAGTTATATAGTATGCTTTGGTTATTTGTATTTGAGCTTGGTTGAAGGCGGTGCTTGGTAACTCACCCTTTTTCTTACCTTCATCTGTATGGGAAAACATCTGATTTAGTATCGAGCGGCATACTGGAGCTTAGATTGTTTTACACTGAAATAACTGCAAATTGATCTTTTGGGTTTGTAAATTGTCTTGTATTTGCCTTGCTTTTCTTTTCATAATCTTGTCCATATCAGTCAATTTCTAACACGAAACTACAAAACCACCTAAATCGACAAAAACAAATTTCAAGTTTTTAATATTAAAATCCCTAAAAGAAATCAGTTTTCAATGCATTGGTGTAACTCGTCCAAGTTTGGCTTAAACATCCAAGTCGGGTTTGGGGTATTACATTTAGTGGTATCAACCCGAGATGACTTTCGTGGTGTGTTTGGGATGGATGAGTTTGGGGGAGAACTCTATTTTTGTGTGTAACAGAGTTTGGGAAGACTGTTTCTGATAAATCTGCATTCTAATCTGTTTGAAAAATACTCCATCTACATAAACATACGTGTTATGCTCTCTAATCTGTTTGAAAAACACTCCATATGCATAAACATACGTGTTATGCTCTTCTCTGCTCCATTCTATTCTGTTCAGCTCTGCTCTGTTCTGTATCATTTGGTTTTGTTCTACTCTATTTTGTTTTGCTTTGCTCTGTTGTTCTACCTTTGATAAAAATCTCAGTGATACTCTAGAGTTATACAACTGCTCTTAAGTTATTTGTGTTACTACGAGTCATATAGTATACCCTGTTTATTTGTATTTGAGCCTGGTTGTACGGGGTGCTTGGTAACTAATAAATCGTAATATATACATATTTTAATCCCACATTTGGCATACTTTTGGATGATTTATCCCGTGAATTGTGGAATTTGATGCTCCTAATTCTTAATTTCATGTTTTATACTCAAGAGAGCTTGGGGAATCGAAAAGAATGAGAAACGGGCCAAAAAAGGGACAAAATGGGCCTATACTGCCTGGACCACCGCACACGGGTGGACCTCATGGCCGTGTATGGCAAGCCGGAGCGAACATGGCCTGGTTTATCGACCATGGGTGTGTCACATGGTTGTGTCCTTGCCGAAATTAGGATGAATTCTATTCAGATTAGGATACTTGTAGGCCAAGGAAGTCATCTCGAAGCCTATATAAACACCCTAGGAGGCAACCTAAAAGGGGAGTTCGACAGAAGGCTTCTGTCAGGGCTTTTGACAGGAGTGAAGCCAGAGTGGACTGAATATAGGGAATTACTCAAAGAAAGCCAGTTGATCCATCTCAGAAGCCGAAATCACGCTCAAGACTGAGGATTTTCCCTTCAGTTTCCTTCAGGGGGTTTTAGGGTTTTTCTTTATGTTTTGTTATTTAATTTCTTCTAAGATGTATTCTTTTATAAACATGAACTAAACCCTTCAAATACCTGAGGGGGATGAAACCTAAGGTGGATCTTGTTATTGTTTTCTGAACTGTATGATAAATACTTGATTTGTTCTTAATTATGTGTTATTAATTCTTGCTTTAATATTTCAGGATATTGATTCAAGTACTGATGTGCTTATTCAAAGAAGCAAAAGTCCTTGTTTAAGAGTAGATCTAGCATAATTAAGCGAAGTTGATCGCACACCTAGAGATAGGACGACAAAAATATGTCGAACTAGGGTCAAACCTAATATAGGAATCCACAAATTGAGTTAATGCAACACTAGGGGTTTTAATTAGAAAGAGATTTCAATTAATCAACATAGAGTTAGACGTTAGTAGCCTCGAAAGAGGTATTAATATAAATTAGGGAATCATACGGATTAAGTTAAGTGAATAAATCGTCTGGTTCAGAGTTTAATAACAAGTGAAGTCTAGCTGGATTCTTCCTCGAGTATTGTCTTAATCAATTGATTTTCTCAAAAGTATTTTCCCAGTTCATTCTCTGTGTCTTGGAATCCTTAGATTAGGAATTAGTTAGATAAATATCAATCCCTTTCATTTTAGGCTAGATAATAGAAAGAAAGTCAATATCAGTACTATTTGTTCCCTTGGGTTCGACATTCCGGTCTTGCCACTAAGTTATACTACTGTTCGATAGGTGCGCTTGCCTCAATCGTGGTGATAGTTTCTAGGCTCGATCATTCATTATATAATTATTAAAACTCTCAGACACGATCAAGTTTTTGGCGCCGTTGTCGGGGACTAAGATATTAGGAACGCTAAATTTTTATTACTTTAGCCATTCATATTTTAGTTTACTAACTTTTTCTTTTCGTTTCTTCTGGCAGGTAATTCTAGTTTATGACTAGAAGAAACCCGTCAGGACCCTTGATTTTTGACAAGGATATAGAAGGTACCATTCATAGAAACCGTAAAGAAATAAGGCAAAGCTTACAATACATAGAAGAAGAGCAAAAGGACAAAACCAATACTACCGAAGAGATGGCTGATAACAATCCGCTACCTCCTGTAGTTGCTGCAAACCTGGTTAATGAAAACCGTGCTCCTCGTACTATGTATGATTATGCTAAACCTAATTTAATAGGAACTGAATCAAGTATTGTTAGTCCTACTATTATTGCAAATAGTTTTGAACTGAAACCTAACACAATTCAGATGATACAACAATTTGTTCAGTTTGATGGTTTGCAGGATGAAGATCCAAACAACCACTAGGCAAATTTCCTAGAATTTTACGATACTTTCAAAATAAATGGAATTTCTGATGATGCCATTCATCTTCGGTTGTTTCCCTTTTCGTTGAGGAACAAAGCTAAATAGTGGCTGAACTCGTTACCACGAGGATTAATCACTACATGGAAACAAATGATCGAAAAAATTTTGTTAAAATATTTTTCGTCGGCTAAAACGGCTAAGTTGAGGAATGATATCTCTTCTTTTGTGCAGATGGATTTAGAGACACTTTATGATGCATGGGAGAGGTACAAAGATCTACTAAGGAGGTGCCCTCACCATGGGTTACCCTTGTGGCTACAGGTTCAAACCTTTTACAACGGTGTAAACCCCTCAACTAGGTAGTTGTTCGATTTAGTCGCCGGCGGTACCCTAAACAACAAAACACCTGAGGCTGCCTACGAATTCATTAAAGAGATGTCACTGAATAACTATCAGTGGCAAGTACAAGGACAAGGCCAACAAAAGCTACCAGTGTTTTCAACCTCGACGCAGTAACCACGCTATCAAACCAGATAGAAATGTTAAATAAAAAGATTAATCATTTGTGTGGCTCTTCGCAGGTACATCCAGTGATGCAGTGCGATACAAATGGAGGAGGGATGAGCAACAGAGAATATCCGCCCTACAACCCTGGCATAGAAATCGAACAGATAAACTATATGGGTAATAATTCTAGACCTTAGAATAACCCTTATAGTAACACTTATAATCTAGGTTGGAAGAACCACCCTAATTTCTCATGGGGTGGCCAAGGAAATCAAAGGCAACAACCACCTCCGGGCTTTCAACAGCAACCTTACCCACAAAAGAAAAAGTTGAACCTTGAGGATATGCTAGCAAAGTTTATTTTAGCGTCAGAAACTCATTTTCAGAATACCGAAACGGCGTTGAATAATCAGGAAACATTAATTGAAGGGCTTAA
The DNA here is from genome assembly GCA_025503065.1 of Gossypium bickii. Taxonomy (NCBI): domain Eukaryota; kingdom Viridiplantae; phylum Streptophyta; class Magnoliopsida; order Malvales; family Malvaceae; genus Gossypium; species Gossypium bickii. The sequence continues at coordinate 59,956,728 of CP106720.1, read as the reverse complement.
AAATCAACTAGGATAGCTGACCAATTTAGTTTCCAAAAAGCAACCAGGTCGTTTACCTAATAATACCAAACCTAAACCACAAGAGCAAGTGAAGGCAGTAACATTAAGGAGTGGGAAGGTATTGGTTGAAGCAGAAAAAAAGATGCCACAAGAAACTAATACGGAAAAAGATGAGGAAGTCGATAATGTAACACCCGTACGTGAAGAATATAAACCACCAATACCATATCCGACAAAGTAGAAGAAAGATCACTTAGACGCACAATACGGTAAATTTTTTGAACTTTTTAAACAGTTACATATTAACTTACCTTTTGTTGAAGCTATTTCGCAGATGCTGACATACGCAAAATTCCTAAAAGAGCTTCTAACAAATAAAAGAAAGTTTGAAGAGATATCAACCGTGGAACTTAATGAAGAATGTTCAGCCATCCTCCACAATAAGCTACCAACCAAATTGAAAGATCCATGAAGTTTCACTATTCCCTGTTTAATTAGTAGTTTAAACATTGAGAAAGCACTAGCTGATTTAGGTGCTAGTATTAACTTAATGCCTTATAAAATGTTCAAGCAACTTGATCTCGGGGAACCAAAACCCACTAGGATGAGTATTCAATTAGCTAACAGATCTATTAAATATCCTAAGAGAATTATTGAAGATATTCTGGTAAAAGTTGATAAATTTATATTCCCTGTTAATTTTGTTGTACTTGACATGGATGAGGACGTTGAGGTGCCTTTAATTTTGGGACGCCCCTTTTTAGCTACTGCTAGGGCTGTTATTGATGTAGGTGGTTGTAAACTTGCGCTAAGGGTAGGCGATGAGGAAATTATTTTTCAAATTTACGATGTTATGCGATATTCTAGAGAGCAAGATGATTCCTGTTATTTTATTGATGCCATTGATCATTTTATTCAAGAGTCTTTGCAGGAAATCATACATGACGACACATTGGAACTGTGTCTCACTCAAGGTGAGGGGGCAGACGATGATACCGATGAGTTAAATTTTAATACGTCTTCCCCTAAACAAATGAAAGACGAGGGCATTGAAATAAACGACGAATTAAAACAAAAACCCTCTATTGAAGAACCACCTAAATCGGAATTGAAACAGTTACCAAATCACTTAGAATATGCATTCCTCAGAGATAATTCTACACTACCAGTAATCATCTCTTCAGAACTGGAACCCAAAGAGAAAGAGGAGTTGCCGCAGGTACTAAAGAAGCATAAAAGAGCCATAGCTTGGAAAATTTTTGACATTAAAGGGATAAGTCCATCGTTTTGCACCTACAAAATTTTAATGGAAGATGAATATAAACCATGTGTGCAACCTCAAAGACGATTGAATCCCAACATGAAAGAAGTTGTTAAAGCCGAGGTAATTAAACTTCTAGATGCTAGAATTGTTAATCCTATTTCTGACGGTACTTGGGTGAGTCTTGTGCAGGTTGTTCCAAAGAAAGGAGGTATGACTGTTGTAGCTAATGAAAAAAATGAATTGATTCCTACAAGAACAGTCACGGGTTGGAGAGTCTGTATTGACTATAGGAAGTTGAACGATGCCATGAGAAAAGATCACTTCCCTTTACCCTTTATTGATCAGATGCTAGAAAGATTATCTCGGCATATGTACTACTACTTCCTAGACGGACTTTCTGACTACTTCCAAATCCCAATAGCTCCTGAGGATCAAGAAAAGACAACATTTACATGTCCATACGGTATGTTTGCTTATCGTAGAATGCCTTTTGGATTATGTAATGCTCTTGCTACTTTTCAGCGCTGCATGCTAGCTATCTTTGATGAACTCGTGGAAGATATTATGGAGGTATTTATGGACGACTTTTCGGTATTTGGTAATTCTTTCCATCTTTGCCTTAAAAATTTAAAACGAGTTCTAATGAGATGTGGGGAAACGAACATTGTGCTTAATTGGGAAAAGTGTCACTTTATGGTTCGAGAAGGGATTATGTTAGGCCAGAAAATTTCTAGCAAAGGAATTGAGGTTGATAAAGCAAAAATTGAAATCATAGAAAAATTACCTCCTCCTAGTTCAGTTAAGGCTATTCGAAGCTTTTTAGGACATGCTGGATTTTATCAAAAATTTATTCAATATTTTTCTAAAATAGTTAAGCCTTTAACAAAACTACTAGAAAAAGATATGCCTTTCGATTTTGATCAGGAACGTTTAGATGCATTTAACACCCTCAAAAATAAATTAATAAATGCTCCAATTATAATTGCACCTGATTGGAATTTACCCTTTAAACTAATGTGTGGTGCGAGTGACTTTGTAGTAGGTGCAGTTCTGGGACAACGAAAAGACAAGCATTTTCAGCCAATTTATTATGCTAGCAAAACATTGACGGCCGCACAAGAAAATTACACGACCACAGAAAAAGAGTTTCTAGCCCTGGTTTTTGCATTTGACAAATTTAGGTAGTATTTGATATTATCTAAAGTTGTCGTTTACACTGACCATTCATCTCTTCGTTATCTTTTAACTAAATCTGATGCAAAACCTCAGCTCATAAGATGGATTTTACTCTTATAGGAATTCGATTTGGAAATAAAAGATAAGAAAGGATATGAAAATCTTGCGGTAAATCATCTTTCTAGGCTTGAAAATCCACATATCAAAGAACTCGATGAGAGTGAGATAAATGACTCGTTTCCTGAAGAACAACTATTTGCTATATCTGACTCAGAGGTACATTGGTTTGCAGACATTGCAAATTACTTAGCTGCTAACATTCTACCAAAAAGGTTAATACATCATCAAAAGAAGCAATTTTTTGCTGATGCGAAAAACTATTTTGGGGAGGACCCTTTTCTTTTCTGTATATGTGCAGATCAAGTAATTCGGAGATGCGTTACAAAGGTAGAAGCAAGCAAAATCTTGGAACATTGCCATTTAGGACCTTCAGGAGGACATTATAGAGGGATCAGAACAGCACATAAAACGCTCGAATCAGGTTTTTATTGGCCCACTCTGTTCAAAGATGGTAACAGGTATGTTGCTTCGTGTGATAGATGTCAGTGAACAGGTAATATCTCTAAGTACGGTGAAATGCCTCAAACATATATGCTATCATGTGAAATATTCGATGTATGGGGTATTGATTTTATGGTTCCATTCCATAGCTCATTCAGGAATAAATACATCTTGGTAGCAGTGGACTATATGTCAAAATGGGTGGAAGCTCAAGCTCTACCTACTAATGATGCCAGAGTGGTAGTGAGATTTCTTAAGAAACTCTTCTCTCGATTTGGAACACCCAGAGCAATTATTAATGATAGGGGTACTCATTTTTGCAATACTCAATTTGACAAAGTCTTAAGGAAATATGGAGTACACCACAGAACAACTACCCCTTATCACCCTCAAACCAGTGGACAAGTGGAAGTAGCAAATCGAGAGCTGAAGTGTATTCTAGAGAAAACAGTTGAATCAAATAGGAAATATTGGGCATTAAAAGTAGACGATGATTTATGGGCCTATAGAACAGCGTTTAAAACCCCAATAGGAACATCCACATACAGACTTGTCTACGGAAAAAGTTGTCATGTACCATTTGAATTAGAGCACAAAGCTTTTGGGTTGTAAAATTCTTAAATTACGATCTTAAACCTACAGGTGAGAAAAGAATGATGTAGTTGAACGAGCTAGATGAGTGGCGAACTAATGCCTACGAGAACTCATGTTTATATAAGGAGGCAACGAAGTGACGCCATGATGCTCGTTTAAAGTAACTGAAGCAATTTGAAGTAGGAGATCTAGTTCTACTATACAATTCAAGGCTTAAATTGTTTCCTGGAAAGTTGAAATCAATATGGTCAGGTCCATCAGTAATCAAAACTATTTTTCCCTATGGCATAATCGAGGCAACTCATCCGACTCATGGCACATTCAAGGTAAATAGTCGGCGACTAAAAATTTATAATGGTGGAGATTTTAGGGATATGAGAGAGGAGTTTCAGCTTCGTGAACCTTCATTTAGGAATGAAAACAGGATAAGTCTAGCTTCAGACTTTAAACAAGCACTTCTCGGGAGGCAACCCGAGCACTAATCTTACTAACATCCATATTTTTGGTTTTAGCATCTAACTAAGAACTAACTAATTTAATAGACGCGGGACTTCTCATCCGCACGGCATAGCACACGGGCATGTCCATGGCCGTGTGGAAGCCACAGGAAGAAACATAGGCATGGCAGAGGCTGTGCAAGTCAAGGAAGAAAAACTTTTCCCCAACACGAGATGCGATAAAAGGGCCACGGTCGTGCGATGCAACAGTGGTCAATTCTGAGTAAATGCCAAGGGCGTGCGACACATCTGTGCCTTAAAACCATGGGCGACACTGAGTAAATGACATGAGCGTGTGACACGCCCGTGTCTCAAGGCCATGGTCAACACTGATTAAAGAACACGGGCGTATAACCTATAACACGAGCGTGGGAGAAGCGAACGAAGCTTGGCACGGCCGTGCGACACGACCGTGTGGGACAACACGCCCACAGCACACGAGCGTGGGCCACAAACTAGGCGCGCCAAAACCATAATTTTCTAAACACACGGGCTAAAAACGAGTCACATGGGCGTACGCCACGCCTGTGTTCCCCTATTTCCTATTTAAACCAACCCACTATTCATCATCTCCCCAAATCACTCTCCCCAAAACCCTAGCCGTTTTCCCCCCTATTCAGTCTGGCCATCACCATCGATACCCCCTCCCTTCTCCTTTGTCCATCCCTCTCCTTTCTTTCCCTCTCCTTCTTCATCGCCACGGCCACCTTGCCGCAGCATACTCCCGTGTGTTATCCCTCCACGACCATGCGCCATCTCCACGCCACCGTCTGTCCACTCTATCCCCTCCACTCTCTACTTTATTACTTAATCCTATTTATTCCATGCTTTTTTTTAGATCTTAGATTTATTCCTTTAGATTTTTAGTATTCATTCTTGATAATTATTTTCAATATTGATGTTTACTTAAGTGTTATGGATAGTTTAACTCTAATTCCTTGAACCTCTAGTATTAGGAGAATATTTAGGAAAATTTTTCATTGTTAATATCATGAGATTGTAATCTTGGACTCATAGGTACTATCATTATGACAACATATGCGATGATTTTATTTACTCTATTTTGCAGGAACATAATGTCTTCTTCCCGTGACAAGAAAACCGCAGTCTCTATTTCAAAAAAATGAAAGGGGCCATGTTCCTCATCGGTAAGGGCATCTACCGAACTGCGACACCCATTCTTATAGTTTCCTCTGAGACCTCAAGAGGAACTCTTTCAGATTCTACGAGCATGACCTATCAATGCAGGCAGATGCGTTGATTGGGAAGCCTTGGAGCAAGTACAACTTGCTGATGCTGTTCGGGCCCTATTGTCCACCGACCCTTGGGAACAGTTCTTCAGTATTGTCGAGCCAACATACCTCGAACTAACATTAGAGCTTTGCTCTACTTTTCATTTACAGCTCATGATCACGGACCACGATGACCCAAGCACCATACAGTTTTGCCTAGGAGGTTTGGTTCGCGAAATGAGTGTCCCTGAATTTGGAGTCACTCTGGGACTCCACACAGAAGAGTTCATGGAGGAGAATGAACTCTACACTCTTCACTACCACATCCACTATTCACCTTCCAAATGTTGGCAGGCCTTGGTTCCAGGTTCAGCAACATACGATCCTAGTCGCTCCAAGGCGACCGCACTTCCCCCATCACTGAGGTACCTCCATGCCCTCATCGCACATATATTGACAGGAAGGCCTGAGAGCACCGGTATCGTTAATACCCACGATGCCTATTTTCTATGGAACATGGCGCATGGTCGCGTGTTCGACCTAGCCTGCTTCATCGCTCTCGCCATCCAGCATCAGACGGAACGGCATCGTAAGGGGGTCATTTCCATGGGACCCTATGTGACACGCCTAGCGAGACACTTTGGCCTCCTCAACATCGCGGCACAATCATCCTCCCTCACCTTGATAGGCCAGATGTCTCAGTAGGGCATCTCAATCATGATAATCATAAGGATGATCAAGCGTCGCTGTGGGACCGATCCTCCCCAATACCGTCTAGCCCATGCCACCAAGGAGGGGGATCCTGAGGACATTACTAATGATGTCCCCCCACACGAGGAGCCACCACCGAGCCATCGCCCAGTTCATGTGTCAACTTCTCTTTTGGACATATCTGAACGCCTAACACAATTCGAGCAGCAATGCTTCCAGCGCTTCGATCACATCGACGCCACCCTCCACCAGATATGTCAGCACCTTCACATTTCGTCGCCGCCCCCACCTCGCGAGCCGTCTAGTGATGAGGACTTCTGAGTCCTTTTTCTTTTGTCTTTATGTTATTTTCTATTAATTTTTAAAATACTAATTTTCATTTTCATTTTCATTTTATTTTTATTTTTGACTCATGTTTATTTTAGTTATTTTTAGGTTCCATAATCACTATTACCTAATTTACATCTTTTGTCAAAATTTGAGTAATCATTACATTCTAAAGAACCCACTGGTTTTATCGCAGTTAAAAACCTAAAATAGCACTCTGGAATACCCAACTTTAATGAGGAAAATCTGCCATGCCTCCTCCAACTTATCCTACACCTCCGAATCAAGTTTCCACACTTCTAACTCAAGGAATCCATCCAAAATTCAGGAAGTTTCACTTATCTCTCTCTTTTATGATATCATGCTATTAATCTTTAGAACAAATATCTTTGTACATTGAGGGCAAAGTACATATTAAGTGTGGGGGTGAATTTTAAAAGTTCTGAACTTTTTGCATTATTCTCAAATCCCTGAATTTTGTCTTTTCTTTCTCATATCACTATTAGAATAAATTCTGATTGATTTATGATTTTTATTGATATGTCTTGAAATAAAATATAGGTAGTTTTCCACTGATTGTTTAAACTTGAAGGCTTTAGAGAATCAAGCATCATAACCTGAATTAAAATTTGCTAAGTCGATTATGCATGTCAAGACTACACTTTAGATTTTATATGCTAAGATGATAAAGGCACCTAGAATTTAACCCACTTACTTCCCAAAAGGCCTACCTCCATAATTAACCTATAGTGAACCCATTTGATCCTAATAAACCATTCATTGATTTACCCTTAATTTTAACCCAAGACTTACTCTTTTTGATTCATTAAGAATTATTCCTATTATATTAACCTTTTTATCGAGATTTGATTTGAGAAGTTGCCTGACTATGTTTTCCATTTCAGTTGTTAAATTCTTATTAATGTACTTGATTTGTTCTTAAAAAAAGTTGAAAGTATATCCATTATTAACTGTATGTTTTTATGAGCTTAAACAGTAAATCTCACATCTTTAGAAGAAGTTTGTATTAGTAATGTAATTATTCATTACTATTCTATTTTTCTAGTCAGATAATTTGTCATTTCAATCTCGATTCTAACCTCCTCTTTCAGCCTGTGACCACGCCCCCTAACCAAGCCACGTTACAACCCTTTTTAAAGACCTTTTGATTGATGTATCATCTCAATTTATAGTGGTGGAGATTTGATTTCATTGCAAACCTATGGTAATAACTTTTCATGTTGACTATTGAGTGCTTAATTTATTGTTCCTTAAACACTTCGAGTGATTTGAGTGAATCCTTAGTGAGGATGTTAACTCTGTGATATTTTGAATCAAAGGTGATTACTTAGATAAGGGGGAATACCTATGTTTTCATGAATAAAATGCTCAACTTGGATAGTTTGAAACTTTGATGTTCTTTTAGTTGAATTTTCAATGTATGATTACCTATGGATTATGTCGAAACATTATTGATAGGGGTTATAAGTTGAGAAGAATAAATTTTAATTGTGAGTTGAGGATTTTGCTTGAGGACAAGCATATGCTTAAGTGTGGGGGTATTTGATAAACCGTAATATATACATATTTTAATCCCACATTTGGCATACTTTTGGAAGATTTATCCCTTGAATTGTGGAATTTGATACTCCTAATTCTTCATTTCATGTTTTATACTCAGGAGAGCTTAGAGAATTGAAAAGAACGAGAAACAGGCCAAAAAAGGGACAAAATGGGCCTACACGACCTGGACCACCGCACACGAACGGACCGCACAGCCGTGTATGGCAAGTCGGAGCGAATACGGCCTGGGTTATCGACCACAGGCATGTCCCTACCAAAATTAGGATGAATTCTATTCGTATTGGGATACTTGCAGGCCAAGGAAGGCATCTCGAAGCCTATATAAACACCCTAGGAGGCAACCTAAAAGGGGAGTTCGACAGAAGGCTTCTGTCAGGGCTTTTGACAGGAGTGTAACAGCCCGATTTAGGGGCTAGTCAAAATAGTGATCTCAAAATCACTAATTCGAGGTTAGAGAAAATTATTTTCATGTTATGTTATGTGTTATAACATGTTTATAATGATGCATGAAAATTTTGGTGCCTTAATTTTAGCGATTTCTAGCTAAACTGTAAAAGAGGACTAAATCGCATAAAAAGTGAAAGTTCTATTTTATTTGTTAGAGGCACCAAATAGCTATGGTTTATAATTGGAGGTCCCAAATGTGCAATTAGGCCATGGGAATTAGCTTGGCCGGTCAAAGGAAGACAAAGGGGACAAGGGCATTAAATGTTGTCATCTTAGGTAATTAAAAAGAAATAAAATAAGATGAAATAAGTAAAAAGCTATCATCTTTTTATTTCTTCTCTTCTTCCACCAAAAATACTAACAAGAATGGGGGTTTTTGAAGCTCAAAATTTTAGCAAGCATTTCTCCTCACAAGTAAGTGATTTTAATGATCTTTCTTGATAAAAATTGTATTCTTGGAGTCCCCAAACCTTAAGATAGCTAATGGGGAAACTAATTTGCAACATGGTTGAAAGTCTAGGGACTTGACATGAGAGAGTTTATGTTGTTTGATGAATTTTCATGGAAGAAAATGAATGATAGGATGATGAGAAACAACTTTTTTGAAAGGTGTTGTCATGGAAACACCTAATTTGGGACTAAAATGCAAAAGTTGTAATTTGTTCATTAAGGCATGAAATTGATGGAATTCTAAATAGTTGTAAGAGGATTAAATGCTCAGCTAGGTCTATTTAACGAGAAAATGTGATAAAAAAAATTTATTTACGAGCCTAAGGGTAAAATTGTAATTTTGCCAAAGTGTAGAGGCAAAATAGTAATTTTTGCCTAAAGTGTATATTATGGTATATTATGATTTATAAGTGATTAAATCAGTAAATTCTGTTGTTCTAGATCAAAGAAAATGAGTTTTGGACCTGGAACGGGTGAAAAGAGAAATGTGGGTAAAAAGGTCCCTTTCGGCTCTTTCGACATCGAGGTAAGTTCATGTGCAAATATTGCAATTACGTATGAGTTAATTTAATATTCCAATGTTGTATGGAATTTATATTACTCTATGAATGTATGAAATATCTTTTGATAAGAAGTCAAGAGAACTGAATCTAAGGGTAATGGGGAATGTATATAACATGATATGATAATAATTATGGTCCCGTGTAAGACCATATTGGAATATGGCTTTGGTATAAGAATTCGTATAAGACCATGTCGGGGACATGGCATCGAGATGTTAATACAAGTAAGACCCTATTGGGGTATGATGTCAATGTGACACTGTGTATGAGACTCAAGAGTGTTATTTAACGATTTGAGTGATTCGACGGGTTTGTTGAAAGTGAGAAAGTATGTGGTTGTACCACGAGAAGCACAAGTGTGCGTTAGAATTGAATTGAGATAAATTCAGTATATAATGAACCCCTAGTGGGTTATGTGAAATTAATGCACTTTAGTTGCATGAGATCGATTTATTAATGCATTGTGTGAATGCGAACGAGTAACGTAGAAAGTTAAGTAAGAATAGTAGTGTGTAAGGATGTTCTCGAATGAACATTTGATATAGTAATATACATGTGGATAGTTACCCATGAATGTATAATAACGGTGAGCTATGTGCGAATTCACCATAAGTATAAATGATTGGTGGGCTATGTGTGAAACCACCCTTTTTAGTACGATGGTGGGCTAAGTGCAAAACCACTGAGAGATTAGTAGAATGAGTGGCTTATCAAAAATGCTTGATGTGTTGTTTTATATGATCATGTGTGATCAGTGCAGGAATGTGTGCTAATTAAACGAGCAAATTGGCTTATGGCATGGTATGATATAAAATGAGTAAGCTTCAAGAATGATTGTGTAAGTAACCATGTGTTAATGAGAAAAACTCGGCATATTTCCTTGTGGTTACGTATATTCAATGAATATCAATATTTTTCAGAATATGAAGACGAACTTACTAAGCATTATGGCTTACTCCTTTACTTTTCTCATATCTTATAGGTTATTTTAACTAGCTCGGGTTGGAGACCGCTGGAGATGTTTTCACGCTATCGAGTAGACTCCTGGTATGGTGTTTCAAGTTCTTATGAGTCATGGCATGTATAGGGATTCTTTTAAAGTTGATTAAGTTCTTATTGATGTAGCCAAGTTGTGTTGGCTTAAGAGAATTTATAATTTAGTTGTGTATGGCCATGCATGATGGCTTAAGTTGTTTGTAATTGCATTGGATAGAGTTCTCCCTAGTGTATGGGATGAAGGCTTTATTTCTTCTTTGATTAAATGTCTTTAATTCAAGAGTTATATTGAAGCTATGTGAAATTATGTGATGATATATGAATGTATGCATATGAGGGTGGTAAAAGGCTTGGTATATAGCCTCTAAGTGCCCACACGGATAGATACACGGGCGTGTGTCTAGGCCGTGTGTCTCTTACACCTTAGTGTCTTAAGTCAGAATAGACCACGGGCTAATCACATGGCTATTTGTTCAGGCCGTGTGATACACACAGTTGGCACATAGGCGTGTGCTTCAGCCTGTGTGAATAAGTCAGTATGTCAAGGTGTCACACACGGGTCAGGGCCACGGGCATGTCAAGGCCGTGTGTAATTTGATAGTGTCCACCACGGGTGGAAGACACGGGCATGTCTTAGGGACACACGGGCGTGTCCCAAGTCACACGGGCGTGCGACCCCTGTTGCGGGAGAAAGTTTCTAGATGAGTTTCCAAAGTTTCAGGACGTAAATCTGAGGCCTCGTAGGCCCATGGAACGTCTGACCTGACTAAGAAAGAGAATTTTTAAATTCGGAACAAAATTTTATAACCCGTAAGTACATGTTTAACAAAGTTTCAAGCATAGTAATGTCTCGTATCTAGTCTTAGCCTCAGACTCGGGTATGGGGTGTTACATTTAGTGGTATCAGAGCTATGGTTTAGTCGGTTCTAGGACTAACCTAGCGTGAGTAAGAGTCTAGCTATACATGCCATATGTAGACTGTGATAGTGTGATGTCTCCCGGCTCTAAAGAAATTGTTTTGTTAAAATAGTGATGATTCCCAACCGAGCTAATTTCAACAAGTTTGTATAATTTCTAAGCTTTATGATTACTATCATTGAATTGCTTAGTATAATGTACATTTTTACTGTGGAAATGCTTAAGGCTAGGTTAAACAAAGAAATCAATGAGACTAAGCATGAGAAAGTCCCGATTGAAGTTGAATTACTTAGGATACTCAATCTACCACATGAGACAAGAAAGTCCGTATAAGACCAAAACGAGGCATGGCATTGGCAATCAAGCAAGTTATCATGTAAGACCAAGACAAGTCTTGGCATTGAAGAGTTACTATGAGATGAAAACCCATATAACCCCAAGCCAAGGCATGGCATTGGCGAGTCTCCAAGCAAAGATGTTATGTAAGTCCAAGACAAGTCTTGGCATTGAAAAGCTATCATGAGATAGAGTTCCCATGTAAGTCCAAGCCAAGGCATGGCATTGGTGAGTAACAAGGAAGATTTCATGTAAGTCCAAGCCAAGGCTCGGTATTGACCAATTCATGAGTAAAGATACCAAATAAGACCATGTCAAGACATGGCAATGGTAAGTTCCCAAAGGAACACCCAAGGAAGACTTCGAGTAAGTCCATGTCAAGACATGGCATCGGTACCAAGTTGAGAGATCCCATGTAAGACCATATATAGGATATGGCTTTGGCACCGAGTTAAATCTGAGATGAGATTCAGTATCCTCAGTCATTCATAGTAAATCATCGGGCAAACGAGTAAAGCTTAAATGAGATAACAGTAAGTTAATTTAGTAAAGTGGATATCACGTCATGCTAGATAAAGCTGACTAAGAAGTATTATTCATGTTATGAATGATGATGTTGAGATTATGCTTACAGTAGCAAATTATACTTATCTATGTGATCAAATGTTACAGTTATCTTATTTACCTTATAAGCATGAGACTAGTAAGTTCCATGATGTATGAAAGAATCAGTAAGAGTAAGTAAGCATTTGATATTTGTGATGCCATTATTTATAATAAATAAGTCCACATGGTTAAGTCTCACGTGTGACTGTTAAAGTAGAAAAGGTATAATGTTTCGTTTTATGACCCTGTTATGAAGTCACACATATTATAGTGTGGGAGTTAAAACTGAGAATTTTGACAAAGTACAATGCAGGAGATGAATACGATCGTTCAATGATAAAATGATGATAAGACCATGGCGGTACATGTGATTCCATATAAGACCATGTCTGGGACATGGCATTGGTGACAATACGTGATCCCGTGTAAGACCATATCTGGGATATGGCGTCGGCATCGAATAGTGATTCCGTGTAAGACCACGTCCGGGACCTGGCTTCGGCATGAAATCGTGTAAGACCATATCTGGGATATGGTGTCGATATTGATATAAGATCCCGTACAAGACCATATCTAGGATATGGCATCAGCATCAACATGATGTAAGACTGTATCTGGGATATGGCATTGGTAGTGATATGAGATTCTGTGTAATACTATAGAGAGACTATGGCATCGTGATGACATGTAAAGAAATAGCTGGGCTATGATGTGTGATACGAGTATGACCATAGTTGGACTATGGCAATCAAGTAAACGACGTACTCAAAACCTGTAAGACATTCTCTAGATTAATAAGCAATAGTAAGAGAAAGTAGAGTTAAATGTTGAGTACTCGAGTAGATATTAATGTGGAACTTGAGTAAGTGAAGTTATAGTTCGAAAGTATAAGTAATAGAAACAATTGTAGCGTGATAAACGTGAAAACTCACTTGGGGTGAGTCGTGTGACTATGATGATATTTCATTAATAATGAATAGCAAATCATATGTACGTAGTCACGAGAGTTATGTTAAGGGGATCCTACGACCTTACCCTCTTTACCATTGTTGAATTATAATGAGATGTTATGGAAGCCAAGTTGAGTAAGTTTGCATTTGATTGATGCAATAATTATGTTAGCATAATTAAGAATGCCTTAGTACTCTACTAAAATGAGTAATTGTTGTTGAACATGAGGTTGAAGTCTTAGAGGACTAAAATAAAAGGTTATCATTGAGTTATGAAATAGGTAAGGTCTTGTATAAGACCATGTCCTGGACATGGCCTTGACACCGAGTTAAGATTCCGTATAAGACCATATCCAGAATATGGTATCGATACCTGATGTGGAAGTCCATATAAGACCTTATCCGGGATATGACATTGGCATTTAGAGGTGACTCCATATAAGACCACTTCGGGGACGTGGCATTGGTTTCGTACCTACATGAATGACGATGAATATATGTCTTTGATTATCCCTAGTGATCAAGGGGACAGGTAGATGAGTTTGAAGTAGAAATGAGATTAGTACTAAAGTCATGTGAAGGAGTGAATGCGGGTATTCGTGAATGAATCACGAAAAAACAAGTATGATGTGTGGCACGATATGTGCTAAATAAATGGCAAGCATTGAATCACGAAGAAACAAGTATGATGTGTGGCACGATATGTGCTAAATAAATGGCAAGTATGAGTAAGTTGGCTCGAAGCCTGTAGTTTGTGCATGGTTAGTTGATGCCATGGATGGATTATAATAATTCCCTTGAGTATTATGTACAAATATCTATTGCCTTTCAGGGCTGATGTGGTTGTTCTTTTCATAAACTGTGACTGTGTGAGAATGTTAGCTGATAGTAAAAATCAGACAAAACGGTTGTCAATTTATTTATTTGAAATCGACATTCCTCTATCTTCTAGTAATCCTATTCGGGTACTTTGAGGAGGAAGTTGGTGATGATTCTAGTATAAGAAGTGAAATCACAAGTTTCACGTTGTATGATGAGTTTTCGAGTAAGCTGAATAGAGTTAATGAATTCGATCGAGATTTCCCTACTATCGTGAGATATGATGTTAGTAAAGGTTTTAGATTAGCATAGTAAGAGAAGCTCAGATGAAAGTGTGCTAGAAATATGTTCTCTGTGTAGAGAAAAGAGTAGATTAATGTATGGAGATATGATTCAAGTTCTATGTATATTCACGCATAAATCAATAAAGAGAATAAAATTCTGTGTGTACGTGAGTAGGGAGCATGATACAAGGGTATGCTCATCGAAATGTGCAAACCGTGATAGTTGAGTTGAAAGCTATAAAAAGAACTATTAATTGAAAGTTCTAGTATTGAGTTCAGTCTGAATTAAGAGAAAGAGTTGACAGGTTGGTGATCCCGAAACGATCACTTCTATGTCCTTATTGTAAGTTAGATGTTATGAAATGATCCATGGGAAAATCGATGTTATTTTTTTTCTGAATTTTAATGAGTGAGAGTATCATATGCTATAATATATTTTGAAGATGAAATAGTGGAGATGGCTAGAACTATTACAATAACAGGTATAGTTATTGTAATACTTATCAGATAGTAGACATAGTACAAGTGTTTGAATGAAAGATCCATGTTAAGCAATGTGAGTTAGTTACTCGGTCGGTCTTAGTTGGTAATATCCTAGTTTCAACAAGGTTAATGACAAGAGCAAGTTTTCTTTTCAAAACAAAAGGGTTCAGAAGTGAGACAGTAAATGGTATTTTAAATAAACTCTGAATGAGTTTATTTGTGATGATAAATACAGGTTGTATAAGTTTTTCATTAATGATGATTTCTCGAGATAGAATTTGAATGATGATGAATCCAGAACTTATACAGGAGTTTTGGTATGAGATTTAGTAGCAGCATATCTACTAATGCAAGAATAAGGAAATGCAGTTATGTGCATATATGTTTTAACAGTAGAGTACATTTCACGATATGATTGAGTTATGGTCAGAAGTAGTTGATCCACTAAAAGCTGAGTTTTCAAAGCGTACAAGTCAAGACTATTACAGTTGGTGAATACTTTAATGAGGAAGTGAGATAAAACCTTATAGATTTCAAATTTGGTTTGACAAAATTCCCAAGGAGGGGGATGTCATTTGAATTGTAGTGAATCAACCAGTAAAGAATCAAACGATCATTTGGACATGTACGGAGTTCCAAATTAGTGGATTACTGGATATAGTATATGCCCCAGAAGAAGAATAACCTAAGTCTCAAGTTACGTTTCGACCTTATGTATCACAGCTTAAGAGTTACTGGCAAGAGAAACTTGAGGATAAGTGGTTTCGCGATTTTGAAGAGTAGATGGAAACATTTTAAGAATGTCGATAGTAACTCCTCCTGATAAGATTTTCGGGACGAAAATCCCTAAGGGGGGAGAATTGTAACAGCCCAATTTAGGGGCTAGCCGGAATAGTGATCTTGGAATCACTAATTCAAGGTTAGAGAAAATTATTTTCATGTTATGTTATGTGTTATAACATGTTTATAATGATGCATGAAAATTTTGGTGCCTTAATTTTAGCGATTTCTAGCTAAATTATGAAAGAGGACTAAATCGCATAAAGTGTGAAAGTTCTATTTTATTTGCTAGAGGTTCCAAATAGCTATGGTTTATAATTGGAGGTCCCAAATGTGCAATTAGACCATGGGAATTATCTTGGCCGGTCAAAGGAAGATAAAGGGGACAAGGGCATTAAATGTTGTCATGTTAGGTAATTAAAAAGAAATAAAATAAGATGAAATAAGCAAAAAGCTATCATATTTTTATTTCTTCTCTTCTTCCACCGAAAATATCAACAAGAATGGGGTTTTTGAAGCTCAAAATTTCAGCAAGCATTTCTCCTCACAAGTAAGTGATTTTGATGATCTTTCTTAATAAAAATTGTATTCTTGGAGTCCCCAAAGCTTAAGATAGCTAATAGGGGGACTAATTTGCAACATGGTTGAAAGTATAGGGACTAGCCATGAGAGATTTTATATTTTTTGATGAATTTTGTCGTAACCATTTTTTTGATAAAAACGGAAATCGAACTTGGGTTTTGAAAAAGAATAAAACGGGAGTCGCCACCGACCTTTTATTAGGTGTGATCGGACCACCTTTGTTTTAATAAAACATTTTGGTTTACTAAAACAGTGTTTTTGGTTTGTGAAAGTTCGAGAAAATAGGTTTCGAGTCGGTTACGTGTGAGGAAGGATTAGCACCCTCACAACGCCCAAAATCGGTACCAAATTGATTAATCAATGTCCTAATATCGAAAAGTTGAAAATATTTAAAAAAAAGAATTAAAAGAATGGATTAATTGAATCGAGATTGAATTTTAAGATAACCTCGTTTGAAGGAATAAAAGTATCATACCCAACACGTTAGGATATAACACCCTTATATTTCGATACCAAGATCATCTTCGACAAGAAAAGGATATTTGATCATTTAGTCAACGAAAGATCGACACCCAACACGTTAGGGTGTAATTTTTCGACCTTCTAAACGCATAAATATTACTCTTTTGTATAAATAAAAAGTCGGATTGTGATTTAAAAGCGTTGATCCACATGAAATGGAGAAAATACAAAATCAACAATCTTTGGTGATAAAAGATATAATAAAAAAAAAAAAATATAAAAGGTAAAAGATAGCATGGAAATAATAATATGTACAACATAATAATAATATAATAATAATTAATATCAATAGTAATAAGTATATACAAGTAATAGTACAACAATAGTAATATAGAAAGAATAATAACATAATAGTACAATAATAATAATAATAATAATAATAATAATAATAATACTATTACTACTACTAATAATAATAATAACAACAATAATAATGACAAAAAATAATAAAATATGTACATTATACTAATATGAATATGGTAATGATAATAAACTAGTGATAATTGATGCAAAGTATATACGATATAATACAAATATTATAATAATACTAATAATGATAATGATAATAATTATAATAATAATAATAATAGTAATTAATAATAATAATAATAATATTAATAGTAAGCATGTACAAGTGATAGTACAATAATAGTAATATAGAAATAATAATAACATAATAATAATAGCATAATAATAATAATAAAATAATAATGATACAAAACATGTACAATATAATAGTACAATAATAATAGTGAATATAATAGTAATAATAATAACAATAATAATAATAATAATAAAATATGTTCATTATAAAAATATAATAACGGTGATAAAAGTAATAATATAATGATAATACTAATGATACTAATCATAATAATACTAATAATAATAATAATAATAATAATAATAGTATTAACAAATTTAAAAAAAATACTTTAATACAAATGCATTTAAAATTAAATTTAAACCAAAATATAATACCGAGGACCAAAACCGCAAATATATAAAAAGGAGGAAGACAAGGATCAGATTGCAACGCAATGGAAATAATAGGGTAATATTAAAAATGAAAAAAAAAGAATGCGAGCGGGGCTTAATTAATAAGCACCGAAAATAAAAGGACCAAACGCGCAATTATTCCTTTTAAGGGATATGCGCATATTCTCTTAGCAGATGGCGCCTTTTATTACATTGTTTCATCCCCTTTTTGTTCTGTTTCTATTTGGTTCAAAGAAAAGAAAAATTGAAGCTTTATAGCTTCTCCTTTCTCCTTCCCATGCCCGACGGTTGAGCCCGGCCCCGACGACAGAGGGATCTCCGGCGTCGCGAACCTCGTGGTATAGGTATGTTCCTTTTCTTTTCCCCTTTTTTTTTTTTATCAATTTGTTTATGAAAATAATAACAAAATAAAAAGATAATGAAAGAAGAAGAATCTAATCGACAATAAAATGATAAAAATAAAAACGAAAACAACCTTAACGCCTTTTATTTTCGTTTTGGCCTCTCGATGGTTCCCTTTTTTTTTTCCAGAAAATCAAAAGTCCCCTTTTTTGTTTCGTTTTCAGGGCTTATATAGCCGAAAAGGAAAATTACAAAATCATTACATTTTGTTTACTATCTATTTGTCTTCTTTCCATTGTTGCTCTGTCATTTTGTTGTTTTGCGTGTATGGAGAGAAGTCAATGGAGCAAGGATGCAAAAAAGAGGGGCCTCGGGATAGGGTGCCTCGGGTGGAGGCGAAGGCACGCGCGCCAAGGGACGTCTTGTGTGCGGGAAGGAGGAAGGGCTGATGTTTAGTTTTGGGTCATAATGGGCCAATAGATTTTGGATTTTGGTGTTTGTTATTTTTGTTTATTGGGCTAGGCTAATTTTGGGTCTAATTTGGGTTTAATTGGACTATTTTTTTTTTTTTTTTTGACTTTTCATTGGACCCGGGCATAAATTGGTTATTACAGCTGCCCCTCTTTGCCCATTGTCGTGAAACGATAATAGAGCAAAGACAATAGAAGAACCAATTTTGCCCGGTTTTGGCCAAGCCTTGACTTGTTGTTCCTCGTCTTCTTCAAACAGCTTCAAACTCCACTGTAACTTGTTGCTTTGATCTGCTTCACTGTTTTGCTATATCTTCAAGGAGATAATATTTTCACTGCTTCTTCCAGAGTTCCGTAACTAGCATCTCGATCGGCTTCGATGTGATTTTAGGTAGAAGAAATTCCCATCTGGGATCTACTTCATCAGGACTTCAAGGAAATAAATCTAAATTTTTCAAACTGCTTCCTTACTATCTTCGGGAAGACCTCGATCTTCAATCTACTCCACTGTTACTTCCGAGAGATATGGCTTGTAGCTTCATTTTGTTCTTGCTCAATCTTCTTTGTCCACTGGAACTTCTTTGTCAAATTTGCTCAAAGCGACTTCAGTCTTCCGTCTGTAAGTACCTCTGAATTTTTTTGAACAAACAGAAATTGAAAACCAGACAATGGAAATGCCTCGGTAGAGTAATACAATTTGATTCTTGAAAATAGAAATTGAAAAACAGAAATTTAAATACGGAAATTAAAGTGCCTCAGCGTGCGACCTGAGGAGTCGATTCAAACAGAAGACGGAAATTAAAATGCCTCAGCGTGCGACCTGAGGAGTTGATTCAAACAGAAATTGAAAGACGGAAATTAAAATGCCTCAACATGCGACCTGAGGAGTTGATTCAAACAGAAATTGAAAGACGGAAATTAAAATGCCTCAACATGCGACCCGAAATCAAAATGCCTCAGCGTGCGACCTGAAGGGTTAATTTAAACAGAAATTGAAAAACGGAAATTGAAATGCCTCAGCGTGCGACCTGAGGAGTTGATTAAAAGGCAGAAATTGAAAATACCTCAGCGTGCGACCTGAGGTTTTGACTTTTGAAAAATAGAAGTTTAAAATGCCTCGTGCGACACGAGGAACCGACTTTTTGCGCATGTAAATTGAAATTAAAAATGCCTCAGTGTGCGCCCTGAGGGGTTGCAGATAGAAATTTAAAATGCCTCAGCGTGCGACCTGAGGAGTTGATTTTGGAAAGCGTATCATCTGGTGGTGTTCGGATGCCTTCTTTCTCCTTGGTTCGGTGCAGTTATTGTCAAAACCTCTTGCTTTCTTGTGTGTACTGTATGCATTATATATGATGATGTCATGATATGCATGTATCTGTCTTAAATGCTTTTATGCCTACATGATTATGCCATGCGCCCTGAGTTTTTTTTTTTCGTGCGTCTCTTCTTGTTACCACTCTCATGATGACCTGCATTCACTGCTTCGACTCTTGATTCTCCTCAGGCTTGATACCCCCCTCAGGTTCTACGAATAATTCGTGTTTCTCGTCTCTTTTTTTTTTTTTTTTTTTTTTTTGAACTTTGTCCTTGCTTTGAAGCTCCGTATTTACCCAATTCTCATCCGGTAATGCTCCATATTCTTTTGTTTAGAGTGCGTAGTTTCACTATCTATCTCAAAAATAAAACATGTATAAAAATGGCAAAGTAGGTATGAAAGGCGTTCCTCGTATCTATATTTATTTCAAAGGCAACACACAAAGAAAATTGACAAAGAATGACTCAATTAAGAAAGCATTATAAAAGGAAAACAAGTTCAGTTGTAGTAAGTGCTCTAGATATCCGACGTATGAACTTCTCCATGTTTCTTCGCCCTGCATCTTTTCGAGCAAGTTTTTTCGTGTAGAAGATTCTTGAGCTTTAGAGTCCGCTTCAATGCTATGATCTTGCTGTTCAACTCATTCCAAACTTGCTTCCTTAGGATGCCCTTTCGGGTTTTCATCCTAAGCCTTCTCCGTTTATTCGGATGCCTTTTTCATCTTCTTCTTCTTCTTCTCCTTTTTTTTTTTTTTTTTTTATGCGTAATATTTTTTCACGGCATCTGAGTTCACCGGGTTTGGTAACTCCTTCCCATCCATTTCAGTGAGAATCAAGGCTCCTCCTGAGAAAGCTCTCTTTACGACGTATGGTCCTTCCCAATTTGGTGCCCATTTTCCTCGAAAGTCTTTTTATATAGGGAGAATCTTCTTCAACACGAGTTCCCCTTCACGAAATTCTCTTGGACGCACCTTCTTGTTATGGGCTGCAATCATTCTCCTTTGGTACATCTGCCCGTGATAAATTGCTTTCAAGCGCTTTTCTTCGATCAGATTCAATTGGTCGTATCGAGTCTGAACCCATTCAGATTCTTCTAGTTTTGACTCCATTAAGATTCGTAGAGAGGGGATTTCCACTTCGATGGGCAGTACAGCTTCCATTCCATAGACTAGAGAGAAAGGGGTCGCCCTGCAGAGGTCCGTACACACGTGCGATACGCGTGATAGGGCAAATGGTAGCTTTCGTGCGGATCCTATATACGTCTCGATCATCTTCCCAATAATTTTCTTGATATTTTTGTTAGCGGCTTCTACCGCCCCGTTCATCTTCGGACGATAGGGCGAGGAGTTATGATGCTTTATTCGAAATTGCTCGCACACTTCCTTCATCATCTTGTTGTTCAGATTTAAAGCATTATCTGAAATAATTCTTTCAGGCAAACCGTATCGGCATATAATTTCCTTTTTTAAGAATCTGCACACCGCCGTCCTTGTCACATTTGCAAAGGAAGCAGCTTCTATCCATTTTGTGAAGTAATCTATGACCACAAAAATGAATCGATGTCCATTAGAAGCTTTCGGAGAGATTGGCCCTATAACATCCATGCCCCACATAGAAAAGGGCCACGGGGAAGTCATGATATGAAGGGGTGAAGGTCTTTGCATGAATTTTATCGCCAGTAAACTTGACATTTGTGGCACTTTCGTGCGTAGCTAATGCGATCACTTTCCATCGTCAACCAATAATAACCGAGTCTCATAATTTTTCCGCCATAATGAAACCATTGGCATGCGTTCCACAAACTCCTTCATGGACCTCTTCGAGTATCTTTCTGGCTTCGACAGTATCCACGCACCTCAGGAGTACCTGATCTTTTCCTCTTTTGTACAAGATGTCCCTATCGAGAACAAATCCAGCTGCCAATCTTCTGATCGTTCTTTTGTCATTCTCGTTTGCTTGCTCAGGATATCTTTGATTCTTGATATATTCTAAGATATCATGGAACCATGGTTGTCCATCACCTCGTTTTCAATGCTAAAACAATGCGCAGAGAGCCTCATATATGCTCATCACGGAGAGGCATTATTTCGCTTTCTCGATTTGCTTTGAACATTGAAGCCAAGGTTGCTGTGGCGTCGACCAATTGGTTTTCTTCCCGTGGGAAGTAATTAAAAGTCACTTCTTCAAATTCTTTGACCAATTCCACAACGAGATCATGATACTTGACCAATTTTGAATCTCTTACTTCCCAATCTCCACGGATTTGGTAAATC
This sequence comes from Gossypium bickii, assembly GCA_025503065.1. Lineage (NCBI taxonomy): Eukaryota > Viridiplantae > Streptophyta > Magnoliopsida > Malvales > Malvaceae > Gossypium > Gossypium bickii. The sequence goes on along the minus strand of CP106720.1, from coordinate 59,934,648 downwards.
ACCAATCTTTGAATCCCCGAAACCGCTAAGACCTTGACGTTATGCTCGATAAGCGGCGCGAAGCCCCATGATGCAAGCCTCATATTCGCGCAATGTTATTGGTACGTAAGAAATTTAATCTGGCAAGTAAAGGGATAATGATCCCCTACGGTGACACTAAGATCGCTCCGATCCCATGCCCCAATGCATTCGATGCACCATCAAAACTCATCTTCCATGATTTCTCTTTCGACGATTCACATTCTTCTTCCGTAACGCATATCAAGTCTTCGCCCGGGAAGTCAAATTTCAATGGTTCGTATTCTTTCGTTGTCCGAAGTTGCTAAGAAATCAGCTATTGCGCCCCTTTAATTGATTTTTGGCTCACGATACGATGTCATACTCCGATAATAGGATTTGCCACCGTGCCATTCTTCCCGAGAGTGCAGGTGATTCCATCATGTATTTTATTGGGTCCAGCTTTGAAATCAACCATGTTGTGTGATATAGCACATATTGTCTGAGCCTTCGAGTTGCCGCACTGCAGCACACAAATGTAATTTTTCAATTGTGGATACCTTGCTTCATACTCTGTGAATTTCTTCGAGATAATAGATCGCTTGTTCCCTTTTTCTGGACTCATCATGTTGCCCCAGGACACAACCCATTGAGTTTTCGAACACAGTCAGATATAGTATTAGCGGTCTTCCAGGAGTTGGTGGTACCAAAGACCGGGACTAGATAAATCGCTTTATCTTGTCAAAAGCCTCTTGACATTCCTCATTCCATTCTCAGGGATTGTGCTTTGAAGGAGTCGAAAAATAGGGTCACATTGCTTGGTGAGTTGAGAAATGAATCGAGCAATGTAGTTCGATCTTCCTAGAAATCCCTCGACTTCTTTTCGTATACGCGGTGGCGGTATTTCTTGTATGGTTTTTATTTTATCCGGATCGACTTCGATACCTTTTCATTGACGATAAATCCCAATAATTTTCCCGAGGTAGCCCAGAAGGTACATTTGGCGAGGTTAAGCTTTAGTTGGATTTTCTCGATCTTTCAAGCGCTTTCACGGAGGTTTCCACATGCTCTCTTTCTCCTCGAGATTTAGCGATCATATCATCGACATAGACTTCTATTTCCTTGTGCATCATGTCGTGGAACAATGTTACCATGGCTCTTTGATATGTTGCCCGGCATTCTTTAGACCGAAACGGCATTACTATATAGCAGAATGTCCCCACATCGTCGTGAACGTAGTTTTCTCCATGTCCCGGGAGCCATCTTGATTTGATTGTAGCCGAAAATCCATCCATGAAGGAGAAAAATGAATTCTTTGCCGTGTTATCTACCAATGTATCAATGTGTGGTAACGGAAAATTATCTTTAGGGCTTGCTCTATTCAGATCACGGTAATCTACGCACATTCGCACTTTGCCATCTTTCTTTGGCACTGGGACTATATTAGCCACCCATTCGGATATCTAGAGATTTGTAGGAAACCCAAGATCGAATTGTTTCTTGACTTCTTCTTTTATTTTTAAGAGCATTTCAGGCCTCATCCGCCTTAACTTCTGTTGGATTGGCTTGCATTCTGGTTTCAACGGAAGTCTATGGACCACTATATCTTCATTCAAGCCCGGCATATCTTGATACGACCATGCGAATACGTCTTTGTACTCGTGAAGCAAGGTGATCAGATCGTGTTTGGTGTCTTCAGACATGGAGGTCCCGACTTTTACCTCTTGCTTCTCTTCTTCATTTCCTAAATTCACTGTCTCGATCGATTCTTGATAGGGCAAAATCTGTTTATCCTCTTGTTCTACCATTCTCAGTAAGTTTGGGGAAGAGACATAATCTTCGGCATCTTCTTCAGCCTCGGATTCCCCTACACAAATAGCTTTCTCGAAGTCGATTTTAGGGCTTGTGCTGTGATTGTTCACGCCGTTGATATCTGAGCACCTGAAAAGTAGACAAAAAGAAGACTATAGAGGGACATCAAGGTATCGGGTCCTATAAACGTGACATGATGATATGGAATATATAGGGATAAGTAAAGAATGAATATGGAATCGATGAGAATGAAAAGAACACGATTTAAATGCATCTTTATTCATGTTTCATTTAAAAGCTAGATAGACAAAATGAACTCTCATAATGTGATTCCCTACAGCTTAGGGGCATACAAAAGTTAATCATCGAGCATTACTCAGGAGAGGATTTGGAAACTACAAGGAGGTCCACGCAAATCCAATTGTTCAAAGTGAATCCTAGAGGCGTGGGCGTATCATCGAAACATCTCCAATCGCACCATCCCCTTCGTCTATAACATTTATACCGACATTCGGAGACTCCTTTCAATTGATAACATCATGTTGGTAGACTATCTCTTCCGGGTACATCATTCCTACCGATGTAAATGTCTTCAACGGCGGTGGATACATTATAGGCTCCTCACCAACCCCGACCGAAGCTTTTTGCGATCCTCCTTTCTTGATCTTTCTCGCCATTGTTTTCTTATTTGTTGGGGATTCGGCTTGAACCCTAAACCGTATCTTGCCTTGTGATGTAATGGCTTTAGCGCTCCGCCATCCCCTTGCGATATTTTCCTAAGCCCTTCTCGCCCGGGCGCCTTTTCCTACAGTCAACTTGATTCCCATCTTGGTGTTTCTTGACGGTTTGGGTGTAGGTGCCTTGCCTCCTTCGGCGACAAATGTAGCATTGATAAATTCAAAGGAGCGGAAGGAGCATTCAGCGCGTCTTTGTTTGCCTCGATATAGGGTGCGTCGGTAGAGAGTGAGGCGATGATGTCTTCTTCACCATCGATTATAATTAAGCGGTCATCCATAATAAATTTTATTTTCTGATGGAGAGATGAAGGGATCGCTCCGGCTGAGTGGATCCAAGGCCTTCCTAAGAGGCAATTATATGAAGGAGCAATGTCCATGACACGGAAATTCGATATTGCACGCACACGGGCCCACCTCCGAGGGATCTCGATTTTTCCCATAACCTCCCGCTGTGTTCCATCAAATGCCCTTACCGCTGAGTAACAAGGCCTTAGGTAAGACATGTCGACGGGCATCCTAGACAGTGTAGCCAACGGCATGACGTTGAGTGCGGACCCGTTGTCAATAAGCACATGCGGTATTATGTATCCCTTGCACTCTGTTGTGATGTGTAATGCTTTAACAGAGCCCCTACCATTTGGTGGTATTTCATCGTCGCTGAAGGAGATGAAATTATCCGCGTTTAAATTGTTCACCCACCTATCGAGTTTTTCAATGGGTACATCGCTTGGTACATACGCTTGGTTTAACACCTTCAGTAGGGCATTGCGGTGTGGCTCTGAGTTCAGCAACAGGGATAATACTGAGATTTTTGCCGGTTGTTTATTCAGCTGCTCCACGATGTTGTATTCGCTGTGCTTAATGAACTTTAAGAATTCTTGTGCTTCATGCTCTTTCACTGGCTCCTTAGTTCCATGTTCAGATTGTATTTCAATCTCACCCTCGACTTCATGTATTGGTGCCTTCCCTTTCTGACTCGTGCCAATGGTCTTCTTCTTTGTCTCAACCATCTTAGGGGAATAACACCTCCCGCTGCGGGTAAAATGCCCCACCTCACTGATGTTTCCAGTCGGGGTTCTAGGCGTGGTGATGCTGGCATTATATTTCCAAGGTACCGCCTTACTATCCTTATACGGGAAAGGGGAAGGTACTTGGATTATCATTTTTGGCTTCCTCTCTTCCTTCTTTGCATCGTAATAGATTACTAAAGGCCGATCGGTGCTGTTGTAGGAGGGCTCGATGATTGCCCTCGGATGCACATATACTCTTTTCATCGGTCTCCTCCATCTTATTACTGATTTCTACCTCTTTATTGTCAATCATGTCTGGCGACTCTTTGAACTTCTCGCAAGATTGAATGTGGTGTCTCTCTGTGCCGTGAAAGACGCAAAATCTTGGATTCTTCATGCTTTCCTCCTTGAAATTCTTGTCGAGCATGCCTTTCTCAATCATTATTTTCCAGATCTTCTCCAAGGGTGTTTTTATCTCGGAGACATAGCGCTTAGCTCGCCACTTGTCCTCCTGTGTCGTCATATTTACGTTCCCTACTGTATGGTTAGGGAGCGAATTTCCAGCCATATTCCCGGTACCGTCAAATCGTAAAATCCCTGCATCGATAAGACCTTGAACTCTCCTCTTGAAGGCTATACAATTATCTGTTGAATGCCCCTGGTTTCCGGCGTGATACATGCAATTGGCATTGGGGTCGTACCACTTTGGGAATGGGGGCTTCAGTGGTGCTATGTAATGTGGGGAGATTAATTGTTTTTCCAATAATTTTGGGCATAACTCTCCGTACGACACAGGGATAGGGGTAAACTGAGGTCTTTCAGGATTGGGTTTTACCGGTCTTGGTTCGCTTTTGGGTAGACTTGGGGCAGGCACGGTATTTGGTGGGAATATAGCGAATGGTCTTTGATTATTGGCGGCATAAACGGGGTAAGGAGGAGGTGTTTGATAGTAAGGGCTTGGTGGAAAATAGAAATTTGGCGGTGGACGAAACTGAGGTCGTGGCTGGGTCGGATACGGGTTAGGAGCATAGAGGCTTCCCGTCCCCACCATATGGGCTTCGGGTTCTTTCTTTTTTACAGGTGCTAGCCTTTTCGAACCTTCAGTACCCTCCATTCTTCCACTTTTGATGCCGTTTTCGATGAGCTCCCCAGATATTACGAGGTCGGCGAAGTCTTTTGTGGCATTTCCCACCAGTTTGTCGTAGAATGGCGCTCTCAAAGTATTGATAAAAGGACCGTTGTCTCACTTTTAGTTAGTGGGGTTCGACTTGGACGGAGAGATCCCTCCATCTCTCGAGCAGCATCTTGTTCGAAGGTTTCGTTGGCTTCTTTTCCATCATTTGTAGCGTCAGCCGGTCGGGAGCCACGTCAAAAACATGCTTATATTGTTCACAAAATGCAGTTGCCAGGTCCTTCCATGACCGGATCTTCTCCTTCGTGCTAAGTGATCATACCATCCGAGGTGATCCGATCAAGCTATCTTGAAACGAGTGTATTAGCGACTTGTCCTCATTCAAGTATCCGACCATTTTTCGATGAGAACATAATAAGATGGGCCTTCGGGCATCTCGTTCCCTCATACTTTTCGAAATCTGGTGTCTTAAACTTCGGAGGCAGGACTAGATCGGGCACCAAACTAAGGTCTTTGGCATTTAGTGCAGAGAAGACTCTAGTACCTTCCACCGCCTTGAGTCTCTCCTCTAGACTCTTATATTTTTCTTCAGCATCATGGCCATCCCTCTTTAACTTGGCTATTTCCCTCGGATCATCTAAATCTGGAACAATCGGATTAGCAGAATTATCTCCAACGTTTGATACGTATATACCTTGCCCCAGATGGGTAGGTGGGATGGGTTGTTGTTCCAAGCCTACAGGGTTCTCTTGAGGATATCCTCTTTGCATTGCATGAGCGTGGGGTGGAGTGAATCTTGGGGGATAGAGCGGATCTTGATTATCCCTCGAGTGGGGCTCTGTAAGGTCAGGACTTTGCGCGAGTCCTTTTCCTTTGGACATGGCTGTCAATATCTCCAACATTCTATCCATTTGATCCTTATGTCCTTGTGATTCCTCGCGGATTTCATCATCAAGTCCTCGCTTGCTTTGTGACTTGGCTAATCGTTTCTTGCAACTCTTTCTCGGTTTTTTTCCATCCTTTCGATCCTCTCATTGAGTTCGGCGTCCATAGCTCTAGTTTTTAAGCGTGTCCTATAGGGATGATGTGATTCCATTCGTAGTGTCGTGAGTGCGAATTATGTGATTTTAAGCTTAGTGAATGGTTAAGGTGATATGATGCTAATGTATGTAATGCAATGCGAATGCGAATGCATGATATGAATGCAAAAAAGGTGTCAACTCTGATTCAATTCCCCATAGAAAACTTCCTTAGAAAACAAAGCTCTTTACATAAAACAGATTACAGGAACGGCCTTGCTCTAACACCTAAGGCCTTAATCTTTGTTAGCAGGGAAACTAATTCTCGCCCACGATTCGACTGCGTCTCGAACTGCACGCTCAATGCGTCAGCTTGTATAGCTAGAGTTTGTAAATACTCTGCTATCTCTCGTATCCGGATTATAGCTTCCCCCATGAGATAATTTCTATCTCCGACTTGATTCTGAGAATGGTACAGTTCCGCTTTCCTTCGCTCTTCATTTTCTTTTAAATGCCTAATGCGATTTTGACAGTTCAGTAGCTCCATTTCTAACTCTTCGGTCCTCTTTTTCATTTCTTCGATTCTACTCAGACTTGCTTTTAACTCTCTTGCCGAGTTACGGTTTCGAAAATGGTCGAGGGACTTCTCCAACTCTGCCACCCTTGTCTTCAATTCGTTTCTTTTATTCTGGCCTTCTGACATTTGCTTTTCTAGGATCTCATTTTGAACCTTCATTTCTTGGAATTTCTTTTCCCATTGATCGGTCTTAGCTCTTTCCTCTTGTAACTCTTGTCGCCATTGGCTCGACGTCTTTCCTAGTCCGGCAGTTCTCATTGAGAGACGCATCTTCTTGTAGTGCATTTTCAGGTCGTCTCGGTCTTCCTCTATTCTTCTTTTCTCCTTTCTTAGTTTCTCAGCTTCTGATTTTTGTCCATCTATGTCCAACTTGAGGAGCATCTTCTCTTCTTCTAACTGTTCAATTTTCTTTTCAAGCTCGAACTTATTTGCATTTAAATCTTGCTTTATAATTTCTAATTCTGTTGGTATCACTCGCAACCGTTCCTCCAAAGATTGAGTATTATCCAAGCTTGGTCCCAGGATATTATCATTGATTCTCTTGCTTAGCCATGCTTTGTATTCGAAGTTACCGTTTCACCCGCAGGCTAATCTCTTCATCCGACGAGTTTGCTTCCAAGCATTTGCCGCTTCCTTTATCTTCTTCTTGTAACCTTCTCCCGTATACGAGAACTCACTTTGGTCCAACCCATGTGTTCTTGGCACGAATCGTCTAGATTGGTATTGTCTTGCCGCTAGCAATGGGGCATACCCGATGACTCCCCAAATTCCGGGTAGAGGTACCCAATCGAAATCTCCACATCTATAAAGAATCTCTCCAGGCATCATCCAGGGAGCTCTCCACTCAACGTCTTTTCCTTGAAGGTTCTGAAAAATAGCTATCCATCCCTCTTCCGTTATATCTTCTCTCCTTGACATAGCTGCTTCCTCTTTTATTGGTGAATAGTCTCTATGAAAAGGTCGACAAGAGACTTTATCCATCTTCCAAAAATGCCCATGAAACCATACCATCAATAGCTGTGCGCATCCGATAAATCTTCCCTCTCCCGCTCTTCTACATGCGTTTAGTGATCGAAGGTCTCGCAAGAATTTTGGGACAGTGTGACTTGCTTATCCAATCGGTCGAACAGATCCACCACCGCTTCGTCTATGTGCCTCAAAGCTTTTGGGAAGACGACCAATCCGTAGAGGCTTAAGGCGAAAATATCAACCTTTTTTTCCATGTCGGGGTGTGTCGAAATTAGATCCCTTAAGTTCACCCAAGGGATACATCTCCCTTCGCCTTTCTGTTGAACCTTGGCCGAGATCCACTGTTCACTCATGCCCGTAATTTTCATCAACTTTTTCGCCAAAGGAGGGACATAGGCAGGCCTGATATAAACCTTGTCGACTTGCATCTCGGGAATACGAAGTAATGTAGTGTATTCTTCTATTGTTGGCACCAAATCCACTTCTCCAAAAGTGAAGCAACCGTATGCAGAATTCCAAAACTGGACCATAGCCCGAAATAGGTGCTTATCTATCTTAACATCCAATAAGTAAGAGATATCACCGTAACGATGGTAGAACATTTGCTTAATTCCATCTTCCCAATTGGCCCAGATATCCCGTAACTCTTGGAGCTCGTTTTGTGTCACACTAACACGGGTGAAGTCCCTCAACTCTGACGTATGACCCTCGACTAGGCTGTCTCCTAGTTCCAACTGCAACTTTTTCGACCATGTGCGTACGACCGCATTGTCCTCTACTTTATCAAGAAAGTTGTTTTCCATAGCAAACTTCCTATTCTAGCAACCGAACAGAAATTGACACCTCGACTACATGGAATGTCATGCAAATCAAACAGGACAACACAAGTTAGTATTGCATAATCAAACAAGCAAAATATCAATAGACGCTTAACCGAGTAACTATTTCGGCACTACGCCTAGGGTAGGCTCTAGGGCTTCTATATGAGGTTCGGTTCTACAGAGGGGTACTTGAACCAGCAGATTCCTCGATCCTCACCCATTATAGGCTCATACGGGCCGAGTTCGGTTCAGGGGGATACATTTCCCTACGGCCATGCGGAGGTGAAAACCTCACGAAACACGTAGGTACGGATGTCTCCCGGAAGCAATCTACTAGCCCATGCGGAGGTGAAAACCTCACGAAGGCTTAGTTTCTTACTTCCACTTAAAGGTATGACCAACGGTCTTGCAATGCAATGCCAAAGTATTTCACAAGACTCGACACTATAATACATGCAAATGCATAAAAAACACGATTTTTCAAAACAATTTTCCACATCTTCAATCAAGAGGACAAAAATCAATCAATTTACGGCCTGACTCTCAACTGTCCCCAGTGGAGTCGCCAAGCTGTCGTAACCATTTTTTTGATAAAAACGGAAATCGAACTTGGGTTTTGAAAAAGAATAAAACGGGAGTCGCCACCGACCTTTTATTAGGTGTGATCGGACCACCTTTGTTTTAATAAAACATTTTGGTTTACTAAAACAGTGTTTTTGGTTTGTGAAAGTTCGAGAAAATAGGTTCGGGAGTCGGTTACGTGTGAGGAAGGATTAGCACCCTCACAACGCCCAAAATCGGTACCAAATTGATTAATCAATGTCCTAATATCGAAAAGTTGAAAATATTTAAAAAAAAGAATTAAAAGAATGGATTAATTGAATCGAGATTGAATTTTAATATAACCTCGTTTCGAAGGAATAAAAGTATCATACCCAACACGTTAGGATATAACACCCTTATATTTCGATACCAAGATCATCTTCGACAAGAAAAGGATATTTGATCATTTAGTCAAACGAAAGATCGACACCCAACACGTTAGGGTGTAATTTTTGACCTTCTAAACGCATAAATATTACTCTTTTGTATAAATAAAAAGTCGGATTGTGATTTAAAAGCGTTGATCCACATGAAATGGAGAAAATACAAAATCAACAATCTTTGGTGATAAAAGATACAATAATAAAATAAAAAAATATAAAAAGGTAAAAGATAGCATGGAAATAATAATATGTACAACATAATAATAATATAATAATAATTAATATCAATAGTAATAAGTATATACAAGTAATAGTACAACAATAGTAATATAGAAAGAATAATAACATAATAGTACAATAATAATAATAATAATAATAATAATAATAATAATAATACTATTATTACTACTACTAATAATAATAATAACAACAATAATAATGACAAAAAATAATAAAATATGTACATTATACTAATATGAATATGGTAATGATAATAAACTAGTGATCTTGATGCAAAGTATATACGATATAATACAAATATTATAATAATACTAATAATGATAATGATAATAATTATAATAATAATAATAATAGTAATTAATAATAATAATAATAATATTAATAGTAAGCATGTACAAGTGATAGTACAATAATAGTAATATAGAAATAATAATAACATAATAATAATAGCATAATAATAATAATAAAATAATAATGATACAAAACATGTACAATATAATAGTACAATAATAATAGTGAATATAATAGTAATAATAATAACAATAATAATAATAATAATAAAATATGTTCATTATAAAAATATAATAACGGTGATAAAAGTAATAATATAATGATAATACTAATGATACTAATCATAATAATACTAATAATAATAATAATAATAATAATAATAATAATAGTATTAACAAATTTAAAAAAAAAATACTTTAATACCGTACGAAAATTAAATTTAAACCAAAATATAATACCGAGGACCAAAACCGCAAATATATAAAAAGGAGGAAGACAAGGATCAGATTGCAACGCAATGGAAATAATAGGGTAATATTAAAAATGAAAAAAAAAGAATGCGAGCGGGGCTTAATTAATAAGCACCGAAAATAAAAGGACCAAACGCGCAATTATCCCTTTTAAGGGATATGCGCATATTCTCTTAGCAGATGGCGCCTTTTATTACATTGTTTCATCCCCTTTTTGTTCTGTTTCTATTTGGTTCAAAGAAAAGAAAAATTGAAGCTTTATAGCTTCTCCTTTCTCCTTCCCATGCCCGACGGTTGAGCTTACCCGACGCAATGAGAGGATCTCTAAGGCCGCGAACCTCGTGGTATAGGTATGTTCCTTTTCTTTTCCCCTTTTTTTATCAATTTGTTTATGAAAATAATAACAAAATAAAAAGATAATGAAAGAAGAAGAATCTAATCGACAATAAAATGATAAAAAATAAAAACGAAAACAACCTTAACGCCTTTTATTTTCGTTTTGGCCTCTGATGGTTCCCTTTTTTTTTTTTCCGAAAATCAAAAGTCCCCTTTTTTTGTTTCGTTTTCAGGCTTATATAGCCGAAAAGGAAAATTACAAAATCATTACATTTTGTTTACTATCTATTTGTCTTCTTTCCATTGTTGCTCTGTCATTTTGTTGTTTTGCAGGTATGGAGAGAAGTCAATGGAGCAAGGATGCGCAAAAGAGGGGCCTCGGGATAGGGTGCCTCGGGTGGAGGCGAAGGCACGGCGCCCAAGGGACGTGCGGCGCGGGAAGGAGGAAGGGCTGATGTTTAGTTTTGGGTCATAATGGGCCAATAGATTTTGGATTTTGGTGTTTGTTATTTTTGTTTATTGGGCTAGGCTAATTTTGGGTCTAATTTGGGTTTAATTGGACTATTTTTTTTTTTTTTTTTGACTTTTCATTGGACCCGGGCATAAATTGGTTATTACAAATTTCATGGAAAAAATGAATGATAGGATGATGAGAAACAACTTTTGTGAAAGGTGTTGTCATGGAAACACCTAATTGGGACTAAAATGCAAAAGTTATAATTTGTTCATTAAGGCATGAAATTGATGGAATTGTGAATAGTTTAAGAGGATTAAATGTTTAGCTAGGTCTATTTAACGAGAAAATGTGATAAAAAATTTATTTACGAGCCTAGGGGCAAAATCGTAATTTTATAGCCCGTAAGTACGCGTTTAAGAAAGTTTCAAGCATAATAATGTCTCGTATCTGGTCTTAGCCTCGGACTGGAGTATAGGGTGTTACAAGGAGTGAACCCAGAGAGGGCTGAATATAGGGACTTACTCGAAGAAAGCCAGTTGATCCATCTCAAAAGCTGGAATGACGCTCAAGACTGAGGATTTTCCCTTCAATTTCCTTCAGGGGGTTTAGGGTTTTTCTTTATGTTTTGTTATTTAATTTCTTCTGAGATGTATTATTTTATAAACATGAACTAAACCCCTCAAATACCTGAGGGGGATGAAACCTAAGATGGATCTTGTTATTGTTTTCTAAACTATATGATAAATACTTGATTTGTTCTTAATTATGTGTTCTTAATTCTTGCGTTAATATTTCAGGATATTGATTCAGGTATTGATGTGCTTATTCAGAGGAGCAAAAGTCTCTGTTTAAGAGTAGATCTAGCATAATTAAGCGGAGTTGATCACACTCCTAGAGATAGGATGACGAAAATCTGCCGGATTAGGGTCAAACCTAATATAGGAATCCATAAATCGAGTTAATGCAACACTAGGGGTTTTAATTAGAAAGAGATTTCAATTAATCAACCTAGGGTTTGACATTAGTAGCCTCGAAAGAGGTATTAATATAAATTAGGGGATCCTACGAATCAAGTTAAGTGAATAAATCGTCTGGTTCAAAGTTAAATAACAAGTGAAGTCTAGGTGGGATTCTTCCTCGGGTATTGTCTTAATCAATTGATTTTCTCAAAAGTATTTTCCCAGTTCATTCTCTTTGTCTTGGCATCCTTAGATTAGGAATTAGTTACATAAACATCAATCCCTTTTATTTTAGACTAGATAATAGAAAGAAAGTCAATACTAGTACTTTTGGTTCCCTTGGGTTCGACATTCTGGTCTTGCCACATAGGTGCGCTTGCCTCAATCGTGGTAATAGTTAGTTTCTAGGCTCGATCATTCATTATATAAATATTAAAACTCTCAGACACGATCAGTAACTCACCCCTTGTCTTACCTTCATCTGTTTGGGAAAACATCTGATTTAGGATCAGATGGCATACTAGAGCTCAGATTGTTTTACATTGAAATAACTGCGAATTGATCTTTTGGGTTTGTAAATTGTCTTGGATTTACCTTGTAATACCTCTTACCCGTATCCTACGCCGGAACTGGGCACAAGCCATTACCGGACTTAACTCACTTGGTCATACGATTTAAAATATCTCTTTCACCATCAAATCATTCTCATTAAGGACCTACGAGATCAAAAACACACATATGGAGGGTTTCGGGAACTAACCGGAAACTTTTGTGCATTTAAAAATTTTCACCTAAACAGGGGTCACATGCCCGTGTGAGCAGGTCGTGTGGTCACACACGCCCATGTCCCTACCCCGTGTGGGATTTATTTTCATTTCGAACCTACAGGGATTTTCACACGGCTGGACACACGCACGTGTCCTTGACCCGTGTCCCTCACACGGCCTCGACACGCCCGTGTCTTAGTCCGTGTGCCAAAACCTTGGAATTCTATTTATGACGTCATCATCTCACTAAAGTCACATGGCCAAGGCACATGCCCGTGTCCTTAAACCGTGTGTCGAATTAAATTCCAATTTCAAGGTGCAGACTTCACACGGCCTAGGCACACACCCATGTTTGTCGCCGTGCCTACCACACGGCTGAGACACACGGTCATGTCTCTGCCTGTGTGTTTACTACAAAGCTTACTTACTTATAAAACTAACTCGCAGGGGGCACACGGCCTGGTCACACACCCATAGGACTGTCGTGGTCACACATGGCCTAGACACATGCCCGTGTGCCTACCCGTGTGGACAAGAACAAGGCTATTTGCTAAGCTCTTTTCACCATCCTAACTCACACAACATAAATCCATTCAACAAATCACTAAACAACTCAGATTTGCAATATACACTTCCATGAATAACTTTATCTTTTCATATATAATAGTGAGCCATCAACTATGGCTATATACAAAAGAGTTCACCTTTAAAGGGGCCAACACACTCTTGGCCAAAATAATAAAACAATTTACCTAGTCTAGCCCCTATACATGCCATACTCAAAACACTAAGTTTAGATATACCGAGAGAGGCTGATAGTGTCGGTGATCTTCCAATTATCTTCGTATCCCGACCAGGCTGTTTGACTCTATAAAATAAGGGAAATGAAAAGGGGAGTAAGCTTTAAGCTTAGTAAGTTTACATGTAAACAAATAACATCATAGTATATGCTAAACAATAAATAGCATTACATACTAAGCAAGAACAATCCACATTCCATGATCATGCTTACTCATTTCATCTCTTACCACATTCCAACCATATCACAAGCCAAATGCCCACATTATTTAACATACATCCCTGCACTTATCACCACATGATCTAATGAAACAACACATCATAATTTTCCCAATAAACCATTCATAATACTACCAATCACTCAGTGGTTTCGCACTTAGCCCACCATCAATCTTTAACAGGGTGGTATCGCACATAGCCCACCAACAAGAATATTTACGATGGTAACGCATTTAGCCCACCAAATAATATAAACGATGGTATCACACATAGCCCATCGTGAATAAGTAATAAGGTGGTATCGCACTTAGCTCACCATCAAGAATTATTAAGGTGGTATCGCACACAACCCACCATTTATTACTACGGATATTGTTTCACATTTACATATCTATTTCGTCATTCATACGAAAATTATTCAATATCTACCAAATTCAATCCCCTGGAATCATACATGTTCCCAATCATACAATGCACCAATAAGTAACAACATGTGTATATAAGATGCATCGTTTACACATAAACTTACTTCGGTGCAAAATACGTTAATCAACGGTCTATTCCGTAACTTTGCCTTTACCTCGGTCAAGGTTGATTCCACGCTCTTCTTGGTCTATAACGAAAAAATTCACTCATTTAAAACATTTTATGATCATAATGCATCAAAATCTATACTTAGGCAAAAATGACCATTTTGCCCTTATACTTTGGCAAAATTACGATTTTACCCCTAGGTTTTCAACACATTTTCTCATCAAACAAGCCTAGCTGAACATTTATTCTTCTTACAACTACTCACAAATCTCACTATTTCATGCATTTATTACACATTTTTAATCTTTGCATTCAAGTCCTATTTAGGTGTTTTCATGTTAACACCTTTCACAAAAGTTGTTTTTCATCTCCCTAACATTCATCTTCTTTCATAAAAACTCAGCTAAAAACATAAACATTCTCATGGAAAGTCCCTAGACTTTCAACCATATCACAAATTACTCCCCTCATTAGCTATCTTAAGCTTTGGAGACTCCAAAAGTACAAAATTATCAAATAAAACCATAAAAATCACTTACTTGCAAGAGATTTGTTTTGCTGAAAATTTTGAACTCCAAGGACCCTTATTCCTCTCCATTTTTGGTGGTAGAAGAAGAAGGAATAGTAAAATATGACAACATCTTTTATTCATCTTATTTTACTAATTTTTATCACTTAATTTCCACCAAATTTGACCAAAATTTAATGTCTTGTCTCCCTAGCCTCTATATGCCGGCCATCACACATCCAATGGCCTAATTTCACTTTAAGGACCTCTAATTTGATATTCTTTGGCTATTAGACACCTCTCCACTTTTGCACTTTATGCGATTTAGTCCTTTTTCACAATTTCACATACAATTGCTAAAATTAAAGCACCAAAATTTTCATATAACCATATATTAATGCCATAACACATAAGGTAATATCAAAATAATTTTTCTCAACCTCGGATTAGCGGTCTCGAAACCACTGTTCCGACTAGCCCCATAATCGGGCTGTTACATGCCTTGCTTTTCCTTTGATAATCTCGTCGGTATGAGTCAATTTCTCACACGAAACTACAAAATCACCTAAATCAACAAAAACGAATTTCTAGTTTTCAAGATTAAAATCCCCAAAAGAAATCAGTTTTCAATGCATTAGTGTAACTCATCCAAGTTCGGCTTAAACTTCCAGGTCAGGTTTGGGGTGTTACATTTAGTGGTATCAACCCCGGAGGACTTTCTTGGTGTATTTTGGATGGATGAGTTCGGGGAGAACTCTATTTTTGTGTGTAACAGAGTTTGGGAAGACAATTTTTGATAAATCTGCATTTTGATCTGTTTGAAAAATGCTACACCTGCATAAACATACATGTTCTATTCTGCTCTGCTCCTTTTTGTTCTGTTCTGTTCAGTTCTGCTCTGTTCTATACCATTCGATTTTGTTCTGTTCTATTCTGTTTTGCTTTGTTCTATTGTACTACCTTTGATTAAAACTCTATGATGCTTTAGAGTTGTCTGTACTAGTTATACAACTGCTCTTAAGTTATTTGCGTTACTACGAGTTATATTTATTTGTATTTGAGACTGATTGTACAAGGTGCTTGGTAACTCACCCATTGTTTTACCTTCATGTGTTCTGGAAAACATCTGAGTTAGGATCGGACGGCGTATGAGAGCTTGGATTGTTCTACACTGAAATAATTGCGAACTGATCTTTTTGGTTTGTAAATTTTATTAGCTTTACCTTGCTTTCCTTTGATAATCTCGTCCGTATCAGTCTGTAACACCCCCAAACCCGGCCTAGATGCTATGGTCGAATCTGATGATGTCACATCAAAGGAAAATCTCAAAATGACTGTGTTTAGAGGAAAACTTAGATTTAAGGTTTGGAAGCCCAAAAACTCTTGAATCTTGTTAAGTTAAGATGAAAAGCCCATATTTTATTGAAACGTCCATAAGTCGAGTTATTTCGAAAATCATGTTCAATCTTAAGAAAATTAAATTGAGTTCAATAAATAAACAGTAATAATAAAACCCATAAGTACAGTCAATTTGGAGTCACGAGGCCTTATTACAACTCAACGAAAATGAAGTGCTTAAAATAATAAAGTTATACAAAATAAAGTAACCAAACGTCTAAATCACTCGCAATGTGGCCAACTCCAAGTCCCCTTCCACGTTGAACCATCTACTGTGCATCACCTGAAACATTAAATAAAAGGGTGTGATTTTCGAAACTCATTGTGTACAACCCTTGGCATTCAATACAACATACAATTATCACATTATGCCTAAGCCCTTTCACAATCAGTGGTCTTGGGCCTTAACCCACAATGACCTCATACCATTTCATATGGAAACAAGGTTATACAAAACCCTCCCCAAGAATCCATCCGCTACACACCTACTCCCTTCCAACCTTATGCACCTGTGGGGATTTCTAAATAAACCCACCCCTCCGCTACACTCCAAATGTAGCACCAACAGCGGCACTACTCAACGTTGTAGCAAAGCTGCTAATCATATAATGGGCTTAAAGCCACCGGTGGATCCATGATCGTCAAACGACTATGCGATCCTCAAATTCTTCCTCCGTATAATGGTTTCCACCCATATGCATCCTAAACATAATATCGTATGAATGCAACATACATATGAGTAACATCCATAAAACTCATATTCAAGATATAGGGGTATTATACTCATTCTACCCTTCAGGGGTATTCTCGTAATTTTACCCTATAGGGGTATCCTTGTAATTTCTAGCATGTCAGGTTTTAGCTTTGAACTTTGGCCCATCAACAAGTCCTCGCGGCTGAAGTGAACAGACACTATGCACCAGGTAGGATACCAGAGAAGAGGAGGTGGGCTACTAGGACCGCTTAAGTACCAAGCTCTCCCTAGATCCAATCCTAGACATGCATATGTCCATTGCCACACCTTAACCTATCGACTTGTCCACAGACATGTTTAATTATTACAAAAGTTTTATATTATTCGAGAGTTTGTTAAACTAGGCCTAGAGTCCATTAAACCCTAACATATATTTCTAAAATCTCTTAAGGCCCAATAAGCCCATTTCATATCGTATAGCCCATTAAACCAATTTCATGCTCTTATAGCCCATTGGGCTCAATTACGATCCAATCATACAACTGTTCATGCCAACTCATTATTCATGCTCACATATCAACCATTACCATTTTGGGCCCACAAGTTCGACAGGCCCATTTAGCCACTTTCGACTTTTCGGCGTTGTCGATATCGTGTGTGTAGTGTTTGTACACACCTAGTAACCACGTGAGCTGTAAACCCCTTAACCACGAACCTACAATTGACATCACTTAATGATTAATCATGGTTTAATACACACTTTATCAGAAACCGAAACCTCACTGTAACTTTACGTGTGCCACACGTTCTAGTAGCCCTTCCTTTGCTACTATTTGCGATTATCCTCTAGATCTACACCCAAACATATATCGTAAAAATTAAGTAACCTATATTCCTCATAAGTCACCCCTATAAGCCATATTACATTCGGCCATTTACTAAACCACAACCGAGACGAGTGCACTTACCTCTTGCTAACGATCCTTACCTATCACGTTTGTAATCTCTGAACCTTACCCTTGTTCATACAAAGTTAACGACAAGGAGAGGTTAGATAGCCCTTCGACTTTTAACAAAACTCACTAAGAAGATTGACCAAATACTTACAGAAACCCTCCTTTGATCCTGCGGCCTAGATCGCTATTGAACAAGATTCGGCTTGACTAAAAGTGGGTATCAATCAATTGTGATGAAGGAGAAATAACTAAGAATTGGCACAAGTAGGGTTATATGATATAAATGTGTATCTGGCTTTCAGAGAAAGAAAAAGAACACAACACTAATAGGAATTTTCAGCAAAAAGAATGATGGGTTCTTTTTTTCGGCAAATGAAGAATTCGGCTGAGGGGAAGAAAAATAAAATTTCCAAGAACCTCTCAAAGGGACTCGGCACCCTCCTTATATAGCCAGCTGCTGAAACTCCCTTCCCTCAGAGTCCCATTCGGCACCATCACTTCCACACTCCTCATCTCCTAACTTTTCTCTTTGATAATTCCTCCATCTCATCCGAATTTTCCTCCTCTATCAGCTCACAAGACCAAGTCAAACACTCCAATGAAAGAGTTCCATTCCTACACAACTCTGGCCGTCCACTAAGCAAAATAAACACTCCCAAAATGCCTTAACTCTACTCGAACCTTGGACCTCTTCACGCCACCTTGTAGCTCCCCAAGTGACGCCATCTTGCCACTAGACCACAAGCCCACTTGTATCCTATTTTCCTTTTATCCTGCTTAAGAGGCCTAAAGCCTGAGATTAGGGTCCCACTAAAGTAAAAATTAACTTTTCCCTATGGTTTCCCTATCCTTATGACTTCAAATAAACCCGATAGTACCACAATATTAATATTTTAAGTGCTACTCATACATACCAACTTTAGTGTACAGAAATTAGGGTTTCGAGATTTTGGGGCGTTACACAGTCAATTTCTAACACAAAACTAAAAAAATCACCTAAATCTACAAAAATGAATTTCTAGTTTTTAAAATTAAAATCTCGAAAAGAAATTAGTTTTCAATGCATTGGTGTAACTCATCCAAGTTCGGCTTAAACTTCCAGGTCGAGTTTTGGGTGTTACATTTAGTGGTATCAACCCTGGATGACTTTCTTGGTGTGTTTTGGATGGATGAGTTCGGGGACGAACTCTGTTTTTGTCCGTAATGGAGTTTGGGAAGAATGTTTCTAATAAATTTGCATTTTGATCTGTTTGAAAAATACTACACCTGCATAAACATACATGTTTCGTTCTGCTCTACTCTTTTTTTTTCTGTTCTGTTCAGTGCTGCTCTACTTTGTACCATTCAGTTTTGTTCTACTCTATTCTGTTTTGCTTTGTTCTGTTGTACTTCCTTTGATTAAATCTCCGTGATATTCTGGAGTTGTCTGTACTGGTTATACAATTGCACTTAAGTTATTTGCGTTACTACGACTTATATAGTATGCTCTGGTTATTTGTATTTGAGCCTGGTTATACGCAGTTATTGGTAATGCACCCTTTTTCTTACCTTCTTCTATTAAAGAAAACATCTGATTTAGGATCGGACGGAGTTTGGGAGCTCAGATTGTTTTATACTAAAATAACTGCAAATTGATCTTTTGGGTTTGTAAATTGTCTTAGATTTGCCTTGCTTTCCTTTTGATAATCTCGTCCTTATCAATAAATTTCTAACATGAAACTAAAAATTACCGAAATCGACAAAAACAAATTTTTGGTTTTCAAAATTAAAATCCCGAAAAGAAATTAGTTTTCAAGGCATTGGTGTAACTCGTCTAAGTTCAGCTTAAACATCCAAGTCGAGTTTGGGGTATTACGTTTAATGGTATCAACCCGGGATGACTTTCATGGTGTGTTTTGGATGGATGAGTTCGTGGGAGAACTCTTTTTTTGTGTGTAATGGGGTTTGGGAAGACTGTTTCTGATAAATCTGCATTCTATCTGTTTGAAAAATACTCCATCTGCATAAACATACGTGTTATGCTCTCTAATCTATTTGAAAAATACTACCTCTGCTTAAACATACGTGTTATGCTCTTCTCTACTCCATTTTGTTCTGTTCAGTTATGCTCTGCTCTGCTCTGTATCCTTCGATTTTGTTCTGCTCTATTCTATTTTGGTTTGTTCTATTGTACTACCTTTGATTAAATCTTTGTGATAATCTAGAGTGTCCGTACTGGTTATGCAACTGCTCTTAAGTTATTTGTGTTACTACGAGTCATATAGTATGCTCTGTTTATTTGTATTTGAGTCTGGTTGTACGCGGTGCTTGGTAACTCACCTTTTGTCTTAGCTTTATCTGTTTAGGAAAACATCTGATTTAGGATCGGACGTCGTACGGAAGCTCGGATTGTTTTACACTGAAAAAATTGTGAATTGATCTTTTGGGTTTGTTAATTGTCTTGGATTTACCTTGCTTTTCTTTTGATAATCTCATCCATACTAGTCAATTTCTAACACGAAACTACAAAATCACTTAAATTGACAAAAACGAATTTCTAGTTTTCAAGATTAAAATCCCTAAAAGAAATCAGTTTTCAATGCATTGGTGTAACTCGTCCAAGTTCGGCTTAAACTTCCAGGTCGGGCTTTGGGTTTTACATTTAGTGGTATCAACCCCGAATGACTTTCTTGGTGTGTTTTGGATGGATGAGTTCGGGGGAGAACTCTATTTTTGTGTGTAATGGAGTGTGGGAAGACTGTTTCTGATAAATCTGCATTCTGATCTATTTGAAAAATATTGCACCTGAATAAACATACATGTTTTGTTCTGCTCTGCTCCGTTTTGTTTTGTTTAGTTTAGTTCTGATCTGCTCTGTACCATTCGGTTTTGTTCTACTCTATTCTGTTTTGCTTTGTTCTGTTGTACTACCTTTGATTAAATCTCTGTGATACTCTAGAGTTGTTCGTACTGGTTATACAACTGCTCTTAAGTTATTTGCGTTACTACCAGTTATATAGTATGCTCTGGTTATTTGTAGTTGAGCCTGGTTGTACGCGGTGCTTGGTAACTCACCCTTTGTCTTACCTTCATCTGTTCGGGAAAACATCTGATTTAGGATCGGACAGTATATTGGAGCTCTAATTGTTTTACACTGAAATAACTGCGAATTGATCTTTTGGGTTTGTAAATTGTCTTAGATTTGCCTTGCTTTCCTTTTGATAATCTCGTCCGTATCAGTCAATTTCTAACACGAAACTACAAAATCACCTAAATTGACAAAAAAAAAAAATTCTGATTTTCAAAATTAAAATCTTAAAATGAAATCAGTTTCCAATGCATTGGTGTAACTCGTCCAAGTTCGGCTTTAATTTCCAGGCCATGTTTGGAGTGTTACATCATTTATTCAATCCGATAAGCAAGCACACCACCTTATTAATATCACAAAATAAAATTTTAGTAAAGTTTGCTAATTGTTTATTGATGCTGAATTATACTAATTTAAAAATACGAAGCATTAAGAAGTTTAAAGCAAATATTATTGATTGGTGGATCCTTAATAATCCATATCAGCATTTCCTGTCCACAACATTAATCCAGCAAAGGATTATGAGATTGGTGTTGGTGAATCAGGTTTGGGAGCCAATCTTCAAAGTATGCCTTGCAATCCTTGTCTGGATGAGTGAGAATCCCCATAGGAGTGATGCTTATCTGAATTATAATTCAACCAAAATCATCAAATCATTACTGTTTTAAAATTTAGTTTTATAATTATGTACTATAATTGATGTGACAGACAATTATAATTCAAACAATTGAAGGTATATTTATATATCTTACATATCCTTCTTGCAGACTTTTGTGATCTGAGTCGTCTATGTCCACTTGGAATCCACTCAACTATACAAGAAAAAAAAACAATAAAGAGGAAAAGAGTCCATTTTTAACTAAGGGGATGTCAAAATTCAAAGTAAATGTTTAAATTTAGAAGTTTAAATTTTTAAATAAAATTTGTATAAAGTGAATAATAGATTTAAATTCAAATATTCATCCAAAACTATAATTTAAATAGTAAATTCAAATATTATCAACTCATGCATTTTTCTTTATTTTTTAAAAAATGTAAAGATGATGATTGAATTGTTGGAGAATAAAAAAAAAAAAACTAAACTTGTCTATGAAAAAGTTTATGCTAAGCCCCAATTGATATGAGCTGGCCAGTGGTAAGACATTAATGATTATATTAAATTAAAATGAGTCAATTGCACCGACATCAAACTTCAAAATCAAGATTAACTCGTGGTGTAATTAACTCGAATGTTTAAAAAGAAAATGGGAAATTAAAGAGCTTACTTGTCTACGGAATAAAAGATGGTGTTCAATTTCAGAGGATTGTCCATTACTTGTAATTTGCTTCCATCTTATCTTCATCATACTTTTCCCCTGTTTTGTCACTTTGTATCCCTTTTAGGGGTTAAAAAAAAAACTGTAAAATTACATCATGAGTCGAATATAAAATAAAGTAAGAAAAGCTTGAAATCTTTAAAAATCAACGTATATAAGCTTGTAAAGGAAGCAATAGCCTTGTCATCCCTCAAAAGAAAGAGCCATATCATTTATGTTTAACTAGTTTCACTCAAAAAAATTATGTTTATAAATCACCAATTGTTATTTTCTTCTAAAACAAAACAATTAAAAATAATATTTTTCATAAATTTCAATATTTGTTTAACCGGGCTTGGAAGATGGCTTTTAAAAAGATGTGGACATGACATCAATATCAGAGCCATTAATTGATCAAATGACAACCCATTTTTTTATCCTCTTGCTTGCTTAGGCAAGTGACTTATTTACTAAAATCTTAAAAAAGATTCTTTTATAGTAATATTTTTAGATTTTATAACTAAATTTAAATAAAAAGGCTTTTAATTATCAAATACTGATTTCCTTTCAAATTTGTGAAATTTTTGTCCATGGCCTAGCCATTAACCAGGTCTAATGTGTGTGCTGAATTTTTAAATGTTTTTATCATATATTTGATAAACGAAAAAAACTCAAAATAACTTATAAGATAACATTTTTTTCTTTAAAATTCTTTAGTAAAGGAAGAGCCGAAGAGATCGGGTTAATTTGACATTACTGTTGGGTAAGAAATGCTTTTAAAAAACTCGATTTGAAACAAGTGTCTTTAAAAAGTGCTATGGAAAAAAATATGGTTTGTTAAGTTAAGGTGTTTGGCATTGTTGTAAAAAATTACGGTGAAAAGTTAAAATATTCATTTTACACATGATGTTGAAAATTAAAAATAATTAATATAGATAATATTTAAATAATTTAATAAAATTCTACATAATATATATTTAAATAGTTTTTAATGATCAATAAATTATCTGTAAATTTAGTTAACATGAAATATTTTAACATTTTGATTATAATAATAAATAAAATATTTAAATAATTTAATATAAAAAATAAATTAAACCAAAATTTTAAATACATTTTAAATAATTAATATAAATAAGATTTTTTTGATAATTTACATTTCAAAACACAAAAGTCAAAATTAAAAAACACCTAAACTCTAGCTTTTATGTTTGGATAGAAAAGCACTATTCCACTACTCTTTCAATCCCAAAGTCAAGTATTTGGCAATATTTTTAGGGTGGAAAAGTGCTTTTTCAAGCCTGGAGCATTCTCGAATAAAGTTTATATTTAATATTTTGATTTAATTGGTGTTGCTCACCAAGTGAGTTCCAACTCAATCATAAAGTTACAAAAAGTTCTTTACATTTACAACATAATAAATATTAAGTTGAAGATAAATTTATCTTTTTATATAAAATCTAGATAACTATTAGCCTATGATAATATTCTAATCCAATAAATTATGATGTTTAATAAATTTACTTATTTATTTGTTATATCGAATTTTATTAAATTTATTATTTATTATTTCAATGAAAGTCATATTTAATTGCTATATCAATTTTTATTAAATTTTTTACATAAACTTTCACTTAATTATATAATGAATGAATGTGTCATAATTTGAAGTATGATAAAATAAAAAATTATAAGCTACAAGTAAGAAACATACCTTATGATTGGCAACGTCTTTGGGGAGGTCCATATTTAAAAAGCAACCTTGTGGATAAGTATTGTTCTTGATCTCAGCTATTATTCCACTTATTATTGGCAAGCAAGCCTTTGCAGCAGCTTCATACTCATAATTCATTTTAGTCTTGCTCCCAGCCTCAACCCTTGAG
The DNA here is from genome assembly GCA_025503065.1 of Gossypium bickii. Lineage (NCBI taxonomy): Eukaryota > Viridiplantae > Streptophyta > Magnoliopsida > Malvales > Malvaceae > Gossypium > Gossypium bickii. The sequence continues at coordinate 59,910,716 of CP106720.1, read as the reverse complement.
TAACCAGAATTCAGTTAAAAGAATAACGGGGAAAGGAGAAGGAAGAAAAAGAAAAGAAATTTGATTTTAATCAAAATTTTGCCTCGTGTAATAATTCAATTGGTCGTTGAAATATTTTTAACAAAGAAAAATAGTGGAATTAAAAGTATTATCAGTTTAGGTATATTTTTTATAAAAAAATAGGAACATAAATAAAAAAAATTCCTATAATTTAGAGATAAAATTTTCATTTAAGTCATTATTTTTTTTACACATGTTTAATAATCGAAGCTGAAAATAATTCGATAGAATTTTTTCTATAATAAAGTGTAGAATATGATAGGCCGATACGAATTATTTATCATTTAATGGAATATATTTTCAATTACTTTGATTTTATTTTATTTATTTTAAGATCATATTATCCTATAAAAAACTTTACATTTAAAATTTGACTTTTATTTATAATAAAGTCAAATGTTTAAAAATTAAATATGAAATGTAAAATATATCTTTTTATAATTTAAAATGTATATTCAAACAATCTAATTATATTACTTAATTAATTAAGTAATGTATCAAACATAATTTATAACTTAAATTTAGTACTTAACTTAAATTTAGTACTTAATTTTCTAATATTTATTTTATTTAGCATGTAATTTTTCAGTTTATCAAATAATACCTAAAAATTTAATACTTTAACTTTACCATTTGAATCAAAATATTATTTTCTTTTCATTAATTTTTATTATTATATTATTATATAACTTTGTACCATAATTTAATATTAATTTAAATAGTATAAGTTTAAATCAATTCAAATTAAAGAACATAACTTGCAAGACTGAACGGATGACTCTTTTAGCCGTAAACATTTATGAGAGGCATTTTGAGCAGCGAAGGCTTAATTACTCTACATCAAAAGCTAAACCTATAAGATCTTTTCATAATGATAGAGGGACAAAAGTTTGTCTAGGATTCAAATTGCGGCAGTATTTTTAGTTGCAGTCATGAATTTTGTTTTATTTTCATAATCTATTGTAAACAAAATAATTATAATCATTTTTATTATAATATTTTGTTTATAAAAATAATTTATTTTTAAAATATAAATTAAATCTATATCTTGATATTGATGGTTATAATTTATTATGTAAAGGGTTAATATTTGATGTGATTTTCTATATATCATCACACATCATTATAGAAATGATATACGCTTAAGAAGCACCCGAATCTATGTTTTATTAATTGTTATAATTATAATAATACCAATTGAACTAAGAGTCAATTAATAATATTAATTATTATTTAAATCTCTAGTTATAAATAGTTTAATCAACATTTCATCAATTAGAAATAAAATTTATTAATATTCCAGACAACTATTAAGTTTAAAAAAATTAAGGGATAAATATTAAATTATATATGAAATTTGATTTAATGCATAATATTATATACAAAATTTAATTTTGTAAAATTAAATACAAAAAAATTAATTTTGATTTGATTTTCATATTTCACTAACACATTATTTATGTGACATATTTTCCATTATGTTAATTGAAAATTGTTAATATGATGCTTTATTAAACTAAAAGTCAAATGATTAAATTTAAATTATTTCCACCTTGCTATAGTGATAAAAAACTTGTACATTGTTAACCTAAAAATAATTAGTTTTTCAAAGTGAAAATAATTTAAATATATTCATTTTTTTAATTTAATAAAATATTACATTAACAATTTTTGCATATTTAAAAGAAAATAATGTCACATAGATAATATTGTTAGTATTATGTAAAAATTGAATTAAAATTAATATTTCATAGGTATAAAATTTTATGTATGATATATTTATATTAAAAATAAATGTATAAATTTAAAATTTATTCTTAATTAAAAAGAAGATAAAATATTTTTACCTTAGCATCTTCTCGAATTCCTCAAAACTAAGACCACCATAACTACAAGAGGAAAAAAGATAAAAATAAAATACCACTGATAAAAGTAAATATTAATTTAGAGTATATGGAGGAACATAAATGGAAAAAAAAAAATCAAGGATTTAAGTAGTTATTTCAACGCAATGTTAAAGTTATTATTTGACCATACTATAAAAAAATTATTATTTGACCATAATTGTTTTCTTTAAAAATCCCAGATACTTAAAACTTAAATTATTAATATTTATTTATAATAGTTACAAATAATGTTGAAATAAAATTATTAGTATTTTTTTGAAGTCCAGTGATATATTTAGGGTCTAACAGAGGCCCGACCCCCTAAAATAGAAAATTATTCATTTAGATCCTTTAAAAATTTTAAAATTTTAAATTAATAAAAGTAAAATTGCACTTGACCCCCTAAAAATAATAAAAATTTAGTTTAATCTTTTAAAAATTATAAAGATATAGGCTATTAAAAATTAAAATTTAATTTCGACCCCTAAATAAAATTTCTAGCTTCGCCCCTGCTGATCAGATCCTTTATATTTTTTTGTTTAATTTAATAATAAAGTATTATGCTATTATTTACTGATAATACATAAGACTTATGCATAGACAATACATCAAATAGTATTCCATGTTAAAAATATATATCAAATATGAATTAAATACAGTCCATTGAATTAAATTTTAAATTGGAAGGGGAATTTCATTGTAGTGGAAAAATAGTGAAAAATATTCATGCATACCAATCGTAGGATATGGAGATAGCTGGAACGCCATTTAAGAATGCTTCTCGAGCACCGGCAGTGGTACCAGAATAAACACTGCAGTTTTATTGATAGATAGGATTGAAATATTTTCATGATCACAATCTGTAGCAAACCCAACTTAACTTGGTCCAACTCTTGTACCGAAAACATAAAAAAAAAAAAAAAAAAAAAAAAAAAAGGCACTTGATCATATGAATTTATCATATATTACTTACGTGTGATAACCACAGTTGCTGCCCTGATTGATGCCACTGATAACCTGTTCAACATATATGTTATCGTATTCATGTTAAAACGTGTTTAATACTATTTAAGGGAAGTGCCAGCCTACCAGGTCAGGAACTGAAGGAAACAGCACCGAGGAGACTCCCAAAGAAGCACAATCTGCCGGAGTTCCTAACCCCCAAAAAGAAAACATTATACGCATAAGGAAGCATAAATCTATTAAAATATGAAGTAGAATTCATGGGATGAAGCATCGAAAATACCAGAAGTCTTGAAAGCAGTGGCTCCATCCATTTCAACTCTCTCCACACGAAGTGGTTGACGCCATGTAATACTATGACTAACAGCTGACATCTCCCTACAATTAGCCCATACTATTTTTCATTTTCCTAAAATACTCGTATATCCAACACTCACCAATCTTAAAGCAAATCAAGGTTAAACCTAGAAGAAAACATTGCGTGTTTTTACGTACAGCTGAGGGGCACAAACAAGAACGTTGAATCGATGAGTGGAAACGAGAACGCTAACCAAAGCATTCAAGCCAGGTGCCTGGATTCCATCGTCGTTGATCACCAAGATTGTTCCCTTCTCGCCTTTGCTCTTTGAATCAATTCCATTTTCCATCTCTTTTTTTTTTTTTTTTTTTTTTTTTTTTTTTGTATGTTATTTGTGTTCGCTTCTTGCACAATTTATAGGCAATGTGTTTTTTTTTCTTTAATAAAATTCCCGCTATCCACATAGGCGGAGCTTCATAGGAGCCAGGCAGTCGAAATTAATTAGTTGTATACGGTTACCACAGTCCTATCTATACCCTACATTAAATGTAAATCCCTAAAAAGGCTAATGCTGAGTTTGGAATTTAGAAGTAGTCTCCGTTTGTCATCTAATTAATGTTTTATGCTACAATGTTGAGAGTAGTTGTGGCCTGTGGGAATATCAAAGCCATCAACCTTTACACCACCTTTGGTTTGGTTGGGGGAATGGAATAAGATTCTAATGGAATAGAGCTATAATAGTAACTCAATTGTTTGGTTGAATGGAATGGAATAGAGCTGTCATAACATTCGTGTGTTTGATCGAATGGAATAGATATTGTAATAGCATAAGAAAAAAGGTTTAAATGACCAGAATACCCTTAGTAGATTTTTTTTAGGTAAATGATTATTGTTATTGTTATTAAATTATAATAGGATTATTATTAAATATAATTTAATAATAAATAATTTAATCATATTTTAATATAATTATTATTAAATACAATTTAATAAAAATAATAATTTTCATTTGTTATTTACATAATTTTTTATATAAAATTTTTTACTTGTGTTATAATCTAAAATTGATGAATTGTATTAAACACGAAGTTTTTATTAAAAAAAAAAAATAAACAGGCACAAAGCATCGAAAAGAAAAAGTGCATCTTTTTATTTTTCTACTCGTCCATTGGTATTAGGATAATTGAAACATTTGTATAAATAGTTTGAAATTTGGTACCAGCATAATAAAACTATATAAATAGTCTAAATTTTTCATTTTTCTACTTTTCCATTAGTATTAGGATCACTAAAGCATCGAAAAGAAAGAGGCACAAACATTTTATTTCCAGATATTCAACACTTGGAATCTTGTCAAGTTACAATATCTCTTTTGTTTCCAAAGAGACCAATTGGGGACAATCCGCAATCATAATAAAACGATGCCCAACTAAGCTTAACCTATTTTGTGATAAAGATTCCAACTCTTTCCAACCAGAGATGTCAAGATTTTCTAAGTTTGCAAATCTCAACAATGCCTTCTTTGCTGAAATATTAAACTTTGAAATGTTTTTAAGAGACAACCTTTTCAAAAAGGTAACCTCCTTTATAGAAGAAGAACCTTCATCCACCAATTGTTCACAGCTTTCAATGCTTAATTCACATAGAGACGAAAAACTTGAAATTGAAACTACCAGCCTTCTACAGTCATAGATTACAAGTTTCTGCAAGGATTGAAGGATGGTTGGCAACATTCCCAATAATAGAAGACATCTTTTAATTGAAAGCTTACAAAGGTCGGGAAATTTCAATACTTACTCATCATCTTCAGATAGGTCCAACTCTTCCCAATTCAACATATTTTCAAAACAAAGAGACTCTAATGATGCAAAAGCATTTGATTGATTTTCTCCAAACAACTCAGCACCAATCTTGTGTACTTGATCCAAACCACTAATTGAAAGATCTTTTAGCAACAACCTTCCAATTGATGGTAGAGATTTGTAATTTTTACCGTTGCGAAGCTCCAATGACAACATATTTTTGAAGGAAGAATCTACAATCCAAGTAGAGAATTTCGCACCACCATAATTCTCAATGACGAGTTGTTCAAGCTTTTTCGAAGGATGAAGAGAGTCTAACACCCATTCTTCAACTTCTTTTTTCCTTGTATCTTTCTTAAAGTCCCAACCCTATTCAAATACCAATCGATCAATCCCCTGCTTCTCTTTTAACTTGGCTTCCCCTCTATCTTCACCATTAGCATTCTCCAACCCAAAAAGACAGATATCACCTTTGAGGTTAGATAAAATTTTCAAATCTCTAATATGACTGATAACTCTTGAAAAGAGTTATATTTCATGCCCTTAGACTTAGTTAATTTCCTATACTTAAGTGTTGTTAGTTGAATTTTAGGATGTTGCATTGGCATTTTTAAAGCATTACATTAAGAAGCTTGGATTGCGCTTAATTGTAATTACATGTTACTTTTAACTGCTTGTCGGAAGGATTTGTTTAGTGATTGTTTGACAGGTGTAGAGTGTAGAGCAAAGGTTGACGGTTTGCCGTGGCAAAGTATGGACAGTTTGCTAACACAAATGCCTTGGCAATGTTGGGAAGATGCCTTGTCAGCACTTAAAGTGTACCGCTCTTGGCCCTACATGTACGTGTACCAGATATATCTATATGAAAAATAGAGGAATGATCGTGGGTTGATGGACCTACCTTAGAAGGTGAATCTTATAAAAGCCAAGTAGGGAACCTTAATTAAGGGGCAACATCTAGATGACACAGAGTAACCTTGAGCAGCTGAAAACAGACTGGGATAGCATAGGTTGATAGAAGGAGAAATGATCTGCAATCATCTTTGGAAATTGCAAGACATTGCGCTGCCTGTGTTGAGAGCTAGATAGCCGAAAGTTGTTATATCAGATTTTCTCCTTTTTTTTCTTATCGCGCTTTTTTTCTTTAAAGCTTATTTGTTATTGATGATGTTGGTTATTGTATTAAACTCAAACTTGATTTGCCTAACCATGAGCTAAAACTCTTAGGCTCGGGATTACTTTAATGAAACCTTTATTCTATTAATGTTTAATGTTTAAGTTTGGTTTGTTCTACTATTTTATTCAATGGTATTTCATGTTATATGCAGGCTGGACATTGACGAATGTGTGGTAGGTTTACAAGGATAACTTAATTCCGATAGGGTTAGGTTAACTGGATAGGGGTTGGATAATATGAGTGAATGATTAATCACTTATCTGTAACAACATCTACATATAGAGCCTTGCTTTGTACGTGAGAAGGTAGGAAATATTAAAGGTAGTCAAACTCAAAGCCTATAAACATATAGTGCCCTAGGAGAGGTAACCCAAGGTCTTGTTCTCGAGAGAAGCAGACTACAGTAGAAACCTATCAAGTAGTAGAATATTCACGACTTTGCTGTGGCATTAATAGGTAGTGAAGGTAGATTCATTAGTAATCCTAGCCGTCCTAATCAACATTGTAGTTCCTCAACCCTTTTTCGTAGTGATTTTGCTGTGGCATTCTTATTCCGTTTATTTGTTTTGTTTTGCATATTTTATACATAATCATTCTCTCATTTTGCCATTTCATTTTTATTCTTATTTTGCTTTAGCATTAATCAAACTTGTATCACCCTTCACCTGTATTCATTTCCGGAATGGGTTACGAAGCACTACCAAACTTATAACACAATTAAACATACATTTCACATACATTATCAAATTTCATGTAATCATCATTCAACATCATTCACATTATCCCTAATATGATCCTACAAGGCTCAAAACATGCATTAGGAGTGGTTCGGGACTAAACCGATAACTTAGGAAATTTTTAGAAAACTTAGAAAATTTTGTTAAATATAGGGGACACACGCCCGTGTGGCCCGGCCATGTGTCTCACATGGCCAAAGACACACCCGTGTCACAAGCCGTGTGGACATTTGAAATGGGATCACATGGCCGTGTCCTAGCCTATGTTTGACCCAGTGTAACTCCCTGACTTGGGTCACACGGTCAACCACACGCCCGTGTGCCCTTCGAAATGGCCTCACACGACCGTGTGCCAGGCCATATACTAGGCCATGCCAAACCTGTAGGGTATACAGATTTATGCCACACGACGAAGTCACACGCCCATGTGTTGGGCCGTGTGGAGCATACTGATTTGATTTCTAATTAAACACCAGTGGACACATAGTCGTGTCACCTGACCGTGTATCACACATGGCTGAGACACACGCCCGTGTCTTTGCCCATGTGGACAAAATTAGGCTATTTACCAAGCCATTTTGCTCACCCAAATAACACACACCTATACAAAACCAATTGGCACATAAAATGGCATAAATAGGCATTCAACCAACCTCAACCAAGCATAATTCATACCATTTCAATACCAACAATTCACATTCTTAAATCATCAATATGGTCACTTTCAAACATGCATTATTTTACCTAAATTCACAAACATACCAAATTCAAATCTCAACCATTTAGTATCCTTAATTGCCAATTATCAACAAGCATCACATATCCATCATCAAACACATAACTAAAGCCATATGCACATATATATACATCACCAAATATGCCAAAATAAGCCAACTCTATTAACTATATACAAAACCAAACACTTAACATTTACAACCCAACTCAATTGGCTAAATCCATTACTAACATATACCAAAATAACCAAAGCTCCTATACATGCCATATATCCAAAAACACAGTTTCAAAAGTACCAAAGTGATAGCTTGATAGTGTGGTGAGGTCTCCAACGATTCCCAAATCCGAGCTAGCTTTGATTTCACTATAAAACACAGAAAAATAAACAATGTAAGCTATAAAGCTTAGTAAGTTCATATAAAATAATAAGCAAAGCTCACCATTCAATTACCATTCAAGAATATGAACATAAGATACTACAAAACATTTAATCACAATGTTAACAAATATTCAATCACATAAGTAACCATGAACTCACAACTTCCATATATACAATGCTTATATAGTTTCCGTACATACATGTAGTGACACGTATCTATTTCTCACCATTTCATATCTTTGATATACCCGTTGAACCATTTGGAATACTATCGAATACTCGAGAATCTCATACCCTAAATGCCACATACATAGCCGAAGTTATCTCAATCTCATATCACATATAATGCTCACTCTCGAGCTATCAACGGGCATGCTCACACAAGCTGACAGTCATGACGAAGCTACACGGTGCTGCTCACACAAGCTGACGAGAATCCGCAACACATGTCGGATAACTCAGCCATCAGTAGGACGTACAGACCAGCACCCAAATCACATAACCCCTAATGACATGTCATTAGTATCCTAATCTATTCCTAGGGTTCAATCGGGATTTCACATTTGCCAAATCGTTTTCGAACATATCCACAAGGTCGTATACACAATTTATTCAATATTAAAGCATTTAAAACACAATTATAATAATGCTTATTACATACGAACTTACCTCGATCGCTAAAACGACGGAACGAATTGACTAGTCCAAAACCCTATTTTTCCCCGATCTAAATCCGAATTTTGATTTTTTTGATCTATATGTAATCAAATTTAACTAATTGAATCATCATTCTATTCAATTTAGTCCAAAATACACATTAAGAAAACTTTACACTTTTGCCCCTAATATTTTAACATTTTTACAATTTAGTCCTTATCTCATAAAAAAATACAAATTCATACAATTTGGTCCTTGCCCGTGCTAGCCGAATTTCTATTATCACCATAGCAGCCCATATTTTTCATTTATTTCACAATTTAACCACAAAATTTCCACATTTCTCAATTAAATCCTTAAATGACAACTTTGTCAAAAATCACTTTACAAATGTTGTTTATCTAACAACAACCATACATTTCCTATCATCAAACATCAAAACACATGCTCATTCATCAATGGTAAATCCATAAACCTTTAACAATTTTGCAAAATAGTCCCTAGGCTCGCTAGATTAAGCTGCAATGATCTCAAAAACATAAAAATCATTAAAAACGGGAAAAAAATGAACTTACATGCACTAGATTAACTTGGCCGAACCTTCAAGCATCATATATGGAGTTTCTTTAGGTCTAATTTTGGTTAGGAGGAAGATGGACAAAGAAAACTTGGTTTTATTACTTAATTTTAATTTATAACTAATTTTACTTATTTAACCTTGATTAAATAACCTTTCAAGCCATTAAAAGATGTCCATCTTTGTCCATTAACTTTATAAATGGGCTAATTACCACCTAAGGACTTTTAATTTAATATTCCATAGTTATTAGATACTAATAGAACACAAGTTTTACACTTTACGTGATTTAGTCCTTTTTATCAAATTAATCACTCAAACGATAAAATTTCTTAACGAAAATTTCACACAATTATGCTATCATGCTGTAAACATTAGAATAATAATATAATAATTATTTTGACCTCAGATTTGTGGTCCCAAAACCATTGTTTCAATTTGACTAAAAATAGGCTGTTATAGAACTTAACTATAACAACTCGACCAAATTATACCTATCTAATCCCTGTGGAGAAAATCTCAATAATCACTTTACTAATTGCTTGACGTGTACACTTGCACGACTTACATATCAGCTATGCAACCAATAATGACAACCATCACCTTCCCCTATGATAAAATCATATAACCTTTTAAGATTCTTTAGCTTATCAATTCTAAAAGGAATCCTTAGCCCAAAAAAGTACATACACCTTGACCAAAAAAAAAAAAAAAACCTTAGCCCAAGACAAAAGAGCCACCAGCAGTTCATTCGCAACACTAATCAACATAGAAGAACACAACACCAAAAAAAAAAAAAGAAGAATTTTGACAAGTATAGAAACAAGTATTACGCATCATCAACCAACAAATATTGAAACAAAAATTATTAACTTGAAGAAAACAAAGGTAGTGAGATATTATGGTTAAATAATTCGATTACAAGAATAGTTCAAGATATAAGACAGTATTGAACAAAGAATAGTTTAAATATATAAAAACATAAGATCACACACTTCAATCGAAGTGACCAACCCCAAAATATAAGTTACCATATCATTGCCTTAAAAATTTTAATGGTCTAGTCTTTCTTTTTCCAAAAAAAATTAATTTGATTGAATTAGTTTTTCTAGCCAATCAATTTTTTTTTTCTTTTTAGGAATTTTAGCCTCTTTATGTTTTAAAAGAGAACATAAATACTCTTATAATAGTAGTTTAAATAAATTCATAAGAGATGTTTGTTGAATGTGATGAATTTTAGCGTAATAGCAAATAGCATACTTAAAAGCGGTATATGGTTACCAAATTTGAAGAAAACCTGAAAACATACCTTGTCTAACATTTTCTCCTAAAATTTACATCAGAATATCTCTCCCAATGCATTCATCAACATAGAGAGGTCATGACCTCAGTCAAAGCTATCATTATGCTTTGCTAAAAACAAAGATAAAGCAATTTTAACCAGAATGGTAGCTCACCCATGAAAAAGCATAAAATAATGACTAAAGCTATCATTATGTGTTGCCAAAAGCAAAGAGGGACCATTGAGTTTAAGTTATTTTAACCAAAATGATAGCTCATCCAGGAAAAAAACATATAATAAAGGATAAAATTTTAAATATATTTAAATGTACACTTGAAGCTTCACCCACAAAATACGCATTATGATTTCCAAAGGTACAAAGATATAAAAATTGGCAATGGGTCATTAATATGAACCTCAATGAGTCATATGAAAGTTTATTGAAGCCAATCTGAAGATACTCGATTATGGTTGTAAAGGGTAGCTTCAAAAGGAGATCACTTGTTACAGCCTGCAAGAAAATGCAATGGGGCCAACTGTTAAAACAATGTTGATAAGGCCTACAACCATTAACTAAAAGAGTCAAAAGCTATATCAAATATGAAACAAAAAGAACGATTAATTAGTAAAATTGACAACCCATACAGCATGATGATCCTTAATGAAAAAATCATCAGAAAAAAAAAAATCAATAAAAATGCAAAATAAATCCTAGTTGAATTGAACTTACAACAAAATCCATAATATTAATATAAAAAAGTTTCAATCATTTGGGATAGAAACTTAACTTAAAAAGAAAGAAAAAAAATGAAGAACCGAGAACTAAAAGGCAAGTATACAATGAGTAAATATTGTTGATATATAGATGTGTATAAATAGGAGAATCACTAAGATTCAACCAACCATTGTTAATCTTTTTTATTTGGAAATTTTGGAATTCACATTTACATATTTATGTTTTTATAATTTCATCATTTAACAATTTAAGTGCTTTTTTGTGAATTATTTGAAGCTTTTAGATCCTACAAGTCTAATTGAAGAAAACCCACATCTTGAAATTCCTAAATCAATGAAAAAATGGAAAAGAAAGCAAAAGAAAGAGAAGGTATCACTAGTGAAAAAATACTGAAAGCCAGCTCTGTCAACAAGCTTAGCATTGAGACCATCAAAACAAGCAGCGCCTTGGTGAACACTAGGCGATTCCAGTGATGGGTTGGAATCACTTAGGAGTGGTAAACAAAGTGTGGGTCTTTGGCCTTCAAGTTGATTTGCTTCCTTTTAGGTTGATTTGAGCGTGAGATTGTTGATGGCCAAAGGAAAAAAAGGTGAAAGCGTTGATAAATTTCATTTTAAGGGGTATTTTCGAAAGGGAAAAGAATGGTCATTTGGTGGATAGTCTGGATTAGCGAATTTGGCACCTCCTCCCCTGAATGGCTATTCAACAATTTTTGGAATGAAACTGGAATCGTTATTCAGCGTTTTGAGCTTTCCACTGAACCAAACATCTGTTTTACTATAGAATTTGGAACCATGTTGTAATGGCATAACCATTACATTGAACCAAACAAGGCGTTCATTTTTAAATTTAGCATAAATATTTCATATTTCAAATATATATACATCGTAAAACATTCACAACCAAGACACCATAAAACTAATATTTATAAATATACACTATAGAATATTCACACCTCCAACACCACAAAACTAATATTTTATTACACCTCCTAAATACTTAAAGTAAAAGAAATGAAAATATTTGGAAAATTATATAGAGAACTCAATATTTTACTTTGAGTACTCAAAAACTTATAATATGTGTTTCTTATATAGGCACAAGACACCTTACTCATTGTTTTTTTAATAATGTAGGATTCTTTATCCTTTTTTCTTGAAAAAAAGCTAAAGTTAAAATTGGTTTTTTAAAGATCAAACACAAAGGTTAAACTTGACTCCTCTTAACTTAAAGGCAAATGTTAAACTTAGTATAACAATGACCACTAACAAACTTATATAAAATATATTTTGCAATATATTAAATGGTGATCATAAGTTGGTGTTGCTATATCAACACTACCCCCTCAACACCAATTTCAATCGTGCCAAGCTGACGACATAAGCTTTTGAGCTTGTTGTCACACAAGTCTTTTGTGAACAAATATGCAATTTGGTCTTTTGTCTTGACATGTTCCAACTTGATTTCCAAGACTTTTTCATGGTAATGCACCTCCACATGTTTAGTTTGTGCATGAAAAATAAAATTCTCTGCCAGATGTATAGATGACAAGTTGTCACAATGTAAAGGAATTGGAAAATCCATTGGCTGATGCAACTCCTTCAATAGTTGAAAAAGCCAGGTGCTCTCTTAAGCTTCTATCGTCACTGGACGGTACTCTACTTTTTTGGTTAACAAAGGTACTATTGGTTGTCTTTCGCTACACCAAGAAATTTCTTCAGACCCAAGCATAAACACAGAAATAGTAGTTGAGCATTGAGTATCACAGTCTCCTACTTAGTCAACATAACAATAGCCAACTATCTTGTAATCTCAACTGTAACATCCCACCCGGTGAAGTCATAGCTTTCAGTTACTTTTTTGGCATATAAATGGTAAACTAAGGATAGATTTGAGTAAGTAAAGTATTTGTCTTGGCTAAGTAGAGAATTCTATGTAATTCCCCTTTTAGCAAACTCCTAGTTTGGTGAGCTCTAAGGTTTGGCAGGCTTCTCTGTTAAGTATCCACCCACCCCAGTTACTTTGGGAGAACTCGTTAAGTTTGCTTATTATTTTAGTGCATGATGATTTTGTTAGTCAAGTTTAGATTTAGTTAGAACTGAACTAGACTACTATAGATGATAAGACCTAAAATTTGTTAAGTGCACTTAATCACAAGAATCAAGAGTGTTAGTGGAATTATCTAACTTTTCCACTAATCCTTATCTTTGTTGCTTAAGTATATTAGGATAGTGGTGGTTTTCCTGAAATACCTTTACGCCTTCTTCTTTATTATTGATTTTCTATATAAGTTTCTGAAAAACCTAAGTCTAGAAAATTTCATAAAAGTGAAGGTTCGAAGTACTTAGCTAACATCTATATTAATACTAACTTCTTGGTAATTACTGATAAACCCTTAGGTTATTATTGAATTTATTTACGTGTTTTTCGTACTAATGCATAAATGTTAGAATGGTGTGTGAGGAAGGAAACTTCCTGATTCTAGACTAAGTGGTATTGATTCTTGCATGCATGTTAAGATTTGATAGATTGATTATCTAATGTGTATAATTATCTTTCTTTTAGCTCAAAAAGCTAACGAGGGTTTAAGCAATAAAGACAAAGAATCTATTTTGTATATTTGTGCTAGAATTTCTGGTGAGTTCCTTCTACTTCCATGTGTTGTAAATTCCATTACTATATAACTTGGGTAAGGTAAGTAATCTTTCTTCATAATGTATGTAAGGTATATATGTGGATGATGGTCGTTCAGTATCATCAATCTAAGTTCAATCAGTCTATGTTATGAAGTAAGTGCCATCCTTCATGCTTAAGTCAGTACCATCTAATCTTGATATGTGAGATATGGTTTGCGGTGATGGAGAAGAGGAGATATGTTTGTGTAGCCTCCGGTAGGGCAGCTATATTGGAAATCGGACTGACAGATAATGATAAATCATACTATTCTTAATGAAAATGATATGAATAGTTAAAGGGCAGTATGTATGTGAATGAGACTATATGATATGTTTCTGATTTTGAAATCTGGGTACATGGTTGGCATGAAGATGGGTTGTCTAAGTTGTGTTAAGTTGGCGTTCAGTATATGCCCATGTGTTAAGTAAATTGGCGTACTAAGTCTATCTGTGTTCTGTACATGTCATTGGGCCTACTATGATTATCGTGAGTAAGTCCTTCTAAAAGGTTCAATTGTATTGTAAGTAATAATATGTATGATTTCTCTTTGGAACTCACTAAGTTCGTATGAACTTACTCTGTTTTCTTTTCCTTTTCAAGCTTGCTGACTGAAGGAAGACTGTTTGTTAGAAGGACTGTGCCAGAGTGAGGCTGCTATTGTGAGCTGACTGTATTGTTCTATATCATACATGACTCTTAGGGGTGGCATATAAATATTGTAACAGCCCGATTTAGACCCTAGTCAGAACAGTGGTTTCAGGATAACAAATTTGAGTTTGAAAAATATTTTAAAATATTTTTCTGAGTCTACAGCATGTGAATTGGTATGTATGAAATTTTCGTGATTTAATTTGATCATTTGTGTTCTTAATTTGCAAAAAGGACCAAATAGCATAAAAGATAAAAGTGGCATTCTATATGTTTAATGTGTTGGATTGCTTTGGCTTTTGAATATGATGGCCTTAAATGGCAATTGAGCCATAAGAATTATGAGTAGACATTAATGACCATCCAATAAGTGAATTTTAATTGTTATAAAGCAAGGGTAAATTGGTAAACTAGTTATTATATGATGATTAATAAAACATAAAAATCAAGTTAGTGATGCATTCATCTTTGTTTTGCCAAAATTGAAGAAAGAAAAGCTAGGGTTCTTGTGTTTTAACATTCGACTACTTCGAAGCTTGATGAAAGGTTCGTTTTTGTTCAATTTTTGATAATTTTTTAAGTTTTTGTGATCATTGTTAAGTGTTCTAACTAGCCCATGCTTAAATTCATGAAATTGATTATGGTTTTGAGTTATGCCATTGTTGATAACGTGAGCTTTGTGAGGTTTGATGATAGAAAATAAGTGTTGGATGATAGATAAATATTTTGTATTGGGATTTTTGATGAATTTGATTATTATGGGCTAAATTGTAAAAATGAGAATTTAAAGGGTTAAAATGTGAAATAAATGAAATATGTGGGCTTATATGAGCTAAAGGAATATTTGGTCAAGCTATGATATTGTTAAATTGTGTGTATTTTGTGATTTTATGAAATAGGGACTAAAATGTCAAAATGTGAAAATGTAAGGGCTAATTTGTAAAATACCCTAAATATGTGTATATGGATTGAATTGAATGATTTGGTGAATAAAGAAGCTAAATTTGAATATGTATAGATCAAGAACCAAAGAAAACGGAATTAGATCAGGGGAAATCTAAAGTGGTCGAGTAATCGTTTATTTCCATCCCAATCCGTATGAGGTAAGTCGATATACAAATAAATGTGTTTAAATTGAATTATTATTGCTTATATGTGAATGAATTGTGATATATGGCTATTTGAGCTGAATATGTGAAATTCGGGAAAGTTTCGATAATGTGACAACGTCTGAAAAGTCCCATACGAACTTTAGGAAATAGTTGGGATACTTATGTTATGACATAGGATTCCGATATGGTTATCGTGTAAGACCACATCTAGGATGTTGGCATCGATTTGTGATTTACGTGTAAGACCTTGTCTGGGACATCGACATCGTATTTGATTTCGTGTAAGGCCCTGTCTGGGACAGTGGCATCGATATTGATTACATGTAAGACCATGTCTGCAACGTTGGCATTGTACGAGCTTTCCGAGTTATCTGAGTATCTTATTTGATTCCGAACAGTTTAACGAGCATTCTGATAAATGAATGAGTATACGAATGTGCATCCGAATTCCGGTACGTATGTATGTATATGAAATTTGGCAATGAAAGTTATGTATGTATATGATCATTTTATATGTGAGCTACATTACATGATATGTGATTATGAGCAAGTGAACATGATCAATTGAGATATAAGAGAAATATGACTTGTGATTGTGTTGTGCTATGAACCATATGTATGAAATGGTTTATAATTGTTCTATGTGATAAGTTTATTTATATATGGCTTACTAAGCTTTTGAAAGCTTACTTTGTGTGTGTTTGCATTATTTTATAGATTATCGAAGCTACTGGGAGCTCAGGGATCGTCGAGGATCATCACCACACTATCGAACTCTATTTTGGTACCTTTTGGAAGTGTAAATGTTAAAAGTATAGCATGTATAGGCTAGGACTAGTGTAATATATTTTGAGATATGAATTTTATAGCCATGTGATATGGCTTGCTTGTGGAAGAAAATATGGTTTGGATGTGGTGCATGATTTGTGCTAAGTAATGGTATGTTTTGATGTTTATAAATGACCAAAAGAAATGGTTAATTTGTTATCTGCTTTGTTGATAATTTGGTATGATTTTAGTATGAAAATGGAAGTGATATTTTGGGACATTTATCATGTATGAACTAATGAGTTGTTATGAGATTTTGGTATGTTTTGGTTTAGGTTTTGAGCATGAAATTGGTTGATGAGGAGATGGTTTAAATGGTGTATGTTTTGTTCTTGAAATTAATTGGAAATGTGGAATATTTGTTGCTTGTTTGATGCTTGTAGGGAGGACCCAACTTAGGTGGCAAATTGGCATTGTAATTGGCCTATTTTGTGCCCACACGGGTAGGGACACGGGCGTGTGTCTCTGCCGTGTTGCTTGAGGGCCACTTCAAAGTGAGCCTGGGTAGAGCACACGGTCGCATACACGAGCATGTGCTAGGTCGTGTGGCCAAGTTAGTATACCCCCTTCGATTGTCGTGGTTGAGCACACGGGCATGTGAGGCCAATTCAAATAGGTACACTGGCTAGATACACGGGCGTGTGACTGGCCGTGTGACCAAGTCAGTAGCCTCCCTAATTTTCACACGGGCGTGTCTTATGGCCATGTGGACAAGTCAGTAAGTTTGCCCTATTTTGTCACGGCTTGGACACACAGGCGTGTGACCTCTGTAACTTTGAAAAATGTTTAATTTTCGAAAAAATTTGTATGTGCTCGATTTAGTCCTGACCCCTTCCCAATGCATGTTTAAGGTCTCGTAAACCTTTTAAAGGGACTCTATGTGTATATTTCGCTATGGAATGTTTGTGAATATTTGATGTTAGTGAAATGTTTGTGATATGATCTGATATGTTCGGTAATGCCTCTTAACCTTAGTCCGACGACAGATACGGGTTAGGGGTGTTGCAAATATACTTTGGAAATGATCTGTTTAAATAACTACTATTTTGACAATACACTGTTTTTATGAGATTTTTATTAAATATCAATGTTTGAATTTGAATTATTATATTTTGTTCAATGAAATTTACTTATTAAAAACTTATACACCAGGCAATTTTGAATGTTATATTAAGCTACCAATAATGACATTGAAACTTTAGTAAAGTAACAACCATTATACGTTTTATATCTGTAGCTTTGTAAAAAAAGAATTTATAAAGCTTCCACCAAACTGTTTTGCTATATGTTAGCCTGATTTTAAGTTGTGATACATCATTCTCAGATTTGATTATCAGGTCGGGTTTGGAGTGTAACAAGTTTGGTATCAAAGCCAATGTTTAGCCAATTCTTGGAAAATCGAAAGTTGTGTCATGACCCATCATGCTTGATACATCTCTGGCTTAGTCCTTGTGTTTTAAAATAATTTTAATTTTCTTGTAGTGTTGATAACAATGTCTAAAGGATCCAAAGAAGCGATCGATGAAGAAATTGAAAGTCATGTGCCTCCTATTCCAGAACAAACACCTAAAGCTGGTTTGGGAGTAGTTGGTAATGCTTTCCCAAATGTTTTCTTCACGATGATGATGTAAATGTTTGACCAATTTATGGGGACTACTCAAACACCCTAACTTCAACAGCCTTAGCAACCATAATTAGAAGTGGTACGCCCAACACCACCTGCACCACCAGTACCAGTTGTAACTCCATCTAAAGGAGATCTTTAAAAGGAGATTTGTAGGTGCTAATGAATTTTTAGGTGACAAAGGTTATGATTCCACTGTGGCTGAGCAATTGTTATCTCAAGTTTGCAAAGTGATAAAAAAATTGAAGTGCACACTAGCAGATAGTATTTTGTGTGTAATATGGTTGTTGGAAGGAGAAGCCTATCAGTGATAGGAGACATTGACTAGTGTGACCCCTAAGAAGATAATTGATTGGAAGTTCTTTTTAGAGAAATTCAGAGAAAGATACGTGAACTAAATGTATGAACAACAGATGAAGAAGGAATTTTTGTATCTTAAACAGGGAAGGATGTCTATGATGAAATATGAACGATGGTTTGTTAGACTCAGTCATTAAGCTAAGAACATGTTCTAGTCATAGAAAGAGATGTGTGACAAGTTTGAATGGGATTTGAGAGATGAAAAGTGACCTCAGAATGTACAAGTTTTGCAGCTATGACAATCAAAGCTCACAAAATAGAAACAATTATTCGAGAAAGGAGCAAAAACTTTAAAAGAGAAAGAATGAAATTTGGATTGTCTAACCCTCCACCTCTAACAAATTTCAAGAAGCCAAGAGATCAGACTTTTTCAACATCAAGAAGAGATTCACAACCTATGAGTTTCAGGCATGAAGGAAATAGTAGACCGATTGTTTCAATGGCATGTTTAAGAGGATTCAGAGTAATAAGAAATGCTAACTATGAGCACTATGGAAGAAGCCATGGAGAAGAATGTTAGAGACATTTTGGAGCATGCTTTGGATGTGGATCCAAGGATCATCTGGTTAAGGATTGTCCCTCCAGCCCCTCCAAGATAGAGGTAAGTATAGAGTAGTCTATTTGTGGGCCTCAGAAGTTTCAACAAGAGGCCAGTTTTGAGGTAGCTGTAAAGTCTAGCAATTTAGGGGACACCAAGGAAAAGTTTCACTAAGCCAAGTTTTGGAGTATCCACCCGAGTGTATGTAATGAAGGCAAAAAAAGATGCTGATCTACTAGAAGTTATAACTGGTAAATTTTCTTTCCTTGGAAACAATATTTATGCATTGACAAACCAAGACCAAATCATTTTTATATTTGTACTATTGTAGAGGATCTGAGTCTTGAGGTTGTGTATTTTGATACCAATGTGTTAGTGACTAATCCTCTAGGTCAGAGTACTACGGTTAATAAGATGATAAAGAATTGCCTGTTGGTGTTTGGCGAGTACACTTTCTTGGTGGACTTGTTGTAACTTATGAGTTTGATGCTATATTGGGATTAGATTGGTTGATTAGATATAATGCTATAGTGGATTATCATGGTAGAGGTGTGCGTTTGTTGACTACTGAGAATAAGGAAGTATTAACGCTCATCGAACAGAATAGTTTGGCAAATAGGATAATTTCTGCTATATCCGCCAGAAAATTGTTAGTTAAGGGCACAGACGCTTACTTAGCGTACATTATGGATTCATCTAAGTTAAGAAAGGACATCAGTCAAGTTCCAATTGTAAGGGATTTTGTTTTTAGTTTTTCCCTTTTCTTAAGTTTAAGTTTATTTCAATTTCTTATTATTTGCTTTGGGAGAAATTAGATTTGTAAAAATAATCAAACTCTACAAGGATTCTACGCTAAATTCTAATAAATTAGGCTTCTTCTAAACTATATACTCTTGAATTATTGTTCATGTTTACTCTTTCTATCAATGTTATATTGTTTATGAGATCCAGAGGAACTAATCCGCCTGTGGGGGATTAGCGAGTTGAGGTATGATTAATTAATTGTTTTGTAGGGTTCTCTTAGTGTATTAGCTATTTAGGAAAGGAAGAACCTAAACCTTAGGCCTGACTCTGGGAATTCATTAAGGTGGGAATTAACCCAAATTTTGTATGACTTATCCGTGATTACCTTGAGCCTGAATCGTTCTAGACTGTGAGGTCGAGAGAAGTAGTTCTTGCCGACCTGTTATTTTAGTGAAAGATCGGAAGATCCTACTAGGATATCGACTAGTTGATTGAATAAGAAAACTTGAAGCAGCAATTGGTTATGATTACTGAAACGAGCTAATCACCCATGCTCAGATTTGGTATATTTCATTATTTGATTTCTTGTGATTTATTTTTTCTACTATTTTATTATTACTATCAGTATAGATTATCAAAACCTTTCTTTTTGTTTTCATCATAATATAATCCATTTAAAGCACTAATTAGATATATTTATGCTTAGGTTAGAATTAATTTACTGTTCGTCTCCCTTGGGTACAATTCTCAAAGTACTCATATACTCTGTTGTAATTATATTACAACCTGACACGTATACTTGTAGATACCGCCTTTACATATATTTTGTGTAGGATTTCTACTCTAGATGTTGGTACATCTGGAGGCATGTAACACCTCTTACCCGTATTCAACATCGGAATCGGGTACGAGACATTACCGGACTTATCTTGCTTGAACGTACAACTTTGGGCTATAAAATTTCATTCCAACTTAAAACTTCTCATTCACATTCATAATATCCTTACTATAGGCCTACGAGGCAATAAACATGCAAACGAAGGGTCTCGGAATCAAACTGGGAACTTTTGTATACTTAGAAATATTTTGCCTCAACAGGGCCACATGCCCGTGTGACATGAGACACGCCCGTGTGGGGAGGCCGTGTGGTTACACACGCCTATGTCCCTAGCCCGTGTGGGATTTATTTTTCATTTCGAACCTACAGTGATTTTCACACGGCTGGACATACGCTCATGTCTTTGGCCCATGTCTTTCACACGGCCTAGACATGCCTATGCCCTCATCCGTGTGTGAAAACCTTGGTATTCTGTTTATGACGTCAGCGATCTTATAAGGGATACACAGCCTAGGCACACGCCCGTGTGTCTAGCCCGTGGTCGACACTGACTTGCAACACTAACATGCAAGGGACACACGACCTAGTCACATGCCCATGGGACTAATCGTCACGGCCTAGACACACGTCCATGTGCCTACCCGTGTGGACAAGAACAAAGCTATTTGCCAAGCTCTTTTTATCACCCTAACTCATACAACATAAATCCCATTCAACCATTTACAAAGCAACCAAATCATGCATCATACACATTCATGAATAACCTTTTTCATATATTAATAACAATGAGCCATCAACTATGGCTATCTACAAAAGAGTTCATCTTTAAAAGAGCCATCACACTTGGCCAAAACAACAAGACATTTCACTAAATCTAGCCCTTATACATGCCATAATCGAAATGCTAAGTCTAAATATACCGAGATGAGCAGATAGTGTGGCTGATCTCCTGATTATCTTCGTATCCCGAGCTGGCTCTTTGTCACTATAAAACAAGGAAAAAGAAGGGAGTAAGCTTTAAGCTTAGTAAGTCTACATGTAAACAATAAGCATCATAACATATGCTAATCAATCAATAACATTACATACTAAGCAAGAACAATTCACATTTCTATAATCATGTTTACTCATTTCGTCTCTTACCACATTCCAACCATATAACAAATATGATGCTCACATTTACTTGCACACATCCCATGCACTCATCACCACAAAGGCACATGAAACATTTACTTAAACAATTTCTCGATGAACCCTTCGGAATAATACTAAGTACTCGGTGGTTTCGCACACAGCCCACCATTAATCAATAATAGGGTGGTATTGTACATCGCCCACCAACAAGAATATTTACGGTGGTTTCGTACATAGCCCACCAAATGATAATATAAACGATGGTATCGCACACAACCCATCGTGAATAAATAATAAGGTGGTATCTCACATAGCCCACCAAAAGAAGAATTACGGTGGTATCACACACAGCACACCTAATAATTATAAAGGATATTTATCCGCACTTACATATCTATTCCGAGGTTCATACGAGAATTTCTCACTATCTACCAATTTCAATCAATCTCACTCACAATTGATCTCATTCATACAATGCATCAATAAGTAACAACATATGTATTGAAAATGTACCGTTTACACATAAACTTACCTCGGTGCAAAATGTGTTAATCGATGACTTAGTCCGTAACCTTTCCTTTTTCTCGATCAAGGTTGTTTCCGCGCTTTTCTTGATCTATAATAATAAAATTTACTCATTCAATCACTTTATAACTCATGTTACATCAAAATTTCTACTTAGGCAAAAATGACCATTTTGCCCTTATACTTTGGCAAAATTACGATTTTGCCCCTAGGCTCATAAATCGTTTTTCATCACATTTTCTCATTAAACAAGCCTAGCTGAAAATTTTCTTCTCTTGCAATAACTCACAAAAGTTGTTCCTTAACTCACTAGCATTCATTTTCTTCCATAAAAACTCAGCAAACAACATGAGCACTTTCATGGAAAGTCCTTAAAGTTTCAACCATTTAGCAAAATAGTCCCCTCATTAGCTAGCTTAAGTTTTGGGGGTTCCAAAGGTACAAAAATTATCAAGAAAGACCTCTAAAATCACTTACTTGCAAGAGAATAGCTTGACAGAAAGTTTGAACTCCAAAATCCCCTATTTTCTCTTCAATTTTCGGTGGAGAAGAAGTATGAATAGTAAAAGATGATATCTTTCTCCTTTGTCTTATTTTATTTATTTTTAATCACTTAATTTCACCAAAATTTTGACCAAAATTAATGTCCTTGTCTCCCTTGTTCCCTATGGTCGGCCACACTTTCTTAATGGCATAATTGCACTTTAAGGACCTCTAATTTAATATTCTATGGCTGTTAGACATCTCTACATTGTATAATAGAACTTTCGCAATTTATGTGATTTAGTCTTTTTTCACAATTAAGCATACAATTACTAAAATTAATGCACCAAAATTTTCATACATCCATATAATTATACCATAACACATAAAATGATGTCAAATTAATTTCTTCAACATCGGATTAGCGGTCCTGAAACCATTGTTTTGACTAACCCCAAAATCGGGCTGTTACAGCTCCCCCATTTAGAGAATTTCGTCCTCGAAAATCTTACCAGTAAAAAGGTTTGGGTATTGTTCCCTCATGGCTTCTTCCGGTTCCTATGTAGCTTCTTCTACATCGTGTTTTTGCCATAACACTTTCACTAAGGCTATACTCTTATTTCACAACTGTTTAATCTCTCGGGCCAAAATCTTGATTGGTTCCTCTTCATAAGTCATGGCTGGTCATATCTCAATTTCTATTGAAGGGATCACATGTGAAGGATCGGAACGATATCGCCGAAACATCGACACATGAAACACGTTGCGTATTCTCTCTAACACTGCCAGCAAAGCCAACCGGTATGCTACTGGCCCAATCCTTTCAATAACCTCATATAGCCCTATGAATCGTGGACTCAATTTGCCCTTTCGACCAAATATCAATATTTTCTTCCATGAGTATACTTTCAGAAATAATTTGTCGCCCACTTGAAACTTGATTTCTTTCCTTTTTAAATCCGTGTATGAATTTTTTCGATTCAAAGCAACTTTTAGACTATCACGGATCACTTTCACTTTGTCCTCGGTCTCTTTAACTAAATTGACCCTGTGAATTTGCTTCTCACTAAGCTCAGTCCAATACAAGGGAGGCCGAAACTTGCAACCGATAGAGCTTCGTATGGTGCCATCCTTATACTCGACTGATAACTGTTGTTATAGGTGAACTCAACCAAAGGTAGATATTTTTCCCAACTACTTTCGAACTCTAACACACAACATCGAAGCATATCCTCAAGAAATTTAATCATTCTTTCAAATTGGCCATCGGTTTGAGGATGAAACGCTGTACTAAAATTAAATTTTGTACCCAAGGCTTCTTGCAACTTCTTCCAAAACCTCAAAGTAAATCTTGGGTCTCTATTCGAGATAATAGATATAGGCACCTCGTGCAATCTCACCACCTCAGCAATACACAGCTCGACCAACTTATCAAGTGAATAATCTACATGCACTGGTATAAAGTGAGCTGACTTCGTCAATCTATCCATAATAACCCATACAGTATCTTTCTATCTTAGAGCCTTAGGTAACCTCGTAACAAAATCCATGGTGATTCGATCCCATTTCCACTCGAGAACCATAACTGGTTGAAGCAATCCTGAAGGTACTTGATGCTCGATTTTCACTTGTTGACAGATCAAACATTTTGTAACAATCTCGGAGATGTCTCTTTTCATACCCAGCCACCAATACAACTTCTTCAAATCATTGTACATTTTCATACTTCTCGGATGTACTGACAAACAACCACTGTGTGCTTCATGTAAAATTTTTCGGATTAACTCATCATCCTTTAGTACACAAATTCTATCATGAAACATCAAGCAATCCTTTGAACTAACCCGAAAATGAGTTATTCCCCAATCCGTACTGAGCTCTCTTAACTTGCATCTCACTATCATTCTTTCGAGCTTCACATATCTGCTGAATAAATAATGTTCTAGCCCTCAACTCGGCCAATATAGCGCCATCATCAATCAAAACGCTAAGCTCATACTCATAGCTCTCAAAGCATACAGGGATTTTCTGCTCAGACCGTCCGCAACCACATTTGCTTTCCCCGGATGGTAATCGATTACTAACTCATAATCCTTCAATAATTCGAGCCACCGCCGTTGTCAAAAATTCAAATCTTTTTGGTCCATCAATTACTTTAAACTCTTGTGATAGGTGAAGATTCGACACTTCTCACCATACAAATAGTGTCGCCAAATTTTCAAAGCGAAAACAATCACAGCCAACTCCAAATCGTGAGTCGGATAATTCTTCTCATGTGGTTTTAACTGTCTCGAGGCGTAAGCTACTACCTTACCCACATGCATCAACACACAACCAAGACCATTGAATGGCGCGTCACTATAGACCACAAACTCTTTCCCCAACTCAGGTTGTACTAAAACCGACGCCTCAGTCAACAATGTTTTCAATCTCTCAAAACTCTATTGGCATTTCTCAGTCCATTCAAACTTAACATCTTTATGCAACAGTTTTGATATCGGTGTAGCAATCATGGAGAACCCCTTTACGAACCGTCTGTAGCACCCCGTTAAACCCAAAAAGCTTCTAATATTTGACACATTCCTTGGTGGTTTCCACTCCACAATAGCCGAGATCTTACTCGGATCAACTCTAATTCCATCACCAGACACGATGTGTTCTAAGAATCTGACCTCTCAGAGCCAAAACTCACTTTTGCTGAATTTAGCATACAACTTCTTGTTTCTTAAAGTCTGCAAAACAATTCTCAGGTGCTCTGCATGCTCACTCTCATCCTAAGAATAAATTAATATGTCGTCGATAAAAACAACCATAAACTTCTCAAAATACATTCAGAATATACGGTTCATTAAATCCATAAAAATCACAGGAGCATTTGTTAAGCCAAATGGCATAACAAGAAACTCATAATGGCCATATCTCATCCGAAATGCAGTTTTCGGCACATCTTGCTCCTTAACTCTCAACTGGTAATAGCCAGACCTTAGGTCTATCTTAGAGAACACTGTAGCTCCCTTCAGTTGGTCAAACAAGTCATATATCCTTGGAAAAAGGATATTTATTCTTCACGTCACCTTGTTGAGTTGTCTGTAGTCTATGCACAATCTCATCGACCCATCTTTCTTTTTAACAAAAAGTACCGGAACACCCCACGGTGAATAGCTCGGTCTTGCAAAACCCTTATTCGTTAACTCTTGCAACTAAACCTTCAATTCTTTTAACTCCAATGGTGCCATCCTATACGGAGCAACTGAAATAGGTGCTGTACCCAGAGCTAACTCAATCCCAAACTCGACCTCTCTAACTGGAGGTAATCCAGGTAACGCTTCTGGGAACATATTTGGATACTCGCATACCACCGGTAATGATTCAATCTTTACCTCTAACTCTTGAGTATTCAGCATAAAGGCAAGATAGGACTCATACCCTTTTCTCAATTATTTCTCAGCTACCATAGATGAAATCATTATAGGCAAACTATCAGATTTACCTGATTTAACCCGAATGACATCTCCATTTGCACATCTTAATTCAATAAACTTACTACCACAGTTTACTAAAACATTATGATCAGTCAACCAATCCATACCAAGAATCAGATCAAATTCATCAAACAGCAACAACATGAGATTTGCTGGAAAACAATTACCTCTAAGTGTCAAAGGACAATTCCTACACACCTTGTCAACTAGCACATGTTTGCCTAACGGGTTTGACTCTTTTATTACAAATTTCATAGACTCAACAATTATACTCATGCTAAATGCCAATTTTATGCAAATATAAGAATGGGTAGACCCCGGATCAATCAAAGCAACAACAGAGATATCATGAAGAGAAAAAGTACCCGTTATCACATCTGGAGATGATGCCTTTTCGCGAGCGCGAATGGCATAAGTCCTTGCAGGTGCTCAACCCTCCGATCTCACAGCAGAGTGTCTAGACACACCTCTACTATTAGTCCCACCTCTCAGGTTCTTTTATGATCTACCCCTCGAAGATACATTGCTTGGTCTTACTTTTTGCTTTCTTTCCTTCTCATCCCTCTTTGGACAATTCTGGATGAAATGGTCAGGTGAACCACACTTGTAACTATTACGGTTGTTTCCCCAACACTCCCCAGTATGTTACCTACCACAATTTGGACACTCAGATTTATTAGATTTTTTATTGTCCACGCTTGCCATCGAGGTGGCTTGAACTCTCAAGCCCGAGTATGTATTACCTCGATCTCGATGTGAATATCCAACCGACGCAGCCGTCTGAGGGTTCATTTCCTTGGACCTCTTTGATTGAGTTTGGTACGATTTACTCATTGGCCTCTTTCTTACATCTCGGGCCTCACTCATAGCTTTTCTCTTTTTCTTATTCAGCTCCTCGGCCTTGCATGCCCTATCAACCAACACTACAAATTCTTTCAATTCCAAGATCCCAACTAGTAGTCTGATATCCTCATTCAGCCCATCTTCAAACCTCTTGCACAAGATAACTTCCGTAGACACACACTCTTATGCATACTTGCTGAGCCTATCAAACTTACGCTCATACTCTGCTACAGTCATTTTGCCTTGCTCCAATTCAAGGAATTCTTTTCGTTTCTGGTCCACAAATCTCTGACTTATGTACTTCTTTTGGAACTCTTCCAAAAAGAAGTCCAACGTCACTCTCTCCCTTGGAACTACCGACGTCAACAATTTCCACCAATGATATGCCCAGTCCTTCAGCACTGACACGACGTATTTCAAGCTCTCCTCAGGTGTGCAGGAGTGTTCATCGAATACTCACGTTGAGTTCTCAAACCAGAACTCCACCGGGCTCATCATCTATATTAGCTCTGAATTTCTCGGCTCCTTGCTTCTGAATCTTATCTACTAGGGGTTTGGTCATTCCCACTAAATATATACCTTGAGGAGCCACAGGAACTGGATAAGGTATAGGAGGGGGTGGAGGAGGTTGAGCATTAGGGTTCACTCTTCGTATACCAATTACTCATCATTTAAAGAAAGGCTTCCCAGGCCTCTTCTCCTTGCCCATAGTTTCGGGTCTACTCTCTATAGGCGCGGTCCCTTGCGTGGGAGCCGGCGCGTTACTAGCAGCGTCATCAGCAGCCGCTCGGTCAAGATCCATTTACTATATAAAGACAAAGTTTAGAATTGTCAGAAGTCACCATACTATCAATATACGTTTATGGAATCTATAGATAAACTTTTACACACGCTACGGTAGTCCGAGAACAGATTAAATCATAGCCCTGATACCACTAAATGTAACACCCCTTACCCGTATTCAACATCAGAACCATGTACAAGGCATTACCAGACTCTGATACCACTAAATGTAGCACCCTTTACCCGTATTCAACACCCGAACCATGTACGAGGCATTACCAGACTTATCTTGCTTGAACGTACGACTTTGGGCTATAAAATTTCATTCGAACTTAAAACTTCTCATTCACATTTATAATATCCTTATTATAGGCCTACGAGGCCTTAAATATGCAAACAGAGGGTCTCGGAATCAAACCAGGACCTTTTGTATACTTAGAAAATTTTTCCCTCAACAGGGCCACACGCCTATGTGAAATGGAACACGCCTGTGTGGGTAGGCCGTGTGATCACATGCACCCATGTCCCTAGCTCGTGTAGGATTTATTTTTCATTTTGAACCTACAGGGGTTTTCACACGACTGGACACACGCCCGTGTCCTTCACACGGCCTAGACACGCCCGTGTCCTCACTCGTGTGTGAAAACCTGAGTATTCCGTTTATGACATTAGCAATCTCATAAGGGATAGACAGCCTAGGCACACCTCCGTGTGTCTAGCCCGTGATCGACACTGACTTGCAACACTAACATGGAGGGGACACACGACTCAGTCACACTCCCATGAGACTAACCGTGTGTCACACACGGCCTAGACACACACCCGTGTGCCTACTCGTGTGGACAAGAACAAGGCTATTTGCCAAGCTCTTTTTATCACCCTAACTCATACAACATAAATCCCATTCAACCATTTACCAAACAACCAAATCATGCATCATACACATTTATGAATAACCTTATCTTTTCATATATTAGTAATAATGAGCCATCAACTATGGCTATTTACAAAAGAGTTCATCCTTAAAAGAGCCATCACACTTGGCCAAAACAACAAGACATTTCACTAAGTTTAGCCCCTATACATGCCATACTCAAAATGCGAAGTCTAAATATACCGAGATGAGCGGATACTATGGGTGATCTCTTGATTATCTTTGTATCCCGAGCCGGCTCTTTGACACTGTAAAACAAGGGAAAGGAAAGAGAGTAAGCTTTAAGCTTAGTAAGTCAACATGTAAATAAAAAGCATCATAACATATGCTAATCAATCAGTAACATTACATTCTAAGAAAGAACAATTCACATTTCCATAATCATGCTTACTCCTTTCATCTCTTACCACATTCAAACCATATAACAAATATGATGATCACATTTACTTGCACACATCCCATGCACTCATCACCACAAAGGCACATGAAACATTTACTTAAACAATTTCTCGATGAACCCTTCGGAATAATACTAAGTACTCGGTGGTTTCGGACACAGCTCTCCATTAATCAATAATAGGGTGGTATCGCACATAGCCCACCAACAAGAATATTTACGATGGTTTCGCACATAGCCCATCAAATGATAATATAAACGATGGTATCACACACATCCCATCGTGAATAAATAATAAGGTGGTATCGTACACAGTCCACCAAATGAACAATTATGGTGGTATCACACATAACCCACTCAATAATTATTACGGATATTTATCCGCGCTTACATATCTATTCTGAGGTTCATACGAGAATTACTCACTATCTACCAATATCAATCAATCTCACTTATAATTGATCTCATTCATACAATGCATCAGTAAGTAACAACATATGTATTGAAAATGTATCGTTTACACATAAACTTACCTCAATGCAAAATGTGTTAATCGACGACTTAGTCCGTAACCGTGCCTTTTTCCTCGGTCAAGGTTGTTTCCGTGCTCTTCTTGATCTTTAATAATAAAATTTACTCATTCAATCACTTTATAACTCATGTTACATCAAAATTTCTACTTAGCCAAAAATGACCATTTTGCCCTTATACTATGGCAAAATTACGATTTTGCCCCTAGGCTCGTAAATCATTTTTCATCATATTTTATCATTAAAAAAAGCCTTTTATCTGAACATTTATTTCTCTTACAATAGCTCGCAAAACCAATTATTTCATGCATGTATTACACAATTACAACCTTTACAAATAAGTCCTATTTAGGTGTTTACATGATAACACCTTTCACAAATGTTCTTCCTTAACTCACTAACATTCATTTTCTTCCATAAAAACTCAGCAAACAACATGAACACTCTCATGTAAAGTCCCTAAACTTTCAACCATTTAGCAAATTAGTCCCTTCATTAGCTAGCTCAAGCTTTGAGGGTTCCAAAGGTACAAAAAATTATCAAAAAAGACCTCTAAAATCACTTACTTGCAAGAGAATAGCTTGGCTAAAAGTTTGAACTCTAAAATCCCCTATTTTCTCTTCAATTTTTGATGGAGAAGAAGTAGGAATAGTAAAAGATGATATCTTTCTCCTTTGTCTTATTTTATTCATTTTTAATCATCTAATTCCACCAAAATTTTGACTAAACTTAATGCCCTTGTCTCCCTTGTTCCCTATGGCCGACCACACTCTCTTAATGGCCTAATTGCACTTTAAGGACCTCTAATTTAATATTCTATGGCTATTAGAAACCTCTACCTTGTATAATAGAACTTTCGCCATTTATGCGATTTAGTCCTTTTTCACAATTAAGCATACAATTGGTAAAATTAATGCACCTAAATTTTCATACATCCATATAATTATACCATAACACATAAAATGATGTCAAATTAATTTCTTCAACCTCGGATTAGCAGTCCCAAAACTACTATTCCGACTAGCCCTAAAATCGGGCTATTACAAGGGGTTCAAAAGTGGAGTTTTCAATTGAATTGGAAACTAGAACAGCGCCTGTCTACTGGACTCCTTACAAAATGGAACTGTTAGAACTGAAAGTGTTGAAAGTGCAGTTGGAAGATCTATTTGATAGGGGATTTATATGACCGAGTGTTTCACCTTGGGGTGTGCCAAATTTTTTTGTGAAGAAGAAAGATGGAACACTTCGCCTATGTATAGATTATCGCCAATTGAATAAGATAACTGCGAAGAATAAGTATACACTACCCTGAATTGAAGATTTGTTTGATCAACTGTGTAGGGATACTAATTTCTTTATGATCTGCTATCTAGATATTATCAAGTGAATATCAGAGGTGATATTGTTCCTAAGACTACATTTTGATCAAGGTATGACCATTATGAATTCTTAGTGATACCCTTTGGCTTAACAAATGTGCCTATAGTATTCATAGACTTAATGAATAGAATGTTTCAACCCTATTTTGATTAGTTTGTGGTGGTTTTTATTGATGATATTTTGGGTTACTCTAAGAATGAAGCTAAACATTAGGAGAACTTGAGGATTGTGCTGAGAATATTATATGGAAATCAGTTATATGCCAAGTTCAGTAAGTGTAATTCTAGCTGAGGGAAGTTCATTTTCTAGGCCATGTGATATCTACTGAAGGTATTAAAATGGATCCTAATAAGGTAAAAACACTGCTTGAATGGAATTCGCCCAAGAATGTCATTGAAATTTGCAACTTTTTGGGTCAAGCAGGCTACTATAGAAGGTTTGTGAAAGGCTTCGCAGTGTTGGCAACTCCCCTTGTTTTTTGAAAAAGAAAGAAAAGTTTGAATGGATTGATGATTGTCAACGAAGTTTTGAAAAGTTGAAAGCAGTATTAACTGAAGCTCCAGTCCTAGCTCAACCAGAATCTAGCGTGGAGTATACTATATATATTGATGCATCTTTGAATAGGTTTGGATGTTTGCTTATGCAAAGTGGTAAGGTTGTGGCGTATGTATCGTGCCAACTCAAACCACATAAGAGGAACTATCCAACCTATGATTTAGAGCTGGCAACAACAGTTTTAGCATTGAAGAAATGGAGACACTATCTTTACGAAGAAAAGTGTCGTATGTTCTTATATCACAAGAGCTTGAAGTATTTAATGATGCAAAAGGATTTAAATATACCCGAAAGACACTGGACGTAACTTCTAAAATATTATGATCTAGCCATAGAGTATCACCCTGGAAAAACTAATGTCGTGGCTGATGCTTTGAGCAAAAAAAAAAAAAAATAGTGCCAGCATTAACACCCCCACGAGTAAGAGTAAGTATGGTTGATAATGGATCATTATTGGTAGAGTTAACTGTTAGATCAACTTTTCTTTCTAAAATTCTAGAAGAGTAGGTGAAGACTTTGTAATGTGGTATGTAAAAACAACTTATGATGTCTGGTAATGCAGCAAATTTCAGCTTGGGTAAAACTGGTGAACCGTGGTTTATGGGAAGAATGTATGTGCCAACTGGAAATGGTTTAAGGCAATAACTGCTAAGAGAGGCTCATCTAGGACCCTTCTCACTCCATCTAGTTGGTTTCAAGATGTATCGAGATTTGAAAAGTTTGTATTGATGGTTTGGAATGAAGAGAGAAATCAGAGAATTTGTTTTAAATTGTCTGACCTGCCAATGAGTAAAAGTAGAGCATAGTTCCTTTGTGTAAGCTGTATCCATTGGAGATACCAGAATGGAAATGAGATAGAATCACTATGGATTTTGTATCAAGACTACTTCCTAGTCTTTTAAAGAAGTCAATTTTGGTGATAGTGGACCGGCTCACTAAATCAGCTTATTTTCTACAAGTACACACTACTTATTCACTGGAAAAGTTAGTCGAGCTCTATATATCTGAGATAGTGCGCCTTCATAGAATTCCATCTTCCATAGTTTTAGACAAGGATTCAAGGTTTACATTGAGGTTCTAGAAGCAATTAAAAGGATTGTGGGGAACCAAGCTACAATTTAATATTACCTTCCACTCTTAGACATATGGTTAGTCTGAAAGAGTCATTCAAGTCTTGGAAGATATACTAAGAAGTTGTGTGATTGACTTTGGGCTGAACTGGGAAAGGTACTTTCCTTTGGTTGAATTCGCATATTATAATAATCATCATGCCAGTCTGAGTATGTCATCATTTGAAGCTCCGTATGAAAGAGGGGCAGAACGCCTGCATGTTGGATGGAGCTTAGTGAAAGGAAATTAGTAAGTCTTGAGTTTGTCCAAGAAAGAGAAGAAAAAATTTCTTTCATCTATAATCATCTAAAAACTTCCCAAGATCGTCAAAAAGGTTATACTAATCTGAAGAGGAAAGAAAGTTCTTTTGAATTTGATGATAAAGTGTTTTTAAAAGTTTCTCCTTAAAAGAGAATTATAAGATTTGGTCAAAAAGAAAAGTTAAGTCTACGATTTGTAGGACCATATGAAATTTTAGAGCAAGTTGGACCAGTGACATATAAGTTGGCTTTACCTCCAGAGCTATCAAAGATTCACGACGTGTTCTATGTATCTATGTTGAGTTTTAGGTATCAATCAATGGTGGCTCACGGTTCGGGATGGTGCTACAGCTGAGGATCTCACTTGGGAGTATGTTAAGGCGGCGTATTAAAAGAAGTATGTTGGGACTAGTTATATTGATTCGCAGAGGAAGGCATTTCTGGGGCTGGTTCAAGGGAATAAGTCTGTAGCAGAGTACGAGGCGGAATTCTTAAGGTTGAGCCGGTATGCTCGAGGGTTCGTGGCTACGGAGCATGAACGATGTGTCCAGTTTGAGGACGGACTGAAGGATGACCTGAGGTTGTTGATAGCTCCACAGCAGGAGCGAGAGTTTGCCGTGTTGGTAGAAAAGGCTAAGGTAGCCGAAGGGATTAAGGACTCTGTGAGACAGAATACAGATTGGAATAGCCAAAAGAGAGGTTTTGGATCGTCAGGGTCATCTGGGAATGTTCAAAAGAGGCCTAGAGTTGATGGGCCGCGATGTCAACAGAGTTATTCTGGGGAGGCGATGATCGTACTTGTGCTCAGTGTGGGAAGATGCACCTAGGAGAGTGTTGGAAGAAGACAGGGGGATGTTTCAAGTGTGGGTCCAATGAACACATGATTAGGGACTATCCTATGAAAACAGATGGGAGCCGACAAACAGGTCAGGGTTTCAATCAGGCTGGAAGAGGTGGACAGTAGCCACCGCGGGGTTGTGGTCCGATTGGAAGAGGTAATGGTTCTGGAAGAGGACGGGGAACACCAGGCAGGGGTGTTGCTAATACAGAGGCAAGACAGCCGGGTCTGGTGTATGCGGTTCGCCGGAGGGAGGAGGGAGACGCACCGGACGTCATAACCGGTATGTTTCTTATAGCTGACAAGCCTTACCTTGCTTTAATTGATGTTGCCTCTACCCACTCTTATGTTGCATGTAGAGTAGTTGAAACACTAGGCATAGCCTCTGAACTGTCTAATAGGGAGATGACTGTAGTAAACCCGTTAGGTCAAACTATAGTAGTGAACAAGATATTTCGGAATGTACCTCTAGAGATTCAGGGAGTGATATTCCCCGCCGACTTCATGGAACTACCTTTTGGAGAGTTTGATCTCATTCTTGGCATGGACTGGCTAGTGGAACATCGGGCTGTATTAGATTGTGCAGCTAAGCGAATGGAGTTAAGGACCCCAGAGGATGAAGAGATAATTATGATAGGAGAACGAAGAAACTACTTGTCTAATGTAGTCTCCGCACTAAAGGCTGATAAGATGGTTCAGAAAGGGTGTAAGGCATTTTTGACCTTTGTTAGTGCGTTGGATGCAAAAGAAGAGGGATTTAGTAGAGTTAGAACAGTAAGGGAATTTGTGGATGTTTTCCCGGAGGAGTTACCTGGAATACCCCAGGACAGGGAGGTAGAGTTCGAAATTGACTTGCTACCGGGTACAGCTCCTGTGTCAATTGCTCCGTACAGAATGGCACCAAAGGACTTGGTTGAGCTCAAGGCTCAAATCCAAGAATTGCTTGATCGTGGGTTTATCCGACCCAGTGTGTCTCTATAGAGATCACCGGTCTTGTTTGTGAAGAAGAAGGATGGAACTATGCGCATGTGCATAGATTATTGTCAGTTGAACAAGCTGACCATCAAGAACAAGTACCCTTTGCCGAGGATAGACGACATGTTCGATTAGCTCAAGGGGGCCGCGGTGTTTTCAAAGATAGATTTACGGTCTGGATATCATCAGCTTAAGGTGAAGGAAGTAGATATCCATAAGACAACTTTTCGGACAAGATACGGGCATTATGAGTTCTTAGTAACGCCGTTCGGGCTAACAACGCCCCAGCTGCATTCATGGATATGATGAACCGGGTCTTTCAACCCTACTTGGATCAGTTCGTCATTGTGTTCATAGACGACATCCTAGTATATTCCAAGTCTAAGGAAGAACATGATGAGCATCTCCGGATAGTGCTACAAGTGTTAAGGGAAAAGAAGCTATATGCCAAATTCAGCAAGTGTGAATTTTGGCTTAAGGAAGTTGCGTTCTTAGGGCATGTGGTGTCTGCAGAAGGGATAAGGGTGGATCCTAGGAAGATTGAGGCAGTGTTAGATTGGAAACCACCTAAGTCTGTAGCTGAGGTTCGTAGTTTCTTGGGATTGGTAGGCTACTACAGAAGGTTCGTGGAAGGGTTCTCATCGATAGCCGCACCTTTGACAAAGTTGTTGAGAAAGGAGGTACCTTTCGTATGGACAGATAAGCAACAGGAGAGCTTTGAGAAGCTTAAGAGGGTGTTGACTGAAGCTCCAGTTTTGATTCAACCTGAGGCAGGGAAGGATTTCGTGGTGTATTGTGACGCTTCTCATACAGGATTGGGATGTGTATTGATGCAGGACGAGAAGGTAGTCGCTTATGCGTCTCGACAATTAAGGCCACACGAGGTTAACTACCCGATGCATGACTTAGAATTGGCGGCAGTGGTCTTTGCTCTTAAGGTATGGAGGCATTATCTATATGGAGAAAAGTCAGTGATCTACAAAGACCACAAGAGCCTTAAGTATCTGCTGACTCAGAAAGAGCTGAACCTAAGACAGCGAAGGTGGGTGGAGTTATTAAAGGACTATGATTGTTCCATAGAGTATCACCCGGGCAAGGCAAATGTGGTAGCAGATGCCCTAAGTCAGAAAGTAGTGTCGGATCTGAGAGCGATGTTTGCACATCTTAGCTTGTATGACGACGGAAGTTTATTGGCAGAATTGCAAGTTAAGCCGACATGGCTGAATGAGGTGAAGGAAGGACAATTGGCAGATGATGATCTAAGTGCTAAGCTACGGTAAGTGCAGAATGGGGAGTTGGAAAACTATGGTGTTAACAGTGATAGAGTATTGTGTTTCAAGGGCAAGGTCTGTATGCCTAAGAATAAGGAGTTAAGGCAGGAAATTCTTCAGGAATCGCATAGTCGCCCTTATGCTATGCATCCTAGAGGTAGTAAGTTGTATAGAGATCTACAGGAACAGTTCTGGTGGCCTGGTCTTAAGCAGGAAGTTACAGAATTTGTAGGGAAGTGCTTGACGTGTCAGCAAGTCAAGGCTGAACACCAAGTTCCGTCAGGATTGCTTCAGCCAATAAAGATTCCACAGTGTAAGTGGGAGAGAATCACCTTGGACTTCGTTAGTAGGCTTCCCCTTACGCCTACTAAGAAGGACTCGGTATGGGTGATAGTGGATTGATTGACAAAGTCTACGCATTTCATTCCAGTGCGGGTTGACTATTCTTTGCAGAGGTTAGCAAAGTTGTATGTGGCAGAAACTGTGAGATTGCATGGAGTACCGGTATCGATTATTTCAGATAGGGATCCAGGGTTTACGTCTCGATTTTGGAAAGCACTACATCAGGCTTTAGGCACCAGACTGGATTTCACTTCGGCATTTCATCCGCAGTTGGATGGTCAATCTGAGTGAGTGATCCAAGTGTTAGAAGATATACTGAGGGGCTGTGTGATAGACTTCAGAGGAAGTTGGGAAGAATATTTTCCTTTAGCGGAATTTGCATATAATAACAGCTATCAAGCCAGTATTTGGACGGCACCGTATGAAGCGCTGTATGGACGGAAGTGTCGTACTCCTACATGTTGGACAGAATTGGGGGAACGTCGAGTTTTGGGTCCAAAAATTGTGGCAGAATCCGAGGAGAAGGTTGAGGTAATTTGGACACGGTTGAAGGAAGCATCTCATTGGCAAAAGTCATACGTAGATCTTAAGCGCAAGGAAATAGAGTTTACTGTGGGAGATCAGGTGTTTTTTAAAGTATCGCCATGGAAGAAGGTTATGAGATTTGGTTGCAAAAGGAAGTTAAGTCCCAGGTTTATAGGACCTTATCGGGTATTGAAGCAAGTTGGACCAGTGGCATACCAGTTAGAGTTGCCTTTGGAGTTGAAGCAGATGCACGATGTATTCCATGTTTCTATGCTACGTCGTTACCAATTGGATCCATCTCATGTAGTGTCAGTTGAGGAGGTGGAGCTGAGACCAGATTTGTCCTACGAGGAAGAGCCGATTCAGATCTTGGAGCGAGATGTGAAGGTGTTGCGAAGGAAATCGGTTCCTTTAGTCAAAGTGCTATGGCGTAATCATGGATCAGAAGAAGCTTCGTAGGAGCCGGAAGAAGCAATGCAACAACAATACCCTCACTTATTTTAGCCAGGTAATTTCGAGGTCAAAATTATTTTAAGAGGAGTAGAACTGTAATATCCGGGATTTAGGGCTTATGCATTTTTGCTTAAATATATGTGGAAGCATGCCTATGTGTGTTTTGAATGAGTTTTATGGATTTTGAGAACTTTAGAATATAGGAGAATGCCTTAGAAAATATTAAGTTTTAAGTCTTGAAGTGGAGCTAAGCTTGATAGGCCTTAAGAGAATTTGTAGGGGAAATTAGACATAAAAATGGGCTTGTTAAAGTGGCAAGGAGGTGCCACTTAGGGCCTTAGTAGGTGACGCCACAAGCAGGGTAAAAGGGCCTAGGTTCGAGCACCAAGGGACGCAAATAGGAGTTTTATTTTGCAGCAAGGAGTGACAGAGGTGGACGGTAATGGGACATTAAGGAGATGAGCACTAGATGTAGTCAAATACCTTTTAAAATTCAGCTAGGGACAAAGGATAATTGTTGATTATTCAAATTATTTTTGAATGGGTGAAGAAGAGAAGTTTTAGGAGAAAGACAAGGGATTGAATAGAGAGAATAAGAGTTAGCTGAATATGGGGCTTTGGAGGATGGTATTTTCGGTTTTAGTAATAGTAGGAAGGGTGTGCCAAATTTCATTCTTTTCTCATCTTTCTCTTTGAGCCGAAAATCTCTAAATCAACTTGTGCTTTTTTCTTTTCCATTCTTCAAAAGCCGAAATAGGATTCTCTTAGCCATTGCTGATTTTCCCTAAAGCCTCATACTCTTCCTTTTCATTCTTGTTGAAGCCGAATCTCCCTATTGTCCATCAAGCCGAATCCATAACTCCTTACTATTCTCTTCTAAGCCGAAAGTTCTTTTCATTGTCACCATTGGAACCGATTTCTTCTAAGCACCAAGAGCCAATTATCTTGCTCATCTAAAACGATTTCTCCTGCAAGTTCTTCTTGTCGATTTCTGGAAGGTGGTTGACCATTTGCGTCTTGGTCATTCGGTAACAACCTCTTTTAAGTTGACTTCTTTCCTTATTCTTTTCTGACGACTGAAAAACAAAGATCTAATCCCACTTATTCTTGTTGGCCAAAACTATAAAGGA
Source organism: Gossypium bickii (assembly GCA_025503065.1). Taxonomy (NCBI): domain Eukaryota; kingdom Viridiplantae; phylum Streptophyta; class Magnoliopsida; order Malvales; family Malvaceae; genus Gossypium; species Gossypium bickii. The sequence continues at coordinate 59,872,109 of CP106720.1, read as the reverse complement.
GGTTTCGAGATTCTGTTATTGTCGACTACAAGGGAGGAGGTCTTCAGGATTTCAATATCTAAGGTAAGCGAGTGTGGTTTTAGGCCGAAGGCTATTTATGGTGTTCATTAAGTGTTAAAATCGGATCTAACATAGATCATGTAGGTATTTCGACATCTCCATTAGCAGATAGCGATTTCAGGGTTGATTAGTAACCAAATCGGCAGCAAGGTAAGGATTTTGGTTGTGATAATCCTTCAGGATTTGACTGTTTAACCGAATGGCTTTTTGCTAAAATGCTTAGTGTTGGCCGAATGTAGGAACTAGGGATCTAGAGCATTAGATCGAGACTTTCGGGATTCAGTGAACGCAATAGTAACCAGGTGTGTAGCCCCACACTAATTCTTGATAGATTTATGGTATTGATTTAATATATGTGTTAATGAAAATATGAGTTAAGAATGTGGCTAAAAGTACCATACAATGGTACAGAGTATTCAGGTACGTAACCTTTAATATTACATTAATAAATGTTATGAACATTTGGAATATGGCACATATGTGAATTGTTATAAATATGGAATAAAGTATATGGCATGATTCTTGCATGTTTTGTATTATGTATGGGCATATGGGTGATATTGGAAAGGGGAAGTGATCTGGTGGTTTTTACCACAATATCTGGTGACTCATGTCACATAATCTGAATGTGGTGACTTATGTCACATATTGTTATCTGGTGACTCTGTCACATTATCTGGTGGCTATGCCACAATCTACAAGGGCGATGTGCAAGTCGTATGCAGCGACTGCCTTTGATGGTGTGTAGCGAATGGAGGGTCGATTTAGTAATCCCCACGGTGTGACTGGCTGGTATAGGTGATGTGTAGAGGATGGATATTTAGGTTTGGGTTCGGGATTGCATCATTACCTATATTTGCCATGTATATATATGATTTGATATGCCTAAATCGTTTGGGATTTTGTGTTGGCTGTTACACACTGAGTCTGTTTGACTCACCCCTCGTGGGCTAACATTTTGCAGGTAACACTCAGTAAATGGACCGGGTCGACAGGGACTTAGTGGTGGCCACACTCAGTTCAATGTTATTTTATTTCTAGTTTTTATATTTAAGATTTGGATTTATTTCGGGTTTTGCTTTGATGTAATAAGGCCATTACTATTAAACTGTTTTAAGCATGCATTTTATTTGGTTTATTATGCGATTATTATTAAATCAAGATTAAATAACTTTTCATAAAATTAAATTTTAAATGTTTTGACACCTAAACACAAACGATTTTCAATTTAAAGATAGACTTTAAAAACTCGGCAATACTTTTAACTTATTGATTTCAAGTACAAATATAAATATTGTTTTAATAAAAAAATCTAGTCTTCAAGAACAACACCGTTTTCAATTTGAACTCAACACAAATCAAATTTTTCTTCAAAACAACCTAAATTTTCCAGAGTAACAAAAATGTTTCGAACCGTTTTACCCAGGGAACATACCAGATTCGGTCAAGGCTCGTAGGCCGGGTTTGGGGTGTTTCATACCATATTGTGCAGATTGAAGATTTAGAGGTAGAACCAAATCTAACATATGAAGAAGAGCCTATTCATATCTTGGCAAGAGAAGTGAAAGAACTAAGAAATAAGAGGATTCCATTGGTGAAAACATAATGGAAAAATCATAATACAAAAGAAACTACTTGGGAAAAAGAAAGTTTAATGAAATAGCAGTATCCTTAGCTTTTCATAAGTATGAATTTTCAGGATGAAATTTTCTAAGCGGGAGAGAATTGTAACAGCTTGCCCAATGGAGTGTTAGTATTTGACCGCCTACGGGCGTACCAATGTCCAAAGTTGTAATCTTGCACAAAATATATGAAAGGCAGTATCCGTAAGTATACAGGTCAGGTTGTAATATAGTTACAATTAGTAATTTAAATGAATTATATTACAATGAAATATAAAAAGAGGTTTTTGGATTTTTCAATAATAATAAAAAGAAAATAAATAAATAAATAAAGAATGAGAAATTAAATAATAGAATCTGTCAACTCTAAGCATAGGTGATTAGCTTGCTTCGGTAATCATAACCAACCGCCACTCCGGGTTTTCTTGTTCAATCAACTAGTCGATAACCTAGTAGGATCCCATGATCTTCCACTAGAATAATGAGTTGGCAGGAACTACTTATCTCTCGATCTCACAGTCCAGACTGGTTCAGGTTTAAGGTTTTCACGAATAGACCATAACAATTTTGGGTCAATTCTCATCTTCATGACTTCCAAGGGTTGTCAAGCCTAGCTTTTAAGTTCTTCTTTTTCAGAACAGCTGATCCAGTAAGATAACCCTACAAAACAATTTATTAATCATACCTCCACCACTAATCCCCCACAAGAGGATTAGTTTCTCATGGATCTCATAAACAATATAGTCTTAATATATAGAGCGGACATAAATAACAATTGAAGAATATTTAGTTTAGAAAAAGCCTGATTTGTATTGAATAAAATGTCGAATCCTTACAGAGTTTGATCAAGTTCACAAATCTTATCACTTTCGCAAAAGCAAAGAACAAAACTGAAATAAACCTAAAGCACACTTACCAAATATCTGGGGTGTTATCATTATATATATCACTATTTGAACAATTCGCATGAAAAAGTCAATATAGAGACTCACCTGATACTCACTAAACTATAGCTTGAAGATCCAAACTCAAACACCCCTCTCGAATCAAAAACAGCATCTACTCAAAGAGCATGGAACCAACTAGGCATATTCTAGGCATATTATACCTTTGGCGGTAACCCACATCATGTTTACTTTTCACTTGACACATTCTTTTTCTTAAATAACAAAATAACTTGAGATAGAATCTTTAATTACTTACAGGGCGGTTTCTATGCAGCAACTCTTACTCACCAAAAGTTTGCAAATGGGTGGACTACACTACACCAAACATATAATTTCATATCTATACGTCTTCTAATCAGGTCTGCCAGATTTTGGGTGTGACATTTCTGGTACCATTGAAAACTGGGGCATTACAAAATGAATGCCTAAAACGTAAGTCTACTAAACCATGAATAAGTGCATAATATAAAAGGAATATACCTGCTACAAAATTGGTAGCATCTTCATCATCTTTGGTTTGGACAATATAGGCTCAAGTAGGAGCTCTAACTTCAAACTGATGTACAGACGAGTTAACTTCATTTGTTTGGCTACCCCTCACAACTGAACCATTATAAGAAGTACCCCGACCTCTAGATGCAGGGGAAAATCTCTTAGTATGCGAAGGTACATTACTAGCATTTCTTGAGCAATCTTGAGCTAAATTCCCTAAGAATCCGTATCATAAACATGTTTCCATCCTTTTTCAACATTCACTTCTATGTTTTTTAACACAATGCTCTCAATTTGTAATACTTGTGTGTCACATTGAACCTTCGGTGTTGGCAGTAGATATAGATGGTTGTTTAACTTGGCCTTTCTCTTGACCTAACATTCGATGGAGTTGATCTCCAGGATCCTTGAAAGTCCCTAACTCACTTAGGTAAAGGTTGGGAACTAGCGGTTCTGATTCTTTTTCCATATTCTTGGAAATCCTTGACTTTTTTGTCCAAACCCATGGCTTATTCTACCATATTTTCTTACTCAATGGGATCAATAAACACTGAATGTTTGTGAAAGACTAAGTAAACTCTGAGTTTGTCCCTTATCCCTAAAAGAAAATGCTTGAAACTCTTTTCTTCAGTTGGAACAAACTTGATAGCATACGTGTTGAGTCACAAGAACTCTTGCTTGTAGTCAACTACTAACATATCTCCTTCGTAACACCCTAACACCCGACCTGATCGTCGAGTGCGAGCTACATGATGCCACATTCATTGGCAGAGCAACTACGATCAATTACATTAAATTGATCACATTAAACCTTCATATGCGAGTATACTAAACACATGATACGATACACAATCATATCTGAGTCTCATACGAGCTTACAGAATCTCTAATGCTAACCCAAGGTCAAATTATGACCAACTTGTAAAGATTTCAAAATATCGGGTTGACGTCGTGACTTTGGGGGTTCCTCTCCCCGACACAACTCACTAACTAGGCTCATCATGACTTTGGGAATATGTTATCATGACGTAACTCTCTGGTTGATCTAGTTACGACATTGAGAGTACTTTGTCACAAAGTGGCTCACTATTTTCAAGAGAACCAACTTGGTACAAGCTTGAAAGACTTGAAATAACATCTAAACATAACAAATACAACAATTTCAATAATATACCAATTGCATTCAAGCCCAAAGATGCCAAAATGGTACTTCAAGATAACATTAGTCAACCAAATTCTAATACCGACCATTTGCTATACGAAATTGGCCTAAACAAGCCGTACACTAAGCGATATGGCTTAGTGGTAAATTTATGCTTCAAGACATCTATATATATATCATATACATTAACAATATGTTTAAGGTAAAATATGCATATATGTATTTAATATCCAACCATTTCATGTTCCAAAGTGTCGATCATTTTCAATCATTAAGCCAAATATGTAATGTACTTATATCAATACCAAACAACCTATTCAACAATGCAACATATATGATCAACTCCTAATTATTTAACAAAGTTCAGTCATTCAATACATATAAATTCTATATCATTCAAAATCAAGCATTGATTTATGCATCTTTACAGTATGTCATTAACATCATGCCATTCATGTTCCATGACACTCATTTCTTTTACGTTGGTTTCATACAGTTCAATTCATTCTTGGAGTCTATCAACTCATTTGCATTCATTTTGGCCCCAGGGCTCATTTTCATTTTATTTGCATAATCAATTGTATATTTTCATAATTATACTCATATTTATACATAATTTTTTTTTCCAATGGAGTCAACTATTATCATATTCATATCATTTACCAAACTTATATTTTACAACCCCTATTAACCTGACTCAAACTTGAACGAATACTTGAATCATCCAACCAACACACCAAACTAGCACCAAAATGCTTCATCGGATAATTAGAAGTAGGTATGTAACATGCCAAACCCGGTCAAGTAGGTTCGACACGAATTTGGCGAGCCACATTAGCCACTGAAGTGACTCTCGGTTAACTGACAGCCTAACCACCAACGCACCACTTATTTACAAGAAATAATGTATTAAGTTATAACACAGCAATGAAATAAAATCATACATAGAATGTAAAACATACGAGCTTATCAAACAAATAGAGGAAGGGTTCGCATGTCACCTAAACAGTAAAACTTAAGGGTTCGCATTCAAGATATCAACAAGGTACTTAATATACGCACTTTCAAAAATAATCTCAAGTACATGGAAGCTATTATTAAGTTTCGTACCAGAACTTTGGTTCGAATACATAATACAGCATTGGTTCGCCTAACAGACTAACATATGAGTTCTTAGTACAACATAAAGCATGAGTTCGCATAAAAACATAGGTTCACATATTAGAGTTGTAACAGCCCATTTTTGGGTTAAATCGAAACAATGGTTTTGGGACCAAAAATTCGAGGCCAAAATATTTATTTTATTATTTTATTTAAGTTTATAGCATGATAGTATTATTGGGTGAAAGTTTCATAAATAAATTTTACTGTTTGAATGCTTAATTAGGTAAAAAGAACTAAATCGCGTAAAGCGTAAAACTTGTGTTCTATTAGCTAAAAGTGTCAAATAGCTATAGAACATTAAAGTAAAGGTCCTTAAGAGGTAAATAGACCATTTATGGTTAGTGGATGATGATAGCATGGCAATTGGTGTAATTTTAATATTTTTAAAGGTTATAAAGGTAAATTAGTAATTAATGTTAATTATAATAAAACAAAGTCATTTTTTATTTCATCTTTCTTCCTTATCTTGCCGAAATTAAGAAGGAAAGAATAGCATTTGAAGGCTAGATTGAGATCAAGAAAAGCCAAGATCAAGTTTAGATCGGGGAAAAGGGAAGATTGATGAATAGCCGATAGTTTTTATCCAAGCAATACGAGGTAAGTTCGTATAATTAGAATCAAACTTTAAATACTTGTGTTTATTTGAAATGTATATATATGATTGAGTATTTGATATACTTGGAATAGAAATGCTTAATTGATAAAGATTGATTATTATCGAGCCCCATTTGAACCATATAAATTCATAGGATACAAGTGACATGTCACTAGGGTTACCGTTTTGGCCGAGCCTCTTGCATTTGTTACGGACTCACCATAGCTTGTATGAGCTTACCGATATATCAACTCGTAAGAGCTTACTATTTTCATCTCGTCAGAGCTTACCGATTCAGCTTAGGAGGAGCTTACTGTTCATAGCTCAAAAGAGCGATAAATGATAAGGATTTGACGAAATACTGATGTATATCACCCGAGTATCCTTTAAAATTCTAATAGGTTCAACGGGCATAAATTCTGTTTATACGGATGGATACTGTTACTGAATGAAGTATTGATTATATGATTAAGAATGAAATGTTGAATACGAGATATATTGAGTATTGAATTGTGATAATGGATGATTTCATGTATTAACATCACTAGCCTATGGATGAATGTTTGTGTTAGGCATTTGGAAATTGTATGGAGTTTACCTTAATTATTTGCATTGATTTGGTATAAATGGTATGTTTAATTCTAAATTATACGTATTTACTAATCTATAAAGCGTACTCTATTTCTTTTCTATGTATTATAGAGGCTCGATAGCTCGATCGTTTCGGACAAGTCGGAGTTACACATCACACTATCCAGTTGCTGATTGGTACTTTTGAACATATGGATAATTGTAAATATGACATGTATAGGCTAGTTTTAAAGTTGATAAATATGGTTACTTGATATTATGGTTGTAACACCCCAAACCTGGCCTAGACATTACGACTGAATCTGACGTGTCACATCGAAGTGTTTTTCAAAAACAAGCTTGTTGAGAGAAATTCATTTTAAAAGGATAGCCATGTTTGTTACTGTTGGTTTCTTAGTTGGTTAAAATCCCACGGAAGCTACTCTAATTAATATCATTTTGAAGTATGAAACTATGTGTTTGTCTTTTTAAAAATCGTTATTAACTTTGAAAACTTATTTGTATCAGTTTGGCAGTTTCAAAATAAGAAATTAAAACCCAATTAAGAAAAATCACCAGAGACCTTATTACATAATTATCAAACCAATGTAAAAATTAAATGACTAAGTCTAAAATTAAATAATAGGTCTAAAATTAAATAATAGCGAACGTGTGGCCACCTCCGAGTTCCTCACAGCTCCAAATCATCTAAGGCTGGGATTACCTGTATAGTTAAAAAGAAAAGGGTGAGTTACGAGAACTAAGTGTGTAATCCCCTATCATGCAGTAACAGTCTAGGCCTGAGCCCTATTCAGTAACAATACAGTATGGGCCTTGGCCCAATACAGTAACAGTGTGGGCTTAAGCCCGATACAATATCAGTATGGTGCAAGTATGCAAACCCACCCCAATCCAGCCAGCACACCACCTGTACCAACCCAACACATCATGTGGGGACAAAGTCGACCCACCCGGCCCTCACACCAATATTACAGCATAGCTGGCAGTAATAATAACACAGCAGAGCTGTCAGTACAGTATATATTGCAAAGCCACTAGTAATAGTAATTGTGGTAGAGCCACCCGTATCAATATGTGCGGCAGAGCCACCAGTAACAATACTTCCCCCATAATAGAATCCCAACCCCATGCAGTATGCCATGTCATCAATATTTCGTGTATGCAACATGCCTACTCAGTACAGTCATATAGTACATATTTTCATCTATCAATCTATCTCTAGGGGTAAAATAGTCATTTTACTCCCTGGGGGTCTCGAAACAGTTAACGACCTTTTCGAAGGCCTACAGTCACCTCGAGTGACATAGATAATCCATTTTGGTCGAAACAGTGTAAATGGGCTCAACGCCCAATATTCGGCCCAAATGGGCCCACATGCTCGTGTGGCCCGTTTGAACCAATTTCAATCACGTCTGTGTGACCTACATAGCATAATCCAGTTTCTGCCACCTTTCGTAAATTTTATCCGTGTGGGGCCCACGAATTTATTGGGCCCATACGGCCCATTTCGGCCCAACGAGGCCCATAACGGCCCAAGTGCACGAGATCACTTGTAGTGGCCTCTTCAGTCTACCGCCTTTGATTGTGGGCTCAGTTTTTCCCCACGAGCGATCGCACGCTCGTGAGGTCTCAAATGCCAAAGTTTCAGCTTTTCGACTTTTCAGCTTTTACCGACTCACAAAAATGATTGTGTGATTGCACACACTCTTTTGGCTTTACAACAGTAATGATTTACGGTGTACAGTTACACACCTATCTGTGAAGTCGAGTGACCAGTTCACCACGCCAAGGCCTACATTCATTCAAGGTATACCGTCAGTTTTCCGATCATTAACGTTCACAATACTTAAACCCAAATCGCCATTCACTGCTCACATTGAACGAACTAGAATAGCTTAATTCCCTTATATCACTGATTAAGAATCGATCTCACGACCTCGTCGATTATCTGCTCAAGCAATGAAACCTATAAGACTAGGTGTTTACAAGAATAAGACTTAAGACCCCAATATTAAAAACGTAGCACAATCGGCCAACAAGCCAACTTACCCCCTCCAATATTCAATTGAAAGACGAAAGAAGAATCTTGAATGCCTCTGCACTCCTGAGGAACCCCTTGAATTGCAATGAGTGTAGTACATGAAGAATGAAATAATAATAGATCAGTAAAGTTATTCGATTTGAAAAAGAATAGAAGAACATAGGTGCATTCGGTTTTAAAAGAAAAGTAGAGAGTAGCCTTTGATCACTTAACGATTGTCAGAGTCGTTGTAGAATTGAAACAGAGAGGGAAAGAAAGTAGAGAATTTGATCACCACAGAACTAATCAAGAGAGAAGATTTGGTTCACAAACTAATAAGAAGCCAAAAAAGAAAAGAAGAGAGATGGTATTCGGCTTAGGAAAAGAAAGGGAGAAGAGGGAAGAAAAAGAGAAAAATAAATGAATGAAGAGGGACGGAGAGGAAATGTATTTGGCTTAGATTGGGAGAGGGAGAGGGAAACAGAGATTCAGCCAACAAGGAGCTTGAAGGAAAAAGTGCAGAACCAAAACAACTAAAAATGCGCGAATGGTCAATTGCAAGACAAAAAGATGCATGGATGGTAAGTTTGAAGTTTCGGCACTAGAGAGAAATGAAAGAGAAGTCCAAAAACTAGTGACATAACTTGACCAAAATGAGGAAAAGACCCTTCAATTGAAAATCCTAGGCTCCCCTATACCCATTCGACACAAACACTCCCACACACTCCAACTTCTTTGATTCTCTCCACAATACTCTCCCTTAATCCTCTCCACGATTTACTCCTACAATCTCTCTATGACCAATTCAAACACCTCAATAATAGTGTTTCAATCCAACTCTTCTACCTTCCTAGCTCAAGCAACAAAATAAACACTCCATTTCTTATCCCAGGATTTGAACCTCAGACCTCATAGTTACTCCACATGCCACTTGCCATTAGGCCACAAGCTCTTTTTGTGTCATTAACCAAACATTATTATTAATAAAGCCTAAGTGCCAATGTCCAGGTTCATTTAAGGGAAAAATTTAAATTTTTGTAAGAGCCAAGACTTGAACCCAAGATTCTCAAATATCCTCATACACACCCAAATCACTTAGCCATTAAAGCAAACAAGCAATTGTGTCTGAACATGAAAATTTGAAGTCACTAAATTCTTGGGGCGTTACAATGGTCTTGGTACATTTTGTGTAAGGTTAATCCATGTGATTTGGCTAAACTTAATAGTATGTTTTGGTATATTTTGTCAAATGTTGATGGAAATTATGCAAATGATGTCTTGTTATTTTAAAGGTTTATGAATGGAAGATGTATGATATTAGTTAAGCTTTTGAATGGTAGGAAGAAATGGTATTATATGTGTATGAATTGTTATGGAATGGCTGCTAATTGGGTTGTAAAATCGTTACCATTATGATTGTGTATGCTTATGATAATAGGGTGGCAAAATGGCTTTGTAAATAGCCTATTTTTGTCCACATGGGTAGGGACACGGGCGTATGTCTTAGTCGTGTGTGACACATGGCCATGTTACACAGTCATGTGTCCTCTGGTGTTGATTTGGAATTGAAGTCAGTATACTCCACACAACCTCACACACGGGCGTGTGATCGGCCGTGTGGTATAAGTCAGTATACCCCCTAAATGGCACAAGGCCTAGCACACGGGCGTGTGACTTGGCCGTGTTGCATAAGTCAGTATACCATATAGTATTGGCACGGCCTAGTATACGGTTTATGATAAACTGTAAAAGTAACATATTTTAGGCCCACATTTAGCATACTTTTGGATGATTTAGGCCCTGAATTGTGTAAATTGGTGCTCTTGATCCTTTGTTTTCATGTTTTATACTCAAGAGAGCACCCAATGACGAAAAGAACGGAAAATGGGCCCAAAATGGAGTAAATGGGCCATATCACGAAATCCACACGGCCTGCGCCCAGGACCACACGGCCGTGCCCCATTCAACAGGTTCGAACACGGCCGGGCCACGACTTACACGAACGTGTACCATGGGCGTGTCCCTGTAGCAGGAAAGAAGAGTTTCACTCGGATTTGGATACTTAGGGGCAAAGAAACATATTCAAAAGCCTATATAAACACCCTAAGTATGACCAGAAAAGGGGGAAGCCAAGGCTTTAGTCAAAGGGCGTCCAGCTAAGCCAAAGAGGACAGATTTGTGGAGAATTCCTCGAAGATAGCCAGTTGATCCATCTCAAGAAGCCAGAATTATACTCAAGGCGGAGGATCTCTCCTTCAATTCCTTCAGGGGCTTTTAGGGATTTCTTATGTTTTGTTTTATCTTTTCTTCTAAGATGTTTTCTTTTATTATTATGAACTAAACCCTTAGATACCTGAGGGGGATGAAACCTAAGATGAATCTTGTTATCATTTGCTGAACTATATGATAAATATTTGACTTGTTCTTAATTTTTGTGTTGATATTTTTGAGATATTAATTCAATTGTGATGTGCTTAGGTGGAGGAGCAAAAGTCCCAGCCTAAGAGTAGATCTAGCATAATTAAGCGGAGTTGATCGCATGCCTAGAGATAGGGTGACGAGATTTTGCCGAATTAGGGTGAAACCTAATATGGGAGTCCATAGATCTAGGGGTTTTAATTAGAAAGAGATTTCAATTAATCAACCTAGGGTTAGACGTTAGTCGCCTCGAGAGAAGGATTAATATAACTTAGGGAATCTTACGGATCAAGTCAAATGAATAAATTGTCTGGTTCAGAGTTAGATAACAAGTGAAGTCTAGGTGGATTCTTCCTTGGGTGTCGTTTTAATCAATTGGTTTTTCCTCAAGTTATTTTCACAATTTCATTCTTCTTTGTCTTAGAGTCTTTAGTTTAGTTGTTAATTAATTTTAGATTAGATAAACAAATCCCTTAATTCTTAAGCTAAATAATAAAAAGAGAGTTAGTATTAGAACTTTCTGGTTCCTTTGGGTTCGACATTCCGGTCTTGCCTTAACTATACTATTGTTCGATAGGTGTGCTTGCCTCAAATCGTTGTCATAGTTAGTTTCTAGGTCCAAATGTTCTTTTTATAAATTTTAAGACTTTGACATTGCGAAAACAACGATCAAGTTTTTGGCGCCGTTACCGGGGAACTAAAATATTAAGAAAGCTCAAATTTTATTACTTTGGCCATATTTATTTTTATTTTTTAATTAAATTTTATTTTTATTTTTCTAAATTTTCTTTCTTTCTTTTGTTCCTTTCAGGTACCTCTAGTTTATGACTAGAAGGAACCCGACAGGACCTTTACTCTACGACAGTGATATTGAAGGTACCATTCATAGAAATCGCAGAGAAATAAGGCGAAGCCTAAACTACATAGCAGAAGAGCAAGAAGCCAAAATAAATACCACGGAAGAGATGGCTGAAAATAATCCGCCACCTCCAGAGATGACCAAACATCATGCTCCACGTACTATGTATGATTATGCTAAACCTAGTTTAACAGGAACTGAGTCTAGTATTGTTAGGCCTACTATTGCTGCAAATAATTTTGAACTGAAACCTAACACTATACAGATGATACAACAGTTTGTGTAGTTTGATGGTTTGCAGGATGAGGATCCTAACACACACTTAATGAATTTTCTAGAATTCTGTGATACCTTCAAGATAAATGGTGTTTCTGATGATGCCATCCGTCTTTGGTTATTTACCTTTTCTCTAAGGAATAAAGCCAAACAGTGGTTGCATTCTCTTCCACGAGGGTTAATCACTACATGGGAACAAATGACCGAAAATTTTTTATTAAAATATTTCCCACCGGCCAAAACAGCCAAATTAAGGAATGATATCTCTTCTTTTGTGCAATAGATTTAGAGACACTTTACGATGCATGGGAGAGATACAAGGATTTGTTGAGAAGGTGTCCACACCATGGATTACCCTTGTGGCTACAGGTCCAAACTTTTTACAACGGTGTGAACCCTTCAACAAGGCAACTAATCGATTCAGCCGCTAGTGGAACCCTGAACAACAACATAGAAGAGATGTCACTGAATAACTATCAGTGGCAAGTTACAAGGACAAGGCCAGCCAAAGCAGCTGGAGTTTTAAACCTTGATGCAGTGACCGCGCTATCAAATCAGGTAGAATTGCTACATAAAAAATTTGATGGTTTATATGGTTCTTCGCAGGCACATCCAGTTATGCAGTGCGACGCAAGTGAATGAGTGGTGAATCCTGAGTACCCACTCTACGGACAGTTTATAAAGAGTGAACAAATGAACTATATGGGTAATAATTTCCGATCTAATAAAAACCCTTATAGTAATACTTATAATCCAGGTTGGAAGAACCACCCCAATTTCTCATGGGGCGGTCAAGGAAATCAAAGGCAACAACCATCCCAAAACTTCCAACAACAGCCCTACGCACAGGAAAAGAAGTCGAACCTTGAAGAATGCTGACAAAATTCATAGCAGCCTTAGAAATACGGTCTCAAAATACAGAAACACATTTCCAAAAGATAGAAACAAAACTTGAGGCATTGACACAAGAGTTCAAGGAACTTGCTAAGCAAATGTCTGAGACACCACAGGGAAGACTACCGAGCAACACTGAGACTAACCCAAGAGAGCAAGTTCAAGCCATAACAGCTCAAGATAGTGAAGGGTTAGACGCGCCTAATTCAAAACAAAAGAATGTGGTAGAAGAAGATACGGTTGAGGTCAATAACAAGCCGAAACTGGTAATCAAAGAGTACAAACCTCGCATACCATGTCCCGAAGCAATAACGAAAGACAACACAGAGGAACAATTCGGTAAGTTTCTTACATTTCTAAAGAAATTACATATTAACTTACCATTTCTTGAAGCTCTTTCGCAGATGCCAGATTCCAAAAAATTTTTAAAGAAACTATTGACAAATAAGCAGAAGATAGACGAGGAATTTCATGTGGAACTGAACGCAGTGTGCTCAGCAATGTTGCAAAATAAACTACCACCGAAATTAAAAGATCCAGGGAGATTTACAATTCCATGCTTAATTGGTAGTTTATCTATTGATATGCATTAGCTGATTTAAGGGCAAGCATAAATCTCATGCCTTATAAATTGTTTAAACAACTAGGTCTAGGGAAATCCAAACAAACTAGGATGAGCATTCAATTAGCTGATAAAACTATTAGAATTTCTAGGGGTATAATCGAGGATGTACTCGTGAAAATTGATAAATTCGTATTCCCCGTAGACTTTGTCGTTTTAGACATGGATGAGGACAACACGGTCCCCCTAATCTTAGAAAGACCATTCTTAGCAACTGCCAGAACTAAAATCGATGTTGATGCAGGTGAACTCATACTTTGTGTAGGTGAGGAGACATTCACTCTTCAAGCCCTAAACTTAGCTAGAACATCAAGTAACCAAGGTGAGAAAGTAAATTCTATTGATAACCATTCGGTTAACGCTTCTTTTCAAGAAACACCATAGCATGATCCTGATCCTAGACCCTATGCCAACAAAGAAATAACTCATGAGGAACAAGGAAACACCACAGCATGATCCCGATCTTAAACCCTATGCCAATAAAGAAATAACTCATGAGGAACAACGGATTCAGATCGATGAACTAGAAGAGTGGAAGACGCATCTCGAAGAAAAACTAGGGATACATGAAGTAGAACCAAAGCCACTCTACGAGACAAACAAATTCAAAATTGGAGATCGGGTATTGCTAGATAAAGCAGATCCACGAGTGTCCGCTTTTGATCCTAACACCAGCAAGGAAATCCCTTTCAAGGTAATAGATGTTTTCCCGTATGGAACGGTCGAGGTAAGTTACCCTATGTTTGGCACTTTGAAAATAAATGCTACTCATCTTAAACCCTATCATGATAATGGAGCTGCCAGCATGAGGAAGGACTTTCAACTCCTCAAACCACCATGAATATACAAATGAGAGGAGAGTCTAGCTTAAGACTATAAACGAGTGCTTCTCGGGAGGCAACCCAAGTACTAACCCCATTAACTTCTATATTTTTCATTCTTATTTTATTTATTTTATTCTTTCCTTATAGCACCTAACTATAAACTAACCAATAGTGCAAAATTTCAAGCCACACGGCCTTGCACACGGCTGTGGCCGTGGCCGTGTGGAAACGCCGAACCCCCGTACTGACATGGCAGAGATGGTACGAGTCAGGGCGAATTAGTTTTCAAGTCACGGACTCAACTACCACACCATGACCGTACGATACGGCCATGGTCGACACTGTTAAATCACACACGGGCGTTGCAGCTCACCCATGGGCATGGAAGAAATGAACAAAAGCACAACACGGCCACGCGACATGGCTGTGTGAATCAACACGCCCCAGGTACACGGGTGTGGGGACCTGAACATGGGCGTGGGAGAAGCGAATAAGGGAAAACATGGCCCCGCGATACGGCCGTGTGAATCGACACGCCCATGGTACACGACCGTGGGAATGTACCTGACTTGAAAATTCTAGTTAAACCACCCACCCCTCCCTCTTCTCACCCATTCAGCCCATTTTCCTTTTCTTTCTCAAACTTCTCCCAACTTTCCTTCTCTAACCCTTGCCCACAACCATCGACCTACACCACATTTATGTCGAAGAAGTGGAAGGATCCCAGCACAGTCTCCCTCATTGAGACCGATCTACATAAGTTCATGCCAGCTGCTTCATCAACTCGACAAGCCAAGGGTCTTTAAGACCATTTATCTTTTGTTTTACTTTTATCTTCTCCTTTATTTTCCTTCTCTTTGACTATCTTATGCTTAATTTAGTTTATTTTATTTTAGTTTCTTAGTGCCAGGTTCTTCAGGCTGCTAGGGAATCATGCCATTTCTGCCATCTCCAGCACCACTGCAGCCTTAGAAGTCACACCCACCTCGCGAACCATCCAACAATAAGGACTCTTCGGTCCATTCATCTTTCATTTTAATTTTACTTACATTTATATTTTCTTTCTCTTTATGTTTCTTATCTTTAATTATATATTTAGTTTATTTTAAATGTGTCTTAATAATTCCTGGCTAATTCTCTACGAGCTCCCCAATTTTTTCATCTAGCGCAGAGCTCGGTAGCAACCACCACCCCTATCGACTTCCAACTCCAGGAAACCATCCAAATTCAGGAAGTTTCACCTCTCCTTCTCTCTCCAATTTCATATACATGTTTGTACATTGAGGGCAATGTACATCTTAAGTATGGGGGTGAATAGTTATTTCGAGAAAATGCCTAACTTTCTTTATTATTCTCAAATCCCTGAATTATGCCTTGTTCTAAAGTAAGTTTCTCATACTATGATTAGAATGAAATTTCCTTTGATTTATGGTTTTTATTGATATGTTTTGGATTAAGTCATTGATAATTGTGCATTGATGATTAAATATGAAGGATACTAGAGAATCAAGCATGATAAGTCTATTTTTTAGAAAAAAAAATTTCTAGGTTGTCTACCTGAATCTAATTATTACTTTGAAGTTTGAAATTTATGAGGTTGACATCAAAAACCCATAATTTTTGTGAGACTTTGAGCCTTTTAGAGCATACATTCTTTTCCTCGCTCACTTTTTGATTATGAGTGTGTCGACATTGATCTGTTCTAGAACTTGCGTTGATTATACATGTCGAGACCATACCTTTGATTTGATAAACAGAGATGATAAAGGCACTTAGGATTTAACCCACTCATTCCATTAAAAATCTACCTTCATAATTAACCCCCAGTGAACCCATTTGATCCTAACAACCCTTTTCATTAACTTAACCACTAATATTCACCCAAAAACCCTTTGTATTTGTTATCAACATTCCTTTTTGACTACCCTTATTTTGAGATTTGATTTGATCAGTTGCCTGATTATTACAGTAGTAAATTCATCATTTGACTTGTTCTTAAAAAAATGAAGTATATTCATTATTAGTTCTATAATTAAGTGAGCTTATGCATGTAAATTTCAAATCTTGAAGAAAAAGCTCGTATTATTAGTTTTTAATTGATGTAATTATTTAAGATTAGTTCATTTTTCTAGTTAGATAATTTGTCAAGTCAATCTCGATTCTAACCCTCTAATTCAGCCTTTATCCACACCTTTAACACAAGCCCCGTTACAACCCTGTTAAAGACCTTTTGATTTGTGTATCATCTCATATTATAGTGGTGGAGATTTGATTTTCATGCAAGCCTATGGGATTAACTCTTCATGTTTGAATTTTGAGTGTTTAAATCTAAACCTTAAACACTTCGAGTGATTTGAGTGAATCTTTTGTGAGGATGTCAATTCTTGTCAGTTTTGAATCAAAGGTAATTATTTAGATGAGAGGAAACACCTATGTTTTCGTGCTACAAATGTATGACTTTGATTGTTTGAGTCTTTAGAACTCTTTGAATTAAATTATCCATGTATAAATTATCTTTGAATTATGATGAAACATTATTGATAAATTTTATGGATCGAGGAAGTTCGTTTTAATTTTAAATCGGGAATTTTGCTTGAGGACAAGCAAAAGCTTAAGTGTGGGGGTATTTGATAAATCGTAAAAGTAACATATTTTAGGCCCATATTTAGCATACTTTTGGATGATTTAAACCCCGAATTGTGTAAATTGGTGCTCTTAATCCTTTGTTTTCATGTTTTATACTCAAGAGAGCACCCAATGACGAAAAGAACGGAAAATGGGCCCAAAATGGAGTAAATGGGCCATATCACAAAATCCACATGGCTTGGGCCCAAGACCACACGGCCGTGCCCCATTCAACAAGTTTGATCACGGCCTGGCCATGACTTACAAGGGCGTGTACCATGGGCGTGTCCCTGTCGCAGGAAAGAAGAGTTTAACTTGGATTTGGATACTTAGGGGCAAAGAAACATATTCAAAAGCCTATATAAACACCCTAAGTATGACCAGAAAAGGGGGAACCCAAGGCTTTAGTCAAGGGGCGTCCAACTAAGCCAAAGAGGGCAGATTTGTGGAGAATTCCTCGAAGATAGCCAGTTGATCCATCTCAAGAAGCTGGAATTATACTCAAGACGGAGGATCTCTCCTTCAATTCCTTTAGGGGGTTTTAGGGATTTCTTATGTTTTGTTTTATCTTTTCTTCTGAGATGTTTTCTTTTATTATTATGAACTAAACCCTTAGATACCTGAGGGGGATGAAACTTAAGATGAATCTTGTTATCGTTTGCTAAACTATATGATAAATATTTGACTTGTTCTTGATTATGTGTTCTTAATTCTTGTGTTGATATTTCCAGGATATTAATTCAAGTGTGATGTGTTTAGGTGGAGGAGCAAAAGTCCTTGCCTAAGAATAGATCTAGTATAATTAAGCGGAGTTGATCGCACGCCTAGAGATTGGGTGACGAGATTTTGCCGGATTAGGGTGAAACCTAATATGGGAGTCTATAGATCGAGTTAATGCGATTCTAAGGGTTTTAATTAGAAAGAGATTTCAATTAATCAACCTAAGGTTAGACGTTAATCGCCTCGAGAGAGGGATTAATATAACTTAGGGAATCTTACGGATCAAGTCCAATGAATAAATCCTCTGGTTCAGAGTTAGATAAGAAGTGAAGTCTAGGTGGATTCTTCCTTGGGTGTCGTTTTAATCAATTGGTTTTTCCTCAAGTTATTTTCACAATTTCATTCTTCTTTGTCTTAGAGTCTTTAGTTTAGTTGTTAATTAATTTTAGATTAGATAAACAAATCCCTTAATTCTTACGCTAAATAATAAAAAGAGAGTTAGTATTAGTACTTTTTGGTTCCTTCGGGTTCGACATCCTGATCTTGCCTTAACTATACTACTATTCGATAGGTGCGCTTGCCTCAAATCATTGCCATAGTTAGTTTCTAGGTCCGATCGTTCTTTTTATAAATTTTAAGACTTTGACATTGCGAAAACAATGATCAGATTAGCATACGGACGTGTGTAGCCACTTTGAAGGGTACATAGGCTAGACACACAGGCGTGTGGTCAGCCGTGTGACCTAATTCAGTATGTATGCCCTGTATTCACACGACTTGGGACACAGGCGTGTTTGGAGCCATAGGAGGCACACATTCTGTCCACACGGGCGTGTGACCCTTGAAATGTTGAAATTTTTCTATGTTTCCAAAATTTTTGTATGTTATCGGTTTAGTCCCCAACCACTTCTAATGCATGTTTAATGCCTCGTAGGGCCTTATAAGGGACAATGTGTTTGTGATGGAATGGTGTTAGAATATTAATGCATAAATGTATGGTTTTTGTTTGCTAATGGATGTGTATTGATCGGTAATACCTCGTAACCTTATTCCGGCGATGGATACGGGTTAAGAGTGTTACATTTAATGGTACTAGAGATACGGTTTAGTCGATTCTAAAACTAATGTAGCATATGTAAGTCTAGCTATACATGTCATATATACAACTGCAATAGTGTGATGGCTCCAGACATTTTCAAATGTGTTTTATATAGTAAATGGATCCTAATCGAGATGTAGATGATGAGGTCAAGAGTAACGCGCCTGCTCCTGTGTAAGGGACAGCCCCATCTGACTCTAGACCTGTAACGGGTAGCCAGGGACAAGAGGCTAAAGAAGCCTTCTTCCAAATGATAATGAATGGTTCACATAATACATTCGTACGAACCCGGCTGCTCAACAACCTCCACCCCCAACTGTTCCCTGACCGATCCCTATAGTTACTCAAGGTATTGATCCTCTATGATTGAATAAACCACATGTTGACAAGATACAGAAACACGGGGTCGAAGACTTTAGAGCCACAGTTAACGATGACCCTGAGAGAGCCAAGTTTTGGCTCGAGAACACAATTCGGGTATTTGATGAACTGTCCTGCACACCTAAAGAATGTTTAAAATATGCTATATCACTGTTACGAGATACTGCATATCAATGGTGGAATACCTTAATATCTGTAGTTCCACGAGAAAAGGTTACTTGGGAATTCTTTCAAGTAGAAGTCAAAAAGAAATATATCAGCCAAAGGTTCATTGATAAGAAAAGAAAAGAGTTTCTTGAATTAAAACAGGGTTGTATGTTAGTCAAAGAATATGAAAGAGAGTTTGTACGACTCAACAAATATGCTTGTGAATGCGTTTCTTCTGAAGCTATAATGTGTAAAATATTTGAGGATAGATTGAATGAAAAAATTAGACTTTTAGTTGGAATTCTTGAGCTAAAAAGAGTTTGTCGTTTTGTTTGACAGAGCTTGTAAACCCGAAGAGAGGGACGACGGATAGGGGTAGACCACCCAAAAACACTGGAAATGTAAGTGGTAGTCAGAGAGGGAAGACGGATACAGCTGTGAGATCGGAGGCGAATCACCTACCCGAGCTTATGCTATTTGTGCTCGAGAAGAAGCGTTTATCTCCAGACATCATTACTGGTACTTTTACTCCATTTGATACTGATGTGATTGCATTGATAGATCCAGGATCTACTCATTCATATGTGTGTGTGAATCTAGTATCTAGTAAGACTCTGCCTGTTGAGTCTACTGAATTTGTAATTAGAGTATCGAACCCCTTAGGCAAGTGTGTTTTGGTTCATAAAGTGTGCAAGAGCTGTCCATTGATGTTTCGAGATATTTGTTTTCTAGCTAATTTGATGTTGCTACCATTCGATAAATTTGACATAATTCTAGGTATGGATTGGCTCACTTTGCATAATACTATTGTAAATTGTAAACGGAAGAGTATTGATTTGAGAAATCAGAATGGTGAAATAATTTGAATTGAATTTAGTGATTTGAATGGGTTATCGGCTGTTATATCATCGATGAAAGCTTTGAATTATGAGAAAAAGGGTTGCAAAGCCTATCTTGCGTATGTGATAGATACAAAAGTGATTGAAAAGGAAGTTGAATCTGTGCCTGTGGTATGTGAATTCCCTAATGTATTTCCTGAAGAACTACCAGGATTACCTTTGATATGAGAAGTCGAGTTTGGTATTGATTTAGTGTTGGGTACAACTCCTATCTCAATAGCTCCGTATAGAATGGCACCGACAGAATTGAAAGAGTTGAAGTCTCAGTTGCAAGAGTTGACAGATAGAGGATTTGTACGACCGAGTTTCTCGCCTTGGAGTGCTCCTCTGTTGTTTATGGATTTGATGAATCGGATATTCAGACCGTATTTGGATCGATTTGTCGTGGTGTTTATTGATGACATTCTGATTTATTCTTGTGATGGGACGCAACATGCCGAGCATTTGAAAATTGTGTTACAGATTCTGCTTGAGAAGCAATTGTATGCAAAGTTCAAAAAATGTGAGTCATGGTTGCGTGAGGTTGGTTTTCTGGGACATATTGGATCAATTGTGGGAATACGAGTTGATCCGAGCAAGATTTCAGTAATTTTAGAATGGAAGCCTCCAAGAAATGTGCCTGAAGTCCATAGTTTTTTGGGACTAGCGGGATATTATAGGCGGTTTGTGAAAGGCTTTTCGATGATTGCGACTCCGTTGACGAAATTGCTATAGAAATATGTTATATTTGAGTGGTCAGAAAAGTGCCAGCAGAGTTTTGAACCGCTGAAAGCATTATAGATAGAGGCACCAGTGTTAGTTCAACCTGAATCGGGTAAAGTATTTATAGTTTATAGTTATAGCTTATGCTTCGAAATAGTTAAAGACCCATGAAAAAAACTGTCTGACACATGATCTTGAATTAGCCGCGATTGTATTTGCATTGAAGATTTGGCATCATTACTTATTTGGTGAGAAATGTCACATTTATATGGATCACAAGAGTTTGAAATATTTGATTACTCAAAAAGAATTGAACGAGACAGCGGAGATGGTTAGAATTACTAAAAGACTACGAATTAGTAATTGCTTATCATCCGGGAAAAGCTAATGTTATTGCTGATGCTTTGAGTTGAAACTCTTTATTTTCTTTGCGAGCAATGAGTACCCAGATAGATCTGTATTCTGTTTATGACGTCAGCAACCCCTTAAGGAGCACACGGCCTAAGCACACGCCCGTGTGCTGGCCCTGTGACGAATCGAATTCTCGCAATTTATTGTAGGGGACACACGGCCTATCAACACACCCAAGGGGGTTGACCGTGTGTCACACACGGCCTAGACACACGCCCGTGTGTCTACTCATATAGACACTTAGAGGCTATTTTCCAAGCTAATTGCCACTCTGAAACATAAACACACTAACGCCAACACAAGCAATTCACGTACTATGAATAATTCCTGAAACATCACTTATAGAGTTCATAAAACTCATTATCATTAATATATATAACTGAACAAATATTGGCCTATCACTTGGGCCATATACAAAAATAATAGTAACTTTAATAGCCATTCTTTGGCTCCCAGTATGATATAACTCAAAATGGTATAATCTCTATACATGCCATACTTAACATAAAACAACTTGGCTATACCAAAACAATGATTGATGGTGTGATTCCGAGCTCTGACTTCTATGATTCCCGAACTAGCTTGGTGAAACTATAAGGAAAAAGGAAAAAGGAAAAAGGGAGGGCTAAGCATATAGCTTAATAAGTTTGCATGAAATTTATGTAATAACATAAATACTTAAAATAACCTATTCATCTCATGATACATGAACAATATAAGCATCAAGTACTCAAGCATACTTTGTCATACATACTCTTACCCATCTTAAATCACAATATGATTTCATGGTACCTGTATCACTTAGTCACATAATTTAGCACTTTTACCAAAGTAATCATAAACTCAAATCGTTAACTTCCTTAACTTAAACAATACTCTTTATCATCCTTGAGTCGTTTAACTTGTTACTATCTTTATTCACTTAACTCCTTTGTTACCTCTTTCACAATTGGCTCTTTTACCCTTTGAATTTTCCCGGAATAACAAAGGATATTAAATCTCATCAAACATGTATCTTGATGCCAATGCCCTATCCCAGATATGGTCTTACATAGAATCACCTCATGATGCCGATGCCATATCCCAAATATGGTCTTACATGAGATTTCTTAACTTGATGTCGACGCCATGTCCCAGACATGGTCTTACATGGGACCTTCCTTGTATGGTGTCGATGCCATGTCCCAAACATGGTCTTACACAAGACCTTCCTTATTCGATGCTGATGCCATGTCCCAGACATGGTCTTAAACAAGATCTACATTTGTTGCCAATGCCATGACCCAGACATGTTCTTACACAGGACCTACTTCCTTGATACCAATGCCATGTCCCAGACATGGTCTTACACGGCTTTGGTTGTCTCATGTTATGATATAGATATCCTCTTTATTCCAAGACTTCAATCGGGACTTTCATTTTCTACACTCGTTGATTACTTTATTAAAACATTATTATTCTTTTTCGAGGAAATAAAGTAAATTCAATAACATAATAAGTGATTTAATGTAAATACACATAAAGCCTTAAATTCATACAAACTTACTTTGGTACTCCAAAATATGTGTAGAAGTGCAATTTTGTCCACAACTTTGTTTTTGCCTCGGTTTCGATCCGGGCTTCGTATTTCTTAATCTATAATAGCAAATTCACTTGTTTAATACTCACATTGACTAAATTGACTCATGAATCATACTCTGATAAAATTATAATTTTGCCCCTAAACTTTCTCATATTTACACTTTTGCTCCTAGGCTCGTAAAATGATTTTCATTTAACTATCTTGCATTTCAAGCCTAGCCGAATCATAATCTCAACTATATCAACAATCAATTTCAACTATTTCACTCATGTATGACCATTTCTACAACTTTTACAATTTAATCCTTTTATGCATTTTTCATGAAATTCATTTAGAAAAAGATGTTTATCATACATCAAACTTTCATATTCTTCCATAAAACATCAAAATAGATGCATGTCATACATGGGTAAATTTTTTAACATGAATCCTAGCTCAAAATATAGCTAGAAATAGCTAAATCGAGCTACGAGGATTTCAAAAATATGAATAACATAAAAAACGAGGCTAAAAGATACTTACAATCAAGCTTGAAAGTTGAAGAAACCCTAGCTATGGAGGGCTTGTAAAATTCGGCTATGGCTTGAAGAAGGTGGACACAAATTTTGACTTATTTTCCCTTTTAATTCATTTATTAACCAAATGACTAAAATGCCCTTAAGGCCCCTTTCCTTAAGCTTTTTTCCTTCCCATGTCCATTTTTGTCCATCTTAACATTTAATGGTCTAATTGCTAAATAAGGACCTCTAGTAATTTTTATAATTCTATTTTATACTCAAATCTTCTAGAATCTCATATTCTCTAATCTTTACAATTTAGTCCTAATGGACAATTTATTCACTAATTAATAAAATTTCTTCATGAAATTTTCACACAATCATGCAACCACCTCATAAACCTCATAAAAATCACTAAAACTCATATTTCTACTTTAGATTTGTGGTCTCGTACCACTATTCCAACTAGGCCCTAAATCGGGCTGTTACAGTTCTCCCCCTTAGGGATTTTTGTCCCCGAAAATCTTACCATCAGAAAGGTTTGGGTACTAGTTCCTCATAGCCTCATCGGGCTCCCACGTAGCCTTTTCTACCCCATGTCTCTGCCATAAAACTTTCACGAGACCTATACTTTTATTCCTTAATTGCTTGACCTCCTGGGCTAGAATCTTAACCAGTTCTTCACCATACGTCATGTCGGGTCGAATTTCAACCTCTGTCAGCGTAATCATATGCGAAGGCTCTAATCGGTAGCGTCGCAACATAGACACGTGAAACACATTATGAATCTTTTCTAACTCAGACGGCAAAGCCAACCGATAGGATACTAGCCCAATCTTCTCAGTGATCTCATATGGTCCGATAAAACGCAGACTCAATTTGCCCTTTCGGCCAAATCTAAGTACTTTCTTCCATGGTGACACTTTCAAAAATACTCTATCACCAACTTGATACTCAATTTCTTTCCTTTTCAAATTCGAGTAAGATTTTTATCTGTCAGAAGCAGCCTTTAAGCAATTTCATATCACCTTTACCTTCTCTTCAGTTTCTCTAACCAAATCAACCCCATGGATCTGGTTTTCCTTGATTTCAGTCCAATATAAAGGTGTTCGACACTTACACCCATACAAAGCCTCATAAGGCGCCATCTTTAAACTTGACTGAAAACTATTGTTGTAGGCGAATTCCACCAATAGTAGGTATTTTTCCCAACTGCCTTGTAACTCAAGAATACAACATCGAAGCATATCTTCAAGCACTTGTATCAACCTCTCCGACTGACCGTCGGTTTGGGGGTGAAAATCTGTACTAAAATTCAACTTTGTGCCCAAGGCCTTTTGCAACTTCTTCCAAAATCTGGGCGTAAATCTCGGATCTCTATCTGATATAAAAGATAAAGGCACTCCATGGAGCCTTGCTATTTCTGAAACATACAAGTTTGCCAACTTGTCCAATGGGCATTCAACTCGTACAGGTATAAAATGGGCTGGTTTCGTAAGTCTATCGACCACAACCCATACAACATCTTTCTTACTCGGTGTCAACGGCAAGCCCGTTACAAAGTCCATGGTAACTTGGTCCCATTTCCACTCGGGTACCATAATAGGTTGTAGCAAACCCGATCGTACTTTGTGTTCAGCCTTTACTTGTTGACAAATCAAACATCTTGAAACAAACTCAGAAATGTCTTTCTTCATACTCGGCCACCAATACCATTTCTTCAAATCATTATACATCTTAGTGCTACCCAGATGTACAGATAAACATCGACTATATGCCTCATGCAAAACTTTACGAATGAGCTCATCGTTCCTCGATACACAAAACTGTCTCTAAACATCAGATATCCATCCGAATTGATCCGAAAATCGGACTCAACACTTGACTCGCACTAAACTCTTTTGGCTTGCAACTCACTGTCATCTTTCTGAGCTTCATAGATCTCCTAGAAGAACATCGGTCTAGCTCTCAACTCGGCTAGAATGGAGCCATCATCGAACAAAGTCATCTGAGTATTCATAGCCCTCAAAGTAAATAGGGACTTTCTACATAAAGCATCGGCTACTACATTCGCCTTTCCCGGGTGGTAATCAATGACTAGTTCATAATCTTTTATCAACTCTAACCATCTTCGTTGCCTTAAATTCATTTCCTTTTGGGTCATCAAAGACTTTAAACTTTTGTGATCAGTGAATATCCGTCATTTTTCACCATATAAATGGTGTCTCCAAATCTTCAATGCAAAAACAATAGCAGCCAACTCTAGATCATGCGTTGGATAATTCTTCTCATGTGACTTTAACTGTCTGGAGGCATACGCTATCACCTTACCTTATTGCTTAAGTACACAGCCCAATCCGTTTAAGGATGCATCGCTGTAGATCACAAATTCTTTTCCTGACTCAGGTTGTACTAGAACTGGAGCCTCTGTCAACATTGCCTTCAATTTCTCAAAACTTGGTTGGCACTTTTCTGTCCATTCAAACTTTACATCTTTCTGTAGCAATTTCTTCATTGAAGTTGTTATCATAGAAAACCCCTTAACGAATCGCCTATAATAGCTATCTAGGCTTAGAAAACTTCTAACTTTAGTTGCATTTTTCGGCGGTTTCCAATCAACAATAGCTGAAATTTTACGTGGATCTACTTGGACTCCATCTCCCGAGACAATATGTCCCAGAAATCCAACTTCTTTGAGCCAAAATTCACTTTTGCTAAACTTGGCGTACAACTGATTATCTCGTAAAATCTGTAAAGCTGTCCTTAAGTGCTCAACATGCTTAAGCTCATCTCGAGAATATATTAATATATCATCAATAAAAACAACCATAAACTTATCTAGATATGGCCGAAAGATGAAATTCATTAAATCCATAAACACCATCGGGGCATTGGTTAAACCAAAAGGCATGATTAAAAATTCATAGTGCCCAAACCTCATTCGAAAAGCCGTTTTTGGCACATCTGAGTCTTTTACTCTTAATTGATAGTATCCCGACCTCAAGTCTATCTTGGAGAATACAGTAGCTCCCTTCAATTGATCAAAAAAATCGTCGATCCTTGCCAAAGGGTACTTGTTCTTCACTATTACTTTATTGAGCTGTCGGTAATCTATGCACAATCTCATGGAGCCATATTTCTTTTTCACAAATAATACCGAAGCATCCCATAGAGCATAACTCGGTCTGGAAAAACCTTTTTCCGTCAGCTCTTGCAACTGTGCCTTTAATTCTTTCAACTCAGTTGGAGCCATCCTATAAGGGCAATCAATCGATATCAGATGCATCGGGAGTTAACTCAATGCCGAACTCAACATCTCTAGCGGAGGCGATCCCGGACCACAGGAAAAACATCTGAATATTCACACATTATCGATACTGATTCAATCTTTAACTCAGTTTCCTTGGCATTCATGACAAAAGCAAGATACGCCTCATACCCTTTTCTTACATACCTCTGAGCTGACATGTGAGAGATCACTACCGATGATCTGTCTTGTTCATCTAATTCACCATAAAGAGTATCCCCATTTTCACATCTCAACTCAATATATTTCTTCCCACAATTTACTGTCACATCATGAGCGGCTAACCAATCCATACCAAGAATAATGTCAAATTCATCAAATGGAAATAGCATAAGATTCGCCTTAAAATAATGACCTCTAATCATCAATGGGCAATCTTTACATACTTTATCAACTAACACACTTTTGCCTAAAGGATTAGATACTTTTAGCACAAACTTCGTAAAGTCAACAGGTATACTCATGCTCGATGCTAATTTCATGCAAATGTATGAATGGGTAGACCCCGGATCAATTAAAGCAACAACATCAGTCTCATGAAGAGAAACTGTACCCGTAATTACATCGGGAAATAATGCCTCTTCGCGATCGCGAATGGCGTAAGTCCTTGCAGGCGCTCTACCCTCAGATCTTGTAGCCTACTCTCGGGGTGTACCCTTACTACTCACCCTACTTCGTGGGTTTCTTTGTTGTCTTCCTCTATTAGTGCTTCCTGCTCTTGCACTTTGAACTTTGTCTTTCTCAACCATTTTAGGGCATTCTCTGATCAAATGATCTTGGGAACCATACTTAAAACAAGCATTCTCATGTGCACGATACTCACCGGGGTGACATCTGCCACACTGTGGGCATTCTGATCTATTAGATCGAATATTCCCAACACTAGCGACTGAAGTAGTCTGGGCCTTATTCCCCGAATACTATTTACTCTTGCCTTTGTTTGAAAACCCGGCTGAAGTAGCTGATCGGGTAGAGAAATCTCTCGACTTCTTGGACGAGGATTGAAATGACTGATTCCACTGTCGCTTTCTTGAGTCACGAGACTCCATTTCAGCTTTTCTTTTCTCTTTAACTAATTCTTCAGCTTTACAAGCCCGGTCCACTAACACAACAAATTCCTTCAACTCAAGGACACCAACAAACAGTTTAATGTCTTCATTTAGTCCGTCCTCAAACCTCTTACAGATAATAGCCTCCGAGGATACACATTCCCGAGCCTATTTACTGAGCCTTACAAATTCACGCACATACTCAGTCACTGACATTTTACCTTGTTCCAATTCCAAGAATTCCTTCCTTTTCTAGTCAATGAATCTCTGACTAGTGTACTTCTTCTTGAATTCTTCTTGGAAAAACACCCATGTGACCCTTTACCTTGGTACCACCGACACAAGGGTATTCTACCATTGATAAGCGGAATCTCTCAAAAGAGAAACTACACACTTCATGCACTCTTCAGGTGTGCATGATAACTCATCAAATACCCGAATGGAGTTTTCAAGCCAGAATTTTGCTCTTTCCGGGTCATCATCTTTACTGGCCCTGAGCTCCTCGGCTCCTTGCTTCTGGAGTCTATCTACTGGAGGCTTTCCTCTTATTGCCACTTCTACCACTTAAGGGATGGAGGAGGTTGTGCATTTAGGTTCGTACGAACGAATTCTGTGTACCATGCATTCATCATGTGGAGGAAAGCTTCCCTAGCCTCTCCGTCTCCTCTCTGACTTACTATTGTAGGTCTATTCATATTTTCATTTGGCACCGTCCCTTCAGCGTGATTCAGCGCGTTACTTTCTACATCATAAGCCACAGCTCTTTCAAGATCCATTTACTATATAAAAATACAATTAAAGTCAATAGAAGTCGTTACACTATCATTATATAAATACTCATATGTATGGCATGTATAGCTAGACTCATACTTACACTACGTTAGTCTGAGAATAGACTAAACCGTAGCTCTAATACCACTAAATGTAACACCCCTTACCTAGGTCCGATGCCAGGGCTGGATACGAGGCATTACCATGCTTTACCTTGCTTGAACATGCAATAACGGGCTATAAAATTTCATTCCAAATTAAAACTTTTCTTTCTTAGACATAACATGCGTATCATGGGCCTACAAGGCCTTAAACATACATCTAGAAGGTTTCAGAGTTCTACCGGAAACTTTTACACTCCTTGAAAAATTTTGCCTAAAAAGAGGTCACATGCCGGTGTGACTTGGAACACGCCCGTGTGGGCAGGCCGTGTGGTCAAACACGCCCATGTTCCCAGCCTGTGTAAAATTTATTTTTATTTCAAACCTACAGGGGTTTTCACACAGCCGGACACACGCCCGTGTCAATAGCCCGTGTTCTTTACACGGCCTAGACACGCCCGTTTCTTCACCCGTGTGTGAAAACTAGGGGTATTTTATTTATGACGTCAGCAACCCCTTAAGGAGCACACGGCCTAAGCACACGCCCGTGTGCTAGCCCTGTGACGGATCGAATTCTCGCAATTTAATGTAGGGGACACATGGCCTATCAACACACCCAAGGGGGTTGACCATGTGTCACACACGGCCTAGACACACGCCCTTGTGTCTACCTGTATGGACACTTAGAGGCTATTTTCCAAGCCAATTGCCACCCTAAAACATAAACACACTTACACCAACACAAGCAATTCATGTACTATGAATAATTCCTGAAACATCACTTATAAAGTTCATAAAACTCATTATCATTAATATATATATAACTTAACAAATATTGGCCTATCACTTGGGCAATATACAAAAAGAATAGTAACTTTAATAGCCAATTCTTTGGCTCCTAATATGATATAACTCAAAATGGTATAATCTTTATACATGCCATACTTAACATAAAAATTGATGGTGTGATTCCGAGCTCTGACTTCTATGATTCCCGAACTAGCTTGGCGAAATTACAAGGAAAAAGGGAAAGGGAAAAAGGGAGGGGTAAGCATATAGCTTCGTAAGTTTGCATGAAATTTATGTAATAACGTAAATACTTAAAATAACCCATTCATCTCATGATACATGAACAATATAAGCATCATGTACTCAAGCATACTTTCTCATACTTACTCTTACCCATCTTAAATCACAATATGATTTCATACCCATCTTAAATCACAATATGATTTCATACTTGTATTTTATTCATGGTACCTGTATCACTTAGTCTCATAATTTAGCACTTTTACCAAAGTAATCATAAACTCAAATCGTTAACTTCCTTAACTTAAACAATACTCTTTATCATCCTTGAGTCGCTTAACTTGTTACTATCTTTATTCACTTAACTCCTTTGTTACCTCTTTCACACTTGGCTCTTTTACCCTTTGAATTTTCCCAGAATAACAGAGGATATTCAATCTCATAAAACATGTATCTTGATGCCAATGCCATATCCCGGATATGGTCTTACATGGAATCACCTCATGATGCCGATGCCATATCCCAGATATGGTCTTACACGGGATTTCTTAACTTGATGTCAACGCTATGTCCCAGACATGGTCTTACACGAGATCTTCCGTTGGCGCTGAAGCCATGTCCCAGACATGGTCTTACACGGGTCCTTCCTTGTATGGTGTCGATGCCATGTCCCAGACATGGTCTTACACGAGACATTCCTTATTCGATGCTGATGCCATGTCCCAAACATGGTCTTACACAGGATCTACATTCGGTGCCAATGCCATGACCCAGACATGGTCTTACACGGGACATACATTCCTTGATACTGATGCCATGCCCCAGACATGGTCTTACACGGCTTTGGTTGTCTCATGTTATGACATAAATATCATCTTTATTCCAAGACTTCAATCGGGGCTTTCATTTTCTATACTCGTTGATTTCTTTATTAAGACATTATTATTCTTTTTCAAGGAAATACAGTACATTCAATAACATAATAAGTGATTTAATGTAAATACACATAAAGCCTTAAATTCATACAAACTTACTTCGGTACTCCAAAATATGTGTAGAAGTGCGCTTTAGTCCACAACTTTGTTTTTGCCTCGGTTTCAATTCGAGCTTCGTATTTCTTGATCTATAATAGCAAAGTCACTTGTTTAATACTCACATTGACTAAATTGACTCATGAATCATACATTGACAAAATTGTAATTTTGCCCCTAAACTTTCTCATATTTACACTTTTGCCCCTAGGCTCGTAAAATAATTTTCATTCAACTATCTTGCATTTCAAGCCTAGCTGAATCATAATCTCAACTATATCAACAATCAATTTCCACTATTTCACTCATGTATGACCATTTCTACAACTTTTACAATTTGATCCTTTTATGCATTTTTCATGAAATTCATTTAGAAATAGATGTTTATCATACATCAAACTTTCATATTCTTCCATAAAACATCAAAATAAATGCTTGTCATACATGGGTAAATTTTTTAACATGAATCCTAGCTCAAAATATAGCTAGAAATAGCTAAATCCAGGTACGAGGATTTCAAAAATACGAAGAACATTAAAAACAGGGCTAAAAGATACTTACAATCAAGCTTGAAAGTTGAAGAAACCCTAGCTATGGAGGGCTTGTAAAATTCAGCTATGGCTTGGAGAAGATGAACACAAATTTTGACTTATTTTCCCTTTTAATTCATTTATTAACCAAATGACTAAAATGACGTTAAGGCCCCTTTCCTTAATATTTTCCTTCCCATGTCCGTTTTTGTCCATCTTAACATTTAATGGTCTAATTGCTAAAAAAGGACCTCTAGTAATTTTTATAATTCTATTTTATACTCAAATCTTCTAGAATCTCATATTCTCTAATCTTTACAATTTAGTCTTAATGGACAATTTATTCACTAATTAATAAAATTTCTTCATGACATTTTCACACAATCATGCATCCACCTTATAAGTCTCATAAAAATCATTAAAACTCATATTTCTACTTCAGATTTGTGGTCTCGTACCACTATATCGACTAGGCCCTAAATCGAGCTGTTATAACACTATCCAGTTGCCGATTGGTACTTTTAAATTTGTGGATAATTGTAAATATGGCATGTATAGGCTATTTTTAAAGTTGATAAATATGGTTACTTGAGATTATGGTTTTGGTACATTTTGTGTAAGGTTAAGCCATGTGATTTGGCTAAACTTGATCATATGTTTTGGTAGGTTTTGTCAAATGTTGATGGAAATTATGCAAATGATGTCTTGTTATTTTAAAGGTTTATGAATGGAAGATGTATGATATTAGTTAAGCTTTTGAATGGTAGGAAGAAATGGTATTATGTGTGTATGAATTGTTATGGAATGGCTGCTAATTGGGTTGTAAAATTGTTATCATTATGATTGTGTATGCTTATGATAATAGGGTGGCAAAATGGCTTTGCAAATAGCCTATTTTTGTCCACACGGGTAGGGACACGGGCGTGTGTCTCAGCCATGTGTGACACATGGCCATGTTACACGGTTGTATGTCTCCTGGTGTTTATTTGGAATTCAAGTCGGTATGCTCCACACGGCCTCACACATGGGCGTGTGACCAGCCGTGTGGTAAAAGTCAGTATACCCCTCTAAATGGCATGCGGCCTAGCATACGGGCATGTGACATGGCTGTGTTGTGTAAGTTAGTATACCCTATAGTTTTGGTATGACCTAGTCCACAGTCAAACACACAGGCATGTGCGGCCATTTCAAAGGGCACATAGGCTATACACACGGGTGTGTGGTTGGCCGTGTAACCTAAGTCAGTATGTATGCCTTGTTTTCACACGGCTTGAGACACGGGCGTGTCTGGAGCCGTGTGAGGCACATGGCCTGTCCATACTGGCGTGTGACCTTTGAAATGTTGAAAGTTTTCTAAGTTTCCAAAATTTCTGCATGTTATTGGTTTGGTCCCAAACCACTTCTAATGCATGTTTAAGGCTTCGTAGGCCCTTATAAGTGAAAATGTGTTTGTGATGGAATAGTGTTAGAATATGAATGCATAAATGTATGAGTCTTGTTCGTTAAGTGATTTGTATTGACCCGTAATACCTCGTAACCCTATTCCGACGATGGATACGGGTTAGGGGTGTTACAAGAGTAACACGCATCGTTCACATAAAAGCACAAAGCATGAGTTCTAACAATAATACAGGTTCACAAAGTAAATGCAATTCACATACTTCCTAAGTTTGCATCTAAACACTAGGTTCACATGCAATACAAGCTTCACAAACAATGAAGTCATTCACACAAGGGTTCGCGTACTTGTATAGGGTTCACTAAATAGTAAGATATTTTTACTTGGGGTTTCACATGCATATTGGGGTCGCAAACATGCAAGGGTCACAAAAAATAATACTTCGTAGTAAAATTGGCACGCAGATGATATTAAGACATACTTTGGTAATATTGAAAGAATACAACATGGTATGCATGCAAGAGGAAATAAAGAAACATCAAACTTTATTCATGATGAGAATAAATTAATAAAAATTTAGCTTTATGGTTTGCAGAATTAAAATAAACTTGAACTTTAAGGAAAAATTGTTACAATAAAATAATTAAATTATATTACGTCTAAACCCTCACAAATAAAAACCCCATCACCTATTTTCCCAAGTTCATTGATATCTATTCAGAGATGAGCCTCGCCAAGTCATCTACTTCACCATTGCCATCCTCGACCTACTTACCTACGAAGTAAGAAAGGAACGGGTGAGTTCATTGTGAACTTAGTGAATAATCAGGAATCTCCAGAGTATGCTTAAAATATAGAGTTTTAAACAGAAAGATGACTTAGCTTAAAAAATCGTATAGCATGTTGGGTTCTCAGTGAAGGTGCGAGACCCAGTTCGTAAATCCTACTTGTCAAAAGATCAAATAAGTTTGAAAATAGTTTCGCGTCTACTTACTAAAAATCATACTTAAAAACGTAGCTTGTTCTTGTTTGAAAACGGAATTTATGTAACATGAAACATGCTCACATACTTATTTTATCAGAATGCCTGAGAATCATATAATATGTTCTCACACTTATCTTAACACACTTATCTTGTCTTATCTGTTGGATATGTGGATCTCCTTATAACACCTCAGAATGACTCAAAGAGTCCTTAACATGTCCCATAAGTGTAGCATAAGCTAAACAGTCTCCTGTACACCAACATGTCCTATTGAATAGAGTATACCTCAACTGTTATAGCCCGATTTTGGGGCTAGCTGGAACAGTAGTTTCGAGAACACTAATTTGAGGTTGAAGAAAATTATTTTTAATATTATTTTATGTGTTGTAGCAAGTTTATAAGGATGAATGAAAATTTTGGTGCCTTAATTTTAGCAATTGTATGCTTAATTGAGAAAAAAAAACTAAATTGTATAAAGTGCGAAAGTTCTATTTTACAAGCTAAAGGTGTTAAATGGCTATAGAATTTTAATTGGAGGTCCCTAATGTGCAATTAGGCCTTCCTTATGTTGATATCCGACCATATGGGACAATAGACTCAATTTGGTCAAAAATTTGGTGGGTTAGGTGACTAAATGGCAATAAAATAAAATAAAACAAAAGGAAGGCTATCATCTTTTTTATCCTCCTCCTTCTTCCACTAATTTTTACACTAAAATAAGGGTCTTGGGAGCTTGAAACTTCAGCAACTTATTCTCCTTGCTAGTAAGTATTCTTGATGGTTATTTTTTATAATTTTTGTGCTTTTAGAACCCCTAAACCTTAAGCTAGATAAAGATGGGACTATTTTGCAAAATGGTTAAAAGTTTAGGGATTTTCCATGAGAATGTTTATGTTGTTTGCTGAGTTTTTATGGAAGAAAACGAATGTTAGTGGGTTGAGGAATAACTTTTGTGAAAGGTGTTACCATGAAAACACCTAAAAAGGGACTTATTTGTAAAGGTTGTAATTGAGTAATAAATGCATGAAATGATTGGTTTTGTGAATTTTTGTAAGAGAAATAAATGTTCAGCTAGGCTTGTTTAATGAGAAAATGTGATGAAAAATAATTTACGAGCCTAGGGGCAAAATCATAATTTTGCCAAAGTATAAGGGCAAAATGGTCATTTTTGCCTAAGTAGAAAATTTGAAGTGTCATGAATTATGTAGTGATTGGATGAGTGAATTTTATTATTATAGATCATGAAGGACACGGAAACAACCTTGACCAAGGGAAAGGCAAGGTTATGGATTAAACCGTCAATTAACACATTTTACACCGAGGTAAGTTTATATGTAAACGATACATCTTTAATACATATGTTGTTAACTATTGATGCATTGTATGGATGAAATTACTTATTAGTGAGATTGATTGAAAATGATAGATAATGAGTAATTCTCGTATAAACCTCGAAATAGAAATGTAAGTACGTATAAATATCCGTAATTATCATTGTTGGTAGGCTGTGTGCGATACCACTGTAATTATTTTTTTGGTGGGCTGTGTGTGATACCACCTTATTATTTATTCACGATGGGTTGTGTGCGTTACCATCATTTATATTATCATTTGGTGGGCTATGTGCAGTACCACCATAATTATCATTATGGGTGGGCTGTGTGCGATACCACCCTATTATTGAACAATTGTAGGCTGTGTACGAAACCACCGGATACGTGTATCATTTCGAAGGATTCATCGAGAATCTCATTCAAGTAAATATTTCATGTGGCTTTATGGTGATAAATGCAGGGCTTAAGTACAAATAATTGTGGGCAATGTATTTGAGATATGGTTGGGATGTGGTAAGAGTGGAGATGAGTAAGCATGATATTGGAAATTGTTAATTGTTTTTACATAATATGTAATGTTATTAATTGAATGCATATGGTATGATGCTTATTGTTTACATGTAGACTTACTAAGCCTTAAGCTTCCTCCCTTCTTTTCCTTTGTTTTATAGTGTCAAAAAGCCAACTCGGGATACGAAGATAATCGAAAGATCACCCACACTATCAGCTCAACTTGGTATATTTAGACAGCATTTTGAGTATGGCATGTATAGGGGCTAGACTTAGCGAAATGTCATGTTGTTTTAGGCAAGTGTGTTGGCTCTTTTAAAGGTGAACTCTTTTGTGTATAGCCATAGTTGATGGCTCATTATTATTAATATGTGAAAAAATGAGGTTATTCATGAATGTGTATGATGCATGATTGGGTTGCTTAGTTAATGGTTGAATGTGATTTATGTTGTATGAGTTAGCAGGATAAAAAGAGCTTGGCAAATAGACTTGTTCTAGTCCACATGGGTAGGCACACGGGCGTGTGTCTAGGCCGTGTGTGACACACGGTCAGCCCCATGGGTGTGTGGTTAGGCCGTATGTCCCCTGCATGTTAGTTTTACAAATCAGTATGCTCAGTAGTAAACACACGGGAAGAGACACCACGGACATGAGCGTATGCCCAGGTCGTGTGAAGTCTGCACCTAAATTTTGGAATTTATTTCGCCACACGGTTGAAGGACATGGGCGTGTGACTAGCCGTGTGATGCAAGTCAGTGTCGACCACGGGCCAAAAACACGGGCGTGTGACAGGCCATGTGATGCAAGTCAGTGTTGACCACAGGTGTGGAACACAGGCGTGTGATATGTCCCACGGGCGTGTCCCTTCCTCCACACAGGCGTGTGGCCCTATTTAGGCAAAATTTTCCTAAGAACGTTAAAGTCTTCGATTTAATTTTGAAACCTTCCGTATGTATGTTTAGGGCTTCGTAGACCCATAATAAGAATGTTATGAATACGAATGAGAAGTTTGAAGTTGAAATGAAATTTTATAGCCCGATGTTGTACGTTTAAGTAAGTTAAGTTCAGCAATTCCTCATATCTGGTTCCGACGTTGAATACGGGTAAGGGGTGTTACATCGACATTCCCTTATCTCTCTACATGTCCTAGGGTCTTAATGCCTAAAATCACAGAACTTATAGATGAGTACTCACAATCCTTTAGTATACCAATATATCCAACATAAAGGCTCGCAAAGGAGCACGCACAAAAACTTATCACGTAGAACTCACATATATAGCTCGAAAAACATAGCTTATAAAACTGTAGTTTTAAAAACATAGTTTAAAACATAGGCTTGCTTAGGAGCATGCATAAAACATATCTTTAAAACACAGATTAAAAATATAACATGGAAACATATCTTGAAAATAGAGTATCAAAACTTTTAAAAATAGAGCTTTGTAGGAAAACCTTACTCTTGGAACTTAGTTTCAAAAACCAGGTTTTTGGAAAACATAACAGTTCACAAACGCATTACAAGCCCTGAGCTTTCATAAATGAAAACATGGCAATTTTTAACCACTCACCAAAAAACTGAGAATTGTAAACAAGCTTGGCCTTTCCTTTATCCTTGCTGGTAGATGGTCCGACTGTTTCGCAACATACATAAACACACAGATTACTTAAACAAACAAAACTTACAGAATTCACACATGCAAGTGAACCTAACTTTATAAACTATCAACCTTAACAGGACAGAGTCTTACCTTGGTTGGTACGAACTTGGTTCAAAACAGAAACTTGAAAACAAAATATCAATGAGAGAATTTTCATGGAATAAGGGTTGTATTTATAGGCACTAAATGTCTTAGTGATCTTAAGATACCCTACTAGACTTAGGAACCCTAGTCGGTTTAAAAGAAGCTTACCTGCACTAAAAGTACTCCTAAATACACAATATCTTTATTTTCTAATTTGAGTCTAACTCGACTTTGACTAGCGAACCCCTAGTTCGCAACTCAATAGTGAACCCCAACTTACTAAACCAACTAGCGAACACTAGCTTGCCAAACCAACTGGCGAACCCAACTTGCAATGAATCTTGTGAACCCATTATTGCATCTTTCGGCATATACTACAAAGCTAAAACACTGGCGAACTCCTTGATAATACTCTTTTGGAGAACTCCCCCAGTTAGCTAAAATGCTAGCGAACCCCGAGTTTGTCGAAACAATGGTGAACCCTCACTTGCGAGGCCCAAATTCCAAACCCAATCTCAAGATGTTATAGGGTAACTAGCACGTAATGTGCATACTAGAGCATGAAGTGTATTACTAACGCACAAAGCACATCCTCCCACAAGACGTGCATCTTGGAAGACGAGGTGCATCTTGGCACACAAAGCGTATTCATGGTGCATAAAGTGCCTGGCACACAAAGTGTATCCTGGCGCATAAATGCATAACCTGTAAGCAAACCAATCCTATGGCATGCCAACTATATCCAACTCAGCCTGACTAATTAATAGGGTACCAATGTTCAATTCCATTTACAAGTTAATACACATATCATTTTTCAATCATATTCACTATCGCAATCTAATTTATTAACATATAACATATATTTTATATCATTTAATTCATGATAGTTCACATTTTATTCATTATAATCCTCTATCTCGGCAATTCACATTCAACCTCAATTCAGTCGTTCAAATTATCACTAGATACTCACCTTGACATTCCCATATAAAAATAACATGAAAATGCAATTAATTAATATGAAATGAAATCATAAATGTACAAAGTAGAGTATTCGATTACTCATCGGTCATTTTCGCTTTTCCTTACCTTTTGAAGGTTTTACATCAACAGTAGTTACGTATATTCACAAAACAAATGACACAATCAATTACCAACCAGTTCACAACCAAACACCAACTTTTATATATTTTGCAATTCATTCAATTTAGTTTCTAAAATCGAAACTAGCATAACTTTCAACCTAAAGTTTCAGATTAAAATCTAATGTCACATTTACTCATTAGAGGCCCATTTTCTATTTCCTACCAAAATATCATAATAGTTTTTTTTTATTTTATTCAATTTGATCACTAATGTAAGAAATTCACTATTAAGCTTTACAATTTAGTCCTTAATAAACTAATCTTAATTTGTATCAATGTCACACCTAATTCTTCAAGAAATCAACATTGACAATTTTCTAAAACTTTAACAATTTTACAAATTGGTACATGGCCTAGCTAAATAAGCTTTCATGATTCAATTTCCATAAAAATCAAAGAAAAATAGCTAGAAACTTACTTGAATTAAATGGTCGAATTACTTAAAACCTAAAAAAGGCATCCACCCTTTTGTTTCTTTGTATTGGTCGGTTCAATTAGATGAAATTGCATCTCTCCTTCCACTAATTTCATATATATATTAGGATTATAATTTAATTAATCTTAATTACCTAATTAATCATGTTTTAGTTAAAATTAATGATAACTAAACTAAATTAATGGCATTGATCATCATCTTCCACTAACTTCCATTTTAATATGGTTTATTAACCATTTTAGTCCTTAAGATAATTGGAGTTTAACTCCCCAATCCTTTTCCTAATTAAAAATCTATAGCGATTAAACTTTTACAATTTAGTCTATGGGCCTTAATTACTCACAATTTCGGCTAAATCACTTAACCAATTTTCAATTCATTAATATAATAACTCCGTAAATGTAACAGCCCTATTTAAGGCTTAGTCAGAACAGTGGTGCGGGACCACAAATCCGAAGTAGTAATATGAGTTTTTAAGGTATTTGAGATGGTTGCATGATATTATGAAAGTTTCATGAAGAAATTTTATGAAAATTTCTATTAAAGGGTTCATTAGGACTAAATTGCAAAAGTTGCAAAATATGAGTTTCTAGAAGCTTTTTGTACTAAATAGCTTTAGAATATTAATTAGAAGTCCTTAAATAGCAATTTGCCCAAATTATAATTTTTGGACAAAAATGGACATGAGTTAGTAAATGGGGAATTTTTAAAGAGAAGGGCAATTTGGTCATTTATCAATTAAATGATTAAAAAGGGAAAAAGATGATAAAAATTCTTATTCATCTTCTTCCTTGTGCCTAAAATTGGAGAGACTCCATAGCTAGGGTTCTTCAATTTTTCAAGCTTGCTAGTAAGTTCATTTTAGCCCCGTTTTTAATATTCTTTGTATTTTTGGAATCCTCGTATTTTGAATTAGCTATTTTTAGCTATAGGATGAGCTAAGATTCATGTTCATAAATCTACCCATGTATGAGATGCTTGTAAAATGATATTTTATGGAAGATTATGAGAGTTTGATGTTAGATAAACATCGTTTTCTAAGTGAATTTCATGAAAAATGCTAGTAAGGACTAGTTTGTTAATATTATGAAATTTGTCATACATTGTAGAAATAGTGAGAATTTGTTATTGCTATAGTTGAGATAATGAATTAGCTAATCATGAAGTTTAAGAAAGTGGTATGAAAATTATTTTACGAGCCTAGGGGCAAAAGTGTAAATATGAGAAAGTTTAGGGGCAAAATAGTAACTTTGCCAAAGTATGAGTTAAGAGTCAATTTAGTCAATGTGAGTATTAAATGATCTAAATTATTATTATAAATCAAGAAAAACAAAGCCCGGATCAAAATCGAGGCAAGAACAAAGTCGAGGACTAAATTGCATATCTACATAAATTTTGTATATCGAGGTAAGTTTATATGATTCCCAAGCTTCATGAATATTTTCATTGAATTGCTTGTTATGTTGTTAAATATACATTACTTTCATGAGAATGTTTAATGGTATTCTATACAAAGAAATTAATGAGATTGAGCATTAGAAAGTCCCGATTGAAGTTGAATTACTTAGGATACTCGATCTACCACATGAGATAAGAAAGTCCGTATAAGACCAAGCCAAGGCATGGCATCGACAATCAAGCAAAGTTATCATGTAAGTCCAATACAAGCCTTAGCGTTGAAAAGTTATTATGAGATGAAGACTCATGTAAGCCCAAGCCAAGGCATGGCATTGGTGAGTCTCCAAGTAAAGATGTCATGTAAGCCCAAGACAAGTCTTAGCATTGAAAAGCTATCATGAGATAGAGATCCCATGTAAGTCCAAGCCAAGGCATTGCATTGGTGAGTAACAAGAAAGATTTCATGTAAGTCTATGCCAAGGCTCGGCATTGACCAGTTCATGAGTAAAGATACCAAATAAGACCATGTCAAGACATGGAATGGTAAGTTCCCAATGGAACAGACAAGGAAGACTTTGAGTAAGTCCATGTCAAGACATGGCATCAATACCAAGATGAGAGATCCCATGGAAGACCATATCGAGGATATGGCTTTGGCATCGAGTTATATGTGGGATGAGATTCAGTATCCTCCGTTATTCATAGAAATTCATCGGGCAAATGAGTAAAGCTTAAATGAGATAGCAAGAAAATTAAGTAAGCAAAGCTATTATCAAGTTGAAAATAAGTATTATTCATGTTATGAATGATGAATTAGAGATTATGATTATTATAGTAAAGTATGCTAATCTATGTGATCAAGTGATACAGGTATCTTCTTTACCTCACGAGCATGAGACTAGTAAGTGTCATGAGATATGTAAGAATCAGTAAGAGTAAGTAAGCTTAAACAGCTGAAATTATGATGCCATTGGTTATGCCAAAGGGTTTATGTTAAACAAACATATTGCTATGTGCATTATATGCAAACTTACTAAGCTAAATGCTTACGACTTTTATCCTTTCTTTCCATGTAGTCCCGCCAAGCTAATCTCGTGGATCATCATTATCGGAGCTCGAAGCACACTATCAATCGCTATTTTGGTATAGTCAAGTTGTTTTTATTAAGTATGGCATGTATAGGAAACACTTCATTTTGAGTATATGTTTTAAGAAGAGCTAAAGTATAGGCTATCAAGCTTATTA
This sequence comes from Gossypium bickii, assembly GCA_025503065.1. Lineage (NCBI taxonomy): Eukaryota > Viridiplantae > Streptophyta > Magnoliopsida > Malvales > Malvaceae > Gossypium > Gossypium bickii. Next base: position 59,830,487 of record CP106720.1, on the reverse strand, counting down.
TTCTTTTGTATATGGCTATGTGATAGGCCAAGATGGGATAAGTATGTATGTCTATTGATATCAATGAAGCATGTAGTATTGTTCATGAAAAATGTAGTAATCTGAGTTGTTGAATTGAATATGAGATTGATCTTGATTTTAAGGTGGCAATTGGCTTGGTAAGTAGCCTTTAAGTGCCCATACGGATAGACACACGGGCATGTGTCTAGGCCGTGCGTCCCCTGCACCTTAGTACCTTAAGTCAGAATAGACTACGGACTAATACCACAGCCGTTTGTTTAGGCCGTGTGTGACACACGGTCAGAACATGGGCGTGTGCCCCAGGCCGTGTGAATATAGTCAGTGTCGACCACGGTTGGAAGACATGGGCGTGTCTAAGGGGTACACGGGCGTGTCCCAAGACACATGGGCATGTGACCCCTACTTTAAAGAAAAGTTTTCGATTAAGTTCCAAAAGTTTTCAGATACGTGTTTAAGGCCTCGTAGGCCCATAAAATGTATGATTAGACTAAGAAAGAGAAGTTTTTTAATTCGGAACAAAATTTTACAGCCTGTAAGTGCATGTTTAAGAAAGTTCAAGCATAGTAATGTCTCATATCCGGTCTCAGCCTTGGACTCGGATATGGGGTGTTACAGTAAATATCTCTATTTAATATTTACGGACCCGGTTTAAGAAAATGAGGTCCTAAAATTGCAATTTTTGACACCACTAGAAATTGGGTGGTTAAATCCTTATTTCAGTATCATGAATTCATGTTTTCCATCTTCCAATTACAATTCACCTACATATTTCTTTTTTAGCTCAATCTGGAACAATTTCCAGGTAACCTGATTTGTTGGTACATGACGAATAACAGTTAACCACCATTGATATGTGTAATGAGATTTTTGTGCAAGTGTACACAGTCATTCAGGTAATAAGTAAAATAAGTTATCGTCTCCACGAGGACTATGTATGTGAATCGAATATTCGAAAAATTATAAGTTAACAATTTGGTGATAAAACACAACAATTTGAGTGATGATAATTAAACTAGATTAATTTAACTAAATACAAGATTGATCCCTAATGCAAATTTAAACTAAGTATGCAAAATTATCTAAATGTATGAATGGATTTTAGCAACAGAAACACAACTTCAACAATCAATAACATGTATAGGCTAGAATAATTATATTAATCAAATCAATTCATTTCCATCATGCTTAACAATGTTCGGAAAACATTCCATATGATGTGTGTTTGGAAAACAATGCTCGTAATGCTTAACAAGATGTTGAGTTGCCCGATTGCCTAATGTTGTATCGTTTTGAAATAGACTTTAAGGTGAAAATGGGATTAATGGTTATTGATTCGATGAAAAGATGGAAATGGTGTTGGATGCCATTTCGAAGGGTACACGGCCTGACACACAAGCGTGTGGTCTGGCCGTGTGACCCAAGTCAGAGAGTTACACGGGGTCAGACACGGGTTGAGACATGGCCATGTGATCCCATTTCGATTGTCCACACGTCCTGTGACACGGACGTGTCTCTTGGCCATGTGAGACACACGGCCTGGCCACACAGGCGTGTGTCTCTTGTACTTTGAAAATTTTCAATGTTTTTCCAAAGTTTTCTTGAGTTCTCGGTTTAGTCCCGGACCACTTCTAATGCTTATTTTTGGGCCTCGAGGGCTTGTTTTAGGGACTATATGTATGTATTTGAATGGTTTTTAATTGGTATGAGAATTGTATTCTAATTGTAAGATTGTTAAAGAGATAAGTCTGGTAATGCTCCATAACCCTATTCTGACGACGGATACAGGTTAGGGGTGTTACATTTATTGGTATCAGAACTATGATTTAGTTGATTATCAGACTAACGTAGTGTGTGTGAGTCTAGCTATACGTGCCATATTTAACCTGTGATAATGTGATATCTCCTGACAGTTTTAAATTATGTTTTCATACAGTAATGGATCCCAATCGAGCAGTTTCCGACGATCTAAAAAGTAATGCGTCAGCCTCCATTCATAAAGCAGCACCGTCTGGTTCGAGACTAGTATCTGAGGGTTAGGGAGGAGAGGCCAAGGAAGCCTTCTTCCAAATGATGAATGAATGGTTCACTAAGTTTGTCTGAACGAATTCGGCTGCTCAGCAACCTCCACCCTACCTATTCCCCAATCGGTTCCTGCACTCCTCAAGGTTTGGAACCTTTGTGTTTGAGTAAGCCGCCTATTGATAAAATTCAAAAGTATGAGGCTGAAGAGTTTAGAGCTACAGTTGATGATGATCTTGAGAGAGCCGAGTTTTGGTTTGAAACTACAATTCAAGTTTTTTATGAACTGTCTTGAAAGCCAGCTGAATGTGTTAAATGTGTTGTATCTCTTCTGAGAGATACTGCATACAAGTGGTGGAGCACTTTAACATCTGTGGTGTCGAGAGAATGAGTCATGTGGGAATTCTTTCAGATTGAGTTTAGAAATAAATATATAAGTCAGCGGTTTCTTAATCAAAAGCGTAAAGAATTTCTAGAATTGAAACAGGGTCATATAACCGTAACTGAGTACGAAAGAGAATTCATGAGACTGAGTAAGTATGCTCGAGAGTGTATCTCCACTGAAGAAATCTTGTATAAACAGTTTGAAGACGGGTTGAATGAAGACATTAAGGTTCTAGTCAGGATTCTTGAACTAAAAGAATTTGTTGTATTAGACTATAGAGCTTGCAAAGTCGAGGAGCTTAGCAAAGAAAAGAGAAGAGTCGATTTGGAGGCTAGAGATTCGAGAAAGAGGTCAATGAGTAAACCTTATCATTCCACTTCGAAGAAATCAAGTGATTCTTATAACCGTTTGACTACTTCATTGGGGTATTCCAACAGAGATCGTGGGAAGCAACACACAAGTTCAAAAGCTCAAGCTACTTCAGTATCGAGCATTGGTAGTGTCAAAGTCAATAAACCTAAGTGTCAACAATGTGGAAGATGGCATTTTGGAGATTGTTGGATGAATAATAAAGTCTGTTTTAGATGTGGCTTGCAAGATCACTTTATTTGTGATTGTCTTGAGTTTCCGGAGATAGACAAATTTCTAAATACAAGGCCGAGTAATACAGATGCTAGTGGGAAACCACCTCGAAATACTAGAAATATGACTAGTAGTAAAGGTGCAACAAAGGATTTTGCTGTGAGATCAGAGGCTTAAGTGCCAGCCAGAGCCTATGCTATTCGCGCTCGTGAAGATGCATCGGCACCAGATGTTTCACTAGTACATTTTCTCTTTATGAAACTGATGTAACTGCTTTGATTGATCCTGAATCGACCTATTCATATGTGTATACAAATTTAGTGTATAGTAAGAATTTATCTATTGAGTCCACTAAATTCGTGATTAAAGTATCGAACCCCTAAAGTCAATATGTCTTAGTAGATAAAGTTTGCAAGAATTGTCTTTTGATTACTCGGAGTTACTGTTTTCCAACCGATTTGATGCTTTTACCGTTTGATGAATTTGATGTGATTTTGGGTATAGATTGGTTGACTCTGCATGATGCTATTGTAAACTGTAGATGAATGACTATTAAGCTGAAATATTAAAATAGTGAAATTCTTCATATTGAATCCGATGATTCAAGTGGATTGCTTGTGGTGATATCAATGATGCTAGCACATGAATATGTGAGAAAGGGTTGCAAAGCTTACCTTGTGTATGTACTTGATAAAAAAGTGTCTGAATCAAAGATTGAATCGGTGCCATTGGTTTGTGAACATCAAGATGTGTTTCCAGAAGAGTTACCCAGACTGTCGTCGATTAGAGAGTCTGGGTTTGCTATTGAATTAGTACCGAGAACATCATCGATATCGATAGCTCCGTACAGAATGGCTCCTACAGAGTTAAAAGAGTTGAAATCTCAGTTGCGAGAGTTAACAGATAGAGGATTTGCATGACTTAGTTTCTCGCCTTGGGATGCACCAGTTCTGTTCGTCAAGAAGAAATATGGATCGATGAGACTTTGTATCGACTATCATCGGCTTAACAATGTTACGATTAAGAATAAGTATCCTTTACCGAGAATTGATGATTTTTTCGATCAATTGAAAGGGGCAATAGTATTTTCAAAGATTGATTTACGATCTGGCTTTTATCAGTTGTGGGCTAAAGATTCAGATGTGCCAAAGATTGCATTAAGGACCAGGTATGGACATTATGAATTTCTTGTTATGCCATTCGGATTAACTAACGCTCCTGCTGTAACAGTCCAATTTTGGGGCTAATCAGAATAGTGGTTTTGGAACCACTAATCCAAGGTTGGAGAAATTATTTTTAATATTATTTTATGTGCTATAGCATGATTATATGAGTACATGAAAATTATAGTGAATTAATTTTAGTGATTACTTTCTTAATTTCGAAAGACTAAATCGCATAAGGTATGAAAGTTTTGTTCTACAAGCTAAAGGTGTTAAATAGCTATAGAAGCTTAAATTGGAGGTCCTTAATGTGCAAATAAGCCCTTAAAAGAATGTTGGCCGGCCATAGAGACAAGAAAAATAAAATTGTCAAAGGTTAGGTGAGGTTTTGGTGAAAAATTTGACTAGAATAAAATAAAATAAAGAGAAAAAGATATCACCTTTCATCTTCCTCCTCTCCACCGAAAATATCAGCAAAAATAGGGGTTTTAGAAGCTTGAAATTTCAGCAACTCTTCACCCTTGCAAGTAAGTGATTTTAATGGTCATTCTTGATATTTTTTGTATTTTTGGGACCCCTATAGCTTAATTTAGCTAATGAGGGGACTATTTTGCAAAATGGTTGAGAGTCTAGGGTCTTTCCATAAGAGTATTTATATTGTTAGCTAAAATTTTATGAAAGAAAATGAAACTTGGTTGTTTAATAAACAACTTTTGTGAAAGGATTTTTCATGAAAACACCTAAAATGGACATTTTTGTAAATATTGTAAAATACGTGATAAATGTGTGAAATAACTGAAATTGTGAGCTATTATAAGCTTAATAAAGGTTCGACTAGGCTTGCTAGTGAAGAAATTTGATGAAAATCATTTTACGAGCTCAGGGGCAAAATCGTAGTTATGTGAAAGTCTAAGGGGAAATTGGTAAATTTTCCAAAGTAGGAATTTTGGAATGTCTTGATTAATGTGGTGATTAAATGAGTGAAATTTTATCATTATAGATCAAGAAAAAAATAGGATTCGGACTTAGACCGGGGGAAAACTAAGAAAATGGACTAAATCGAACTAGTCGCCCATATTTTGTATACCGAGGTAAGTTGTACGTAAATAATACAACTCTATTGTTATTATGCATTAAACAATTGATATAGCATAAAGTGTTTGATTATTGTTGTGAATATGCATTATGAGAAATGATGAAGTAAACACTCCCGGTTGAACCTTAGGAATAGATTGGATATCCATGCCATGACATTTGGGTGATATGTGTGCCAATGTGAGACCATGTCTGGGACATGGCATTGGCATTGATATGAGAGCCAGTGTAAGACCATGTCTGGGACATGGCATCAGCATTGATATGAGAGCCAGTGTAAGACCATGTTTGGGACATGGCATCGATCTCGATATGTGAGCCAGTGAAAGACCATGCCTAGGACATGGCATCGGCATCATACCCTCTTGTGTGAGGCTTTTCGGGTATCCTTTGGTATTCCAACTGGTTCAATGGGTATTTTAAAGCTTGTGTCAAAAGTGAGTAAAGTTACGACTATGTTGTAAGTGATACAGGTACCTACATGAAATTCATGAGAAATAAGCTCGAATTATGTTGTATGATTAGTAAGGATGAAAATGAGTAAGTTATGCCTTTAATTATTCGAGAATTATGTGCAAGTTTATAATATGTTATGAGTATATAATGCATGGTTATTGTTGTTAGTTATTTACATGCGACTTACTAAGCTTTATGCTTACTCCCTCTCTTTTCCATTTTCTTATAGTATCGCCAAGCAAACTCGGGGATCAACAGACATCGAAGGCATCGATCACACTATAGGATGATTTGGACCTGGTTGTGATTGATTTGAATGCTTATTGATGTTAAGGTCATATGCTATTGGATGTATTTAGGTCGATGCAAATTTGGGTGAGAAAAATGGCTTGGAAAATAGCATATTTTTGTCCACACGGGCGTGGGTCTCATCTGTGTGTGACACACGATTAGGTGACACGACCGTGTATCCCCTGATACTTAATTAGAAACCAAGTCAGTAGCTTCACACGGCCTACCACATGGGCATGTGGCATAAGTCAGTATACCCTCCAGTTTTCACACGGCCTAGCAAACGGCCTGGCACACGGGCGTGTGAGGCCATTTCAAAGGGTACACAGGCTGGTCACATGGGCGTGTGGTTGGCCGTGTGACCCAAGTCAGAGAGTTACACGGGGTTGAACACGGGCTGGGACACGGCCATGTGATCCCATTTCGAATGTCCACACGGCCTGTGACACGAGCGTGTCCCTTGGCCGTGTGAGACACATAGCCTGGCCACACGGGCGTGTGTCCGCTATACTTTAAAAATTTTCTATGTTTTCCTAAAATTTCTTTGAGTTTTCAGTTTAGTCCCAAACCACTTCTAATGCTTATTTTAGGCCTCGAGGGCTCGTATTAGTGACTATATGAAAGTATTCGAATGACTTTTGTTTGAATATGAGAAATATATGATTGTTTAAGAGATAAGTCTAGTAATGTTTCGAAACCTTATTTCACACGAGTTAGGGGTGTTACAGTGTGTCCCCTGATATTTCTTTAGAAACCAAGTCAGTAGCTTCACAAGGCCTAGCACACAGGCATGTGACTTGGTCGTGTGGCACAAGTCAGTATACCCTCCAGTTTTCACACAGCCTAGCAAACGGCCTAGCAAACGGGTGTGTGAGGCCATTTCGAAGGGTACACGGCCTGACACACGGGTGTGTGGTCTGGTCGTATGACCCAAGTCAGAGAGTTACATGGGATAGGACACGGGCGGGGACAAGGCCATGTGATCCCATTTCGAATGTCCACACGAGAGTGTCTCTTGGTCGTGTGAGACACGTGGCCAGGCCACACGGGCATGTGTCCCCTGTACTTTGAAAATTTTTAATGTTTTTCCAAAATTTCCTTGAGTTCTTGGTTTAGTCCCGAACCACATCTACTGCTTGTTTTAGGGCTTCAAAGGCTTGTTTTAGCCACTATATGTATGTATTTGAATGGTTTTTAATTGGAATGAGAATTGTATTCGAATTGTAAGATTGTTAAAGAAATAAGTCTGCTAATGCTCTGTAACCCTATTCTAGTGACGAATACAGGTTAGGGGTGTTACATGATTGGTTGTGATCCTGCATATGTTGCAGACACAAACACAACTCTTTGTGAGCGTCCTGATATTGCTCGCTTGAACTTCCCAATATATGGCTATCCGGAGCTCCTGATTAAAGGCTCTTCGTGAGCTTCCTGATTAAAAGTTCTTTGTGAACTTCTTGATTATGGCTCTTATGAGCTTCCTGATAGGCTCTTTGTGAGCTTCCCGATTAATGGCTCTTTTTGAGCTTCCTATTATATGGCTTGATAGAGGATTTCCAGATTATGTGCTTTAAAGAGCACTCCTGAATAAGAATTAACAGATTTCTGATTTGTACAATTCGAGTGTACTACATGTGTATCCATCGATGTTTTCAATGATTCAACGGGAAAAATCCTAACATGAGAAAATATGAACATGAAATGAATTAATACATGTATCTGCCTGAAATACATGAAAATGATGATACATGATATATGGAAATATGAGATGATAATATGTGAACATGGAATTTGTTTGGTGAATATGTTCATCCATGATTATTGATTTGTACACCTTGAGTGTATTACCCGTGTGACACTAACATTTCAAATGATTTAATGGGAAAAGTTCTGACATGAAATAATCTGAACTCGAGACGAATTATTATGAAAATGTATTTGACATACAAGGATATGATTTGTACATGTTATATGAATACATGATGTGGAAAGTATATGTACACAGAAATCTAATTATTGTTGAGCCCATACATGTTTCTTGATATTTATATGACATATATGACTAAGAAGGGTGATGAGGATATGTGTTAGGGCTCGTGATCAAGTTGATTGAATGTGCCTCGTGTGTTTATATTGAATTTAAATGAGTGGTAAGTTAATTACCATGTTATACGAACTTACTAAGCATTTCATGTTTACTCTGTTTTATTTTCCCCTATTCTATAGTAATCCGGAGACCCGTTGGGTTGGAAGCTTGGCAGAGATCACTTACACTATCCATCAGCCTATTTCGGTATATATATGGTAAATCAATTATGGTTATAATGGCATGTATAGGTTAATTGGCCAATATTGGCATATAAATGCTTTAATTGTAACTAGTCATTAGAATGGCTTGTGATGGATATGTTTGGTATGTGTTTGAAATGGTTGATTTATAGAAATTATATTGGCATATTGGTGATTGAATTAAGTTAGCATATTTGATAAGATATGCATATATGTTTAAATTGGTAATTTAAGTAAGTGTGTATACTTGATTATATGAGGTATTATATCATGTATAGGAGTTGATTTTGAGTTAGCTTAAATGACCTATAATGTAACAGCCTGTTTTTAGTCAAATCAAAATAGTGGTTTCGAGACCACATATCCAAAGCCAAAATAATTATTTTATTATTATTTTAATGTCTACAATATGATAATATAATGGTGTGAAATTTTCATTAAGAAATTTTATTATTTGACTGCTTAATTTGAAAAAAATGACTAAATCGCGTAAAATGTAAAATCTATGTTCTATTAGTTAAAGGTGTCTAATAGCTATGGAATGTTAAAGTAAAGGTCCTTATGTGGTAAATATACCATTGTTAATGTTAGTGGACTTTTATGGACATGTATTAAGTGTTTTTAATAGTTTATAATTAAGGTTAAATAGGTAATTTGGTTATTAAAGTAAAATAAATAAAACAAAAAAAAACCAAAATTTTAAGGTTATCATCTTCCTTAGCTGATTCTTAACAAGAAGAAAAGCCATTTTTAGGGCTTGATATTCGGCCATGTCATTTATGTTTAATTAGGTACAATTTTTGCCCCGTTTTTAATGATTTTTATGTTTTTGAGATCGTTGCAGCTTAATCTAGCTAGCCCAGGGACTATTTTGCAAAATTGTTAAAGGTTTAGGGTTTTTCCATTGATGAATATACGGGTATTTTGGTGTTTAATGATAGAAAATGCATGCTTGATGTTAGATAAACAATATTTATAAAGTGATTTTTGACAAAATTGTCAATTAGGGGTCAAATTGTGAAATGTGTAAATTTTGTGGTTAAATTGTAAAATAAATAGAAAAAATGGACTGATAGGGACCTAATTGAAATTCAGCTAGCATGGGTTTTGGTAGAATTGTATGAATTTGTGATTTTATGAATTAAGGACTAGATTGTAAAAATGTTGAAATGTTAGGGGCAAAAGTGTAAATTTGCCTTAATGTGTATTTTGGACTAAATTGAATAGATAGATTATTAAATAAGTTAATTTTGATTATATTTAGATCAAGAAAGGTGAAATATGGATGTAGATCGAGGAAAGAATAAGGTTTTGGACTAATCAACTTAATTCGCCGTTTTCACATTCGAGGTAAGTTCGTACGTATTAAACATTATTATAATTGTGTTTTAAATTCTTTGATAATGCCTAAATTGTGAATACGACATTGTGTACATATTCGACAACAATTCGGCAAGTGAGAAATCCCAATTGAACCTTAGGAATAGATTAGGATACGAATGACATGTCATTAGGGGTTATGTGATTTGGGTGCTGGTTTGTACGTCCTACCGGTGGCTGAGCATCCGGCATGTGTTGTAGATACTCGTTAGCTTGTGTGAGCAGCACCGTGTAGCTTCGTCATGACCGTCAGCTTGTGTGAGCAGACCCATTAATAGCTCTAGTGTGAGCATTATATGTGATACGAGATTGAGATAGCTTCGGCTATGTATGTGGCACTTAGGGTGCGAGTTTCCCGAGCATCTGATAGTATTCCGAATGGTTTAATGGGTATATATGTCAGAGATGTGGTTGAGTATAAGTTTGATACAAGATGGTACAAGTATGTACACGAACCATATGAACTTTGAATTGAAGAAAACTGTGAATTTTACATCAAATCTTATGATTGAATATCTTAAAGGTTTGTTAGCTAATATGAATTATATATTGATATACTCAATTGATTGAATTGTGTATTTGTGGTTAATTGAGTTTATATGTAGATACTCGGATTCGCGGACTGTCGGAGATTTCATCACACTATCCTACTATCACTTTAGTACTTTTGAACTTAAGTATTTTGAGTATATGGCATGTGTAGGAGTTTGGTCATTTTGGTATATGTGTTGTTAATGAATTTAGTCATTTCAAATGGCTTGTAAATAGTAAGAGTTTGGTTTTGTATATAGCCATGAAAGTTAGCTTCACTTGGTTGGTTTGACTGTGTATATTTTTGTGCGTATGGCTCTTATTATGTTCTTGATTATGGATATATGATGTTAGTTAGTCTTTGGTAATTAGGGGGTACTAAATGTTGAGAAATGAATTTGGTATGTATATGAGATTAGGCTAAATGATGCAAAATTAGAAGTGTTCATATTGATAATTTGAGATTAGGAATTTTGGCATGAAATTGAATGGTATATTGTTGTATTGGTGTGTTTTGAATTGGTTGATATTGAAAAGGTATGAATTATGTTTGGTTGAGGTGGTTAGAATGCCTATTTTTATACCATGAATTGTGCCATTTGAGTTTGGTGTAGGTACATGCAAATTGGGTGGCAAAATGGCTTGGTAAATAGCTTATTTTTGTCCACACAGGCAGAGACACGGGCGTGTGTCTCAGCCGTGTATGACACATGGTTATGTTATATGGTCGTGTGTCTCCCGCCCAGCACCCAAGGGTGTGTCTTGGCCGTATGGTATAAGTCAGTATACCTTACAGGTTTGGAACGGCCTAGCACATGGCCTGGCACAAGGGCATGTGAGGCCATTACAATAGGGAACACTGACTAGTCACACGGGTGTGTGGTTGGCCGTGTGACCCAAGTCAGAGAGTTACACGGGGTTGGACATGGGCTGAGACACGGCCATGTGATCTCATTTCGATTGTCCACACAGCCTATGACACGGGCATGTCTTTGGCTATGTGAGACACACGGTCGGACCACATAGGCGTGTGTCCCCTGTAGTTTGAAAATTTTTCTAAGTTTTGTAAAAATTTCCTAAGTTCTTGGTTTAGTTCCAAACCACCCTGAATGTATGTTTAAGGCATTATAGGCTCGTTTTAGGGACAATGTGAATGTTTAAGGAGGAATGATGTGAGTCTCAAGGCCCAATTTCAGACCTATGGATGTGATGGGCTCACACTACCTCAAGGCCCAAGAATAATGTCAAAGGTCAAGCAAATCAAACCAAGATTCGATCAAAGACAAGGTTCGAGAACAAATCTTTTCGAGGAAAGGGGGAATGATACATGCACGGATGGGGACAAATGTAACACCCCTCACCCGTATTCAACGCCAGAATAGGGTTACGGAGCATTAGTGAACATAATAAACAATTTTACATACATTTCACATACTTTATCAAATTTAATTCAAATATCAATCAACAACATTCATATCGTCCCTAATACGAGCCTATGAGGCCCTAAATATGCATTCGATGTGGTTCGAGACTAAATCGATAACTTTGGAAACCTTTCAAACACTTAGAAATTTTCTCAAAAATAGGGGACACATGCTCGTGCGGCTCGGTCGTGTGTCTCACATGGCCAATGACATGCCCATGTCACAGGCCGTGTGGACATTTGAAATGGGAGCACATGGCCATGTCTCAGCCCGTGTCCGACCCCATGTAACTCTCTGACTTGGGTCACACTGCCAACACACACGCCGGTGCGGCTAGCCCGTGTGCCCTAAAAATGGCCATGCCCGTGTGTCAGGCCGTGTGCTAGGTCATGCCAAACCTGTAGGGTATACTGACTTATTCCACACGGCCAAGCCACAAGCCCGTGTGTGAGGCCATGTGGAGCATACTAACTTGATTTCTATTTCAACACCAAGGGACACACGGCCGTGTAATCTAACCGTGCGTCGCACATGGCTGAGACACACGTCCGTGTCTCTGCCCGTGTGGACAAAAATAGGTTATTTACCAAGCCATCTTGCCACCCTAAACTTGTTCACACCTACACAACCCAAATGGCACAAATCATAGCATATATAAGCATCCAATACAACCACAACCAAGACTAAAACAAGCCATTTCAATACCAACAACTAACATGCTTATAATATCATGTTTTACTTATTCAAATCAAACCAATTTCACATTCACAAAGCATTTATATGCACAATTTCATCTAAGCATTTCTTTTCTTAAAACCACAAACATATCAATATCAAACTCTTCACCATTAGCTACCTTCACTGCCATATCTCATCTAAGCATTCAAATAGCAAATATAAACCTCACCACCAAAGAGCATTAACATGTATATATACATCACCATATTTGCCAAAATAAACCAAAATAAGCCATCACTCATGGCTATATATACAAACCAAAACATAAACATTTACAAGCCAACTCAAATGGCAAAACTCACTACCAAACTACATATCAAAATGACCATAATTTTATACATGCCATATAACCAAAACATAAGCTTAAAAGTACCAAATTGATAGTTGGATAGTGTGACAAAGCCTCCGATGATCCCCGAATCTGAACTAGCTTTGAAATCACTATAAAACACGGTAAAATAAACAAAGTAAGCTATAAAGCTTAGTAAGCTCATATGAAAATAATAAGCAAGTCTCACCGTTCATTTACATTTCAAAATAAATGACATAAATTGCATCAAAGCATTAATTACAAAGTTAACATGAAATTTAATCACATAATTGATCATAAGCTCACAACTTCCTTTAACTCATTGCTTGAATAGTTTTTCGTACATACCTGTACTGATACGTATCTATTTCTCATCAATTCACGTCTTCAATATACCCGTTGAACCATTTGAAATAAAATTTGGATACTCGGGAGTCTCGCACCCTAAGTGCCAATATCATGGCTCAAAGCCAAATCAATGTAACTCGCACCCGAAGTACCGATATCATGGCCTAAAGCCAAATCAATGAAGCTCACACCCGAAGTGCCGATATCATGGCCCGAAGCCAAATCAAGGTATTCCCTAATGACATGTCATTCATATCCTAATTTATTCCTAAGGTTCAACTAGGATTTCCAAAGCCGGATCGTCGTCGAATCATTGTCGAACATGTCTGTAATCTCATATTCACAGTTTATGCAATATCAAAGCATTTAAAATACAAATATAACAATGCTTATTACATACGAACTTACCTCGGACGCGAAAATAGCTAAATTGGTCGATTAGCCGAGAACTTTGTTTTTCCCCCGATCTAAATCCGAGTTTCGCTTTTCTTGATCTATATGTAATCAAAATCAGCTTATTTAATTATCTATCTATTCAATTTTGTCCAAAATTCACATTAAGGCACTTTTACATGTTTGCCCCTAATGTTTCACATTTTTACAATTTAGTCCTTATTTCATTAAAACACAAATTCATGCAATTTAACCACAACCCATGCTAGCCAAATTACAACTAGGTCCTTAGCAGCTTATATTTTCCATTTATTTCACATTTTAACCACAAAGTTTCCTCATTTCACAATTTAATCCCTAATTTGCATTTTCATTAAAAATCACTTAACAAAACTTGAATAACTATCATCAAACATTCATAATCTATTATTAAACATCAAAATACTCATGTATTCATCAATGGCAACATCTAAAATCTTTAACAGTTTTGCAAAATAGTCCCTGGGCTAGCTAGACTAAGCTGCAACGATCTCAAAAACATAGAAATCATTAAAAACCGAGTCAAAAATCACTTACATGCATTAATAACAATGGTCGAACCTTGAACTCTAGAAAAATGGCTTTCTTTCTTCAAATTTTCAGTGGAATGTAGCATGGAGAAGATGATAGCTTAGTTTAGGTTATTTTACTTTAATTTATTTATTGAATTACACATTTAACCTTGGTTATTAAAAATACAAATCACTTAATGTATGCCCATAAATGTCCAACCACCATTATAATGGTTTAATTACAACATAAGGACCTCCACTTTAATATTTCATAGCTATTAGACATCTTTAACTAATAGAACTCTATTTTTATACTTTACGTGATTTAGTCCTTTTTATCAAATTAAGCACTCAAACGATAAAATTCTTTAACGAAACTTTCACACAATCATTCAATCATGCTGAAAAAATTAAAATAATAATAAAATAATTATTTTGACTTCAGATTTGTGGTCCTAAAACCACTTTTCTAATTTGACTAAAGACAGGTTGTTACATGATATTTATTAAATTTCATTCACCAAAGCTGCCAATTTTCAAGTTTGGGAAATTAAAAGAATTCTGATAAATTTTTGGATGGGATAAAGGCATTTTTAGGTTTAGATGTCTCATGGTGTTTAATGATTTGTCTCTTAGATTCAAAATGCACTTTGAATCACTCGATTTTGAGTTCGGGAGCTCAAATTATGACTGTTTTAATAAAGACTGCGCGAACAAAATTTCTAGACAAGATTATAACGAGAATTACGAGTTTTAGGTTTTTAATTCGAGTTTAAATCATATTGGCTTCAAGTTTTAGCTTAATTTTTATTATTTATGAGCCCAATATTGTATTTATCTGCTCTTATGATTTTATTATTTTATTATTTTAAATTTTTAATAATTATTAAGCAGTTTAAGTTATTTAAGACTTCTATGTCAACAAGAAATTTTAGCTTAAACTACTTCTTGTTTAGATTAATTAGAGTTCTATTATACTTAATAGTTTTGTTTAGATTTATTTAGCTAGCCTATATATAAGCATTTGCATTGTACACAAATGACACAATTCACTATTATTCAACTTCTCTTTTGAGTTAATAAATTCTCTTTGAGTTTTCTTTTCAAAAATTTCTCTTGAGTTTCTTTTAATAGAGTTTTAACAATCTTTTCAGATTGTAAGAATCATCTTCAAACTTTTTCTTACCAAGTTTTCTTTCTTGGAGGAAAAATTAGAGCCGCTTAAAGAGGACTATGGATTCTTCGTGTTTCCAAGGCTTCTTAGGACTTCTACATACCATATTCTATCTTTACATCTATCTTATTTATTTTATTCCTTATTGTTCTAATCGTAGATTTATTATTCTATTTTAATTATCTTAGTTATTTATTTTAAGTGTTTTATCTAAGTTGGATTTGATTGCATTTCGCGTTGTGTCAAAATCCAAGTTTCTTTCCCAATGTCTAGAGCCCTAAGTCAAATCCGTGACTTAAACAAACTTTACAATCCGCTTCCACATTCATCTACATCATTCCTTATCATTATAGCATATTACAAGAACCATTTCTCTTTCTCATTACATTTTCAAACTTACTGATTTGTTTTATAATCGTATCCATCTTCAAGCTCGTATTAACCGAATCACATGGTCTCTCACATGCCATCTTTTATTACTTTAACATTTATATATATTACACAGTTCACCTTTAACATTCAATATCAAATATCAACAAGCAAAGTACATGTTTCATAATCGCTATTAATCGGACACAACAGATACATGGATCATCCAAGCATCACACCAATATATTGGGCACTCAATGTATCATCAATACATCTGAAATATAATATGCACTTCACGCGTCATCGGTGTAAACTGAGGTAAAGAGTTATGTGTCTAGTACCTCATCAATGCATTCGAAGTATAATATGTGCTCCGCGCCTCATCGATATAAACCAAAGTAAAATCTCGTACACTATTCCTATGGCATGCCAAATATACCCAACTTTATCCAAGGCTGTTAATAGGGTATTCAATATTTCAAACATAATGGTTCACATATCACGATTTAATATATAACAAATTCACGTCATTCTCAAATTAGTTTCATACCATTTCATCTTATCATATGCATTATTATCACATTTTCCACAAGTATCAACTATTTCATACTAACTATTTATGAGACAAGCAAGACCATTACATTAAGCAAGCTAATTGCAACAACCAAACATAAGTAATTTCAATTCAATCATGAAAGCACAAACTAGAATAAGCTACTCATCTACGGCCCTTGTATTTTCTTTCTCTTGAGACATCCCGATGCCGTCTTTAGCTACATACAATAATTCAATTATAGAAACGATGTTAGTTTTCACACAGTCACATGAAAAACACATCAATTAAACTTAGTTTGTGTTTTATTCATTTTAGTCCCTATATCCGTAATGTTCATGTTTTTCAATATTTCGTATCGAATCAAAATCTAATTTCATATTCTTCCATTAGGGACCATCTACTTTTAATCTATAATATAATTTCTTAACAACTTCCAATTTATTTCAATTTAGTCTCTAACTTCATAAATGAACTATATAGCTTAGTACAAATCCTACACTTTTCACTACTTTTTAACTTAGTCCTAACATAACACAAGCTTATTAATTAACAATCCTTAACATTATCAAGCTTGATTTCACAAAAACTTACTAATTGTAACGTAACATAGACTTAACAATTTGATAATCTAAAACTTGGGTAGGATAGACTAAGGTCAAATAACTAAAATTCTATAGAAATTATGAATGAAGGATTAAATTACCTTGTTTAATTTTTGACCGAAATGTAAAATAAAGTAAAAGGGAATTTTCTTTCTTTCTTTCAAACTTTGGACGGCAATTTGGGAGAAAGGAAGGAATGTTTTCTTCTCTCTCCCAATCACTTGTTATATATATATATATACTTATATATATACTTAGATTAATTGGATAATTAAACTTAATTAAGAAACCAATCTTACTTCATTAATTAAACAAATGGTCATGATCATTAGTTAACGTAATTAATAGAAATGGATGGAAGAATTGTCCTCATCAACTAGCTCATGAAACATTAGTGACTGCACTTTTACAATTTACTCTCATTTGCATAATTGCTAACTGAGCCATTAGTTATTTTCATAATTGTTAATTGAGCTCTCAAACAATTTTTAAATTAAAATCTAATAGCGATTGCATTTTTACAATTTAGTCTTTATAGTATTATTAATGATTTTCTTGTTTTAATTACTTGTGTAGTCCACTAATACATTTTCATACCAAATGCATAAATTCTTTTATTCATAATTTCACAGACTCGGTTTACGAAATTAAGTCTAAAATCGTATTTTTCAACACCGATTAAAATCGAGTCATTACAAAAACACTAAAAATAGAAAACAAACACTTTAAATATTTCAGACCACTTGATTCAACTAAAATAAAAAGAAACCCCTAATTAATCATTCCAACAAAACTCATTTAATCTTTTGTCGATAAAGCCATTTACAATAACCAGTCGAGCGTCGATGGAAGGAGAGATAAAAGGACTCAGTGGGATGTTGGTTTGCAGCATTGTCAAATGATATTTTTGGATTTGGATTTGAAAAACTTATCTCGACCTTGGTTGAAAGAAGCCATTGATGCTGACGTTGGTATATCAAGTTTTTAAATTTGAAACATCATTAATGACGTAATTGGAAGAAGCCACTAGTATTGACACTAATAATAACTCTTAGGGATAAAAGAAAAGAAAGCTATGTTTATTTCAAAAGAAGACGATAGTGAAGACTTAGGTTTTTTACCTGTTAGAAACAAGAACTTTATAATATTTCCTTTTTTACCAATTTTTAAATTTTATATATTTTTTGAAACTTTAATAATTTACATACATTTGATTTTAAATACTTTTTTATTTTTATTTTTTTAAAATTTAAAATAATTTTCTATACATTTCTATATTTTTTTAGTTTTTAAAAAAAATTAAATACTGAATACATAATATGCATATGGATTGTCATCAGACTTAATTCCAAGACTAAAAAGAGAAAAAAATATATCATTTTGAAAACATCTAGTGTTAAATTTCTTGAATTTTTTTAAAATTTTTGGTTAAATATTTTATATTTAAGATTAAATTTGATAAAATGTGTAAAATTTAAAAAGCTAAGTTTATTATTAAACCGATAAAAAAAACCACGTCAACACTTGCATCAATACTCAAATAGCTCTTACCATTCAATAATGAATATATTTGATTTCGTATAGTTTAGTGACCAAAATAGAAAAAATTAAAAGTTCAATGACCAAAATAGAATGCGAAAAATACTTTAGTGACTATTTTTGTACTTCACCCTAAAATATATGTGAAGATACTTTTCCTATCCAGGAATATATCATATTTCTCTTCATTCCTTCAAATTTTATAATCAAAATGAATCTAAGCTAATATATAAATTACATTTTCACATTTTACATAGCAAATGAAATCTAAACCTGAACTTTCAAATTGAAATTTACAACATAGCATTAATAAAGGACTTTTTCTAACTGGAAAGACATTAAATAAGCAGTAAATGACGAGAGGGAAACAATTAGGGTTTTGTTTGATAACGATAAATAGCAGAAGGGCAATATAGGAATTACATATGGTCTATATAAAACATATGCAATTGCCTTAATGTAAGGAGTCAATTGAAGCCAAGAACACTAATCCCACATCCAGAATTGCTCATAGGTCGATGCTGAAAACCGAAGACTTGGAGGCAATTTCCAACCATGTGCAAGGGAAAACGCATGAATAAGGTGCCAAATACATACTATAAAATGGAATGAAGAGGGGAGAGAAAAAGTAACTTATAAGGCTTGTTTAGTTTTATTTGACTCACCAGAGATACAATTACGCACATTATAATGCTGACGAAGAGAACTGTTGAACTGCACTCGGTAGCCATTCTTTAAAGTAAGAATGGTAATCAGTCTCTGCCGGAGAAATGGCTCCAAGAGGAGTTACAGTAATCTGAAATAATATTTCGTGTATCACATAAATTGCAAGCTATATGATTAGAAAAAATTTGCGCCAAGTTGAGCTGAGATACTCACATATCCTTCCTGAAGTGATCGCTTATCTGTATCAACATCATCAACTACGGGTCTAATAACCTACAAAGATTGAAAGCAATTCATAAATGCAAATGCCCTTACAAATGAGTCATTTAGCAACCAACTTATTTACATTATGTAATGCAGAACAACATTTCAAATAACATGCTAAAAGAGTTTCCTACATGATAATGCACATTATGTTACTTAGGCTCGCAAATGCTAGATACAGGTGAGTATCTGGTATGGGTATGTTTAATTTTTTCTTAGTCTTTTTTTATGCATTTGGAAGATCATTGGAAGGTCATATCCCCATACTTGTGTCTTGATATATGTCAGACATAGGTTTTAGTTTCGAATACTTCAAGAAAAATGAAGGATCAGAGCAG
The DNA here is from genome assembly GCA_025503065.1 of Gossypium bickii. Taxonomy (NCBI): domain Eukaryota; kingdom Viridiplantae; phylum Streptophyta; class Magnoliopsida; order Malvales; family Malvaceae; genus Gossypium; species Gossypium bickii. Next base: position 59,811,003 of record CP106720.1, on the reverse strand, counting down.
CATAGGTGCATACTAACATTCTAGTCATTCAAATAGAAGATATTAACTTTTCATCTTCTTAAGCATAATTTCATGTGGAAGAAAGCCAATCAATAATGTTAATAGAACATTGCATAATCAAATAGAAACCAAGTTAGAAGATGAATATTATACAAACAAAATTATACAAAGAGAATAGGCAATCACCTTTCTTTTGAACATGCGGTATCCTGCTGCTACTGTTGCTGTATCAATTTCTGCCCTTGCTGATGAATCTGACTCCATTTCCATTGTGGATAACATCTTTCCTCCTTGACCCTCAGATTTAACTTCCTCCCACCCCATTTTGAATATACTTTTACCCTGTCTGGTCAACTTATACCCCTTTTTGAGGGAGAAGAAACAGCCAAAATAACCATTATAAATGCATCCACAAATACATGGTAGTATTACTAATAGTATTTATATGATGAATTAGATGCCAATAACGAAGTTATTGAATACCAAAGCAAATTAATAATCATCAATGTCACTCAAACTTAAGGTGAATGTTGTATACAAGTGTGTATACAACACAAGTCTGCTCAAATTTTGAACTTACAAGGTTGATTACCAAGAAACATTCACACTAGTAGCAAAAATGAATAAAGCAAGGACATCGTGTAGTTTATGACAGCCAACTTAGATTGGAGCATACAACAGGTCAACGCTTTCTTACATCAAAAACCTTGAGGAGGGGATTTACATAGATATGCCTCGAGGCCTTAACGCCAATCTAAAAGGAAACATAGTATTGTAGACTTGAGAAAGCAATGTTGATGATGGACTACAAACAAAGTCGATAGGGCCTCTAATGCAGGAGCATCTAATTTAGTTTAATTATTTAAATTTTCTATTACACACTAGTTTTATCAAAAATATAATGTGTCATGTGATAAGGATAGGAATCTTAGTAAAAGTTCTAGCATAAATATTCTACTAGAAGGTTAATCGGACTATTATTAAGAGTTTTAATATAAATACCCTATTAGAGGGTTAATAGGATCAGTTTTTTTAATCAATATGAGTTAATAACAATTGGTTGAAAACCAAAACCTCATTCTTTCAATTACATTATCCATATTCTTTCAATTTTCTTGGCTATTTAGATTTCCACTCAACTTGATAATTTATCACATCAGTTTTTGGTATTAGAGCTTAATTAGATCCTGGGATTTATATTAGAAATCCCTTTTAAGCCATGGCTAGACGCTAGTAGTCAAGAAGGAGAAAATTAAGGTCAACAAACGGAGTTGTCTAAGATTAGATGGCGCATGATTGAAGAATTGTCATGGGTCATACAAGCTTTGTAGAGACCAAAACATGTGGAAACTAAATGGATTACAAAAGGTGTTTCTGATTCTTTTGGCTTGCCAAAAGGTCTTGAAGGTGAAATTGTTGGAAAGGTTGATAACCCCTTTCATAATGCTAAACCTACAAATTTCGCAGCAGGAGGAGGGTTGGAAGAGCAGTTGGTGGATGCCCTCGAATTAAACGAGTGTGGAATTAATGTTGAAGTTGCCAATTTCATAAACAAGATGTATGCAGAAGAGCAAAACTATGATCTATCAGATCCTATTTATAATGGAGTATCTTAAAGAGAGTAAAGAAGTTGATGTGTATTCGTGAGGGAGAGTCTTTGGTTGTTCATATAGTGACATTCACAACCTTAATTTCAAAGGACACAATGTCCGATGATGATTCAAGATGGTTTCTACAATCAAATATGATTTTGCCATGATTAAATTCAATGTTGAACTCAAGAAAAAAAAGGTTCATAGAAAAGCTCTCAATCTAGTTTGCGATGGTTTTGTTGGGCAACAATTATTTATTTGGAGCTCTTAGTTTTGTTTATTTATGCTCCAAAACAGCATTTTGGAATATGAGCATAACCGAGATATAGAATCAAGAATTAAAACGTTGGAATCTTCTCTTAGGATTTGCTTGGTTGAGCACGAAACGAGAACGATGGAAGGGGAGAAAGGAAAATGAATTTGAGGGTTGCTTCGTAATAGTGATCTTATCATTTAAATTATTTAAAACTTCATTTGAAATCTGATTTATTCCTAGTATTTAGGATTAGTTACCTTTCAATTTGAATTCTTTCATTTTGAATTTTGAGACTTATCTTTTGTTCAATCTTTGATGAGCATTTGACTATAAATACTCGCTTACATTCCTAAATAAACACAGCAATTACCCTTCATTCATTGTACACTTTATACTCTCATACTGGCACAACAGAAAAAGGGAAAGAGAAATTGGGAGAATGGGGTTTTCTTTCCCATGATACAAATCACAATCCATCCAAATTCGAGGGAAGAAAGGGAAGAAAATGAAACATGTTATTTTAAATGTGAAAGTATGAATTTGTCCCTTAAAACATTTTAATTTTTTTTATCTTTCAAATGTTTACAGCCTTTTTTATAGGATTGCTTGTTTGCATTAGTCATTGTCATTCTATCCCGGGTTTCTAAGTTTTTATTCCATTACGAGGATCTAGAAGATAAATATTTTTTTCCCAAAAAAAAAAAAAAAATTCAAGAGTAAGCATATGAATTTGAAACTGGATTAGCATTAGATTATCATATTGAAATGAAAATCTCTAGAAAGACGAACAAATTGAATCAATTGATTATGTTGCTACTTCCATATTTAATATCCATTCAATAATTTTCATTTGAATTGTTATTTAATAAATAAAAATATTTCATTTAATGTGATTGTAAAATAATATAAGATTTTTTTTTAAATTTTCAATATGATTATACATAAGAAATTTATTTTATATAAATATAATTTATTTTTATATATCATAGAAAAATTTTGAAAATTTAAATAAACTTTTGTTTAAAAATATCCTTGTTGAAAAGAAAATCTTTAAAAAGTAGATATATATGCATATATATAAATATACTATAGTAAACTTATCTTCTTTTTTATTTTCTTTCCTTTTTCACTTTGAACTCTACCAAGCAATAGAAGAGAGGGATATTTTCTATCTACATTTCCATCTTTCCCACTAGGCATATCTATGAAAAGAAAATTTATATTTTCTACCTTTTAACTTTTCTATCCCTTTAATTTTTCATCTTTCCAATTTTCTTTCTACTCTTCCAAGTAAAACATCAGTTCCTTAAAAAATGATTTTATACCAAAAACAATAATTTAAAATCAGTCCATAAAAAGAGACTAAAGTCAAGCTAGACATGCACAGACAAGGCCAGACATTATAACCTAAGTCAAATGCTTGAAATCCTTGGAGAAAGACAAAATAGCGAGAAACAAGAATGGGGAGTTAAATGCTAGAAAGGGTAGGAGTAAATAAAATATCAATGTTAACATATTACAAAGATCAAGAACAAGGGAGAAAGAAGATGATGCAAAATGACGTGTATGAAAAGAATTCTCTTTTGTGATAATATAAGACCTTTTGGCCTTTGAGTTTGAGTTATTTGGTAGACTAATGTGTTATTCTAAAGTTCAACTCAAGTGTTTAAATTCAAAACTCTTTCTAAAAAATTGAAAAGCTATTTGTATGTTAATATAATTGTATATTTAACAAATTTTATTTTTAATTTCCATATCCTACTTTACCCATGTCTTAATTTTCTAAAAATTTGTGTCACCACGTCCATATTAAGTCATAATCGTATTATGTATCTATGTCCATGCTTCCTAGGAGATTAGTGTCTGGATGCTATACATTTCTAATAGGAAATCTAGTGACACTAAGGAGAAAATAGCAATAGGTGGTGGTAAGGCAAAGGCAGATACTATGGCATAATAATAAACTAATCTTAAATCTCCTAATATCTCTCTAAAATACTTTTAATTAAAAAAAGATCTCTTAAAGATATAAAATACTCAAAAATAAAATCTCCTAACAAAAAAATAATAAACTAATCTAACAATAATAATTAATCGACATGTAACAATTTGTGAGTGATATGGCTCAAGAAAAATCTTAAGATTGCACTGGAAGGAGTAATGAAGTTGCATTGTGACAAAAAGTCAGCCATCAACATTGCACATAATCCAGTTCAGCATGACCAAATGAAGCATGCAGCAGTTTATTGACGCTTCATAAAAAAAAGCTCATAGCAATTTAATATGTACTCCATACATTTCAACAGAGGGCAAGCTAATGTTTCAACTAAAAGATTTTCTGGACAAAAATTTCAAAGAAGCAAACTGGCAAGCTAGGAACGGTTAACATCTATTCTCTAGCTTGAGAGAGAGTGTCACAACAAAGGATTGGGTGTCTTATTTTTAGGAAATCCATGTATAGCATGTATTATGAAGCAATTAACAGAAATATCCTTAGATGGAATCCTTGATTTAGGGGGATTATAGGAATCCAATTTGTTCTTCTTTCCTCCTTTATACTCAGCATATGCCTTTACAAAGCCTAGTATCCTTTGTTGTAAAGATAATAGACAATAATATGTTTTTCTACCTAAGAGAAAATCTTGTATACATTCAACAAGCAAACAACAATGACAATATCATGAACAAGATTCCAATTGATAATAAAGTCACATTGGAAGTAACTAAGTGGCAAAAAGAAAGTGGAAAGCCCTAAAGGAAACAAGGCATAGCCTTTTGCCAGCTAAAAAGTGAGGTCCTTTCAAAAGAAAATTAAAGAAGAAACTTTGTAAACCAATTCCAACAAGTTTTCAAGTTGAGACCCCTAAAGTAAGTAGACCATACAGGTAAAGAATTCAACTAACAAAACTACAGCACAACAAAATAAAAAAAAATTGAGGAATACATCTCCGTTGTGAAGAGCAAAGATGAAGCACGAAGCATTCAATGAAAGAGTGTTAGTTAATGTGAGACTCCAACCTAGAATGGTGGATTGATGAGATAAGAAAAACTGGTCGGATATAGAAAAAAATGACAGATATTGGCAAAAGGGCTTTTATGATCAAACAACAACACTGTTAAATGCTTGCAATAATCAAAACTTTCAATCTAGCCTTAGACAACACAGCTATCCGGTTACTATATCAAAATAGATAGTCAATTTAGATGTTAAGCAACTATAGATGCACAAATATAGATATGCTGCATATGTTGCCATCCAATTTGAAATATACCTTGTGGTTGGCAATATCTGTCGGGAGATCTATATTCAAAAAGCCATTTAGAGGATAACTTTTATTCTTAATCTCAGCTAGTATTGCCCTAAAGATTGGCAAGCAAGCCTCGGCAGCAAGCGTATAGTCATCAACACTGCTCTTACCTCCAACCCTGAAATTCCATACCAAGAATAACCATGTAAGGAGGCATGTAGGTTCCAGAGAAGAACCTGATACAATCATATTCTGATGGAAATGCGTCCACATACCAATCATATGATACAGAAACAGCAGGTATGCCATTGAAGAAGGCTTCTCGAGCACCAGCAACTGTGCCAGAGTAGACACTGCTTCCAATACCAGGCTAAATCAGTCACAATAAGTAAAACTAACTTTCCCTACAGCAGCAATTACAAATATGATACAGAGCCAAGGCTATTGACAATGAACTTAGGAGCTAACTAATATATAAATGAATAGAGAAAAAAAACAACAAGATTACTAACACATGATAACCACAGTTGCTGCCCATGTTTATGCCACTGATGACCTGTGTATGGAACAGGAAAAAGTTGACAATTAGCTACACTATCTAAATGCAACAAACCTATGTTACTTGGATAGGGGTGTAGTGCCAGATACAAGTATGTACCCGACACTGTATGTTGAAGTTTTTCCAAGTTTTCCCGTGTCTTTACAGGGTCATATCTCCATGTCAGAATATGCATCAGACATGTGTGTTTGACATGAATACTTGAAGAAAATGAAGAGGCAAAGTAACATAGTGATGTACAACAAGTTTTAAGGGGAAAAAAAAAGTTCAATCTTTCACACGGCCACACAACAGAAAGGAGTTACTAAACCATGTTGGCCAAAAGAGAAAGGCTAAATAGATTTGACAACTGTCCCCAATTTGCTTAATCATGGATAACATTATCTAAAATACCACATAAATATAATATGCAACATTTCTATCATAATATAACTCAATACAGCCAGAAAACTACCAGATCAGGAACAAAAGAGAAGAGTTCTTTTGAGATACCCAAAGAAGTACAATCAGCTGGGGTTCCTGTAGAGAAATCCATGAAGAATTTGAAGTTTGAAACTATGTCAAAATTTCGAATAGCATCTTTAAATAAGACATACTAAATGCGTTGATTTACACTTAAAAGTGATCATCCTCAAATTTCTAAAACATTTATGTAATTAAAATTGGCCCTCAAAAGAATGAAAACAAACCGAAAACAGCATAAGCAATGGCTCCATTGATATCTACTTGCTTTACAGAAACTGGGTGACGCCATGTGATACTATGACTAACAGCTGATTGCTCCCTGGGAAAATTAAGCAAGAAGAAAATAATTTATGCAACAGTAACCAAGACGATCCTATTATTTACAGAATTTGCCACTAACTTTGACCGAATAGGTGTAAGAATTCAAAACAAACAGCAAAGAGCACGAACATCCTATTATCTACAGAATCTGTCTTTAACTCAGACAGAAGTAAGAACGCAAAATAAACAGCATAATCGACCGAGAGAATCAGCACTGTGTTACAATTTATGTATATTAGAAAGGATTTAAGGGATGCAGTAACGTACGAAGCGGGAGCGCAAACAAGGACGCGAAATAGATTGGAGGAGATGAGGACGCGAACTAGAGCTCGGAGTCCTGGGGCGTCGATTCCGTCGTCGTTCGTCACCATCACCGTCGGCCTTTCGTCGGAGCTATTATTATTCTCCATGTGCGTCGGCCCAAATAAAAACAAATAGATGAAAAGCAACGAAAATGAAGAGTTAGCTAAATTTTCGTTTTTTACTTATTATAATCGGAGCCGGACGGACGATAACTTAGAGAGCGCAAGCGTTTTATTGACGCGTTCAAGCGTGAATTAGGATTCTAGTGAGTACTTAAATATTCATATGTGCCCGCCCGTGTATATATGTGCCCGCCCGTATATCTGGCGGTGTGCTCCAATTTTGACTCCTAAATCAACCCAATTCAAGCATAATCTCTTATACAATAAGATATATTATATCTAACTCATTTTGTCAAACTTTCATCTATCTTATATCTAACCAATATGTCATTCAAAGGCACCTCAATTCTTACATGACAATCATATAATTCACCTAAAACATCGCATTCATATTATGTCATTCAATTATCAACAACGCCCTAAAATATCAATTACAAATTCACATGCCGAAGGCACTTCAAACATTTCCATTATCTTAGTCTATTTACCAAATTAACCATATTTCAACATCACAAGAGAAATCAAACCAAAACAATGCTAAATAACAAATATACCAAATGTTACCACATCTAAAATAACATCAATATAAAACATAAATTACCAATCCAAAACCACATAAGCTTAATTACAAATCAACTAACTTTTTAACCTTATCAACATCAACCCTATATACATGCCACAAATTAAGATAACTCAAACAATAGCTACCGAAAGAGTTTGGATAGTGTGAGCTCTGAAGTTGATCCGCCTGACCAATTTCGCAAAACGTTAACTACAGAAACAAAAACGAAAATAGGTAAGCTTAAGAAGCTTAGTAAGCCCATAGATAAAGATTCAAATCAATTTACCTTATTTCATAAATGAATACTAAAAGAGCATTAAATTTCTAAACCTGACAATCGTTTCCAAAATCACGTAATGTTAGTACCAAAACTTTCAATTAAGCGATTCACAAACTGCAGTAATTCAAATAAAAACAAATCATTCTTTGATATTTAAATCCATAACTCTATCACTAATGTTGCATTTAAAAATCTTGAATTTCATATATATAACTATAACTTTCCCTTCGTTTCAATATTGTTACAAACAACTTTTAAACACATATTCATCAATTATTCAATTTCATCATTTAACATCTCCATGTTCATCAAAATATATCATCCCAAATCAATCATGAATTCAATATCAACTTACCTTAAACAAAATAAATAATCAAGAGGATGAATTTCTAATTCCTAATAACCGAATGCAAAATCCATGCGTGGTATTCTGATCCATGAAGCACATGAAGGTGGACTGATGGGTCATTTTGGAGTCACCAAAACGTTACAGACATTAAAGGAGCATCTATTTTGGCCTAAAATGTGTAGGGACGTTGAACGGACTGTGAACATTGTGTGACATGTAAGAAAGCAAAATTGAAGGTTTCACCACATGGTATGTACTTGTCTTTACCTATTCATGATTCCCCTTGGATTGATATTTCGATGGATTTTGTTTTGGGATTGCCTAGAACTAGGACCGATAGAGATAGTATATTTGTTGTGGTTGATATGTTCTCGAAGATGGCACATTTTATTGCTTGCCATAAAACTGATGATGCTGTAAATGTGGCTAACTTGTTCTTTAGGGATGTTGTTCATTTATATGGTATTCCTAGGTCAATTGTTTCTGACAGGGATGTAAAGTTTTTGAGTCACTTCTGGAGGACTCTTTGGAGCAAATTAGGTACGAAACTTATGTTTTCTACTACTTGTCATCCCTAGACTGATGGACAAACTGAGGTTGTTAATAGGGTTTTATCTACTTTACTTCGTTCCATAATTAAAAGGAACATAAAAAATTGGGAAGATTGTTTGCCACATGTTGAATTTACTTATAATCACGCTGTACATTCTGCTATTAAGATGTCACCATTTGAGGTTGTTTATGGATTTAATCCTATTACTCCTCTAGATATGTTGCCTTTGCCACAAGAACAGGTGATGAACAGGGACGGTAAAGCGAAAGCAGAATATGTGAAGAAGTTGCATTAACAGGTTAAGGAGAACTTAGAACGGAGGACTCAGCAGTACGAAAAGTAAGCAAACAAAGGAAGAAAGCAAGTCACCTTCGATGTTGGTGATTGAGTTTGGGTTCATTTTCGAAAGGAACAACTTTCAGCCCAAAGACGGTCTAAGCTGTTACCGCGAGGAGATGGTCCTTTTCAGGTGTTGAAAAAAGTGAATGACAACGCCTACAAATTGGACTTACAGGATTTGAGGACAAATCCTTTTCACGAAGGGGGGCTGATGTGGGCACATCCAAGCCAATCAAGGAGGTTGATCCAGAGGTCTTGCCATTAGGACCTATCACACGATCTAAGGCAAAGAAATTCAGGGAAGTTCTTTCTTTCACTTGTGCTAAAGTTTCTGACTCTTTTGAAAGTGAATAAGTTTTATAGTGTGTTGCATGCTAATATGTGACATACTTATGCCATACTACTTATATTGATGTGTTTAGTATGTATATATTATGCTAAGTATGTTTTTGGATTGGGTTGATACTTCAAGTTGTTTGTGTGTTAACGAATAAGTGTGCACTTGTTTACAACTTATTAGACTATGTCATATTAAGTTTACATAGCTTTGATAAGTGTTATATTGTTTTGTAACATGTACACGAAAGGACTCCAGCTTATTTCACTTCTAACTAGCTGAATTCAGCTCAGTTTAGCTCCAGTCAGCTCACCTCCGGCTCCACTAGCTCAACTCTAGCTGACAAGTCCAGAAGTAGCTGAATAGTGTCCTAAGTGTCGGGGAGTACACTAGTGCACATGTGGCAGCCTAGGTGGCCTCCAAGCATGTGGATGTGCATATGCCAGCCTTGTACACATGTGCACATGTCTGACCAAAAACCAGCCCGTTCTTGTGCATTTGTGCGGCAATTGAAGAGATAAGGACAAGGGAAGTTGTGTGTTTGAATTTCAAACAAAATTAACACATGTTTAAAGTGATAAACATGCCAACTCCCTCTTTTTTACTTGGCTGCAAATTAATTCCGCCCAAAAGGAGTTATTTCAATTCAAATTTAATTTTTAAACTCCTTTAATGTTAACCACACAATGTAATTCAGCCACCTCTTCATTCTTCTATATATTTGTACTTCAAACATTGTTAAAAGGTTAGACTTTTTGAAATAAAAATTACTTTGTGAGTTTTCTCTCAAATTCGGTTCTTTTTTTTTTAACTTCTTTCTTGACATTTCAATTTTGAATTGTTTTTTCAATCTTGTGATACTTCAGGTTCCTAGATCACTATCTAGTGGGTCCAAGTTTGTTGACGTAGAACAGATTCGATTCGGGTTTGCATAACAGATTGTGCTAGTTCTTTCGACTTCTTTGTTGTTCAAATTCCCAGCCAATTTCTAGCATTATTACTGCCTTTTTTTTTAAGGCTGCCATGGATGAATTTTGAAGCATTCATCTTCTACCTTCTTTAAATTTGTCTAGAAATTCCAGCAACATCTTTTCTTCTTCAAATCTGTTCAATTTCATGTGATTTTAAGTGTAACAGCCCGATTTAGGGCCTAGTCAAAATAATGGTACGAGGCCACGAATCTGAGGTGAATTTATGAGTTTTTAAGGTTTATGCCATGTTTGTATACAAGTGTGAAAGTTTTATGAAGCAATTTTGTTAAATTGTAGTTGAATGGTCCAAAAAGGACTAAATTGCAAAAGTTGTAATATATGAGTTTCTAGAAGCTTTTTGTATGAAATAACTTTAGATTATCAATTAGAGGTCCTTAAATAGCAAATTGCCCAAATTATAAATTTTGGACAAAATTGGACATAAGTTAGTAAAATAGAAATTTTTAAAGAGAAGGGCATTTTAGTCATTTGTCTAATAAATGATTAAAATAGGAAAAAGATGAGAAAAATCTATTCATCTTCTTCCTCATCTTGCCAAAAATTTGGAGACTTCATAGCTAGGGTACTTCATTTTTTTCAAGCTTGCTAGTAAGTTCATTTTAGCCCTGTTTTTTATATTCTTCGTATTTTTGAAGTTCTCGTATTATGAATTTGCTATTTGTAGCTATAAAATGAGCTAAGATGCATGATCAAAAATCTACCCATGAATGACATGCTTGTTAAATTATGTTTTATGGAAGTTTATGAGAGTTTGATGTTAGATAAACATCTTTTTCTAAGTGAATTTCATGAAAAATGAATATAGGGACTAGTTTGTAAAAGTTATGAAATTGGTCATACCTAGTAGAAATAGTGAGAATTGATGATTGCTATAGTTGAGACTATTAATTAGCTAAGCATGTTGTTTAATAAAGTTGAATGAGAATCATTTTACGAGCCTAGGGGCAAAAGTGCAAATATGAAAAAGTATAGGGGCAAAATAGTAATTTTTCCAAAGTATGAGTAATGAGTCAATTTAGTCAATATGAGTATTAAATGATCTATTTATGATTATAGATCAAGAAAATTGAAGCCCGGATTGAAACCGAGGTAAGAACAAAGTCGATGACTAAATTGTATATCTTCACACATTTTGTATTTTAAGGTAAGTTTGTATGATTTCTAAGCTCTATGATTTCTATTATTGAATTGCTTAGTATAATGCACATTATTTCGATGGAATGCTTAATGCTATGTTAAACAAAGAAATCAACGAGATTAAGTATGAACAAGTCCCGATTGAAGATGAATTTCCCAAGATACCCGATCCACCACATGAGATAAGTAAGTCCGTATAAGACCAAGCCAAGGCATGGCATCGGCAATCAAGCAGAGTTATCATGTAAGTCCAAGGCAACCTTGGCATTGAACAAGTTATCATGTAAGTCCAAGGCAAGCTTGGCATTGAACAAGTTATCATGTAAGTCCAAGCCAAGGCATGGCATTGGTGAGAACAAGAAAGACTTCATATAAGTCCATGTCAAGACATGGCCTCGAAACCAAGATGAGATATTCCATGTAAGACCGTATCTAGGATATGGCTTTGGCATCAAGTTAGTGGGAAGAGATTTGGTATCCTCGATTATTCGCAGAAAATTCATAGGGCAAACAAGTAAAGTTAAAACAAGTAAAGGCAAGCTTGGCATTGAACAAGTTATCATGTAAGTCCAAGCCAAGGCATGGCATTGGTGAGAACAAGAAAGACTTCATATAAGTCCATGTCAAGACATGGCCTCGAAACCAAGATGAGATATTCCATGTAAGACCGTATCTAGGATATGGCTTTGGCATCAAGTTAGTGGGAAGAGATTTGGTATCCTCGATTATTCGCAGAAAATTCATAGGGCAAACAAGTAAAGTTAAAATGATGTAACAAGAAAGCTAAGAAAGTAAAGCTATCATCAAGTTGAAATTGAGTATTATCATGTTATGTATGAAGAATTAGAGATCATGATTATTATATTAAAGTATACTGATCAATGTGATCAAGTGGTATAGGTACCTTGTTTACCTTAAAATTATGAGTATAGTAAGTATCATGAGACATGTGAGAATCAGTACGAGTAAGTAAGCTCTATAACTGATATTATGGTGCCATTGTTATGTCAAATGATTAATATTAAGCAAGTATATTGATATGTGTTTTATATACAAACTTACTAAGCTAAATGCTTACGTCTTTAATTCTTTCTTTCTATGTAGTCCCGCCAAGCTAACTTGTGGATCATTGGAGTCAGAGCTCATAGCACACTATCAATTGTTATTTTGGTATAGCCAAGTTATTTTACTAAGTATGGCATGTATAGGAAGCATTCATTTTGAGAATATGTTTTAAGAAGGGCCATTGTATAGGCTATCAAGTTTATTATTCTTTTGTATATGGCTAAGTGATTGGCCAAAATTGACTAAGTATGTATGTTTATTGAGATCAATGAAGCATATAGTATTGTTCATGAATTGTATTGGATTGAGCATGAGTTGATTTTTATTTCAAGGTGGCAAATGGCTTGGTAAATAGCCTCTAAGTGCCTACACGGTTAGACACACGGGCATGTGACTAGGCTGTGCATACCCTGTATCTTTATTATTGAAGTCAGAATAGACCACGGGCAAACACCATGGCCGTTTGTTTAAGCTGTGTATGATACACGGCCAGAATATAGGCATGTGCCCCAGGCCGTGTGAATATAGTTAGTGTTGACCACGGTTGGAGGACACGGGTGTGTCAAGGCCATGTGAAAATAGTCAGTGTCAACCACGGTTGGAAGACATGGGCGTGTTAAGGGGTACACGGGCGTGTCCCAAGTCACATAGGTGTGTGAACCCTGCTTTAAAGAAAAGTTTTCGATTAAGTTCCGAAAGTTTTTAGATACGTGATTAAGGCCTCGTAGGCCCACAAATTGTATGTTTTGACTAAGAAAGAGAAGTTTTTAATTCGGAACAAAATTTTACAGCCCGAAAGTGTATGTTTAAGTGCGTTCAAACATAGTAATGTCTCGTATCCAGTCCTAGCCTCGGACTCGGGTATGGGGTGTTACATTAAGTCTAAAACCAACCTCTTTGTTTTGTTTAATTGCAGGGGAAGTGCTTGCTACAATCCTAGATCCATAAACACTCAAGGATCATTGTTTTTTTCCAAGCAACGCCTTATCAAGTAGTATAGCTGTGGTGAGTCTGGAATATCGTATCCTCAAGTATCAAGAGTACTAGTATTAACTATCTTTTTATTATCTAGCCTAATAATTAAGGAGATTTATTTTTAATCTAAAATTAACTAACTAATTTAACTAACTAAGAGCACGACAGAGAGTGAATTGGGAAAATACTTTTGGACAACTTATATGAGATAGGCAATACCTAAGGAAGAATCCACCTAGACTTCACTTATTACTTTTGATTCATGCGATTTATTTACTTGGCTTAATCCGTAGAAATCCATAAATTATATTAATACCTCTTTCAAGGCTACTAACAACTGACTCTAGGTTGATTAATTGAAAACTCTTTCTAATTAAAACCCCTATTGTCGCATTAACTCGATCTATGGATTCCCTTATTAGGTTTGACCCTAATCTGACCCTATATCTAGGGTTGCGATCAACTCCGCTTAATTGTGTTGATCTACTCTTAAATGGGGACTTTTGCTCCACTGAATAAGCACATTCAAGTTGAATCAATAACCTGAATTATCAAAACAAGAATAAGAACTCATAATTAAGAATAAGCATAAGTATTTATCTCATAAATCAAATAATAATAAGATCTGTCTTAGGTTTCATCCCCTTAGGTATTTAAGGGATTTAGTTCATACTAAAAGAGGGAAACATATTAGAATAGGGAAAACAACAAAACAAAAGAACACCCAAAAACTTCTAAAGAACTTGATAGGAGATCTCAGTCTTGATGGAGATCCTTTTCCTAAGCTGTTCCCGACGACTGCCTTGGACTATCTTCCGCCTTCTACTCAGCATCTATTCGACGTCCTCTTGAACTCCCTTCTAGGTTGCCCCCTAGGGTGTTTATATAGGCTTCCGAGATGCCTTACTTGGCCCACAAGTATCCTATTCCGAATAGAATTCATCCTAATTTCGGCAGAGACATGCCCGTGTCTAGGCCATGATCGATCCTACTTGTCACACATGGCATGGCCGTGTGGTCCACCCGCGTGTAGTGGTCCAAGCCGTTAGGCCCATTTTGTCCCTTTTGGCCCATTTCTCATTCTTTTTGACTCCCTAAGCTCTCCTGAGTATAAAACATGAAATTAAGAGATTAGGATCATCGAATTCATCAAGTTCAATGGAAAATCTTCCAAAATTAAGCCAAGCATGGGGTTAAAATATGTGTAAATTATGGTTTATCAAATATTCATACACTTAAGCTTTTGCTTGTCCTCAAGCAAAACTCTCAATTCACAATTAAAATTAGCTTCCTCAATTCATAATGATCATAGATAATGTTTCATCATAATTTATAGATAATTCATACATTGATAATTTAACTAAAAGAGTTATAAAGATTCAAACAATCTAAGTCATAAATTTTTATAGCACGAAAAAATAGGTGTTTCCGTTACCTAAATAATTATCTCTGATTCGAAACCAACAAGAATTGACATCCTCACTAAAGATTCACTCAAATCACTCAAAGTGTTTTAAGGTTCAAATTAAGCACTCATAAGTCAAACATGAAAAGTTAATCCCATAGGCTTGCTTGAAAATCAAATCTCCACCACTATGAAATGAGATGATACACAAATCAAAAGGTCTTTAAAGGGTTGTAATGGGGCTTGGGTTAAAAGGTGTGGATGTAGGCAGAATTAGGAGGTTAGAATCGAGATTAAATTGATAAATTATCTAACTAGAAAAATAACTAATACTGAATAATTACATTAATTGAAAACTTATCACTAAATAACACGAGCTTCTTCTAACACTATGGAATTAACAGTTTCAGCTCATAATCACTAATAATGAATAAATCTTCAACTTCTCTCTCTTTTTTTTAAGAACATGCAATTAATGAGAAAGAACTTAACAACGGAAATAGAGAACATAGTTAGGTAACTGCTCAAATCAAATCTCGACAAAAGGGACGTTAAAAGATTAGGGGAAGTAAAAATTTAGTTTTGGGTTAATATTAATGGGTGAGTCAAGAAATGGTTTATTAGGCTAAAAAAGGGTTCACTAGGGGTTAATTATGGAGGTAGGCTTTTTGTGGAGTAAGTGGGTTAAATTCTAGGTGCCTTTATCATCTCAGTATATCAAATAAAAAATGTGGTCTCGACAAGTATAATCGAAGCAAGTTCTAGAATAACAAATCAATATTGACACACTCATAATCAATAAAGTGAGCAAGAAAAATATATACTCTTAAAGGCTTAAAATCTCACAGAAATTATGGTTTTTGATGTCAACTTTGTAAATTTCAAACTTCAAAGTAATATTTAGGATTAGGGAAACAACCTAATAAGTTTTTAATTCTGAAAATAGACTTATCCTGCTTGATTCTCTAATATCTTAAAGTTTAAACCATCAATGCACAATTACCTATGACTTAATCCAAAACATATCAATGAAAATCATAAATCAATAGAAGTTTCATTCTAATAGTAAATATGAAAACATTACTTTACGAACAAAGCATAATTCAGGGATTTTCTGGTAATGAAATCAATAACCTCCCCACACTTAAGATGTACATTATCCTCAATGTACAAAGATGGATAATAACAATATAGTAGAAAATCATAAGAGAGGGAGAGAGGTGAAACTTCCTGAATTATGGATGAAATCCTTAGAAAGATAGGCACGATGGACTAGGTAGAGGTGCACGGTGGTTACTAGGGTCGTGGTGTGGTGATTCCCTAACAGCCTTTTGAACCTAAATCAAAGAAATCAAAATTTAATAATATAAATGAAAGACAAGAAAGATAAAGGGAAGGAAAATAAAGAAGAAGAGAAAAGAAAAAGAAAAAATAAATGGACTCAAAGGTCCTTGTCCTGTCGAGTTAATGAAGTGGCCGGCATGAACTTATGTAGATCGATCTCGTACGGGGAGACTATGCTAGGCTTCTTTCGCTTCTTCGACATGGTGATGGTGGTGTAGAGTGAGGAAAAGGGAAAAAGGAAAATGAAAGGGGAAAAGGGAAAGATGAAAGAAAGAGGAAGAGGTGTGGTGGTTAGGGTTTGGGAGAGGAGGAATTTGGGAAGAAAGTGAGAAGAAAGGGGGTTTTAAATAGGAAACAGAAACCTGGTTGCTTCCCACGCCCGTGTGCAATGGGTGTGTTAGGTCACACGGTCGTATCACACGGTCGTTTGGTGTTTCGTTCGTTTCTCCCACGCCTGTGTAGATGTTTCCACGCCCATGTTGCCTAATTAGTTTCGGCCACGGCCTCAAAGCACGGGCGTGTTGCATGCCCGTGTATATTTTTTAGTGTCAACCACAGCCGTATCGCACCGCCATGGCCTTGTATCACTACCCGTGTTTTGGGGATTTTTCATCCATGGTACGTACGACCTCTGCCATGCCGGTGTGCAAATCCATGGTGTCCACACGGCCACGACCACGCCTGTGTGCAAGGCTATGTGGAAAGAGAAACATGCGCTTTGGTTAGTTTTGAGTTAGGTGCTGAAAATGAAAAAAATAAAAAAAATGAAAATTAATGGGGTTAGTGCTCGGGTTACCTCTCGAGAAGTGCTCGTTTAAATTCTTAAGCTAGACTTACCTCCCATTCGCATATTTCATGGCTGTTTGAGGAGTTGAAACTCCTCTCTCCTGCTATCAGTTCTATGATTACTGTATAGTTTGAGTCAAGTGGTGTTTACCTTAAAAGTACCGAGTGGAGGATTAGTTACCTTGACTGTTTTGTATGAGAAGATATTTAGTACCGTGAAAGGAATCTCTCCGTTTGTATTCAGGTCCGAAGTGGAGATTCGAGGGTCTGTCTTATCCAACAACACCTGATCCTCGATCTGAAATTTGTTTGTCCCATGGGGTGGCTTTGATTCTGCTTCGTGTGTTTTTAGTTTCTCCTTGTAATGTGTCTTCCACTCGTCTAGTTCATCGATCTGAAGCCTTCGTTCCTCATGAGTTATTTCCTTGTTAGCACAAGGTCTAGGATCTGGCTCAGTTGTGTAATTTCGTGGTGCTTCCTGAAAAGAAGGTTGAACCGAATGGTCATTAATAGAATTTATGTTCTCACCTTTATTACTCGATGTCCTAGCCAAGTCAAGAGCCTGAAAAGTGATCGTTTCATCACCTACACGAAGTGTGAGTTCACCTGTACCAACATCAATTTTAGTTCTAGCAGTTGCTAAAAAGGGCCATCCTAATATTAAAGGAACATTGTTGTCCTCATCCATGTCTAAAACAACAAAGTCTACTGGGAATATGAATTTATCAATTTTTACTAATACATCTTCGATTAAACCACAAGGAATTCTAATAGTTTTATCAGCTAATTGAATGCTCATCCTAGTTTGTTTGGGTTTCCCTAGACCTAGCTGTTTAAACATTTTATAAGGCATAACATTGATGCTTGCCCCTAAATCAGCTAAAGCATTATTAACAGATAAACTACCAATTAAGCACGAAATTGTAAAACTCACTGGATCTTTTAATTTTCATGGTAGTTTATTCTACAAAATTGCTGAGCACACTGCATTTAGCTCCACATGCGATGTATCGTCTAACTTCCGTTTGTTTGTCAAAAGCTCTTTTAAAAATTTCCTTGAATTGTGCATCTGCAAAAGAGCTTCAAGAAACGGTAAGTTAATATGTAATTTCTTTAGAAGTTTAAGAATTTTACCTTATTGTTCATTTGTATGGTCTTTCTTCATCGCATTGGGGTATGGCACACAGGTTGGTACTCTGTAATTACCGGTTTTGGTTTATCATGGCTTATCTTAACCTTACCTTTCTCTACCATATTCTCTTGCCTCAATTCTGGTTCATCTAACCCTTCACTATTGTGAGCTGTTATGGCTTGAAGTTACTCCTTTGGGTTAGTTTCAGTGTTACTTGGCAAGCTACCTTATGGTCATTCAGATATGATTTTAGCAGGTTGTCCTAATTGGTTTTTAATCCCTTGAATCAATGCTTCTTGATTTTTGAGTGCTGTTTCAGTGTTTTGGAAACGGATTTCTAACACCTCGATGAATTTTATTAGCATCTTCTCAAGGTTCGGCTTCTTCTCTTGTGGGTAGGGTTGCTATTGAAAGCCTGGGAGGGGTTGTTGTCTCTGATTTCCTTGGCCACCCCATGAGAAGTTGGGGTGATTCCTCCAACCTGGATTATAAGTGTTACTGTAAGAGTTATTTTGAGATCTAGAATTATTACCCATATAGTTCATCTGTTCGCTTTCTATGCCAGGGTTGTAGGGTGGGTATTCTATATTGTTCATCCCTCTTCCATTTGTATCGCATTGCATAACTAGATGTACCTGCGATGAACCATACAAACCATCAATTTTCTTACTTAAAAGTTCTACCTAATTTGATAGCATGGTTACTATGTCGAGGTTGAAAACACTGGCGGATTTTGTTGGCCTTGTCCTTGCAACTTGCCACTGATAGTTATTTAGTGACATCTCCTCTAGAAAATCATAAGCTACTTCAGGGGTCTTGTTATTCAAGGTTACGCCGGTGGCTGAATCAATCAACTGCCTAGTTGAAGGGTTCACACTGTTGTAAAAGGTTTGAACCTCTAACCATAAAGGTAACCCATGGTAAGGGCACCTTCTCAGTAGATCCTTGTACGTCTCCCATGCATCGTAAAGTGTCTCTAAATCCATCTGCACAAAAGAAGAGACATCATTCCTCAACTTAGACATTTTAGTTGGCAAAAAATATTTAACAAAAATTTTTCAGTCATTTGTTCCCATGTAGTGATTGATCCTTGTGGTAACGAGTTTAACCACTATTTAGCTTTATTTCTCAACGAAAAGGGAAACAACGGAAGGCGAATGGCATCATCAGAAATGCCATTAATCTTTAAAGTGTCTCAATACTCAAGAAAATTTGCCAAGTGATTGTTTGGATCTTTATCCTGCAAACCATCAAACTGAACAAATTACTGAATCATCTCTATAGTGTTAGGTTTCAGTTCAAAATTATTTGCAGCAATAGCAGGTCTAACAATATTTGATTCTGTTCCTGTTAAATTAGGTTTAACATAATCATACATAGTTCGAGGAGCAGGATTTTGATTCACCAGATTTGACGCAACCATAGGGGGTAGCGGATTATTCTGGGGATCAGCCATTCTTCGATATTAGTGGTATCGTCCTCTTGCTCTTCTTGTATGTATTGTAGGCTTCTCCTTATTTCTCTTCGGTTTCTACGAACGGTTCCTTCTATATCATTGTCGTAAAGCAGAGGTCCTGACGGGTTTCTTCTAGTCATAAACTAAAGATACCTGCCAGAAGAAAAGAAAAGAAAAAGTTAGTAAAAATAAGAATGGCTAAAGTAATAAAAATTTAGCGTTTCTAATATCTTAGTCCTCGGCAACTGCGCCAAAAACTTGATGGAGCTCGAAACTAACTATTATTTCGACAAAGGCAAGCGCACCTATCGAACAGTAGTATAGTTGTGGTGAGTTCGGAATATCATATCCTCAAGGACCAAGAGTACTAGTATTAACAATCTTTTTATTATCTAGCCTAATAATTAGGAGATTTAATTTTTAATCTGAAATTAACTAACTAATTTAACTAACTATGAGCGCGACAGAGAGTAAATTGGGAAAATACGTTTGGACAACTTATATGATAGGCAATACCTAAGGAAGAATCCACCTAGACTTCACTTATTACTTTTGATTCATGCGATTTATTCACCTAGCTTAATCCGTAGAAATCCCTAAATTATATTAATACCTCTTTCGAGGCTACTAACAACTGACTCTAGGTTGATTAATTGAAATCTCTTTCTAATTAAAACCCCTATTTTCGCATTAACTCGATCTATGGATTCCCTTATTAGATTTGACCTTAATCCGACAGATTTTCGTCGCCCTATATCTAGGGTTGCGATCAGCTCCGCTTAATTGTGTTGATCT
Source organism: Gossypium bickii (assembly GCA_025503065.1). Classification (NCBI taxonomy): domain Eukaryota; kingdom Viridiplantae; phylum Streptophyta; class Magnoliopsida; order Malvales; family Malvaceae; genus Gossypium; species Gossypium bickii. The sequence continues at coordinate 59,790,630 of CP106720.1, read as the reverse complement.
ACTCTTAAACAGGGACTTTTTCTCCACTGAATAAGCACATTCAACTTAAATCAATAACCTGAATTATCAAAACAAGAATAAGAACTCACAATTAAGAATACGCACAAGTATTTATCTCATAAATCAAATAATAATAAGATCTGTCTTAGGTTTCATCCCCTTAGGTATTTAAGGGATTTAGTTCATACTAAAAGAGGGAAACATATTAGAATAGGGAAAACAACAAAATATAAGAAAACCCAAAAACTTCTAAAGAAATTGATGGGAGATCTTAGTCTTGATGGAGATCCTTCTCCTAAGCTGTTCCCGACGCCTGCCTTGGAGTATCTTCCGCCTTCTACTCGGCGTCTATTTGACGTCCTCTCGAACTCCCTTCTAGGTTGCCCTGTAGGGTGTTTATATAGGCTTCCGAGATGCCTTACTTAGCCCACAAGTATCCTATTCCGAATAGAATTCATCCTAATTTCAGCAGGGACACATCCGTGGTCGATAGTCCAGGCCATGTTCGATCCTGCTTGTCACACACGGCCGTGTGGTCCGCCAGTGTGCAGTGGTCCAGGCCGTGTGGGCCCATTTTGTCCCTTTTTGGCCCATTTCTCGTTCTTTTCGACTCCCTAAGCTCTCCTGAGTATAAAACATGAAATTAAGAGATTAGGAGCATCGAATTCATCAAATTCAATGGAAAATCATCCAAAATTAAGCCAAGCATGGGGTTAAAGTATGTGTAAATTATGGTTTATCACGTGTCTTAGCTCGTGTGCAAAAACCTTGACATTCTGTTTCTGACGTCATCGACCCACTAAGGTCACATGGCCAAGGCAAACACCCGTATCCTTAGACCGTATGGTGAATTAAATTCCTAAATTTAGGTGTAGTCTTTAGACGGCCTGGGCACACGCCCATGTCCTATGGTCGTTTCTTTCACACGGTTGAGACACACAGCCGTGTCTCAGCCCGTGTGGTTACTACCAGGCATTCTGTTTTGCCAACTTAGCATGTAGGGGGACACACGGCCAAACCATACGCCCATGGAGCAGACCGTGTGTCGTCCATGGCCTAGACACACGACCGTGTGTCTACTCGTGTGGACAATAACAAGGCTATTTACCAAGCCTTTTTGCCACCCATACTTATACCAATATAAACCACATCAAGCAACCTATTCATTCATGCATAGTTATACCATTTACTCAACCTTGTAACTTCCACATTCATGAAAAACATCCCCATTTCATATATTAATAAGAAATAACCATCAACCATGACCGTATACAAAAGAATTCATCTTCAAATAAGCCAACACATTTGGACAAAAAAATATGACATACAATCAAAGACTAAGTCCCTATACATGCTATACTCAAAATGTTAAATCTAACTATACTATACCCAAAGGAATAGCTTGATAGTGTGAAATGAGCTCCGACGTCCTTCGAATCCCTGAGCTAGCTTGGCAAAACTACAAAAAAATGGAAAAGAAAGGGAGTAAGCATCAAGCTTAGTAAGTTTACATGTAAACGATAAACATCATACCACATAGTTATTCATCAAGAACATTACATACAACTCAAGAACAATTCTGAACCTTGTAGTTGTACTTATTTCAAATCTTACCACATTCCAAATACATATCATAAACATTGCTTACATTTACATGCACTTATACCCTGTACTTATCACCATATAGGCACACATAATTTTCACTTAGTCAAAGTTTCTCGATAAGCACTTTGGAATAATACCGAATACAGGGTGGTTTAGCACACAACCCACCACTAATAAATAACACGGTGGTATCGCACACAGCCCACCACTAATAAATAACATGGTGGTATCACACATAGCCCACCAATAATCACATTTTCACGGTGGTATCGTACACAGCCCACCAATAATGATAAATACGGTGGTATCGCACAAGCCTACCTACATTCACTTATTTATGGTATTCATCCGTAATTTCCTCACTTTCTATTATTTCAATATATATCAACAAGATTCATTCACATTTTACATAATACCTTAATATGTAAAAACATAAGTAAAAAGGATGTATTATTTACATATAAACTTACCTCGATACAAAATGTGTCAATATGCAATTTAGTTCGAAACCTTGCCTTTTCCTCGGTCAAGGTTGATTCCACGTTCTTCTTGATCTATAATGACATATTTAGATTATTAAATAACCACATTATTCAAATCACTCCAAAATTCCTATTTTGACAAAATTACAGTTTTGCCTCTAGACTTTCACAAAATTACTATTTTACCCCTAGGCTTGTAAAATGAAATGTGTTCATTCTTCACACACCCAAGCCTAGCCGATTAATATTCCCTCTTATATCAACTCAAGATTTCAATTATTTCACACACTTACCACCTATTTTACAACCTTTATAAAACGGTCCTTTTAAGTGTTTTAATAAAAACACCCTTCATAAAAGTTGTAGATTTAACAACCAAGATTCATTTTATTCCATAAAATTTTAGCAAACACAATAAATACTCACATGGAAAAACCCTAGACTCTCAACCTTTTGTAAAATAGTCCCCTTATTAGCTAGATTATGCTACAAGGGTCTCAAAAGTACAAAAATTATCAAGAAAAACCACTAAAATCACTTACTTGCAAGGAGGATAAGTTGCTGAAAATTTCAAGCTTCCAAACCCCTATTCTTGTTGGTATTTTGGATGGAGGAAAACGGTGATAGGAAAAAGATGATAGCTTTTTATGTTTTATTTTATTTTATTCCATTAAGTCACCTAATCCACCAAATCTTAACCAAATTAAAATTTCTTGTCCCTATGGCCGGCTATCAACCTTAGAAAGGTCTAATTGCACCTTAAGGACCTCAAATTTAAAGTTCTATAGCTATTTGACACCTCTAGCTAGTAAAATAAAACTTTCGCATTTTATGCGATTTAGTCTATTTTCGCAATTAAGCATACAATCACCAAAATTAATTCACCAAAATTTTAATGCACTCATATAATCATGATATAACACCTAAAATAGTATTAAAAATAATTTTCTCTGACCTCGAATTAGTGATTCCGAAACCACTGTTTCGACTAGCCCTAAAATCGAGTTGTTACAATTCTACCCCCTTAGGGATTTTCGTCCCCGAAAATCTTACCAGCAAAAAGGTTCGGGTATTGGTCTCTCATAGTCTCCTCGGGGTGCCATGTGGCCTCTTCAACCCCATGTCTATGCCATAGTACTTTCACAAGTGCTATACTTTTATTTCTCAATTGCTTGACCTCTCGATCTAAAATCTTAACTGATTCTTCACCATAGGTCATGTCTGAACAAATCTCAACCTCTGTTGGTGAAAGCACATGTGATGGGTCAGAACGGTAACGGTGCAACATAGACACATGGAATACATTGTGGATCTTTTCTAATTTAGACGGTAAGGCTAATCGATAAGCTACCGGTCCAATCCTCTCAATCACCTTATAAGGTCCAATAAAACCTGGACTTAATTTCCTTTTCCGGCCAAATTTGAGAACTTTCTTCCAAGGAGATACTTTCAAAAATACCTTATCACCGACTTGAAACTCAATCTCTTTCCGTTTCAAGTCTATGTAAGATTTCTGTCTATCTGAAGCAGCCTTCAAGTAACCACGAATCACTTTTATTTTCTCTTCAGTCTCATTGACTAAACCAACCTCGTGGTTCTGATTTTCTTTGAGTTTAGTCCAATATAATGGCGTTCGGCACTTACGCCCATATAATGTCTCATAAGGTGCCATCTTCAAGCTCGACTAAAAACTGTTATTGTAGGTAAATTCCACTAACGGTAAGTATTTTTCCCAATTACCTTGGAATTCCAAAACACAGCATCAAAGCATGTCTTCAAGTATCTGTATTACCCCCTCTGACTGCCCGTCAGTTTGCGATGGAAAGCTGTACTAAAACTCAACTTTGTGCCCAATGCTTCTTGCAACTTTTTCCAAAATCATGATGTAAATCTTGGATCTCTATCCGAAATAATCGACAACGGTACCCCGTGTAATCTCACAATTTTTGACACATACAATTCTGCCAACTTATCAAGCGGATAGTCAACGCGTACCGGTATAAAATAGGCCAACTTTGTGAGTCTATCAACCACAACCCATACAACATCTTTCTTTTTCGGTGATAAGGGCAAACCCATCACAAAATCCATAGCAATACGGTCACATTTCCACTCGGGAACCATAATAGGCTGGATTAAACCCGAGGGTACTTGGTGTTTAGCTTTCACTTGCTGACAAATCAAGCATCTCGATACAAAATCAGAAATATCTTTCTTTATACTCGGGTACCAATACCATTTCTTCAAGTCACTAAACATTTTTATACTGCCTGGATGTACAGATAAACATCCACTATGTGCTTCATGTAAAATTTTCTGGATAAGTTCATCATCTCTTGGTACAAAGACCCTATCTTGGAACATCAAACATCCGTCCGAACTAATACAGAAGTCTGACTCAATACCCGACTGACATTAACTCTTTTGGCTTGCAAATCACTGTCGACTTTCTAGGCTTCACAAATCTGTTGGAGGAACATCGGTTTAGCTCTCAACTCAGCTAGAATAGAACCATCATCCGATAAAGCTAACCGCGTATTCATAGCTCTCAATGTAAACATGGATTTCCTACTCAAAGCATCAGCGACCACGTTCACCTTTCCCGGGTGGTAAACAATCACTAGCTCATAATCTTTTATCAACTCCAACCATCTTCGTTGCCTTAGATTCAATTCCTTTTGAGTCTTCAAGTACTTTAGACTCTTATGATCAATGAATACTTGACATTTCTCGCCATATAGATGGTGTCTCCAAATCTTCAATGCAAACACAATGGTAGCAAGCTCCAAATCATGTGTCGGAAAATTCTTCTCGTGCGGCTTTAACTGTCTAGAGGCATAAGCTATCACCTTGCCTTCTTGCATAAGTACACAACTCAATCCATTCAAGGATGCATCACTATAGACCAAAAATTCTTTTCCCAATTCAAGTTGGACTAAAATTGGAGCATCAGTCAACAATGCCTTTAGTTTCTCAAAACTATGTTGGCATTTTTTTGTCCACTCAAACTTCACATCTTTTTACAATAGCCTCGTCATCAGAGTAGCTATAATGGAAAATCCTTGGACAAACCGTTTGTAATAACCAGCTAGGCCTAAAAAACTACTAACCTCAAATACGTTCCTTGGCGGTTTCCAATCAACAATTACTGAAATCTTACTCGGGTCAACTTGAATTCCATCTCCCGAGATAATGTGCCCCAAAAATCTGACTTCTTTAAGCCAAAATTCACTTTTACTAAACTTGGCATATAACTGATTATCTCGTAAAATTTGTAGAACCGTTCTCAAATGTTCAGCATGCTCATTCTCATCACGAGAGTAAATCAGTATGTCATCAATAAAGACTACAACAAATTTATCCAAATAGAAGATCTCTGGAAAAACTTAAAAAATTCTCATCAAACAGTCCACACGCTCATGTGGAAGAAAGGACACGCCCGTGTGGCATATCACATGCCCGTGTTCCACACCCATGTAGATTTGTTTCTAATTTCGAGCCTACAGGGGTATTCACACGGCCTGACACACGCCCGTGTCCATGGCTCGTGTGCCTCACACGGCCATGACAAGCCCGTGTGCAAAAACCTTGACATTCTGTTTTTGACGTCATCGACCCACTAAGGTCATACGGCCAAGGCACACGCCCGTGTCCTTAGACGGTGTGGTGAATTAAATTCCTAAATTTAAGTGCAGACTTCACACGGCCTGGGCACATGCCCATGTCCTATGGACGTATCTTCTACACGGTTGAGACATACGGTCGTGTCTCAGCCCGTGTGGTTAGTACTGGGCATTCTGTTTTGCCAACTTAGCATGCAGGGGGACACACGGCCAAACCACACGCCCATGGGGCAAACCATGTGTCGCCCACAGCCTAGACACACGACCGTATGTCTACTCATATGGACAATAACAAGTCTATTTACCAAGCCTTTTTTCCACCCATACTTACACCAATATAAACTACATCAAGCAACCTATTCATTCATGCATAGCTATACCATTTACTCAACCTTGCAACTTGCACATTAATGAAAAACATCCCCAGTTCATATATTAATAAGAAATAGCCATAAACCATGCCCGTTTACAAAAGAATTCATCTTCAAATAAGCCAACACATTTGGACAAAACAATATGACATACAATCAAACTAAGTCCCTATACATGCCATGCTCAAAATGCTAAATCTAACTATACTATACCCAAAGAAATAGCTTGATAGTGTGAAACGAGCTCCGACATCCTTCGAATTCTCGAGCTAGCTTGGGGAAACTACAAGGAAATGGAAAAGAAAGGGTGTAAGCATAAAGCTTAGTAAGTTTACATGTAAACGATGAACATCATACCACATACTTATTCATCAAGAACATTACATACAACTCAAGAACAATTCTGAACCTTGTAGTTGTACTTACTCATTTCAAATATTACCACATTCCAAATATATATCATAAACATCACTCACATTTACATGCACTTATACCCTGCACTTATCACCACATAGGCACACGTAATTTTCACTTAGTCAAATTTCTAGATAAGCACTTTGGAATAATATTGAATACAGAGTGGTTTCGCACACAACCCACCACTAATAAATAACACAGTAGTATCACACAGAGCCCACCTACATTCACTTATTTACGGTGTTCATCCGTAATTTCCTCACTTCCTATTATTTCAATATATATCAACAAGATTCATTCATATTTCACATAATACCTCAATATGTAAAAGCATAAGTAAAAAGGATGTATTATTTTCCTATAAACTTACCTCGATACAAAATGTGTCAATTTGTAATTTAGTCCGAAACCTTGCATTTTCCTCAGTCAAGGTTGATTCCACGTTCTTCTTGATCTATAATGACATATTTAGCTTATTAAATAACCATATTATTCAAATCACTCCAAAATTCCTATTTTGACAAAATTACTGTTTTGCCCATAGACTTTCACAAAATTACTATTTTACCCCTAGGCTCGTAAAATGAAATGTGTTCATTTTTCACACACCCAAGCCTAGTCGATTCGTATTCCCTCTTATAGCAACTCAATATTTCAATTATTTCACACATTTACCACTTATTTTACAACCTTTATAAAAAAGGTCCTTTTAGATGTTTTCATGGAAACACCTTTCACAAAAGTTGTAGATTTAACAACCAAGATTCATTTTCTTCCATAAAATTTTAGAAAACACAATAAATACTCACATGGAAAAACCCTAGACTCTTAACCATTTGTAAAATAGTCCCCTTATTAGCTAGATTATACTACAAGGGTCTCAAAAGTACAAAAAATATCAAGAAAAATCACTAAAATCACTTACTTGCAATAAGGATAAGTTGCTGAAAATTTCAAGCTTCCAAACCCCTATTCTTGTTGGTATTTTGGGTGGAGGAAGAAGGTGATAGGAAAAAGATGATAGCTTGTTATGTTTTATTTTATTTAATTCCATTAAGTCACCTAATCCACCGAATCTTGACCAAATTAAAATTTCTTGTCCCTATGGCGGCTATCAACCTTAGAAAGGTCTAATTGCACCTTAAGGACCTCCAATTTAAAGTTTTATAGCTATTTGAAACCTCTAGCTAGTAAAATAAAACTTTCGCACTTTATGTGATTTAGTCCATTTTCGCAATTAAGCATACAATCACCAAAATTTTCATGCACTCATATAATCATGATATAACACCTAAAATAATATTAAAAATAATTTTCTCTAACCTCGGATTAGTGGTTTCGAAACCACTATTTTGACTAGCCCCAAAATCGAGATGTTACAATACAAGGATTCTCTTGATCCAAGTTGTGAGCGTCAGACATGTCCTCTTTCCTGGAAGGCAACGCTTTAGATATTTCTTGTATCATTTTAATCATTTGTGCTATCATATCTGACATGTTTGATAATACCTCAGAGTTGGTCGTCTTGGTGGTTTCACATAAAGGCATTCTATACAAATTACAAGGAGGCTCATCTGAAAAATTCAGGCATGTCCTAATCTTCTTCAAGTGCCTCATACGAATTACCAGTAAACTCCTGTGGATGATTGACTATATTAGCACCTTGGTCATCACTCCACTAGTACATTGAGGCTTCGTTCCTTCGTTGGCTCATCTCGATCATGAATAATTTTTTATGCTCCATGATCTTTCATTCTTCATATACTCCCTCCTCATAATCTTCGTCATCCATGACCATCTCGTCATTAAACCACATGTAGTCAGTTTCATCCATGTTTGAATGATTTTGTTATATTACCTTTATGGATCGGAGACTGTAAACAAGTGTTTTTCTCCTGTGAGGCATATACTGAGATTGGAAACGATAAATAAAGAAGTTAGTTAACTAGATTAATAAAATTAAAAATACAAATCGTATCTATAGTTTAAAAATTTCCTAATTATTCTATTAAACGCAAAAGTTAAAGTCAACTTAGTAACGTTGCCTCTCCGGCAACAGCACCAACAACATAACCTCCTCTAGACATAATAAGTCAGTAAGAACTACTTATCTTCTAAACCAACAACCCTAGTAGGATCTTTTGACCTTCCACTAACATAATAAGTCAGCAAGAACTACTTATCTTCTGAACACACAGTCCAGACTGGTTTGGGGTGAAGGTGTTCACAAATGGGCAACACTAATTTTGGGTTAATTCCCACCTTGATAACTTCCCGAGGTTATCATGCATAGGGTTTGTTTCACGTTCTTCTTTTCCCAAATAGCTAATCCATTAAGTAACCCTATAAAACAGTTAATAGATCATATTTCCACTCGCTAATCCCTCATAAAGGGATTAGTTCCTCATGGCTTTCATAGATAATATGAAATCGATATTAAGAGAAAGCATGCTAATTAATTTGACAAGACAAAGTAAATGAAAGAGCCTGATTGTATTGAGATTAATTGTGAATCGACAAAGTTTGAATGCTTCCGCAAGTCAGATCTCTTGAAATCAACAAGAACAAATGAAAAAAAATTCTAAAACCTAAGAATGGAAGAAAACTAAACTAGATTTTACAAAAAGAATTTAGGTTAAAAGAATGGTGTCTTTAAATTGTGCCAAAGAAGCCTATTTATAGCCTTTAGGTGGTCATTGTCCTTAATCCTAGGTCAATTGACGTTCCCTAGCTTTAAGTTCGATTGTGCAGACCAAAACGCCTTTACTTCGTGTTTAATTTTCATCCCAGAGTCGATGTCGCAACACACTAAGACCTGTTTCATGACATAGCAACCAGTATTCTTCTCTGTAGCCATCTACATGGATATGTCATGACACCCTCTGTCTATGTCTCAACATTGAAGGTATACTTCAATTTTCTTTATTCTAATCCCTGTGTTGCGACATCAGACCTCTCGTGTTGCGACATAGCGTCCAATATTAACCGAAAATGCATGGTCTCATGCATGCTTACAAAGTACGTTACCTCTCCTTTAGGCCTCATTCGGCCCTTAAGGTTAATAAAAGACTCAATTTGCACATTTTATTGAATGTAAATAAAACTAAACAAACTTAACTAAAATGTAATGAAAATACTTGTATTTAGGCTCCTTAAGTGTGAAAACTAGTTTAATTTGCTACACTGAATTATGGTAGATCACACATCCAAACTTAAATTATTGCTCGTCCTGAGTAATGCTAAAATCATGTCATCATGTAGAATTTTTATCCATCCAAGTAGTCATAGAAAAACATAAATTTTATTCTTAAATCAATCTTGTAAATATGTAGTTCATAAACAAAATATCATCCAATATTCATTCAAGTAACTAATATGCTAATAAATCATTATTTGAACATATATTTTTAAAAGTAAAGTAAATTCAACCATAAAAGGTTAATTTCCTAAATTAAGCATTATTCCTCAGATTTAATACATGTCTTTAAACGTTTACTTGATATTTCCCTTTCCACTAATGTAGTTAACTTAGCGATTTTAAATTAATCAATCATAGTAAAGGTTGAATGGGGCTAGGGTTAAGGTATGGAGAAGAATAGAAATCTTAGGTTCAATAGCCTTAAACGTAGCTTACCTGGGCCTTCGAAATTTTGTAACACCCACCAACTATTTTCTTTTCAGCACCTCTGCCTATTGGTACTTTTTTTTAAATACATCAAAAACTACCTTTCAGAGGATATTTATGTATATGTAACTCATTTTTGAGTGTTTTACACCCAATGATCTTCTTGGACTCCCCCAAACTTAATCTTTAAAATACTTCCAAAGTAAGCAAGGGTAAGAGTAACACCCCTAACCCGTATTTGTCGCCTGAATAAGGTTACGGAATGTTACTGTAAAAATGTAACTTAAAACATACATCTCATACATCAACATAAACATAGAATAAGTCAATCATATACATGCATATCATCCCTTAATTGAGCCTTCGAGGTGTAACAGCCCAATTTTGGGGCTAGTCGGAATAGTGGTTTTGGAACCCCTAATCCGAGGTCGAAGAAATTATTTTTAATATTATTTTATGTGTGATAGCATGATTATATGAGTACATGAAAATTTTGGTGAACTACTTTTATTGATTACTTGCTTAATTTCGAAAAAGAACTAAATCGCATAAAGTGCGAAAGTTTTGTTCTACAAGCTAAAGGTGTTAAATAGCTATCGAAAACTAAAGTAGAGGTCCTTATTGAGTAAATAACCAATAAAATTATGGCGGCTGAACATGGAATTTCTAATTGGAGACAAAGTTATAAAATGGTCAAAATTAGGTGACATTAGGTGACTTGTTTAATAAAAAAATAAAACAAAAAGAGAAGAGGCTATCATCTTCTCTTCACCACCGAAATTCTTAGCAAAAAAGGGGGGTTTGAGAGCTCAAATTTCAGCCAAGCTTTTCTCTTGTAAGTAAGTGATTTTGGTGGTTGTTTTTGTTAATTTTTGTGTTTTTAGAACCCCTATAGCTTAATCTAGCTAATGAGGGGACTATTTTGCAAAATGGTTGAGAGTCTAGGGTCTTGCCATGAGAATATTTATATTTTTTTTTGAAATTTTATGAAAGAAAATGAAACTTGTTTGTTTATAAACAACTTTTGTGAAAGGATTTTTCATGAAAACACCTAAAATGGACCTTTTGGTAAAAGTTATAAAATGGGTAGTAAATGTGTGAAATAATTGGAATTGTGAGTTACTATAAGAGTAATAAAGGTTCCGCTAGGCTTGTTAAAGGAGGAAATTTGATTAAAATCGTTTTACGAGCCTAGGGGTAAAATTGTAATTATGTGAAAGTATAAGGGCAAAACAATAATTTTGCCAAAGTAGGAATTTTGGAATGTCTTGATTAATGTGGTGATTAATAAGTAAATGTTGTCATTATAGATCAAGAAAAATAGAATTCGGACCTAGACCGTAGGAAGACCAAGCTAGTAGACTAATTCAATCTAGTTGCCTACTTTTTATATACTGAGGTAAGTTGTACGTAAATAATACAACTTTATTGTTATTATGTATTAAACAATTAATATGGCATAAAGTTTTTGATTATTGTTGTGAATATGCATGATAAGAATTGATGTAGTAAAAACTCCCGGTTGAACCTTAGGAATAGATTGGATATCCATGCCATGACATTTGGGGTGATATGTGTACTAGTGTAAGACCATGTCTGGGACATGGCATCAGCCACATTATGCGTGTAACAGCTCGATTTAGACCCTAGTTGGAATAGTGGTTTCGAAACCACAAATTCAAGGTTAAAAAATATTTTAATATTTTTTTTTGGTGTTTACAACATGTGATTGAGTATGTGTGAAAGTTCTGTGTGAAAATTTTAATGTTTGTGTGCTTATTTTGCAAAAAGGACTTAATAACATAAAATGCAAAAGTTGTGAGCTGATTGTTAAAGTGCCTATTTGGCATGGCTTATTAAATGATAAGTCCTTATGTTGTAATTAGACCTTTGATAGTGGAGATGGACAAAAATGGGCTTATATTCGTTGAATTTAAATGTTATACATTAAGGGTAAAATGGTAAAATGTCAACTAAGTTAATATTAATAAAACAAACATGAAATTAGTGGCATTAGTGTTCATCTTCCATCGAAATTGAGAAAAAAAATAAGGGTTTGAAGCTTCTTTGATTTCGGCACATTCATAGCTCAATCGAGTAAGTGTTTTTGATCAGTTTGTAATGATTTCTACATTTTTGTGATCATTGCTTTGTGTTCTATCAAACTCATGCTTTAATTTTAGAATTTGATGAAGATTTTGAGATGTGCCATTAATGAATATGTGAGCTTTGTGATGATAGTTGGTGGAATACGAAAGTTTAATGTTAGGTTAACATAATTTGTATTTGAATTTTTGATGAAATTGGCTATTTTGGGCTAAATTGTGAAAATGAGAAATTGGAGAACTAAAATGTGAAATAAATGAAATATGTGGGCTTGTATGAGCATAAGGAAAATTTAGCTAGGCATGTGTGAAGTGAAATTATGTGAATTTGATGATTTTATGAAATAGGACTTAAGTGTCAAAATGTGAAAATGTGAGGGCTATTTTGTAAAATGCCCTAAATATGTGTGTTTGGACTAAATTTAATGATTTGGTGATTGAATGAGCTAAATTTGAATATGTATAGATCAAGAAAAGAGGGATTTGGATTGAGATCGAGGCAAAGATAAAGTGATCGATTAATCGATTTGTTTTGTTGTTTCGACGTCCGAGGTAAGTTCGTGTATAATACGAATCGTTTAAATTCATATCTATGTGTTATGAAATGAATGAATGTATGGTTATTGAATTAGAAATGCTATATGTGGAATTGAGAAATGTGGCACTAAGTGTGCGTAATTAGAATTGAGACAGAGGTGTTACAATGAGAGCCAGCGTAAGACCATGTCTGGGACATGGCATCGACGTTGATATGTGTGCTAGTGTAAAACCATGCCTGAGACATGGCATTGACCACATTATGATAGCCAGTGTAAGATCATGTCTGGGACATGGCATCGGCATTGAGACGAGAGCTAGTGTAAGACCATGTTTGGGACATGGTATTAGCCTCGACACGAGAGCCAGTGTAAGACCATGTCTGGCACATGGCATCGGCATTTTACCCTCGTGTATGAGGCTTATCGAATATCCTTTAGTATTCCAAATGGTTCCACGAGTTATTTAAAGCTTATGATAAAGATATGAAAGGATAAAATCATGTTGTGAGTGGTACAGGTTCTTACTCGAAAGTCATGAGATATGAGTTTAGATATGATGCCTTAATGGTAAGGATGAAATTGAGTAAGTTCGATCTATGAGAATGATTTCGGGACGATCTTGTAATCTTTGGCTTATACTTGTGATGTGTAAATATGTAGTAAATCTACCATTGTTAAATCAAGAATGTTGTACTGTTTATAATATGCTATGTGTTTAAAGATGCATGGTTGATGTTGTTACTTATTTACATGCAACTTACTAAGCTTTATGCTTACTCTCTCTCTTTTCCATTTTCTTATAGTGCCTCCAAACTAGCTCGGGGAATTAAGGGATGTCGGAGGCATCGATCACACTATCACCTGAAGTTTTTGGTATAGTTAGCTTAATTGTTTTGAACGTGGCATGTATAGAGACTTAGTCTTTTTGTTAAGTGTCATATTGTGTTGGCCAAATGTGTTGGCTTGTCATGAAGTTGATTCATTTTGTATAAGGCCATAGTTGATGGCTAATACTTGTCGTTGATAAATGCAAATTTTGGTGTTTCCATGAATGTGGTTAATACATGATTTGGTCAGATGTTTATGCGTGAATTGGTGTTACTTGATGTGGTTTATGTTGGTGCAAGTAAGGGTGGCAAAAGGGCTTGGTAAATATCCTTGTTGTTGTCCACACGGGTAGACACACAGGTGTGTGTATAGGCCGTGTATGACACACGGTCTGCCCCATGGGCGTGTAGTCCGGCCATGTGTCCCCTGTACCTTAATTTGGTAAAATAGAATGCCCAGTAGTAACCACATGGGTTGAGGCACAGCCGTGTGTCTCAACTGTGTGGATGACATGGCCATAATACATGGGCATGTGCCTAGGCCATGTGAAGTCTGTACCTTAAATGCGAAATTAAATTTGCCACATAGCCTAGCACATAGGCATGTGCCTTGGCCGTGTGACCCTAAAATGTTGCTGACATCAGAAACAGAATGTCGAGGTTTTAACACACGGGCTGAGACACGGGCTTGTCATGGCCGTGTGAAAACCCTTGTAGGTTCGAATTTAAAAATAAATCCACAAGGCTAGGGACATGGGCGTGTGTGACCACACGGGCGTGTCCCTTGCCACACGGGCGTGTGCCCCTATTTTTAGTGAAATTTTTCGAAGTTTTCTAAAATGCCTGGTTTAGTACCGAACCATTTCTAAAGTATGTTTTGGGCCTTGTAGGCCCATATTAGGGACTTTAAGATGAAGTTTGAAAAATTTTAAATTTGAACGAAATTTTATAACCTGAAAATGTTTGTATGCATGTTATTAAGTTAGATAACGCCTCGTACCTTATTCCAGCATAGGATACGGGTAAGGGGTGTTACACGAGGCCTTAAAAATGCTTTAGAAACAATTCAGGACTAAATCTGAAACATTTAAAACATTGAGGAAAAATTTAGAAGAATTCAAACTACAGGGTTCACATGGCCGTGTGACTCACACGGTTGAGGCACATGCCCATGCCTCAGGCTGTGTAACAATTTAAATATGGACACATGGTCTTATCCTAGCCTGTGCCCGTGCCCATGTAACTCTCTGAGTTGGGTCACATGGCCAAGCCATACGCCCGTCTGCTAGGCCGTGTAACACTCAAAATAGCCTCACATGCTCGTGTGGCAAGCCGTGTGCTAGACTGTGTAATAGCCTAACTTAAATGCTTTTAAAACCTATAGGGGACACACTACTGGGTCGCATGGCCGTGTGTCACACACGACTGAGACATACACCCATGTCTTAGGCCGTGTTGATAAGAAATTGGCTAAAACCAAGCCATTTTTGTCACCCATTTCAAGCTTGTACCTAAACCACAATTTGTGCACAACTCCAATGATTCAAACCTTACTAAAACATGCATGAAATGAACAATTTACTAGACTATTAATCCATCCAACTAATATGCCAACAAGGAACCTCAATCACAATCAATCAAACATACCTAAACATATGCATAATTGACCATATCTCATTTTTATCTCAAAGCATGACATAACTTGACCACATTGCAACTATGCCATCACTTACCAATTTGGCCATTAAAACATGCATTAAAACTTTGCCATATTGACACATACCATCAAGGTAACAAAAATACCAAAAGTGCATTAACCAAAATAACATATACATGCCAAATTCATCAAATAACATTCCAACACAAGTCAACCTACACATGCCATTATAACCTTGACCAACACATCAAAACTACTGATATAATCGCGGGATAGTGTGATAAATCTCCGACAAGCTTCCAAATCGATTGAGCTTTCGATAATCTATAAAGTAAAGGAAAATAACTACGTAAACAATAAATGCTTAGTAAGCTCGTATAAACTTTAAACATAATATTCCTTTTCAATTATGAACTTTATAGGATAATTATAAACCTATACCAATGCCATAAGATTTATAAAACTATATAACCATCAACTCACAAATGAGTAAATCCTTCAACATCACGTATACTTTTCATTCATAACATAATAAGATTTTATAAGTTGTATTACATAATCATCAACTTTTTCTTAAGACAATGAACCATTCCATTTACTTACTTTCCACTTCATTTACTTACTTTCCATTCCGTTTACTTAGCATAAGCTTAAATAGCATTATCAATTCACAAATTAGTGTGTTTATTCATGATATAGGTAAATTCATCCATAACATAAGTAAATTTCTCAAATATAAGTAAATACTTTAACTCTTCAATCCTTTTATATCATCATATTACATCTCAATTATGAGCTTACCATTTCATTACCTTTTCTTATCGTATCATTTTCATAATACAAGACATAAGCATAAACATCAACCGATTATACAAGCTTGACACAAGCCTAAATATCAACATCAATACACAAGTTAGTGCATTTATACATCTATTTTGGGATCAACTACATGATAAACCATTTCATAAGAAAATAAATCTCTTGATTCATACTACCTTTTCATGAATATAAGCATATTTCCATTTGGACACTTACCATTTCAATGCATAACCTTATAATTTAAACATGGTTCAATCTAACAAAAGCTTGACACAAACCTAAGAATCATCAACAACACATGTTAGTGTATTATCATGTAACTCAATTGAATTACCACATGATAAGCTAGATTTACATGAACATAATGCCTTTGAGTTCATAATTTCCATAAACATAGATATACTTTCATTGACCATTATCATTTCATACCTTTCCATAGACTTATAACATAGTCCATCGGAACACTTACCGTTCCTTCCCTTTTTAGGCCAATTAAACCACTTAGAATAACATCAGATAAGCAAGAAAGCTTACACAAAGTGTGCTAAACGTATGGTTGTAACCATTCATTTTCCTTTACATCGTTGCTCACTCGAGCCATAAAATGGGTCTGCTCACACAAGCTGATAGTCGGAATGTAAGCTACACGATGCCACTCACACAAGCTAATAAGTAACCTTAACAAATATCAAAAATTAGCCATTCGTAGGACATTCAGAAACAGCACCCGAAACATGGTAACCTGGGTCTGCTCCCACAAGCTGACGGTCGAAATGTAGCTATACGATGCTGCTCACACATGTTGATGAGTATCTGCAACAAATGTCATACCTCAGTCATTGGTAAGACATTTAGGACCAACACCCGAAACATGGTAACCCTAATGACATATCATTTATATCCTACAAATTCCTAAGGTTCAAACGGGGCTCAGTATCCGTTAATTCGTCATAATATGGAATCATTCACATTTATATTAATTCATTTAAAATAAAAACAACATAGTAAACATTTAATTTAATCAACATTATAATAATTACAGTTCATACAAACTTAACTGGCTAAATTGTAGAAATGTCAAAATAGAGGGGCTATTTGGTAATTTTCTCTTCTCTTCTATTTTTCACTCGTTCTTGATCTGAATTAATAATTCCATTCAATTCATTAATTTAGAGAGTAAAACCAATTCATTTTATGCAATTTAGTCATTTTTGACATTTTTACAAAATTACCTTTAACTATTCATTTTTAGTCAATTTAGTCCACATGTCCTAATCATGCAAATAAACAAATTTTATTGAAAATTCATACCAGCCGAATGTTAATAGCATCCATTACAGCCCACATTTGTAACAATTTCACACCAAGTCAGTGTATTTTTACTATTTCAACAAATTAGTCCCTAATTAGTAAATTCATCAAAAATCACTTAAAATTCTTATAAATAACAATTAAAACTTCAAATTCATCATTTAACATCTAAAATCACAAAGATTCATCAATGGTAGAATTCAAAATCTTTAACAGTTTCAAAAACGAAGGCATGGGCTAGTTGGGCCTAATTGTAAAGATATCAAAAACATAAAAATATTAGAAACGAGGCCAAAATGACATACCATGCTATCATTTGAACTTGCCAAACCTCAAAGATTAAAAATGGCTTCTTCCCTCTTAACCATTCGGTGATGAAGACTTTGAGAAGATGATAATTTTTTTTGGTTTTATTTAATTAAAGTTTAATTATGAAATTACAATTTTGTCCATTTAAAAAGCAACCAAATTTTAAGCTTTTAATTACCCAAAACCGTCAACCAAAAATTCAGTTGGTATAATTACCAACTAGGTCCAACAATTCACCTTTTTATAGCTATGAGACACCTTCAATTAATAGAATTCAACCTTTGCATGTTTTATAATTTAATCATTTTCAATTAATTAACTATCTAAAGATTAAAATTTCTTAACGAAATTTTAATACAACCTCAATAACACTCCATAAATATTTATAAAAAATATTTATGGCTCGGTTTATAGAACCAAAATCCCGATACCTCATTTCCTGAAACTATTTAACTTTAGGTATTACCACTTGAACCTTATTGTTCATTCGAATAACATAAATTGTAAATTCAAAATTTATTTTAATACCATAATTGTCTCATAAATATTAAATAGTAATATTTATGAACTTACTCATGGATTTGTGACCCTAAAATTACTATTTCTTACACCACTAAAGAACAGGTTGTTAAACTAAGATTTCAATGTTCAAGAGGTCACACAAACAATTATTTGAGATAAACTACATATCATGGGTTATTTCCAAAAAATATAAGTCATACAACTCAAGATTGGTTTTCAAAGGATTTAATTAATAAGGTAGGCTTGGATACGAATCGGTCCAAAGAAAATGTGCCTAAGTTATTTTTAAACCTGCTTTGTTATCTAAGATTTTGCCTCAAGGAAAATACCAAACCAATTCTAGAGACTAAATCCTTATGCATGTTTAGTTTACAGGGAATATAGAACAATTATGGTGAATCTACACTCTAATAAAATCAACATTCTATCTTATAATTTTTTTAGCATAAAAAATACTTGAAATAAATAAAAGATCACATCTAGATTTGAAATGACATACCATACTCTATTGATGTTGAGTGTCTTTTCCAGTTCTCTGCCCCCTGCACGAATTCATCTTCTAAAAAACCTAAGGAAAATAAAAAAGTTTATGGCACGGTCTCCCTCAAACTTAAGCGGAACAATGTCCTCATTGTTCAAAACATCCATCAAATTAAAATAAAAAAAAAATATTTGAAAAATAATTGCGGCTACAAAGTTATTTTGCAAAACTTAAAATCAGGAGAAAACCCTCTCATTTATTTATTGATCCATCACTGTCTTGTGTCTGTCATCAGGAGAAGATCGGATACCACCTAGAAATTTCCACCCTCGTTTCACAATAATTTCCTGGATGAGTGTTGGTACATCATTCTCACTATCCAGTTGAAAACCCTTTTCTAGAAATAGGGGTTTCTTCTTAAATACTCAAATGTATCTGGCCTTCAGTCTTGGGGTTCGAAACCAAGGTTGAAACTCTTCTTGAATCTCTAAATTCTTCCTTTTCCGATTCATCTTCAAAAATAATTAAGAAAAAAACCACTTAGTAGAAAAAATTAAATCCCACAATTACCTCAAGATGGGTTGGGGCGGCAAATAGGGTTCGTTGATTATTAAGGGGTCAACTATAATCGCTAAGAAACTGTCGAAAAATTTTGCTGCTATCGTTGTCTAATGGCACTCACGGTTCGACAAGGCTCTATTATTGTCAATGGCATCCGATTGCTGCCGGTGGTGATCGACAGGGCTCGATGGGTTTCATAGAGGTCGATGGTGGCTGATGACTACTGCAAGTGTCCGATGGTGGCCTGATCAACAGAGGCCGAGGGTGTGTGAAGACTGCCACAAATGGCTGATGGTGGCTGATGGTGTGCGATAGAACATCGTGCAATGGCCTGTTGTTAGAGGGTGCGCGCGGGCATGGGTCTACGGGGCTAGGGGATCGGCTGATGCTGTTCCGACCGCACCAACTGGTGCTAGCAGCGGCGGTGATGACAGCGACGATGAGGTGGGCGGTGGCCAAAAAAATAAAAGAAGAAAAGAAAAATAGCGAAGGAAAAATAATAAATAAAAATAACCCTAATTTCACTTAAGTTAAAAGATTAACTTAATTTTAATTCATAGTTCCATTTACATTATTATTTCTATTTACCCATTTATTTATTTACAAAACTTATCTAAGAAAGAAAATGTAATTAAAATCAAAATAAAAAGAAAAAAAAAAAAAGAAAAACAAACATAAACAAAAAGATAAAATTTATTTATTTACAAAAGTAATAGTTTTCCGACAGAAAAAATTTCATAGATGGGTTAAAATGAGTGAAGTGTTTTCTTGAACGTACCACTTTTATTGTTTTGGAGTTCAACAACTTGGTACAAAAAAACTTGATTAATTGTAAAGAGTTTTGACCATCGAGATTTAAATTTACCTGAAAAAAACTTTAATCTCGAATTGAAGAGAATGACTTGTTGTTCTGCTTCTGGGGACGAATGTGCTGGTCATGCCATCTTTTTTATTTTGCTTTAAAAATTTTGGTATTCTCATAAGAGAATAATCTCATCTTTTCCAACTCATTAAGTTGTAACATCCGTTTATCTCCAACGGATTTTAAGTCTAAATTGAATTGTTTAAGAGCCCAATAGGGTTTGAGTTCAAGTTTCATGGCAAATGACATGTCTTACCATAGACTAACTTGTAAAGAGATATCCTTAAAGGAGTCTTAAATGTCGTTCGGTAAGCCCATAATGCTTCATCCAATCTCCGGGACGAATCTCTTCTAGTTGGGTGCACTACTTTCTCAAGTATGCTCTTTATTTCTTTATTCGCAAACTCAGCTAAACATTCGTCTAAGGATGATAAGCTGTAGCAACTTTATGTTTTACATTATACTTTTCCAACAACCAAATTAGGTAAACTTTATGCTTCGGTAGATGGGCTCAGATGTATTGGCATAAGTGTTACAAGATGCTTAAGTGAATAGTTCTGAACACTTGTATCGGCACAATTAGGTAGTTGTACCAATGCAACAATGTCAAGGGAGGATCCCTGCACTAATTTGCTAGTTTTAAGCCTTCCAAGTCTCGTTTTAGGCCTTAGACACCTCCAATCGCCTGTAATTGGATTCTAAATGCTAATAACATGATTTTTGCCTATTAAAAGCAGATCTCTCTATTTTCTATGACTTTATAAAAATATTTTATTACTTATTCCATAAATAAAGTACTGGTTTTTACATTGAAAATGTTTTGTGAGCATCTCTCGTTTGTACCGCCCATCGAGATGAGTGAGGGACCTTACAAATTGTCTTTAGGTAGTTTTTTTCAAGATTTTATGATAGCTAATTGGATGGACATGAGAGTGTATAATGTTGTGAAAGATTGAATTTAGAAGGGAGTTGTTTCATTTGGAGTTAGAGAAGTGTAGGGAGTTGTGGAAAAAGATGGATGGGGCTGGTAAATGACTTTGAAAGAAGAGATAAACTTCTGTGGATGTCGGCTACAAACACAAGATTTGTGGTCAGATGTATGGTGCAAGAATTGGAAAAAGCAACAATACAATGATAGCTCTCAATTATATGTAATATTTGTTTCTTTTGTTGAACTGGTGCTTCTCTTGATGCATGATGATGACATGAACTCTAAATATTCTGAAATTAGTAGGAGTATGAACTCTAAATGTGACCAAATCCACGTATATTTAGGAAAAGATGTGGAATTGTGCTTATTGAGTTGGATTAGTAACTGTTTGGTGTAAGTAATCCTTTGTCAATGTCGAAAATAATGGATCAGGAATATCAGTTTGGGGTGGGGTTTTAGCATACATTCCAAATCTGAATAAAGTCAGCTGAAGGTTAAATTTAGGAAAAAAAAAACTGTTAGGGACAACTTATCGTGGTTTTAGTTGGAAGAAAATGTCAATGTTAGATTTCAGTTGTAATCGCAACTGTTGAATATAAACCATGCTATAAAATAAGGTCTAAGACACTGACGTTTTAATTTATGACAACTAAATAATAATAGTAGTGTTGGTCTTTATTACTTATTCACAAATAAAGAAAAGGAAAAGAGAGCTAGTATTCCTATCTATATTTGTATTTACTTCTATATCTTCATTGCAACTTTAGTGGAAAATGCCGGCAGTCGTAGTAAGCGGCTCTGGTGAGAATCAAGAATTTGAAGGCAGGATAACAGCGTATGTCATAGTTTGTGTGATCATAGCAGCCTTTGGAGGCTTGATGTTTGGATATGATATTGGCATTTCAGGTTTTTTTTTTTCCTTTAGAATATTTGTATTATTAGATTCAAATTAAAAACATGTGCTAAGAAAAGGGTTTGATTTGATTAACAGGTGGAGTAACATCCATGGATGATTTCTTAAAAAAATTCTTTCCAGCTGTGTTTGAAAAGAAACATCATGCACTTGAAAACAATTACTGCAAATACGATAACCAATTCCTCCAGTTGTTCACGTCTTGCTTGTACCTTGCTGCTTTAGCAGCTAGTTTTGTAGCTTCAAAGGTGTGCTCAAAATATGGTAGGAAACTCACCATGCAGATTGCTTCAATTTTTTTCATAATAGGCGTGATTTTGACTGCTGGAGGTATCAACATCGAAATGATAATTTTTGGGAGAATTTTTCTCGGCTTTGGTGTTGGGTTTGCCAATCAAGTAAGTTATATAATTAGTTTTAGCGACAGACTCTTCTGCATGCATCACTTCACTTCTACCAATGGTGAATGGCCTTTACTTAATTAGTTAATTATATGTATCCTTTTCAATTTAATTTATATTAATCACTAATTATTATTTCAGGCGGTACCACTCTTCTTATCGGAGATAGCTCCACCTAATCTTCGTGGAGCACTCAACATAAGTTTCCAGCTCTTCATTACAATTGGAATTTTGGTATCCAATCTGATAAACTACCTTACAACAAATGTCCATCCTCATGGATGGAGAATTTCTCTTGGCATTGCTGGTGTCCCTGCTTTGATGCTTTGTTTGGGATCTATACTCGTTTGTGAGACTCCAACTAGCCTTATTGAACGGCACAAAGTTGAGGAAGGAAGGAAAGTTCTGAGGAAGATTCGTGGTGTCGAAAATGTTGATGACGAGTTTGATTCAATTATACATGCATGTGAGATGGCAAAGCAAGTAAAGGACCCTTTCCGCAAACTAATGAAGCCAGTTAGCCGACCCCAACTAGTAATTTCCATCTGTTTGCAAATTTTCCAGCAATTTACTGGAATCAACGCTATAATGTTCTACGCTCCTGTTCTGTTCCAGACGGTGGGATTTGGAAATGATGCTGCATTGCTTTCATCTGTTATTACTGGCCTTGTCAATGTGTTTAGTACTATAGTTTCAATATATGTAGTAGATAGGGCTGGCAGGAGAATTCTGCTACTTGAAGCTTGTGTCCAAATGTTCATTTCTCAGGTCAAGTCTCCATCTTATATTTTTATTCACTTATTAATGTTGGTATTTAATGTGTTGCATAAATTACATGCAGGTTATTATTGGCATAATCCTTTTCAAAGAATTGAAAACCACAGGTGACAATCTTTCCAAAGGAGAGGCAATCTTTGTGGTGATCTTGGTTTGTACCTTTGTCATGGGCTTTGCCTGGTCATGGGGACCTCTTGGTTGGTTAATTCCTAGTGAGATTTTCCCTCTGGAGACCAGATCAGCTGGTTTTGCCTTTGCAGTCAGCACCAACATGCTCTTCACTTTCATCATTGGTCAAGCTTTCCTCTCAATGCTATGCCAGATGCAAGCTGGAATCTTTTTCTTCTTTGCTGCCTGGGTTATCATAATGGGAGCCTTCACATGGTTCTTGTTGCCTGAGACCAAAGGTGTCCCTGTTGATGCTATGGTTGACAAAGTCTGGAAGCAGCACTGGTTCTGGCGTTCTTTCATGATCGAGGATGACAGGCCCGATGTCAAGGTTGTTTGATCCAACTACAATGAAGTTCCTAGTCGTGTTTCATTATTTTTTCATGTAAAATTTACTGCTGGACACTACGCTAGCTATTGGGCTCACTACAGGATCGATCGTGACTACTTTTGTTATTGGGTTGAGCTTTCGGTATTTTATTATGGAAAATAAATGAGAAAGGCAAGCATTTTCACATTGTTTCTAGCTTATAGGGATGGTCTGTTCGTATAATCATATGGGATCTGAATTAGACTGCTTCAAGCCTCGTACCATTATAACCATTTAAATTTATTATTCTCACTAGGGTGAGTGTTCGATCGAATCGAATGGAAAAATTTCGAGTTAATCGAGTTGACGAATCGTATTTTATCATCCTAATTTGATTTGAAATTTTTTCGAATCGGGTTGAGTGAGATGGAATTCGAATCGAATCGAATCAAATATATTTGTTTGAGTTAAATTTTAGAAAATAATTTTGGATCCTTATAATCACTCTCACCCACCGAAATAAAATTTGTCCACTGTAATCAAATTTTTTATTAACTTTCATCACCTCATAATTTATTTATTAATCTTTTATATATGGGTTAGCTTCTTTGCTGGCTTAGTTGTTTCAATTATCTTTAGATTATTGTCACTATGTATTTTGGAATTAAAAAATATATTAAATATAAAAATATAATTTTTTTAATAAAAGTTATTTTAAAGATAAAATGTAAAATTGATACTAATATAAAATTTTAACACGAATATTTTATGGCATCATTAATAATTCAATTTTAATATAATATTCAATATGACTAAACAATTCAATAATATAAATAATATAAAATGTGAAATTTAATTTAATAATATAAATAGTAGATATAAATAAAATTATTACTATTTATGTTTAGGGATTTTTTTTGGGATAATTTTGATTTTTTATTTGGGAGTAAAGGGTGAGAAGTAAAAGTTTAGGGGGAAAATAAAAGTTTTGGGAGTAAAAGTTTGAGGGAACGTAAATAGGGAGAGTAAAATTTTGGAGGGAAAATATTAAAAAAAATTTGTGGGGGGCGGAGAGGGTTTGGTGTACATGGGAGGTGAGATGGGGAGGGAGTAAAAGTTTTAGGGGGAAAGTGGGAGGGAGTAAAAATTTTGGGGGAAAATAAAAAGCTTTAAGAGTTTTTGGGAGTAAAATATTGAGGAAAAGTAAATGAGAGTAAAATTTGGGTGGGAAATGGATTTTGGGTAGATGGGGGTTGGGATGGGAGGGGAGTAAAAGTTTGGGGGGCAAAGTGGGAAGGAGTAAAAGCTTTGAGGGAAAAGTAAAAATGTTTGAGAGTTTGGGGTAAAAATGTAAAATATTATAGTTTGATATTCGAATTCGAAAACTCAACTCGATTCGAACTTGAAATTTGAAAAAAAAAAATCAAGTTGACTCGAATAACTCAATTCATTTAACTCAAAATTTGAATTTTTTTTCGATTTTTTCGAGTCGAATTGAGTTTTGCTCACCCCTAATTCTCACATCTAGTTCAAGACTACGTAATCTTGTCACCTAATTTTTTGAAATTTTCCTTTCATGTGACTCAAAAAATATAAAATAATAATGCATAAGTATAGCTATTGGCACTTGAGCCTTTTATACTGTCAGGGGTTGATTCAGAAGAGTATCCATATAGATTGAATGAATAGGTGTTTGTACAGGTAGCTACTACTGTAAATCTAGTTTCAATGAATGATGATTGGGGTTATGTTTGTGATTGAAAAATTCTGAGCCAGGTAATAAGTTATGGCAACATGGGTATAGCATATAACGTGGGCACATGACTTACCATAGAGTTTGACACTAAAAAATAAAATGAGAGAATAAATACTAAGAATTATTTATGCACTTTAGACTTAACCTAAGTCTTCAGAACCTTATCCAAAGATGGTTTATATTACTAAATTCATAGAGTACAATTAATGATTTAAACCTAATCTATCCTAATCCTAATATAATTGCAGCCTCACCCTAAGTACAAATAGTTTAAAATCTCCCCCATGAGATTTTCCTACTAAAAATCTCCTAACTCTAAAATTAAGAACAATAGGTGAATAATCAACAATAAATGGTGTCTAACAAATACACTTGAATAGTTCTTAATGAATAGAAAATATGATCAATAGCATCCCACTCCTTAAGTCCTTGTAACTCCCATTAAATAGGATATATGCTATGAATATTGGTTTGTCTTGCACAATTTTTTCTATTTATACCGTGGGTAAGTTCTATAATTAAGTTATCAACATAATATATAAATAATCTAACAATAACTTATTTTTGAAACAACAAGTAATCTGATTGGTTATAAGCACGAACGAAAAAACAATGACTACAAAATAGAAGAACGGCGGCACAAAAGGGGTATAAGGTGCGGTGGCCAAGAAGAAAAGAGAGAAAGAAAAGAAACAAAAAGGAAAAGAAAGATAAAGACGAAAGATGTGCGGTGCAACATAGAAGAAAACAAAGAGAAAAGAGTGGAAGAGAGATGTGGCAAAGAGGAAGAAAGAAGAGAGCTAAGGCTTTGGGGTGGCAATAGAAACAAGAAAAGTGAAAAGAGAGGGCCAACCAAAGGGAAAAAATGCTTAAATACCTAGGGTTTGAGGAGCATAGTAGGAGCAGGTGACACAACAAAGGTCTAGAGCACAGAATTATACGACACAAGTAAAAAAGAAGAGAGAAAATTTAGGGTTTACAACATAAAAACATGTGGCACAAATGAAAGATTCGATGAGAATTAGGGTTTTTCAGAAGCTCTTAACGGACCATACCCAAACAGATGCGCAAATGCATGCTCAAACATAATAAAAATAATATGTCAACATACCATAAATTTAAATCCAAAATTTAACCCACAATTTAGGGTGTGACATTTTGTTTTATTATCTTAGATTTATTTTGTTGCAAAATAAGCACTTTTATAAAGTTTTTACTGTTTTTATGACCCGTTAGGCCAACTCGGGCCTCGGGAACGATTAATAGGCTATTTGTGTAACAGTCCGATTTATACCCTAGTCGGATTAGTGGTTTCAGGACCACAAATCCGAGTCTAAATAATATTTTAATATTATTTTTTGTGCTTATGATATGTGTTAAAGCATGTGCTAAATTTCTGTGAATTAATTCGTCCGTCTGCGTGCTTAATTTGACAAAAGGACTAAATCACATAATGTTTAAAAGTAGCTTTTCAGTTGATTAAGTGGTTAAATTGATGTGGCTTCTATTTGTAAGGGCCTTATGAGGCAATTTGCCTATTATCTTTGATAGTGGACTGTTATAGTCCATAATAACCTTAGAAACTATGTTTTGTAATTTTATATTATAAGGTTAATATTGGAAATTGTTTATTAATGAAATTATGATAAAATAAAGCATGAAAATGGACATTAATTCATCCATTTCTTCCACTGAAAACACAAAAGAAAAAGAAAGAACAAAAGCTTCAAGGGTTTCGGCTATTCCAAGCTCAAATTTAGGTATGTTTTTGCTTTAGTTTTTGATAATTTTTATGTTTTTGAGATTGTTGCTTAGTCTACTATCAAGCCCATGTCTCAATTTTGTGTATTTATGATATTTGTGAGTTGTGCCATTGATGATATGGTAAGCTTTATGATGAGTTTAATTGTTAAATGAAAGATATGTGTTTAATGGACATGCTTTGTTCTTGAAATTTTGATGAATTTAGCTAAATAGGGCTAAATTTTGAAAATAGCAATTTGAGGGATTGAATTGCAAATTTGATGGAAATTATAGGCTTGTATGATGTTCATAAGCATTCGGCTAATCATAGATAAATGATGATTTTGTGAATTTTGATGTTTTGAGAAAAATAGACTGAATTGATAAATTGTGCAAATATGAGGGTTAGATTGCAAATAACCCTAAATGTGTATCCTTGGATTGAATGAGTTAGTGAATAAAAGGGTTAATTCTGAATATGTATAGATCAAAAACCGAGGAAAATGGACTTAAACCACGGGAAAGCAAAAGTAACCGAGTAGCCGTTTCTGTTTCAGTTAAATCGAATCCGAGGTAAGTCATTATGCAAATAAACGTATTTGTATTGCATTATGTATGTTCATATGACTACTGTTAATTATGAAAGTGTAATGGCCTAAATTCAAGATTATCGGAATAATGGTTTCGCAACCATAAATCCGATTTAAATAGAAATTTATTTCAATATGTTTGCATGAGTCTTTATATGATAGGAAATATTTTTATAAATATTTATAAAATGTTAGTAATGTGGTATTAAACTTTCGTTAGAAAATTTTAACGTTTGGGTAGGTAATTAAATGAAAAGGACTAAATTGAAATGAAAGTAAAAGTTTAATTATAGATTAAAAGAAAGTATAAAGGACCAAAATGGCAATTAAGCCATTTTGTCTAGATTGAGGCGGTGAATTGAAGAAAAATCTGAGATTTTTAGTTTATTATTATATTATTATATTATTATATTATTATAAATATATATATACATATAAAGAAAAAGAAAAGAAACAAAAGAGATAGAAACAGAAAAGAAACAGAGAGCAAACGTGAAAGAAGAAAGAAAAAAGAAAAGAAAGAAGAAAAGGAAAATTCAAAGTTTGAAGCTTGGAGTTTAATTTGGTAAGCTAATTTAGTCCCTTTCTTTTAATTTTGATGCTTTATAAGTTTTAGAACAAAGTTTTGATGAATTTAAGTTGAAATTTTTGAAGTTTCAGAGTTTTTGAATATAGCATATGATGAATAAAATGATGAATTAGTGGTTTAATTGAAAGAATTTGAAGTTAGAATTGGGTAAAGGATTTAATTGTAAAAAATAAGCTATAACAAAACTGTTTTAGACAGCAGCAGTAGAGTAAGTTTGAAAAATCACTAAAATTCGTAGAAGTGGAATTAGAAGTTGAATGAGATATGAAATTAAAGCTTATTGAGTCTATTTTCATATGAAAGAAACATGGAAAGCAAAGGAATTCTGTAATTTGAGATATTTATATTTTTGTAAGACTGGTTCAGAGAGGATTTCAGGATCCCCTGTTCTGACTTTGAAAAATCATAAAAATTGGAGAAAAATAATTAGGGGCTTAACTTTATATTTTTAGAATCCTGAATGAGTCTATTTTCAAATTAAATAAATAATAAGTTCATATGAATTCTGTACGAAGAGTAATTTGATTCGTAGTGAAGAGAGGTCAGAACAGTTAAACAGTGAAACAGGGGAAACTTTAAGAATAATCTGGTATTGATTGGGCATACCAAAAATTCTGAAAATTTTATGAGAAGAAGATATGTGAGTCTAGTTTCAGGAAAAATTAACGGTTCTTCGTTTGGAGCTCTGTAGCTCGAGAAATAAATAATTTAGTGACTGTGACTCAAGTAGACAGCTTTGAATAAGCTAAAAATAATAATAGAATTATAGAAAATGCTACATGTGAACATGAAATGTATTGAATTGATGATTGGATTTATTTATTTAGATCCGGAAAACTCAAATACAAAGCTAGATCGAGGAAAGGAAAAAGTCCCGGATTAGTAGATTTTATAAACGAACTAGTATCGAGGTAAGTTCATGTAACTTGAATTATATTCTTAAATGTTTGAAATGTATGTTATTGATGTGAATATAATTTGAATGTCCATTGTATGAAATTTGATGAAACATTGGTATATTTGATAAAAAGGGAAAAAATCCTGGTTGAATGAAAGGAAAATTCGATGGATCTCTGAAAAGGAATTGACGGTAAAAAGGATCTAGCCCGGACGGGTGATCCTATCTCGATATAGCCCTCCCAGAAGAATATGTGGAAAATGGATTTAGCCCGGACGGTAATCCGAATTAGGGTGCAATTTAGCTGGGTGGTAATTCGGATCCAAGCTCATTAGAGTAATTGTCGTTGCGAGGATTTAGCTGGACTGGTAATCCCGACAATACTCTATGAGTTTATATTTACAGGATTTAGCTTCGACCGTAATCCCGCTTTGTAAAGATGAGGTTCGCGGAGTGTGCTCTCTGAAATGAAAATGTGCGCACATGAATATGAATTGACGGACCGGATTTGTACACAAAAGTGTACCTCTGAAAATCCATCGAAATTTCGAGTAATTCAACGGGATAAATATGGAAAAATAACAAGGAAATGAAAATCATAGTATTGATGAGCTCATCAATCATGGTGTGTATATTATTGATATATGGAAATTAATGAACTAACTTGAATGTTGAGCTTGTGCATGTTAGGGTATTAATGCATTGAATGGATATATGAATGCTTATTACATTGTATTGAAAATATTAGGTAAGTATAATTCTTGTTACATGGGCTTACTAAGCACAAAGTGCTTACTCTTTTCCTTTCCCTTGTTTTGTAGTGTTAAGAGCTCGGAGGTCGAATCGGTGGGAGACTCATCACACTATCAACCCCAAGATTTTAGTATTTAAAGAAATTTTAGTTTGGAAATGAATGGCATGTATAAGCTAATAAAATAAATGTTAATATGAAATGAATATAAGGTTAGCCATCGATATGGCTTATGTGTTGAAGTTATTTTATAAATATGCATGAATTTTATTTTGAAAATATGTTGAATTAGAATGGTTTGGTTAAAAAAAAAAAAATTTGTAAACTCGTAATGCCTCGTACCTTATTCGATAACGAATACGGTAGGGAGTGTTACATTTGTTGGTATCGAGCTACGGTTTAGCGGTTCTAGGACCGATATATAGCGAATACGGATTAGCTATACATGCCATTTAAATTATTTTTGATAGTGTGATATCTCCTAACCATTTAAATTGTGTTTTCTTATAGTAATGTCATCCGACCGAGCTCAATCTGAGGAAGTGGGAGTCATGCTCCGGCTTCAATACAAAGAGAAGAAACTAGCGATAGAAGGCCGGTATAGAGGGTCAAGGGGAGGAGGCAAAAATAGCCTTCTTTCAAATGATGAATGAATGGTTTACCCAAAGACATAAGAACTAACCCTACAATGCAAAGCAAACTCAAGCTCCCCCTCCTGTTCCTCCACGGTCTCGAGATTCCACAGGCAGTCTGTAATCGAATCTGTCGAAAAGGAAAAGCTCGGTCGATAAAATCGAAAATATGGGGTAGAAGAATTTGAGAAAGAAAGATTGATGATGATGATCCGAAAAGAGCTGAATTTTGGTTAGAAAATACTACTCGGGTTTTGGAGGAATTATCTTGCACGCTTGAGAAGAATGTTTGAAATGTCTTTGTTTCACTACTAAAAGACATGACTTATCATTGGTGGAATACTAAAGCTTCAGCTTGTTCGAAAGAAGAAATTACATGGGAATTCTTCGCATCGAGTTCAAAAGAAATATATCGACGAGAGATTCCTTGATCGAGAAAAGAAAAGAATTTCTTGAGTGAAACAGGCAATAGATCAAGATTCGAGTATGAAAGAGAATTTGTTCGGTTGAGTAAATATGCTCGAGAATGGGTACGATCGGAAGTGAAATGTGCAAACGATTGAAGAAGGGTTAAATGAAGAAATTAAGCTACTTGTTGGAATTCTTGAAATTCGAGAGTTTGCTACACTAGCGTAACGAGCTTATAAAGCAAAAGAATGGAGCAAAGAAAAGAAAGCAGTGAGAGGAAGCTCGAATTTTTAGTAAAAGACCAATGGAAAAATCTCGGTTTTCCGCTCCAAAGAAATTGAAGAAGTACCAGGATCGTTCTATCTCAACCACTGGGTATTCGGATAGAGCGAAGTTCACGGCGCACTAATTCAAGACCTTCCACTCCATCGGTGACCCAGTGTTGGCGGTGTTGGTACCCCTAAGCCGAGATGCCGATTGTAATAAAGCTCATTTTGGTGAATGTCGATTTAAGAGCGGGGCTTGTTACCGATGTGGTTCTTTTGACCATTTCCTCGAGAGATTGTCCGAGAAAGAAGTGAAAAAGAAGTGAATATATATCGAAGCCAAGCAATCCATCTTTGAGGGTAGACCATCTCGACCATCCAGTAATGTCGGTGGTAGCCGAGGAGCTACAAAAGATACCGCAAGTAGGCACGAGACACGAGCACCTCCTAGGACATATGTCATGCGTGCAGAGAAGATGTCTCAAAGACCGATGTTATTACTGGTACATTTTCTTTACTTGAAACTGATATTACTGCATTAATTGATCCCGGTTCTACGCATTCATATATATGTGTAAAACTTGCATGCGTAAAAGATTTATCTGTTGAACCTCTCGAATTTCTTTGTTAAAGTCTCGAACCCCTTTGGCCAATCTATTTTGGTGGATAAAATTTGTAAAAATTGTCCATCGATGGTAAGAGGTTATTGTTTCTGGGCTGATTTGATGTTTACCGCCATTTGATGAGTTTGATGTGATATTGGGCATGGATTGGTTAACTCAAAGATGATGCAAAGAGTAAATAAGTAAATGTAAATATATTGTGTTGAAGTGTCGAGAATGGTGAATTACTTGGGTTAAATCCGATCGACGGAGGATTATCGATGTGATTTCGATTATCACGCTCGTAAGTATGTCAAAAAGGGGTATGATGCTTTTCTTGCTTATGTATTAGATACTAAGGTATCTCGAGTCAAAGATTCAAGCGATTGCGGTGGTATGTGAATTTTCGATGTGTTTCGGAAGAGTTACGAGGTTGCCACCGAAAGAGAAGTGGAATTTTCTATAGATTTGATTAAGGAACTACTCCGATTTCCATAGCTCCGCATCGAATGGCTCTTCTGAATTAAAAGAATTAAAGACACGATTCACTGAGGAACTTGTTGATAGAGGTTTTGTCCGACCGAGTCATTCACCTTGGGGGGTGCTCGGTTCATTTGTGAAAAAGAAAGATGGGTCTTTGAGATTGTGTATTGACTATCGATACTCAATAAGGTAACTATAAAGAATAAGTATCCGTTGCCGGATTGATGATTTATTTGATCAAGCGAAAGGTGCTACTATATTTTCAAAGATTGATCTCCGATCGGGCTACTATCGATTCTGAGTAAAGGAGTCGACAAAGCAAAGACGACTTTGAGAGCAGTGCGGGCATTATGAGTTTCTAGTTATGCCATTTGGGTTGACTAATGCACTGCAGTATTTATGGATTTGATGAATCGGATATTCGGACCGTACTTAGATAGGTTTGTGGTAGTTTTCATTGATGATATTTTGGTTTATTCTCGAGATGAAGAAGAACATATGAGAACATTTGAGAATTGTGTTGCAAATTTCATGAGAGAAACAATTATATGCTAAATTCGATAAATGTGAATTTTGGCTTCGAGAAGTGGGTTTTCTTGGACATATTGTATCTGCTTTGAAGGCATCGGGGTAGATCCAAGTAAAATCTCACTATTGTCAATTGGAGTCCACCAAGATCGTGTCACGAAGTTAGAAGTTTCTTGGTTTATTGGTTATTATCGGAGATTTGTACAAGGATTCTCTATGATAGCTTCTCCGATGACTCGATTATTGCGAGAAAGATGTAAAGTTCGAGTGGGTGATGAATGTCGATGAGAGTTTCAACCGATTAAAAATCTATTAACGAAAGCACCAAAGATTAGTGCGGCTGAACCGGGTAAGGAGTTTGTTATTTCTGGTGATGCCTCATTAAATGGTTTAGGTTGTGTCTTGATGCAATAAGGTAAAGTAATAGCCTATGCTTCAAGACAACTTAAACCACATGAAAGAAATTATCCGGTACATGATCTTGAGTTAGTTTGCTATTGTTTTTGCATTGAAGATATGGCGGCATTACTTATACGGTGAGAAATGTCATATTTATCACGATCATAAAAGCTTGAAGTATTTGATGACACGTAAAGATCTGAATTTAAACAGTAGCAGTGGCTTGAACCGATAAAGGACTATGATTTGATTATTGATTACCATCCGTAAGGCTAATATTGTGGTGATGCTTTGAGTCGAAAATCTCTCAGACGCTTTACGATCTATGAATGCTCAATTGTTTTTGGTTGGTGATGGTTCAATCTTAGCTGAATTAAGAGCTAAACCAACATTTTACAACAAATATGTGAAGCTCGGAAGAATGATGAGAAGTTCACAGTTAAACGGGCACAATGTGAGTCAAATCGATTCGAATTTCAAATTGGGGTTGATGATTGTTTATTATTCAGAGGTAGGGTATGTGTACCCAAGAATTGTGAGCTCATCTGAGAAGATTTTACACGAGGCTCACAAAGTGGTACTATGTCCGTACATCCGGGAAGTAATAAAATGTATAATGATTTGAAAAAGATGTTGGTGGCGGTATGAAACGTGATATTTCGAGTTTGTATCAAGATGTTTGATATGTCAATGAGTTAAAGCAGAACATCGTGTACCTTCGGGTTACTTCACCAATTACTATACCAGGAATGGAAATGGGAAAGAATCACTATGGATTTTGTATCGGGTTACCGTTGTCTCCGAGGAAAAAGATGCTATTTGGGTGATTGTTGACCGATTGACAAAGTCAGCACACTTTATTCCGTGACGTATGGATTATTCTTTAGATAAAGCGGCTGAATTGTACATATCCGAGATTGTCGAGTTACATGGAGTGCTGTCTCCATTATATCGAGATAGAGATCCCGATTTACGCCTCGTTTCGGGATAAATTGCAAGAAGCTTTGGGTACTCGGTTGTATTTCAAGATCGTGCATTTCATCCTCGCATGATGGCCAATCTGAGCGTGTAATTCAAGTATTGGAAGATATGCTTCGATGTTGTATACTAGAGTTTGAAGGTAATTGGGAGAGGTATCTACCTTTGATTGAATTTGCTTACAATATGATTATCATCAAAGTATTAAAATGGCTCCATATGAAGCTTTGTATGGTAGAAAATGTAGAACACCATTGTATTGGGACAGAGCTCGGTGAAAAGAAGATACATGGGGTTGATTTAATCAGGAAAGCAGAAGAGAAAGTGAAGGTTATTCGGGATAGTTTAAAAGCGACTTCCGATCGCCAAAAATCATATGCCGATCTTAAACGAAAAGAGATTGAATTTCGTGTCGGTGACAAGGTATTCTTGAAAGTGTCTCCTTGGAAGAAAGTTCTCCGATTCGGTCGAAAGGGTAAATTGAGTCCAAGATTTATCGGGCCATATGAGATCATAGAAAGAATTGGACCGTCGCTTATCGGTTGGCATTACCACGTAACTTGATAGAATCCATAATGTTTTTCATGTGTCTATGCTACGACGATATCGGTCGGATCCTTCACATGTTATTTCTCCGATGTAGTGGAGATTCAACCGGATATGAGTTACTGATGAAGAACCGGTCAAGATATTGCACGGGAAACAAAGGAGCTTAGAAATAAAAAAATAAATTTGGTGAAGGTATTGTGGCAAAAACACGGGATCGAGAAGCGACATGGGAACCGGAGGAGGCAATAAGGAAACAATATCCAAACCTCTTTACTGGTAAGATTTTCGAGGACGAAAATCCTTAAAAGGGGGGGAGAGTTGTAATGGCCTAAATTCAAGATTATCGGAATAATGGTTTCGCAACCATAAATCCGATTTAAATAGAAATTTATTTCAATATGTTTGCATGAGTCTTTATATGATAGGAAATATTTTTATAAATATTTATAAAATGTTAGTAATGTGGTATTAAACTTTCGTTAGAAAATTTTAACGTTTGGGTAGGTAATTAAATGAAAAGGACTAAATTGAAATGAAAGTAAAAGTTTAATTATAGATTAAAAGAAAGTATAAAGGACCAAAATGGCAATTAAGCCATTTTGTCTAGATTGAATGGTGAATTGAAGAAAAATCTGAGATTTTTAGTTTATTATTATATTATTATATTATTATATTATTATATTATTATAAATATATATATATATATATATAAAGAAGAGAAAAGAAACAAAAGAGATAGAAACAGAAAAGAAACAGAGAGCAAACGTGAAAGAAGAAAGAAAAAGAGAAAAGAAAGAAGAAAAGGGAAAATTAAAAGTTTGAAGCTTGGAGTTTAATTTGGTAAGCTAATTTAGTCCTTTTCTTTTAATTTTGATGCTTTATAAGTTTTAGAACAAAGTTTTGATGAATTTAAGTTGAAATTTTTGAAGTTTCAGAGTTTTTGAATATAGCATATGATGAATAAAATGATGAATTAGTGGTTTAATTGAAAGAATTTGAAGTTAGAATTGGGTAAAGGATTTAATTGTAAAAAAATAAGCTATAACAAAACTGTTTTAGACAGCAGCAGTAGAGTAAGTTTGAAAAATCAATAAAATTCGTAGAAGTGGAATTAGAAGTTGAATGAGATATGAAATTAAAGCTTATTGAGTCTATTTTCATATGAAAGAAACATGGAAAGCAAAGGAATTCTGTAATTTGAGATATTTATATTTTTGTAAGACTGGTTCAGAGGGATTTCGGGATCCCCTGTTCTGACTTTGAAAAATCATAAAAAATTGGAGAAAATAATTAGGGGCTTAACTTTATATTTTTAGAATCCTGAATGAGTCTATTTTCAAATTAAATAAATAATAAGTTCATATGAATTCTGTATGAAGAGTAATTTGATTCGTAGTGAAGAGAGGTCAGAACAGTCAAACAGTGAAACAGGGGAAACTTTAAGAATAATCTGGTATTGATTGGCCATACCAAAAATTCTGAAAATTTTATGAGAAGAAGATATGTGAGTCTAGTTTCAGGGAAAATTAACGGTTCTTCGTTTGGAGCTCTGTAGCTCGAGAAATAAATAATTTAGTGACTGTGAATCAAGTAGACAGCTTTGAATAAGCTAAAAATAATAATAGAATTATAGAAAATGCTACATGTGAACATGAAATGTATTGAATTGATGATTGGATTTATTTATTTAGATCCGGAAAACTCAAATACAAAGCTAGATCGAGGAAAGGAAAAAGTCCCGGATTAGTAGATTTTATAAACGAACTAGTATCGAGGTAAGTTCATGTAACTTGAATTATATTCTTAAATGTTTGAAATGTATGTTATTGATGTGAATATAATTTGAATGTCCATTGTATGAAATTTGATGAAACATTGGTATATTTGATAAAAGGGAAAAAATCCCGGTTGAATGAAAGGAAAATTCGATGGATCTCGAAAAGGAATTGACGGTAAAAAGGATCTAGCCCGGACGGGTGATCCTATCTCGATATAGCCCTCAGAAGAATATGTGGAAAATGGATTTAGCCGGACGGGTAATCCGAATTAGGGTGCAATTTAGCCTGGGTGTAATTCAGATCCAAGCTCATTAGAGTAATTGTCGTTGCGAGGATTTAGCTTGGGTGGTAATCCCGACAATACTCTATGAGTTTATATTCTGAGGATTTAGCTGGACCGTAATCCTCTTTGTAAAGATGAGGTTCGGGAGTGTGCTCTCTCGAAATGAAAATGTGCGCACATGAATATGAATTGATGGACCGGATTTGTACACAAAAGTGTACCTCTGAAAATCCATCGAAATTTCGAGTAATTCAACGGGATAAATATGGAAAAATAACAAGGAAATGAAAATCATAGTATTGATGAGCTCATCAATCATGGTGTGTATATTATTGATATATGGAAATTAATGAACTAACTTGAATGTTGAGCTTGTGCATGTTAGGGTATTAATGCATTGAATGGATATATGAATGCTTATTACATTGTATTGAAAATATTAGGTAAGTATAATTCTTGTTACATGGGCTTACTAAGCACAAAGTGCTTACCTGCTTTCCTTTCCCTTGTTTTGTAGTGTTAAGAGCTCGGAGGTCGAATCGGTGGGAGACTCATCACACTATCAACCTTGATATTTCGGTATTTAAAGAAATTTTAGTTTGGAAATGAATGACATGTATAAGCTAATAAAATAAATGTTAATATGAAATGAATATAAGGTTAGCCACTGATATGGCTTATGTGTTGAAGTTATTTTATAAATATGCATGAATTTTATTTTGAAAATATGTTGAATTAGAATGGTTTCGGTTAAAAAAAAAAAAAATTTGTAAACTCTGGTAATGCCTCGTACCTTATTCTGATAACGAATACAGGTAGGGAGTGTTACAGAAAGCTTATGAGATGATTCTTGTATGAAATCCGAGATAGGTTGACTTAGTGTCAATGACCGAGAAGTCCCGTACGAACGTAGGAATAGATAGGATTAGCTATGTCATGACATAGGTATCTGTTCTGTTTTATCATGTAAGACCACGTCTGGGACGTCGGCGTTGATTTGCGATTACGTGTAAGACCACATCTGGGACGTTGGAATCGATACGAGATTTCCGTGTAAGACCATGTCGGGGACATTGGCATCGTATTAATTCGTGTAAGACCCTGTCTGGGACAGTGGCATCAATATCTGAGTACATGTAAGACCTTGTCTGGGACGTTGGCATTGTACTACTATTCCGAGTTTTCTGAGTATCCTATTAGGTTTCTAACGGTTCATCGGGCAAGTCTATGATACGAATGGCTATGTGAATTGTAAATTCGTTTCAGGTACGTTGACTTATACACTAAGTGTGTATACAAGGTAAGTATCTATATGATCTTATTATAATGAATATGTATATTGGAACAATAATATGATATGTGAAAGTATGCATGAAAGAACTATGTGTATATAAGATTTTTGAATTGATGAATGTGGCAAAATGGGGCCAAGTACATGGACCAAAGCATACATGTGATAAATTTACTATGAAAGTTAATTGTGCAAATGTTTCTATATGCCTATATGCCTTTCATGTTAAGTTTATTTGTATATGACTTACTAAGCTTTGGAAAGCTTACTCTGTGTGTGTGTATTTTCTCTGTTTTATAGATCGTCAAAGCTACTAAAGGCTCGGGGACAGTCGAGGATCATCATCATACTACTCAACTTATTTTGGTACCTTTTGGAAATGCATATGGCTAAATATGGCATGTATAGGCTAGTCATTTGTATAAGAATGAGATGTGAACTTAGCCATGTGATTTGGCTAGTTGTGTGTTGAAAATATGCATTAATGAATATGATATGTGATGTATGTTTTGGTATAGTTTGGTAGTATATGAAGTGGATAAGTTTAAGGTAAGTATTTGGATGTATTATGTTTGTGAATCCATGAGTTTTAGTTTTGTAATTTGTTATGAATGGAGTTGAACTTGAATATAGAGTTTGAATGAGTATCTTGATATGTTTTTGATGACTAATTATGCATAAATCGAATTGGTAATTTTGCTTGTACGTAAGACCCTAATGTGGGTGGCATATTGGCCTTACAAATGGCCTATTTTTGCCACACGGTTGTGGCACACGGGCGTACCCAGTGACCGTGGGCCTAAGTCAGTAGCTAGCTAAGAGTACACGGCCTTGGCACACGGACGTGCCTGGTTGCCGTGTGGTTAAGTCAGATTCGACCACGGGGAAGACACATGGGCGTGTCTAACTGCCGTGGGAGGCACACGGCCTGACCCCACAGGCGTGTAACCCCTGATACCTTTAAAAGTTTTAAAATTTTTCAAAAATTTTTGTATGTGTTTCGGTTTAGTCTCGGCCCTACTTTAAAGCATGATTAAGGTCTTGATGACCCGTTTAAGGGACACTATGATTGAGATTGATGAACGGCTGTATGAAATCTCTGTAAATGTTTCCGATCTGTCAGGTAATGCCCTTAACCCTAATCTGGCGACGGATACGGGATAGGGGTGTTACAATTTGAGTGTGTAAAGTGTCATTTTAGGTGAAAGAACACAAAGGATGACGCCAGTGTCACAACACTAGCATGTTGTGTCGCTACACTGAACACTAAAGCATCCAGGATTGAAAAAGGGCCAACATCGCAATGTAAGGACCTTGAAGCTGCGACATAATTCTGTATACACGCATCCCCGTTTTTGCAATTGCCATGGGTATATTTTTCCCGTTAAACCTTAATTAATTGAAGAATTTCTTAGGTACTTAAAACCCTCAATTGTAGCCTATATAAACCTAATTACAACATCATTGGAGGGGAGTCGACCTAGGGATTTGCCCTAGGGAGCCATCAAACAATATTCCATATGTTTAATTTTTTAGTTTTCTTTAGTTTTTATTCTAGTCTTTATTATGTTCACTTAATCGAAATTATTCTATTATGATGTGAAGACAATTACAAGCGGAGATTGTGACCTCCTCTAGACGTACTAATTTTGGAAGTGAGAATATTACAACTAAAGATACGAATTAAAGAGGTGTCTTCAAGTATACGGGTTAGGTTGTAATATAGATGTTACATAAAATTCATAGAACACTACTTAAGTCTAAATAAAATGATATTCTAGGCACAAATTTTAACTCCCTTCATTTCATAAGAGGATTCACGAACTTAGTGTAACATCCCTTACCTGTATCCGTCGCCGGAATAGGGTACGAGGCATTACCGGACTTAATCACATATAACCAATCATTTCCGAGTCACAAATTTCCATCCAAATTTATAACTTTTCATATTCAATCATAGAGTCCCTAATATGGACCTACGAGCCCCAAAACATGCTTTGGAAGCGGTTCAAGACTAAACCGAGAACTTTGGAAAATTTCACAACACTTAGAAATTTTTCTTCAAAACAGGGTTACACTCAATATGCATCCTCAACAACTCTTATACATGCATAATTATATCTAATTATCATACCATACCATTGAGCCAAACTTAGCCATTCGACATCAAGACTACTAGCACATTCAACCATTAGGTATTTAGGCCATATCCCACAACTCATCATGTATCATCCAAACATAGCTCACATCACAAGACATTGGCATATAAATAATATATATAGGCTTACAATCAATTAGCCAATATAGGCCAATTATCATGGCTACACACTACAATAACCTTTAACCATTACAAGCCAATACATTTGGCCAAAACATAATAACACATACACAAAATGACTAAGTCCCTATACATGCCACAAATTTAAATTACTTGAAGGCATTGATACCAATCAAAAGCTTGATAGTGTGATAAAATATCTGATGATCTCCAAACCAAGCTAGCCTCTGTGACACTATAGGAAAAAGGAAAGGAAGGGGGGTAAGCATTATAGCTTAGTAAGTAGGTATGTAAATAATAAGTTATTTATTAATAGGCTTTTATAAATATTCACAATATGTTCTCAAGATAATACAATCATAATTGCACATAGTTCCACTATTTATTCATGTTCATCTCAAGCTGCCTACTCGAGTCACAATCACTAAATTATTTATATATTGAGCTACAGGACTCCAAATTAAGATCCGTTAATTTTTCCTAAAACTAGACTCAGATATATTATTACCATAAAAGTTTCAATTTTTTTGGTTTAGCCAATAAGTATAGTTTATTCTTTAAAGTCTCCCCTGTTCTGCTGTCTGGCAGTTTCGATCCTTCTTCACTAAAAATTAATTATCTCTTCATATGGGATTTGGATGATGTTCTGTTTGTTTCTATTGAAGTTATACCCATTAAGAAATTTTGAATATATAAATTATAAATCATAATTATTTTTATAAAAGTTTTAATGATTTTTCAAAGTCAGAACAGGGGATTCTGACATCATTCTAACCCTGTCTCACAAAAAATCAAATATCACAAAATATGAAATTCTTTTGTTTACAAAATTTCTTTTATGTAAAAATAGACTCATTCAGCTTTAATTTCATATCTTATTCAACCTCTAATTCGATTTCCTCCATTTTTTGGTGATTTTTTAAAGTCACACAACTGCTGCTGTCCAAAACTATTTTGTTGCTAAATTTACTCTTTCATAATTTCACTTACTCCATTTCATCTTACCGAAGGTTCGATCAAATATCGAGCACATTGTTCATAAATTTTTACACTTATACCTGCACTTATTCATTGCATAATCATATTCAATTACACTTAGTTGTTACATGATCACATGTATTTTCACTTAGTCAATTTCCTGTTGAACTAATTGGAATAATAACAGATACACGATGGCCTTCACATAGTACCACCCTTGTAGCCGAAGCTATGGTGCATATAGTAGCCTGCACTTAGTACTACACATGTGACCAAAGCCATTACTTACACATAGTGGCCTGCACTTAGTACCACACATGTGATCGAAGCTATTAGGTACGCATAGTAGCCTGCACTTAGTACTACACATGCGACCTATTCGTCTGGTACACGTAGTAGCTTGCACTTAGTACTACACACGTGACCTAAAACCATCTCGTAGCTCTCCTGTACACATAGTGGTCTACACTTAGTATCACACATGTGACCTAGCTACCTCATTCGTATTTTTTATATGCCGAAGGTTCAACCTGGAATTCTCACTTTTCAACATTTTACCAATTCATCCATAATCAATCACAATTCATAATTTACATCAAATAATTACTCCATATTCAACCATATCTCATATAATATAACAAAATATAAAACATAAATAAAAACGATGTATTATTTACATACAAACTTACCTCGAAACCAAAAATGGCAAAGAAGGACCTAACCATTAATTTCTCGTTTTTCCCCATTCTAGGTCCGAACCTCATTTTCTTTGATCTATAATATCACATTTAGTCTATTTATTAGTCACATTATTCAATGTGATCCAAAAATCATATTATGGCAAAATTACGTTTTTGCCCCTAAAGCTTCACATATTTACACTTTTGCTCCTAGGCTCGTAAAATGATTTTTATTCAATTTCCTTGTATTTTAAGCCTAGCCGAACCATTTTCATAACTATAGCAATCCATAATTGTAACAGCCTGATTTTGGGCTTAGTTGGAACAGTGGTTTCGGGACCACAAATCCGATGTTGAGAAATTTATTTTATTTATATTTTTATGATCTACAATTTCACGGAATGATTTCGTGAAAATCTCATTCGAAAATTTTGACGTTTGGGCACTCAATTTAGTCAAAAAACTAAATTGTAAAAAGTGCAAAAGTTGAGTTCTACATGTTAGAGGTGTCCAATTGTTATGAAATTTTAATTTGGACATCCTTAAATGATAGTTAGACCATTGGTTAAGTTGGTGGACAAAAATGGACATGGATGGGTATGTTTCAAAAGATTTTTTAAGGGGCATTTTGGTAATTTAGTGAATTAAATGAATTAAAAACAAAATTTAAACGCCAAATTTGTTCATGTTCAAGCTTAGGCTAAAATTAACACGTGGGAATTCATGGATAGGGTTTTCAAGCTTTCCAAGCTTCATGGTAAGTCCATTCTAGCCCCGTTTTTCATGTTCTTTACGTTTTTGGAGTCTCGGTAACTTGATTTTGCTTATTCTAGCAATAATTTCACCTAGGGCTCATGTTTGGAAAAAGTGAAATGTGTTTATTTTGATGTTTTATGGCAGAATATAAAGCTTAGAATTATGTTAAACAACTTTTACTAAGCAATTTGAGGTGAAAACGAGTAAAATGACATAATCGACAAAAATACCTAATGTACATAAGTGCATGTTAGAGCAAGAATTTGATGTTTCCATAGAAGGGAAAAATGATCAGCATGTTATAAAACATAATAATAGGGGATGAAGTTTAATTTTTGAGCCTAGGGGCAAAATCATAATTATGCAAAATTTTAGGGGCAAAATTGTAATTTTTCCAAAGTTTGAGTTAGGGACTGCTTTGAGTAGTACATTAATTAAGTGAAATGTGATGTTTTAGACCCTGAAAAACGAGATTTGGACCTAGAACGAGAGGAAAATAAAAAATCAGGAAAGTTGGTAAAATGGCCTTTTTGGTATCGAGGTAAGTTCATATGTTTAATAAGCATTTAACTATGCATATTTGAATGGCAAATTGATATTTTGGCCATAAATAATTTAGTATTAAGTTTTAGATATAATGATTAATGTTCGATAATAATTCGATATTGGAAAGAGGACTTGTATAATTTATATGTAAGACCATATTTTGTATTATGGCTTTGTATGATAACAAGAAAGTATTGACTAGTATAGTTTGATGAGAATAAGTTAAGTTGATGATATGATGAGATTGAGAATGTAAGTATGTAAATTGAGTAGCATTTTATTATTATGTAGTTATTGTTATTAGTATTGTTA
The DNA here is from genome assembly GCA_025503065.1 of Gossypium bickii. Taxonomy (NCBI): domain Eukaryota; kingdom Viridiplantae; phylum Streptophyta; class Magnoliopsida; order Malvales; family Malvaceae; genus Gossypium; species Gossypium bickii. The sequence continues at coordinate 59,746,940 of CP106720.1, read as the reverse complement.
TTATTGAGTTATGCGACTAACCTTGAGAATTTAAGCAAGTATGTTTCAGCTATGACTTGACAAGGCATTGATATCTCAAAGACCATGGCTATACCATGGAAATTAAGGATGAATTGACAGAAAAGTCCATGTTCATAACATGGCATTTAAGGAGGAATTGACGGTTAAGGATACCATGTCAAGACATGGCATTGGTAAGGTAAGAATCCCATGTAAGACCATGTCAAGACATGACATCGGCATTGATTAAAGACTCAATGTAAGACCACATCAAGATGTGGCATTGGCATTAAGACAAGGATACCATGTAAGACCATGTTTGGAACATGGCATTTGGTAAGACAAGGATACCATGTAAGACCATGTTTGGAACATGGCATTTTGTAAGACAAGGATACCATGTAAGACCATGTTTGGAACATGGCATTTGGTAAGATAAGGATATCATGTAAGACTATGCCAAGGCATGGCATTGATAAGTTCTATAAGGCAAGGAAATCATGTAAGACCATGTCAAGACATGGCATTGATGAGTTACTATAAGGCAAAGGTCCCATGTAAGACCATGCCAAGGCATGGCACTGGTGAGTTCATAAGGCAAGGATACCACGTAAGACCATGTCAAGACATGGCAATGGTAAGTTCAAAAAGCAAAAAGATTCCTGAGTAATCCAAATAGTAAGTCAAAGAAATGACAAGGTAAGAACATGAAGAAAGAGTACATATATGCATTTAAGGTTTAATTAATATTGAGATTGTAAGTAATTGAGATTATCAAGTATTAAGTAAGTGATGAGTTTTTAGTTATGCTTGTGACATTTTATGACATGATTGGCAATATGCCTATATTATGAAAGTGACCTTAAGTGAATCTTAGGAATAAGTAATTATGTTGATAATGTTTGCATTTGGTTGAGAATCATGTATTAGGCTTTTGAGCCATATCAAATTGAGAGATAAGATGTTTAATATATTTGTTTTATGATGCTTTGGATAGTTATGAAAACATAAAATGTTAGAGATACTCATGAAATTATTGTTATTCTAATTACAAGCTTAAGTCTTCGGTGTTATGTATGTTTAAATAGAAGTGAATGCAAAGAAAATATGAAAGAGTGAAATTAGCATTAAAACAGTTTAGATAGCAACAGTTATGTGAATTTGAAAAATTCATCAAAAATAGGAGAAATGGAATTAGAAAGTGAATAAGATTTAAAATTAAAGCTTATTGTGTCTATTTTCATATGAAAGAAACAATGTAAGAAAATGAATTCTTTATTCTGGAATATTTGAATTATAGTGAGACAAGGTCAGAATGAGTTTTGGAATCCCCTGTTTCAAATTTGGAAAATCATAAAACAATTTAAAAAAATAATTATGAGATATAATTTATATGATTGAAATCTTAAATGAGTCTATTTTCATTAAAAACAAGTGGGAATAACATATAAAAACTTTACAATGAGATAATTTATTATTAGTGAAGAGAGGTCAGAACCGTTGGATAGTGTAATAGGGGAGAATTTAATGAATAAACTGTACTAATTAGCAAGACCAAAAATTCTAGAAATTTTATGGTATCAAGATATGTGAGTCTAGTTTTAGGAAAAATTAGCGGTTTTTAATTCGGAGCTCTATATCTCAAGAAATAAATAATTTAGTGACAACGATTCAAGTAGACAAATTAATGTAAACATGAGTAATAAGGTATAAGCATGTGATTTAATGATTGTATCAATTTGAGAACTTGTTGTGAGGATTTGTCTCATTGAGGGTTTGGTACGGCTACAAATGAGTAAGTCGAGAATGTAAGAACTTAGCATTATTTATGCAAGTTATGACAGCTTAGTAGTAAGCTAAATTTATTGCTAATGCTTATTATTTTTACATGTGAACTTACTAAGCTTTATAAGCTTACCCCCTATTCTTTCCCATGTTTCAGAGTCCTATTAGACAAGCTTGGGCTGGAGGTCGTTGGAGATCGCTTCACACTATCAAGCTATCTATGGGTATCTTTATTTATAAATGATTTAAGTTATGGCATGTATAGGGGCTTGACTAAGTCATTTTGTATATGTGTTAATTAATTTGACCAAATGCATTACTTCATAATGGTAATAAGGATTATTCTGTATTTGGCCACGAGTTGTGGCTCATATTTGTCATGGAGTTATAATGCTTGTGTATGCATGTGTTTGTTAAAGTTTAAATTATAAGTGAAATTTTGTGGCTCGAAATTTGGTAAAATGTATTGTTAAGGCTGGTAATGCCTCGTACCTGGTTCCGGTGTAGGATACGGGTAAGGGGTGTTACAACAATTTCCATTTAATCACACTTTTATGACAAATTTCATAACTTTTACAAATTAGTCCTTTTCGGCATTTTTACTGAAAATCACTTAGTAAAAGTCATTTCTCTAACCATAAACATGCATTTTCTGCCTTTAAACACAAAAATAAACACATATTCATCATGAGTCAAAACCCTAGACTTTAACCATATCTCAAATTACTGGTAGAAATATATAGATCTTGTTACGAGGATTTCAAAAATGTAAAAATCATTAAAAACGGGGCAAGAACGGACTTACAATCGAGCTTGGAAGCTTGAAAAACCCTAGCCATGGTTTCCCCTTGTGAAATTTGGCCATGGGGTTGAAGATGGACAAAAATTGGCTTTTAATTTTGTTTTTAATTCATTTTAATTACTAAATGACCAAAATGCCCCTAACTTAAAAATATTCTATTTCACCTATTTCATGTCCATTTTTGTCCAACAAATTAACCAATGGTCTAATTACCATTTAAGGACCTCCAATTTAAATTTTCATAGCAATTTGACACCTCTAGCTTCTAGAATTCAAGTTTTGCACTTTTTTACAATTTAGTCCTTTTAACTAAATTGAGTGCCCAAACATCGAAATTTTCGAACGAAATTTTCACGAAATCGTTCCGTGAAATTGTAGACCATGAAAATATAATTAAAATAAATTTTCTTACGTCAGATTTGTGGTCTCGAAACCACTGTTCCGACTAGACCCAAAATCGGGTTGTTACTGGCGTAGCCAATGCCCCATTCTCTCTAAGCTGACTACTAGTGGACATAATCCTTAGTCTTATCATAACCATGTTCTATATAGAGATATTCTTACATGGTTCTTAGCCCCATTTATCATTATTTCAGACTTACATTATACCCTTTCATGATATGCCATAACCTTGATACTCATATTTACTATTTCTAACTGGCGGCAACTATTGATGTTTACCCAAGTATTCGTCATAATTGCAGATCCTTACCTGAATAAGGTCTCTTCCTAATATCCTCTATTCCTTGGTGAACACGTGCTCAGGATGTAACCCTATAGCACTTGTTCTCTTAATCCCGTCTTTTAAGGTACTCCAATGGACAAGTAGTTCCCAACATACTATTTCCTACTCAAGTATCCCTTCATAGTTCCAACTCTTGGTAGACCTACAAGGTCTTCCCCGAGCTATATGGCCCTAATGGAATCCCGTTTTCAATATTTTTTGGCGGACTCTCTACCACGGCAGTTCTCAGCGAACTTCCTCATCGTTAGTCTTAGTAGTCTTTTCCCTACGTTATGTAGTCCTAACCAGACATACTTTTCCTAAAAATTTTCTGGCAGACTTTATTGGTATTTCAGCCTTGTGCATAAATTTCCTCCCATGAGGTCTCTTGACAGACTTCTCACCCTTCCGGCTACCTCTTTTTCGGTTGTGAAATTATGACCTTAACCTATAATAATCCCTTCTGTATCTGCTTAGCCAATATTGGTTTGACGACTTCTCTAGTAGATTCTTACTAGCGGGTACTATGTATGGCAGTTTGTTTAAGGATTTTCTCCCTCCTTTCTCGCATGTCTGTATTGATGTACTTCTTTGGCTTTTCTCACCATTTCAATTTGGTGAATCCCCTTGTTATCCTATTTGTCTGCGTTCCCTAGATGTGCCAAGACCATTTCATCTTGCAACTTGTCACGTGAGTCACACCGCAACTTCTACTTTATACCCTGGTGGGACTCTTGGATTACCACCCTGCAAACTCCATATGTTGCCATAATCAAGTTATGGTCTTACACATTGTAACCCCATGTTTATTGTCCTGGTGTATTGCGTAGGTTTGTGCAAGTGTACACAGTCGTTATCAAGTAATAAGTAAGTATCGAGTTATTATTTCCACAGGGATTGTATTGCGTAGGTTTGTGCAAGTGTACACAGCCGTTATCAAGTAATAAGTAAGTATCGAGTTATTGTCTCCATAGGGATTGTATTTGTGTCAAATCACTTAATTGTAAAATTATATTAACAACTTGGTAAATAAAAACATAATATGATTGAGAAGTTATGATTAAAATTAAATATATTAAACTAAATGCAATGATCCCCAAAGCAAATTATCCTAAATATGCAAGCTATATGAATGAAATAGGTTTTAGAAAAATTAAACACAATTTGCAACAATTATAACATAAATAAACTAGGACATTTACTTTAATTAAACACAATTTATTATCAACATGCTTAATAACATTCAGAAAAACATTTCATGGCAACTCGATCTTTCATGATTTTGGAAACCACATTAGGTCCTTTCGAAATCCTTTACTTAGTAAATATGCATTTTACTGATCCTTACTTACTAAGGGTTTCTTAGCATTCGTACGAGGTAACAGGGACGCCAGAACCGGATACGAGGCATTACCGTACTTAACTTGCTTGGACACATAACTTTGGGCTATAAAAATTCCATTTCAACTTAAAATTTTTCATTCATATTCATAATATACTTATTATGGGCCTACGAGGCCTTAAACTTACATCCAAAAGGTTTCGAAATTAATCCGGAAACTTTTGTTCACTTAGAAAAATTTTTCTTAAACAGGGCCACACGCCCGTGTGAAATGGGACACGCCCGTGTGGGTAGGCTGTGTGGTCACACACGCCCATGTCCCTAGCTCATGTGGAAATTATTTTTCATTTTGAACCTACAGGGATTTCACACGGCCGGAGACATGCTCGTGTCTTTGGCCCGTGTCCTTCACACGGCCTAGACAAGCCTGTGTCCTCACTCGTGTGTGAAAACTTGGGTTTTCTCTTTATGACGTCAGCAACCTCTTAAGGGGCACACAACCTAGGCACACGCCCGTGTGCTGGCCTGTGTGACGAATCAAATTCTTGCAATTTGATACAGGGGACACACGACCTGTCAACACACCTATGGGGCTGACCGTATGTCACACAAGGCCTAGACACATGCCCGTGTGTCTACTCGTATGGACAATTAGAAGACTATTTTCCAAGCCAATTGCCACCCTTAAACATAAACACACTTATTCCAACACAAGCAACACTTAACATGGCGATAATACACTATGAAGAACCACTAATCATCAATCATACATATCACATTTCACTCTACTTTTTTTTTTTTTTTTTTTTTGCATGAACTTTCATCTCTTGAAACTCATTATCATTAGAATATGAAACTTGAAAAATATTGGCCAATTCCCAATGGCAATTTACAAAAGAGAGGGGTGAGCATATAACTTAGTAAGTTTGCATGAATTAATATAGCATTATAAATACTCATGGTAAAATCCATTCATCTCATGGAACAATAGCAACATAAGACTCAAGTGCTTAGGCATACTTACTCATACTGCCACTTACCATTACACATCACATTATGGTTTCATAACTTGTATTTTACTCATGGTGTAACACCCCTAACCCGCAACGTTAGACTAGGGTTAAAGGCATTACCGGACCGATCGAAAACATTTTCAGAAGTTCATACATTCATCCATCAATCTCAAACATAATGTCCTTTAATACGGTCAACGAAACCTAAAACATGCTTACAAACCAGGTCGGGACTAAATCGAAACACATACAGACATTCTCGAAAATTTAAAACTTTTCTAAGTTTCAGGGGTGACACGCCCGTGCGGGCAACCATGTGCCTCCCACGGCTACTAGACACCCCCGTGTGTCCACCCCGTGGTCGAAACTGACTTATCTTCCACGGCACTAAGCAAGCCCATGTACCCAGGCCGTGGTCGATCCTGTCAAAAATCACACGGCTACTGAGCAGCAGGCACGTCCATGTGCCAAGGCCGTGCACTCTTGTGCTAGCTATATACTTAGCCCACGGTCACTAGGCACACCCGTGTGCCGCGACCCTGTGACATTATAGGCCATTTTCAAGGACAAAATGCCACCCACTAGGGTCATACCTACAAGCAAGATTTACCAACACATTACATGCATACTAGACAACCAAAATAACCATTCAATCTAAACATTCAATAACCATTTCAACCATGCCAACTTCCAAGGCCAAAACATATGTATATCAAGTATAAATCATCCAAATGCTTACCCAAAAACTTGACCAATTCACATGCTTCAACCATACTAAAGTATACTTCATATACCACATTCATTTAGGCATATACCAACATATAACTAGCCAAATCACATGGCTAAATTCACTTCATTTACAAATACAAAAGACTGGCCTATACATGCCATATCTAGCAAAATATATTTCCAAAATGTACCAAAAACAAGCTGATTAGTGTGATGACGATCCTTGACGGCCCCGACCCTTTAATAGCTTTGACGACCTATAAAACAAAGAAATCACACACACACAGAGTAAGCTTTCCAAAAGCTTAGTAAGTCATAATACAAATAAACTTAACATGTAAATCATTTAAGCATATAGAAACATTGGCACAATTCCTATTCATAGTGTATTTCTCACATATATGCATTAAACCATATCCTTGGCCATATTTGCCACATTCATCAATTCAAGAATCACATGTATACACAAATCTCTTCCATAATTATTCTTGTATCTCATTCACATTCTCATATTCAATTGTATATTTCCTCAAATCAAAAATCACTTAGGTACTTACCTTTTTATACACATTTAGTGTACATATGAAATGTAGCTGAAAGGAACATACATTCACGTATTTGTTCTTAGCTCGGAATTTCAATTCCTATCACAGACTTGCCCGTTGAACCGTTAGGAATCTAGTAGGATACTCAGAAAGCTCGGAATAGCTGTACAATGCCAACGTCCCAGACGAGGTCTTATATGCACTCAGATATCGATGCCACTGTCCCAGACAGGGTCTTACACGAATCAATATGATACCGATGTTCTAGACATTGTCTTACACGTAAAGCTCATATCGATGCCAACGTCTCAGACGTGGTCTTACACGTAAGCTCATATCAATGCCAACGTCCCAGACGAGGTCTTACACAAAATCTCAAATCAACACCAACGTCCTAGACGTGGTCTTACATGATAAAACAGAATAGATACCTATGTCATGACACAGCTAAACCTATCTATTCCTAGGCCCGTACCGGACTTCTTGAACATTGTGACTATATCAATCTTATCTCGAAATTCATGTACAGATCATATCGTAAACATTCATCCATAGCAATGGTCATAGGAATATACATATTTCAATATGAATACGTTTATCTGCATAATGACTTACCTCGGATTCGATTTAGCTGAAACGGAAACGGCTACTCGGTTATTTTCACTTTCCCGCGATCTGAGTCTATTTTCCTCGGTTCTTATCTATACATATTCAAAATTAACCCTTTTATTCACTAACTCATTCAATTCAATCCAAAGACACATATTTAGGGCTATTTACAGATTAACCCTCACATTTGTACAATTTATCAATTTAGTCCATTTTTCTCAAAACATCAAAACTTCAAGAACAAAACATGTTCTTCTAGCTCAAATCTTTCATTTAACAACTAAACTCATCTCAAAGCTCAACATATCATCAATGGCATTTTATACAAACATCATCAATTCACAAAATTGAGACATGGGCTTTGTAACATCCTAAATTAGGGCCTCTGCATTTTATGGGTTTGGGTGTGAATGATATGCTTGACATGTTAGTTAGGGTACGTTGGGGTCCAGGAGTGACTTGGGGGTATGCCGGAACTTTAGCAAAAATTTGTTTTTGGGCACTCTAAGGGAGAGCCGAATGGTATGAGACTTAAGGGTTGTTGCTTGCGAATATTTGTCACAAGCAGTGGAGTGACAGAGTATAGGAGGCGCCACTTAAGATGCTGGTAGGTGACGCCATAAGGAAGCAGAGAGGGAGCAGGTTCAAGTCACATGAAGCTCATTTTGGGAACTGTTTTTGGCATTAGGGAGAGCAGAGGCAGAGTTCGGCTGGGACACTTCAGGATGGAGTGTTGATTGAGTCAAACATATTCAAATGTGTGGCTGAGAGGAAATACAGGAGCTTGACTCATTCAAATAATTCAAATGGGTGATCAGGAGGAATTTGAGGAGAAAAGAAAGGGATGGACATTGGAGCTCAGTGTTGGCTGAATTTCAAACTCATAGTAGGAGGGGGAAATCGGCTTTTGTGTGGCTAAGGTGTGCCAAATTTCAGCTTTGGAAGCTTGGGTTTTTGTTCTCAAATTCTGCATTTTCGGCTTTCAGGTTGGTGAGTGCCGAAATATTGAGTGGTCAAGGTGAGAGTTCTTTTCCATTTTCGGCCATTTGAGATCTCCTTCTTTCTCTTTTTCCCATATGCCGTAGGTGCCTAGCAAGTTCCATTTCTTGTCTTCTTTTCTTAAACCGAAACCGAAATATATTGCTTCTTCTTTTCTCATTTTACTCTCACTCATTATTTAGCTATCATATCTGCTTCTCCTTCCCTTTTCTGGTATTGCCGAATCCTTTTGGGACTTACCAAATCTTTTCTTTTTCTTTCTTCCATCAAGGCCGAACCTCAACACACACACTCTCTCGTTCTCTTTCATTTTTCTCTTGTTCATATCCCTTGCTCATCTCTTGAACACTTAGAACCCAAACTCTTTCTATTGTTTCATCAACAAAAGCCGAAGTAATTCACTTCTCCTCTATTTCATTTTTCTATTTACTTACTTCTCAAACTTCATCCCTTGACCGAATTATCTCAAAAGGTGACCGTCACTTCTCCTCTCAGTCTTTCCAATCGGTTTTCTCTTAAGTGGGGTAAATGTTTCCTTTCTTTTATCACTTTTCTCTTTTCTCTTTTGGTTGCTCGAATCAAGAGGACATTAATCCTGTTTCATGGGGGTGTTTTGGCCGAATATAGAAGGGGCTTGGTTCTTGCGTCTCTTCTGCTTTGGTCGACAGTTGAGGAGTACCTTCGGATCAATCGAAACCGATCAATCAAGTGATCTTTTAATCCAAGAGTGGTAGCCTTTGGATCCTGTCAACTTAGGTAAGAAAACATTATATTGGTTGGTTGTTTGAACGTTACTTGTATAATTATCTAATTCGATGTCTTAATCCAGTTTTCTGACCAAGATCGTTTCATGGAACCAAATTGTAGCCAATCAAAGGAGGGGGTTGGACTCACTGTCCCTACCCCTAAGTTCAAGAAGCGCGCGGTGTCAGCTATTCAGGATTGGCCATTAGGTTGTGGGCCGGCTTCTGAGCAGAACAAGAGGCAGATAGCGGTAGTTTTCGAAAGGGATAGTGTCGACATAGATAGTGTGGTACTGTGTATAATCAGGTGTGTAACATGTACACGCTTTAATATTAATATGTGATATTAACTATTTAGGGCTGAAAAGTCGAAACGGCTAGATGAGCAAGCGTTATGCCATTATGGGCATGAATGAAATACCAGGTAAGAACCTAGTTGTTTTGGTATGCGCTGATGAATGTATGCCATGATGATATTGTGCACTTGACAGCATGTTGCATTTATTTGACACTTGTATGCATGGGTTGGTTATGATGTGAAAGGGGAAGTGTAAGAGTGTCACTAGTGGTTTGGTACCACACGTGGGTTGGCCCTACATTCTTGATTCGTGACTAAGTCTCAGTGGTTTGGAACCACCAGTGGTTCGGTACCACATAAATGTATGATTCGTGACTCGTCCCAATGGTTTGGTACCACAGTGGGTTAGCCCTACAATATGATTGTTCGGGATTGTCACTAGTGGTTTGGTACCACAAGTGGGTTGGCCCCACATATGATATCTTGTGACTATGTCACTAGTGGCTAGGTGCCACACATGGTGTGTAGCAGATGGAGGGTTGATTGTAGAAATCCCCACGGAGTGATCGGTTGGTACGGGTGGTGTGTAGAGGATGGAAACTTAGGCTGGGATGGGTGCATTGCATTTCATATTTTAGCATGCTACTAGGAGGGGGGATTACACACTGAGTCTTGGGGACTCACCCCCTTTGCTTAACCTTGCAGATGATCAGTGAGATGTGGACTTGGGAGCCGAGGCGGACTCGGGAGTGGAGGCCATAGCATGCAAATTTTATTAAACTTAGTTTCTTTTCAGAACTGTATAATTTGGTGATTTGAGTTGTTTTTATTTGATGTAATAAGGCCTCTTAACTTACTATTTGGTTTAACATTTTGCGGTTCAATATGGTATGACGTAATCGTATTTTTCGTAAACGTGATTGATAAAAATGGAGTTTTTCTTAAAAGTATAAGACACATGAAGCAACCGTTTTCCTTAAATGCTAATAAAAATAGCAAATTGGCGATTAATTAAATCCGGGATTTTCTTAAGCTGCAAACCACCACTTTCCAAAATCTCACCTAAATAAGAACTTCAAACTTTCAGGTTTTCCCCAATATCTCAAGTTTCCTAAAACACATTTTTCCCGTAACATACCAGATCTGGTCGTAACTTTTGGACCGAGTTTGGGGTGTTATAGGCTTGATAGTAGACAAAGAAACGATTTCAAAAACATAGAAATTATCAAAAACTGAGTCAAAATCTTACCTTAATTAAACCAAAAGAGTGCTGAAACCTAGCTTCCCTTCTTTCTTTTCTTTTCTTATGAAATTCGGCCAAAATGATAAGAATATGGCCATTTTTTCATGTTTCATTTTGTTATAAAATCATTTATTAACCTTTTACAAAAATAACCTTATGAAACAACATTTAAAACATATGAATTTCAAGGCTATTAATGTCCAACACCATCCACTCACTTTTAAAATGGTTTAATTGCCATAAAAGGCCTTCACCTTTACAAAGCCACAACACATTGGTACTTTAACAAATAGCAAGCAACTTTCACATTTAATGCAATTCAATCTTTTTTTCAAATTAAACACACAGACGGATGAATTAAATTACGAAACTTAACCACATGCTTAATTCACATATCATCGGCACAGAAAATAATATTAAAATATTATACGGACTCAGATTTGTTGTCCCGAAACCACTGTTCCGATTAGGGTATAAACCGGACTGTTACAATTCTCTCCCTCTAGGGATTTTTGTCCCCGAAAATCTTACCGTTAAACAGAGTCGGATATTGCTGTCTCATTGAATCTTCAGGCTCCCACGTAGCCTCTTCTATTCCGTGTCGATTGCATAGTATTTTACTAACAGAATTTTTTTGTTTCTCCATTCTTTTACTTTACGAGCTAAGATATGAACCGGTTCCTCTCCATAATACATATCAGATTGGATTTCAATTTCAGATGGGGCAATCACATGTGACGGATCAGACCGCTATCTACGGAGCATCGAAACATGGAATACATTGTGGATCTTTTCTAATTCAGAGGACAAACTTAGTCTATATGCAACAGGCCCAACTCATTCAATGATCTCATACGGTCTGATAAACCTCGGACTTAATTTGCCTTTACATCCGAATTGAAGCACTTTCTTCCACAGAGACACTTTCAGAAATACTTTGTCACCGATCTCAAATTCTATATCTTTTCGTTTCAAGTCTGCATAAGACTTCTGACGATCAGATGATGTTTTCAAACAATCTCGGAATAGTTTCACTTTCTGTTCCGAATCTTTTATCAAATCAACCCCATGTAGCTTATTTTCACTGAGCTCAGTCCAATACAGAGGTGTATGACATTTACGTCCGTACAAAGCTTCATAAGGTGCCATTTTAATACTTGACTGAAAACTGTTATTGTATGCAAATTCAATCAATGGCAAATACTGTTCCCATGTACCGTTAAACTCAAGTATACAACATCTTAACATATCTTTAAGAATCTGAATGATCCGTTAGGACTGACCATCTGTTTGCGGATGAAAAGCTGTACTGAAGTGTAATTTTGTGCCCAAAGCTTCTTGTAACTTCTTCCAGAATCGCAATGTGAATCTCAGATCTCTATCTGACACAATGGTTAGTGGCACCCCGTGCAATCTCACAATCTCAGAAATATAAAGCTCGGCTAATCTCTCAAGTGAGAAATCAGGTCTTACTGGAATAAAATGGGCAGATTTCGTCAATCGGTCAACTATGACCCAAATCGCATCTTTCTTTCTCGGAGTTTGAGGCAAACCAGAAACAAAATCCATTGTCACTCTATCCCATTTCCATTCAGGAATCAGAATTGGCTGTAGCAAACCAGATGGAACTTGATGTTCGGCTTTCACTTGTTGACAGATTAAGCATTTCGAAACAAAGTCAGAAATGTCTCGTTTCATACTAGACCACCAATAGCGTTGTTTCAGATCATGGTATATCTTTGTACTTCCCGGATGAATAGATAGACAACTGTTATGTACTTCACTTAAAATCAACTGAATCAACTCCGTATTTCTTGGAACACAGATACGACCTCGAAAACTCAAGCAATCATCAACAGCCCGAAATTCAGGTTCAGTGTTCGAATCACACAGAACTCATTTTGCTAATAACTCATTATCAAATTTCTGAGCATCAAATATCTGCTGTATAAACAATGGTTTCGCTTTTAATTCAGCTAACACAGAACTATCATCAGACAAATCTATCTAAACATTCAAAGCACGTAGTGCAGGCAATGATTTTCTACTCAAAGTATCAGCAACAACGTTCGCTTTACCCGGATAATAATCTATCACGAGTTCATAATCTTTTAACAGCTCTAACCATCTTCTTTGACGCAGGTTCAAATCTTTGTGAGTCATCAGATATTTTAGACTTTTTATGATCCGAAAACACATGACATTTCTACCATACAGATAATGGCGCCAAATCTTAAGTGCAAACACGATCGCAGCAAGTTCAAGGTCGTGTGTCGAATAATTCTTTTCATGTGGCTTCAATTGTCTCCAAGCATAAGCTACAACTTGGCCTTCCTGCATCAAAACACATCCCAAACCATTTAACGGAGCATCACTGGGTATAACAAATTCTTTACCCGATTCTGGCTGTACTAACATTGGAGCTTCTGTTAATAGAGTTTTCAACAGATCAAAACTTTTCTGGCATTTATCTGACCATTCAAATCTAACATCTTTCTGAAGTAATCTAGTCAACGGAGTAGCTATCTCTGAAAAACCTTTTACAAATATGCGGTAATAACCAGCAAGTCCTAAAAAACTACGGATTGCAGACACATTCCTTGGAGGTTTCCAATCCAGAATAGCAGAGATCTTACTCGAATCCACTTGGATTCCAGAAGCTGACACAATATGCCCCAGAAAACTAACCTCGTGCAACTAGAATTCACATTTGCTGAATTTCGCATACAATTACTTTTCTCTCAGAGTTTGCAACACGATTCTCAAATGTTCAGCATGCTCATTTTCATCACGTGAATAAATCAATATGTCATCTATGAATACCACAATAAATCGATCTAGGTATGGTCTAAAAATTCTGTTCATTAGATCCACAAAAACAACAGGAGCATTGGTTAGTCCAAATGGCATAACTAAAAACTTATAATGCCCGTACCTTGTTTTGAAAGCAGTTTTCGGAATGTCCAAATCTTTAACTCTCAACTGGTAGTATCCCGATCTCAAATCAATCTTAGAAAATATAGTAGCTCCTTTTAACCGATCAAATAAATCGTCTATTCGGGGCAACGAATATTTATTCTTTATAGTCACCTTATTCAACTGACGATAATCGATGCACATTCTCATCATGCCATCTTTCTTTTTCATAAACAGAACATGAGCACCCCAAGGCGAAAAACTCGGTCTAGCGAACCCTCTATCAGTCAACTCTTGCAACTGTGACTTTAACTCTTTCAATTCTATTGGTGCCATTCTATACGGAGCTATCAAAATAGGTGTCGTACCATGCAGTAGATCAATACCAAACTCAACTTCACGAATCGGAGGATAACCCAGTAACTCTTCAAGGAAAACATCAGAAAACTCGCAGATAATAGGTACAGACTCAATTTTCCTTTCAGACATTTTCGAATCAATTACATAAGCAAAATATGCCTCATATCTCTTTTTCACGTAACTCTGAGCTTTCAATACCGATATCACAGCAGGCAATCCATTTAAATCATTAGACTCAACCCGCACAATTTCATTATTTGAACATCTCAAATCTATAGTCTTTCTTTTACAGTTCATAACAGCATCATGTAAAGACAACCAGTCTATACCCAAAATAATATCGAACTCATAAAATGGCAAAAACATCAGATTAGCAGGAAAACAGATATCTTTAAACATTAACGGACAATTCTTGCATACTTTATCAATCAAAATACTTTTACCTAAGGGGTTCGATACTTTTATAGCAAACTCGTGAGACTCTCACAGCAAAGTCTTCTTTGAATACTAAATTCATGCATATATATGAATGCGTAGAACCAGGGTCTATTAATGCAATCACAGATGTATCATAAAGTGTAAAAGTACCCGTTATAACATCTGGTGATGAAGCTTCCTCACGAGCTCGAATAGCATATGCTCTGGTAGACGCTCTAGCTTCAGACTTAGCAACATTGTCTCTCGTAGTTCTCTGACTACCACTGACATTTCTTACATTCTTTAAAGGTCTACCTCTCACAGGTGCATTATCAGATCTCAGATTCTGAACAGTCTCAGGCTCGACAGACTCAGGGCAATCACGGATAAAATGATCAAGTGATCCACGTCTAAAGCAAGCTCTGTCATTTAATCTACAGCTTCCTGGATGCATTTTTCCACAATATTTACATTCTGGTCTCTCAAGTCAAGCATTACCAACAGTAGCCACTGAAGTTGCTGGAGTTTTAGAACTCCTTTGCGGTCTAGATTGATTTCTATTCGAATGTCCCACATTATCTCTGGAACGACTTTGATTATCTCTGAATCTTTTCAGGGCAGACAAAAATGATTTACTCTGAAATCTCTTACTCATATCTCGAGCTTCAGACTCAGCTTTTCTTTTATCTTTCCCGAGTGCCTCAGCTTTGCATGCTCGATCAACGAGTGTAACAAACTCTTTTATTTCTAAAATCTCGACTAACAAACGAATGTCTTCATTAAGACCATCTTCGAACCTTTTGCACATTATCGCTTCAGATGATACACATTCCCGAGCATACAGACTCAGTTTCACGAACTCTCGTTCATATTCCGAAACAGTCATTCGACCCTATTTTAATTCCAAAAATTCCTTTTGTTTTTGATCGACGAATCTTCCATTGATGTATTTCTTTCGGAACTTGATCTGAAAGAAGTCCCATGTAACTCACTCTTTCGGAACAACAGAAATCAAAGTGTTTCACCATTGATAAGCTGCATCTCGGAGTAATGACACAACACACTTTATACACTATTCGGGAGTCAAAGACATCTCATCAAATACCTGGATCGTGTTTTCTAACCAGAACTCAACTTTTTCAGTATCATCATCATTAGTAGCTTGGAACTCTTTAGCCCCATACTTGCGGATCTTGTCAATCGGAGGCTTATTCCACGGATTTAGATTTGCAGTCAGAGGTATATCGGATGTTGGAGGGGGATTAATCGGGGGTGGGGGTTGTGAAATAGTCGGGTTATTCTTTACAAACTGAGTGAACCACTCACTCATCGTCTGGAAGAAAGCTTGTTTAGCTTCTCCCTCTTGACCGCTTGTAGCCGGTCTCGAATCAGAGGGTGCTGGCCCTTGTGCAGGAGCAGGCACAATACTTTCTACGTCATCAGCTACGGCTCTTTCGGGATCTATTACTATACGAAAATCACATTTCTTACACGTCAGGGTTCATCACTCTTTCACAGTTCAGATATATGGCTTGTATAGCTAGACGCTGACATGCTATGTTAGTCCGAGAATCGGCTAAACCGTAGCTCTAGGACCAACCAAATGTAACACCCCTAAACCGTATTCGACGTCAAACTAGGGTTAAAGGCATTACTGGACCGATCAGAATCATTTTCAGAAGTTCATACATTCATCCATCAATCTCAAACATAATGTCCCTTAATAAGGTCAACGAGATCTAAAACATGCTTATAAACCAAGTCGGGACTAAATCGAAACACATACAGACATTCTCGAAAATTTAAAACTTTTATAAGTTTTAGGGGTTACACGCCCGTGCGGGCAGACCATGTGGCTCCCACGACTGCTAGACACCCCCGTGTGTCCACCCCGTGGTCGAAACTGACTTATCTTCCACGACCACTAAGCACACCCGTGTACCCAGGCCGTGGTCTATCCTGTCAAAAATCACACGGCTACTGAGCAGCAGGCACGTTCGTGTGCCAAGGCCGTGTACTCTTGTACTAGCTATATACTTAGCCCACAGTTACTAAGTACGCCCGTGTACCACGACCGTGTGACATTATAGGCCATTTTCAAGGACAAAATGCCACCCACTAGGGTCATACCTACAAGCAAGATTTACCAACACATTACATGCATACTAGACAACCAAAATAACCATTCAATCTAAACATTCAATAACCATTTCAACCATGCCAACTTCCAAGACCAAAACATATGTATATCAAGTATAAATCATCCAAATGCTTACCCAAAAACTTGACCAATTCACATGCTTCAACCATACTAAAGTATACTTCATATACTACATTCATTTAAGCATAATACCAACATATAACTAGCCAAATCATATGGCTAAATTCACTTCATTTACAAATACAAAAGACTAGCCTATACATGCCATATCTAGCAAAATATATTTCCAAAATGTACAAAAAACAAGCTGATTAGTGTGATGATAATCCTTGACGGCCCCGAGCCTTCAGTAGCTTTGACGACCTATAAAACAAAGAAATCACACACGTGGAGGAAGCTTTCCAAAAGCTTAGTAAGTCATAATACAAAGAAACTTAACATGTAAATCATTTAAGCATATAGAAACATTGGCACAATTCCTATTCATAGTGTATTTCTCACATATTTGCATTAAACCATATCCTTGGCCATATTTGCCACATTCATCAATTCAAGAATCACATGTATACACAAATCTCTTCTATAACTATTCTTGTATCTCATTTACATTCTCATATTCAATTGTACATTTCCTCAAATAAAAAATCACTTAGGTACTTACCTTTTTATACATATTTAGTGTACATATGAAACGTACCTGAAACGAACATACATTCATGTATTTGTTCTTAGCTCGGAATTTCAATTCGTGTCACAGACTTGCCCGTTGAACCGTTAGGAATCTAGTAGGATACTCAGAAAGGTCAGAATAGTCGTACAATGCCAACGTCCCAGACGATGTCTTATATACACTCAGATATCGATACCACTGTCCCAGACGGGGTCTTTCACGAATCAATACGATGCCGATGTCCCAGACATGGTCTTACACGTAAAGCTCATATCGATGCCAATGTCTCAGACATGGTCTTACACGTAAGCTCATATTGATGCCAACGTCCCAGACGAGGTCTTACACGAAATCTCAAATCAACGCCAACGTCCCAGACGTGGTCTTACATGATAAAACAGAATAGATACCTATGTTATGACATAGCTAAACCTATCTATTCCTAGGTTCGTACGGGACTTCTTGAACATTGTCACTATATCAATCTTATCCTGGAATTCATGTACAGATCATATCGTAAACATTCATCCATGGCAATTGTCATAGTAATATACATATTTCAATATGTATACGTTTATTTGCATAATGACTTACCTCCGATTCGGTTTAACTGAAACGAAAATGGCTACTCGGTTAGTTTCACTTTCCCGCTACCTAAGTCCGTTTTCCTCGGTTATTGATATATACATATTCAGAATTAACCCTTTTATTGACTAACTCATTTAGTTCAATCCAAAGACACATATTTAGGGCTATTTACAGATTAACCCTCACATTTGCACAATTTATCAATTTAGTCCATTTTTCTCAAAACATCAAAACTTCAAGAACAAAACATGTTCATCTAGCTCAAATATTTCATTTAACAACTAAACTCATCTCAAAGCTCAACATATCATCAATGGCATTTTACACAAACATCATCAATTCACAAAATTGAGACATGGGCTTGATAGTAGACAAAGCAACGACTTCAAAAATGTAGAAATTATCAAAAATTGAGTCAAAATCTTACCTTAATTAAACCAAAAGAGTGCCGAAACCTAGCTTCCGTTCTTTCTTTTTTTTTTCTTATGAAATTCGGCCAAAATGATAAGAATATGGCCATTTTTTCATGTTTCATTTTGTTATAAAATCATTTATTAACCTTTTACAAAAATAACCTTATGAAATAACATTTAAAACATATGAAATTCAAGGCTATTAATGTCCAACACCATCCACTCACTTTTAAAATGGTTTAATTGCCATATAAGGCCTTCACCTTTACAAAGACACAACACATTGGTACTTTAACAAATAGCAAGCAACTTTCACATTTAATGCAATTCAATCCTTTTGTCAAATTAAACACACAGACGAACGAATAAACATACGAAACTTTACCACATGCTTAAATCACATATCATCGGTACAGAAAATAATATTAAAATATTATGCGAACTCGGATTTGTGGTCCCAAAACCACTGTTCTGACTAGGGTATAAACTGGACTATTACACATGGTACCTGTACCACTTAGTCACATAATTTAGCACTTATGCTAATTTGAACATAAACTTAAATCATCATCATCCTTAACATAAATGGAACTGAACGTCATCTTTGTATAAATTGGCTCTATATTATCTTTATATACTTAGCTCTTTTGCCCGTTGAACTACTCTAAATATCAGAGAATACTCAATCTCATCATACATGTATCATGATGCCAATGGCATATCCCATATATGGTCATATATGGGATCACCTCTTGATGCCAATGCCATACCCCAGATATGGTCTTACACGGGATCTCTTAGCTCGAAGTCGATACCATGTCCCAGACATAGTCTTATATGTGATCGTACATAAATGTCGATGCCATGTCCCAAACATGGTCTTACACGAGATATTCCTTTAGTTTCGAAGCCATGCCTCAGACATGGTCTTACACGAGACCTTCCTTATTCGATGTCGATGCCATATCCCAGACATGGTCTTATACGGGATCTACATTCGGTGTCGATGCCATGTCCCAGACATGGTCTTATACGGGACTTACTGTAACGCCCCCAAAATTTAATTATTTATTTTTGCAAGTTTGTAACACAAATACTTATTTGCTTCAGTGGTTAAGTGATTTGGGAGTGTCTGAGAAGTCTTGGGTTCAAGCCTGGGCTTGAGCAAAAAGTTTTCTTTTTAAGGAATAAACCCTTGCCTATAGTTAGCAGGCTTTTAAATTATTATGGGTAAAGCATGACATAAAGAGTCTGCCGGTCTAAGGGTAAGTGGCGTGTTACCTATGCCAGAGGACTGATGTTCGAATCTTGGTGGGAGCAATGGTGTATTTATGTTGCTGCTATGCTGTGGAGGTGTTGGAGTTTGACCGAAACACAGAGGTGGTTGAGGGGAGGTGCGATCAGGTGGAGAGATTTGAGGAGGGATTTTAGGAGAAAATCAAGGGAGATAAGGGGAGAGGGAGTGTTATGCCGAAAATGGACTCTGGCACTCAAGAATTTCGGCCAGAGTGGTACTCCTCATTTGGTATGCTCCACATTTCAGTTTTGCATTGTTTTTCTCTTTTTGCTTGAAGGCCGATTGTCTTTGGGTATTCTTCTATTCATTTTTTTCGTTTTTGACAACCTTTCTTTGGCCGAAAGTACTCCTAGTGCTCCATTTCTCTTTTGGTCTCTTTTGCAAACTCAGTTTTTATTTGTGCTTTCTCTTCTCTCAAGTCTATCGTATCTCTTTTTCTTTCTTCTTTTTCTGAATTGTGTAAGGTGTGTTCGGCTAGACCATTGTTCTTTTTGATTTTTCCCTTTTTCACAACAAATGTTTTTCCTCTTCTCTTCTTTTTCTGTTGTTGGCCGAATATACCTTCTTCCCCTCCTTCGTTTTCTTTTCTCTTTCTCCCTTAATCTGATTTCTCTTATCATTTTGGTACCCAGGCATATTACTTCTTTTCGTTATCGCTATCATGTCTTCGATTTAGCTACAATTCTCTGACAAATCGGTAAGAGCACTCGACTTCTTCTTGTTTTCTCTTAATCTATAACAAGTCTTTGCTTTTCTACACTGTTTACGGTCGAATACCTTTCTCTTATTGCCGATTCTCGGCTTCTTTCTCTTATATGTGGTGTTCTTTCAATTTTTAGAACTTCTCGAGGAGTGAAGGAGTTGCAAGTGGTATTGAAGCATTCGAAACCTTTCTTTCATCACTTGATCAAAGGTAACTATTTTGTCTTGCATTGTGGGTAAAGGCCGAATGCTCTTTCCCCTACTTCTGGTGTTTTGTGGTGTTGTAAGTTATTATATAGGTATTTAAGCCATGGGTATAAACAACTTTGTTTAATAAAATCTGCTTGTAACGTAGATATTCGTCAAGAAGTCATAATCAAACTTCGTCAATGATCTACGAGGACTAAGCCACATTTGTTCAATTAAGGCAGGTTTCGTGCTTGCGGGTTATTCGCACGTTTTCACAAACAGATGTGTAAACACTGCCCAATTCGTACATCAACAAAAGCCGAAAAATATGACAATTGACGCTACATGAGCGTGCGCTTGCTCGATTGGTAATCTGAACGCATAAAACATGGGCATTTGATTATTGAGGCCACTATGAGCGATTTCATGGTCTTAGGCTGTTTTGGGCCATGTTGGGCTGAAATGGGCCGTGTGGACCCAACGGGCTTATGGGCCCCACACGAGTAAACCACACGAACGTGGGGAGAATATTGGGCCAACCTATGTAATTTACATAGCCGAGTCCATTTCTGGGCTATGTAGGCCACACGAGTGTGTGGGCCCATATGGGCCTGCATTATGGGCCTTCGGCCCATTTTCACTGTTTGATTGTTAAAGGTTGCACAGGTCGCCTAAGATGACTGTGGACTTATTGATGGGTCGGTAAGTATACCTAGACCCTAAACTGATAAAATGACTGTTATGCCCTTATGATATTAAATGACTATATGCCTTATGTTATGTATGACTGTATATGAGCATGCCATGATTATATATATGTTGCATCCATGTGTGATATGTTGCATGGGGATGGGATTATGATGATTGGAGGAAGTGTACTGTACTGGCAGCTCTGCTGCAAATACTATTTAGTGCCGCAATCGGTGCTAATTTTTGGAGTGTAGGGATGGGTGGGTTGATTTTATCCCCACATGGAGTGTAGAGGCTGGTTGGGTAGGATTTCTGATTGCATGCCTGAACTATTACTGTCACTGAAATGGGCTAAGGCCCACACTGATACTGATACTATAATGAGCTAAGGCCCAACTGAACTGAACTGTTATTGATTTCAGCTTAGGCCAAGACTATAATTGCATTGGCTATTTACTGACATGGGGTTACACATTGAGTTTTTGTAAATTCACCCCTCTATTTATCTGTACTGGTAATCCCCAGTCTTAGGCGGATCAGTGCTACGAGGGATTCGGAGGTGGCCACACAACCGCACCTGCTTTTATATTTGACTTTTTATTTACAAGAAATTTATTTTGGGTATTTGTTTTGTAATAAGGCCTCTTTAAATTTTTAACTTTTAATTTAGGATTTTGCTTATTTTAATTCACACCGAAAGAAGTAGGACACGGATTTTCGAAAGAAAAATGCTTTTCAAAACACCACGTTTTCGTAACATACTATAAAGCTTCAGCATCAACCATTGTTTTAAATATTGTAATAAACTAATATGATCAACAAACTACTAAAAACAACTTGAGTTTTAAATGAACAAGATACCCTTAAATTTCCGTTATGATCATATTTGAGATTTAATATAGAACAGGTTTTCCAATAAAATTATGTTTTCGAAAAACACTTCAATGTGATAATGCCAGATTCAGCCATAACGTCTAGGCCGAGTTTGGGGTGTTACACCTACATTTGGTGCTGATGCCATGTCCCAGACATGGTCTTATACGGGACCATGTCGTGACATAGGTATCCTCGTTATTCTGGAATTTCAATCCGTACTTCACTTAGCATAATCTCATCATTTTCTCATTAAGTCGTCATCAATAAATTTCATGGAAATGATATGCATTTCACAAAATAATAAGTAATTTAAACATAATGACATATGTAACTATAATTTCACACAAACTTACCTCGGTACTCAAAATGTGTGTGGATGTTCGATTTAGTCCAACACTTTCTCCTTGCCTCAGTTTTGGTCCGAGCTTCGTGTTTCTTGATCTATAATAACAATTTCACTTGTGTAATACTCACATTGACTAAATTGACTCATAATTCATACTTTGGAAAAATTACAATTTTGCCTCTAAACTTTCACATAATTACACTTTTTCCCCTAGGCTCGTAAAATGATTTTCATTCAACTTTCTTGCATTTTAAGCCTAGCCGAATCATTCTCTTAACTACAACAGCCTTCAATTTCCACTATTTCACTCATGTATGACCATTTTTATAACTTTTACAATTTGGTCCTTTCATGCATTTTTCATGAAAATCACTTAGAAAAAGATGTTTATCATACATCAAACTTTCATATTCTTCCATAAAACATCAAAATACATGCATGTCATAAATGGTTAAACTTTCATATTCTTCCATAAAACATCAAAATACATGCATGTCATAAATGGTTAAATTTTTTAATATGAACCCTAGCTCAAAATATATCTAGAAATAGCTAAATCAAGTTACGAGGATCTCTAAAATACGAAGAACATTAAAAACGGAGCTAGGAAGCACTTATTATCAAGCTTAAAAGTTGAAGAAACCCTAGCTATGGCTCCTTGCAAAATTCGAAACTTAGGAGAAGAAGATAGACAAGATTTTGACTTATTTTTCCCTTTTTAATTCATTAATTAACCAAATGACAAAAATGCCCTGAAGGCCCTTCCTTAAGATTTTTCCTTCCCATGTCCATTTTTGTCCATCTTGACATTTAATGGTCTAGTTGCTAAATAAGGAACTCTAGTAATTTTTATATTTCTATTTCATACTTAAATCTTCTAGAATCTCATATTTTCTAATCTTTGAAATTTAGTCCTAATGGACAACTTGATCACTAATTAATAAAACTTTTTTCATGAAATTTTCACACAATCATGCAAGCATATCATAAGCCTTATAAAAATTATAAAACACATATTTCTACTTCAGATTTGTGGTCTCGCAACCACTATTCTGACTAGGCCCTAAATCGGGCTGTTACAGAAATAGTTTAATGACACAAATCTAACAACTATGCAGATAACAAAGCTTGGTTAGAGTTGTTATGCAACCTGTAATTTAATCTGGTTAGGATCTAAACTGAGCATGCACTTTTCAATTATGTGTCCACTAGCCGTCATTTGGTTAGGATCGCTCAGCTAATTTAGGTGCATTTCAATCATGTATGAATGAAATATAGACTTGATTTTAATTGAAAACATGATCGATTGAGGCGCAAACATTATAAGCATGAATCAAATAAATATTATTTAATCAAAGCAATTATCCTAGCTTAAATAAAATTAAGCTAACATTTTTGTAACAAGAATAAAGAACACATAGCAAACATTTTTAGATTATATCAAAGAAAAGAAAGATTAAACCCAAATCAAAGTGGCTGTCACCTAAGACTCTGACCGGCGAGGCTCATTCGCTCTTTCGCTTTGCTACTTTGTTGATGGCTCCCCAAGGTGGCTGATCAAGGGCTCTTTAAGAGGCTTAATTGCTAAAATCTCTATGAAGAGATGATGCTAGGCGTGGGGAATGGAAAATGCTAAAGAGAATTGAGAGAGTTGAGAGAAAAAGAGAGAATGATGAGGGATGAGGGATGATTAGGAATGGTGAAATGAAGTCTTATTTATAGGTGAAGAAAGGAGAGTAGTTTGCTAAAGATAAAGAGGTTTAGTCTCTTCAGGCTTCTTCAATGAGTAGCCGACCATGATTAGTGGATTTTGTGTTGAATTTTGCTTGATTTTTAAGTAATTTAAATGTCATAACAACTCAGGACTTAGACTCGATCAAATGTAAATCTTTGGGCAAATCTCTAATTTCTTCAACATTGCAAGGACCTTGTGTAATTAAAGCAAAAAGTGGTTTATGTGGACAGCCATGTGTACCCGAAATTGGGTTACCTTGCTCTTCAATTTGGACGATTTTTGTAACCTAACAAAGCTATCAGACCTATCCAAAATAAATCAATAAATTAAAGGACCAAAGAACAAAATTTATCCAATTTAAATAATTAATCAAAACCCAAATTATTAATGAAATATCTTAAAATGAATTATTAAATATAATTTTGTATTTTATTATTTAATTTAATCATGCATGGCCCATTTTATGTCTTAAAAATATAATATGTTCAAATAAATATAAAATAAGCCATTTATGCGTGAAAACTATATAATAAAGCATATAATCACATTTTAATAATTTCTATGTCCTAATTTCATATTTTCACATATTTCATTAATTTATTAAACAATCACTTAGTTTTAACA
Organism: Gossypium bickii; assembly: GCA_025503065.1. Lineage (NCBI taxonomy): Eukaryota > Viridiplantae > Streptophyta > Magnoliopsida > Malvales > Malvaceae > Gossypium > Gossypium bickii. The sequence goes on along the minus strand of CP106720.1, from coordinate 59,722,124 downwards.
ACGAATTTAAGTAAAAAGGTGATAAATTGCATAGGAAAAATCCTTCATATTTTTCAATTTACACCTGGAAGACTCCATATATTGCCATAGTTGAGCTATGGTCTTACACATTCTAACCCCATGTTTAATGTCCCGGTGGACTTCATATGTTGCCATTGCCGATGTAACACCCCTTACCCGTATTCGACACCGGAACAGGGTATGAGGCATTACCGGACTCACATCACAAGCAATCACACAATTTCGAGTGATAAAATATGCATCCAAATTAAAACCATCCATATTCAATCATAAAGTCCCTTATACGAGCCTACGAGGCCAAAAACATACTTTGGAGGTGGTTCGGGACTAAACCGAGAACTTCGAGAATTTTTATAAAACTTAGAAAATTTTTGCTAGATGCAGGGCTCACACGCCTTTGTGGTCCAAGGGACACACCTGTGCTTCAGGCCATGTTCAAAATAGGGTGCTCTTTGACGTGTGCCACACGGCCGTGCCACACGCCCATGTGCTAGGCCGTGTAGCACATATGGCTGAGACACACACCTGTGTCTCTGCCTGTGTGTTCAATTCTGGACATTTTGTTTTGCAACAATTAAGGTACAGGATAGGGGTGTGCAAATTTCGGGTAAAATCGAATTAATTCGGTTAACCGACCAAATTCGGTTAATTTTTCAGTTAACCGAATTAATTCGATTGGGGGTCGGTTAATAATTTTTTGGAAGTTCGGTTAACAGTTAATTCGGTTTGAAATCAGTTGGTTAACCGGATTTAATAAATAATATTATAATATATATGTATTCGGTCGGTTCGATTAATTTTTTGGAAATATAAATTAATCGGTCGGTTAAGTCGGTTAATTTTTTATATGTTTTATACTTGTTTTAACCAAAAAGAAAAAAATATAAATTTCGGGTTCGGTTAATTTTTTTGAAAAAAATTCGGTTCGGTTACCAATTAAGGGGCTAAAAGGGTCGGTTAAATCGGTTAATGGTAGTTCAGGTCAATTAATCGGTCGGTTAACCGGTTGAACACCCCTATAGGGGACACACGGCCTGAACACATACCCGTGGGGCAGACTGTGTGTCACACACGTCCTAGACACACGTTTGTGTGTCTACCTATATGGACAAATTAAAGGCTATTTATCAAGCCATTTGCCACCCTTGTGCACACATACACTTACACCAATTCAAGGCACATACATAACATACTTAGGTAACCAAATCATCCACAATTATGACCAACACAATATCCAAATCTATCCTACTCACAACATTTGCTAAGTCATGATTGACTACTTTCAAGATACCTAGTTGTACACCACTTTATCATTTCATCAATAGACCACATTTTCAAACATCTCACATTCATGTCATTAATAACATTTCTATCATTCCCCAAGCATACCATGACCATATCACCAATTCATTAGCGCGCACACACACACACATGCACATATACTTAGGCTTACAACCATGATAAACCAATCTACATTGCTTAATTATCAAAACAAGCATTTGATAATCACAAGCCAACACATTGGCTACAATCACAATGACACATTTAATATATGACTAAGTCCCTATACATGCCATAGACTTAAAATACTTGAATTCATTTATACCCAAAATGATAGCTTGATAGTGTGATAGGATCTCTGGCAAACTCCAATCCGAGCTAGCTTAATGACCCTATGAGACATTGGAAAGGAAGGGGGGTAAGCTATATAGCTTAGTAAGTTCATATGCAAATAATACAAAACATTATTCATACATTTGACATACAAATAACTTAAAAAATATTAACATAAATGTCATTAGAAATTCATAAACACAACTTACTCAATCCCAATCTTACCAACAGCTCATCATATAAAAAACATAACATATTTCAACATCAATGTCATTAAACTTCATGAGTATAATTTACTCAATCACATTCTTGCCTATAACTCATCATATGAATAAAAAAACATATATCAACATGAATGTCATTAAAACTTCATAAATGTCATATGAACATAAATGTTATTTAATATCAACATAACATATATCAACATAATTGTCATAAACTAATAGCTCATCATATGAATTACATAACACGTATCAACATAAATATCATTTAAGCTTCATAAGGACAACTTACTTATTCATAACCTTACCGAGGGATTCGTCACATATCGAGATCATTAGTAAATGAGTTGTACGTACGTTCCTGTACCAACTCGCAACATAATCATAACCTTTCACAACTTTGACATACTCATTGAATTTCTTGTTAAACCACTTGGAATACTAAAGGATACTCTGGAATCTCGCACATACAATACTATACCAATGCCATATCCTAGATATGATCTTACATGGGATCTCTTATCGATGCCAATAGCCCAGCTATGGTCTTACACGAAGTCTCATATCGATGCCATATCCTAGAGTGTTACACAAAATCTCAAATAACCCTAATATCATGACATTCGTATCCTACCTATTTCTAAGGTTCAACCGGGATTTCTCACTTTTCAAACTTTATCGATTACATCCAAGGAGTCAATCATAAGTCATACAATATTAAAGCATTTAAAACATAATTAAAACAATGCATTATTTACTTACGAACTTACCTCTGCATAAAAACGGCAAACAGGACTAAATCGTCAAATACTCGTTTTTCCCCTGTTGTAGGTTCGAACCTCGCTTTTCTTGATCTATAATATCACATTTAACTTATTTAATCATTATACTATTCAAATCAGCCCAAATCTCACATTATGGCAAAAATTACATTTTTGCCCTAAGTTTGACATTTTTACAATTTAGTCACTAAGGTCGTAAAATGAAATGTACTCAATTTTTTTAATACCCATGCCTAGTTGAACCTTATAAATGCTTATAACAGCCCACAATATTCATTTATTCACATTTTTACACCACATTTTATAACTTTTACAAATAAGTCCTTTTAGGCATTTTCACCAAAAATCACTTAGCAAAAGTCATTTATCATACACCAAACATGCATTTTTCTACCATTAGACATCCTAATACACATGTAATATCATGAAAATGGGCTTATGCATTTATGCTTAATTATATGAAATAGCATGCTTAAGTATGTTGTGAATGTGTATAATGAAATTTATGAACTTTAGAAAATAGGAGAAAGCCTTAGAAAATATTAAATTTTAAGTATAAAAGAGGAAGCTAAGAGGATAGGGCCTTAAGAGAAAATGTATGTGAAAATAGACACAAGAATTAGCTTGTCAAAGTGGCTTGGAGGCGCCACTTAAAGCCCATACAAGTGACGCTACCAACGTGTGCCAATGGGCCAGAGTTCGAGCAACGGGGGAAGCATTGGAGACTTTTATTTTTGCACCAAAAAGGGGAACTGGGGTAAGGAGGCTTTAAAGGAATTTTTAGGGGATTATTGCCACAAGAAATCGTGTGGTAAAGTGGCTACAAGACGCCACTGCAAGATGGCCATGCTCAGCAAGGAAATTATTTTTATTTGGACTTTTTATTTTATTTTAAGTACTTTGAATTTACTCTTGGGATTTATTTGGATGTAATAAGCCATAGTGAACTACTTTATTTTTCTTTTATTTAATTATGTTAAGAATTTTTGTCAATTAAACATTGAGTAATTTATTTTAAAATAAACTCTAAATGTTTTGTCACCTAAAATAAAAGGGGTTCCAATATATAATAAACATGTTCCAACTCAAGCCCAACCCAAAATAGATTTTCTTCTAAAACACACAGTTTTCCTAAGTAACAAAAGAATTTTGAACCGGTTTACTTCGAGGAACATACCAGATCCGGTCAAGGCTCGTGGGTCGGGTGTGGGGTGTTTCAGTTTGGTATCAGAGCCCAGTTTTAAACCCTCGGCCTGGGGTTTAAGGCCCAAAACATTTTCAAATCGAGCCCAAGAAAGTTTTATGAAAATATTTTTTGGAAATAAGCAGAGTTTTTTCGGCATGGCACCTAAGTCTCGAGGACATGATCCACTGGTAAGTACCCTATCCCTTGTGTGATTTATAGTATGATGTGTAGAAGGGTAGAAATGGAATGGAACATAGATTAGCATGATAAGTACTTGAACCCTAGGACTAGTTTACCCCAACACTTATATAAGACTTAATGCCTAATTAAACAAACCTATGGCTAAGTCGCCGAGTTAGGTGTGGCAACCCCTGTGCGCATGTCTAGGATTGGATCCGGAAGAGCCTGGTACTTCAGCAGTCCTAGTGACTCACCTGCTCTTCGCTGGAATCCTACCTGGTGCGTAGCTTCGGTTCACCCTAACCAAGAGGACCCAGTCACAGGCTAAACACGATAACTAAAACCCGAAAGGGATTAGCCACCTTTTCATGGAAATTGTATTTTTTTTAGTCAACAAACTACTCTTTTGAATCGTGAAAATTATTATTTCTGAAAAATTTCCTAAAAATTTCAAAGTCACAAAATTACCTAAATGCCCCTGGTTGTAAAATTACAAAAATGCCCTTGGTTTATAAAATGACCAAACTACCCATAGTTTTATCAAAATTTCCTTACTTTATGACAAGTCCAAAAACCCTAATTTGCAAAATATCAAAATACCTTGAATTTGGAAAATTACGAAATTGCCCCTAACCTACAAATTACCAAAATGACCCTAAATTCCAAAATTTTTGCAACATCACTGTTTTGGAAAACAAATTCTCAAAAAGAACCCTCAAAGTTTTGCAAATTCTGAAATACCCCTGAATAATTTACCCTGGTTTATTACCGAAATACCCCCGAGTTTTAAAATTTCTGAAATACCCTCGGATTTCAAAACTTCCAAAATACCCCGAGAATGCAAGATTACCAAAATACCCTTATTGACAAAATCACCAAGGAACCTTATTTTGAAAAATTACGAAAATGCCCCTGTAGGACAAATTACGAAAATACCCCTAGGGTAGGAATAGACAAAAATAGAGAGATAGAGAACGTATGTGAATGAATGCTTGAATGAATGTGTTCCTCTGAATTAGGATAGAAGACTTGAACTTCGATTGATCGAAAGAACCACTATTAAACTTCTTTCATAAAATTTCCTCGCGAATAGTCAGTGAAACAAAATATTAATTCATAAAGTTTCTTAATCTGATTAAAGCACGAACGTAGACATGAGCTCTAGGGGACGTGGACGTAACATACGAGGACGCGGTAGAGGTAGAATGACAGTGTCGGAACCCGTTAGAACGGGTCAAGGATCTGAGAATGAGGTACCGCCGCCACCACCATCAGCTGTTGGTGCTGAACAGCAAGATCAGAAGGGAGACGACGCTATATCGCAGGCTGTGCTGCGAGTTCTTGAGTTGGTGGCTGGTGCAGGAGGAAGTTCGGGAGCTCGAAAGTCGGTACCTGAGCGACTTCGTGCCGACGGAGCTGAGGTGTTCCGTGGTGTCTCTGGTGTGGCACCCAGTACCGCTGAGTATTGGTTGGAGGCCACTGAACAAATTATGGATGAGCTCGATCTGACCCCTGAGGAGAAACTGAAAGGAATGGTGGCATTGCTACCCGATGAAGCGTATCAATGGTGGCTCACAGTTCGGGATGGTGCCACGCTGAGGATCCGACGTGGGACTATGTTAAGGCGTCAGATCGGAAGAAGTATGTTGGAACCAGATATACTGATGCGCAGAGGAAGGCTTTTCTGGGACTGGTTCAAGGGAACAAGTCCGTAGCAGAATATGAAGTTGAATTTCTAAGGTTTAGCGGCTACGGAGCATGAGCGTTGTGTCCGGTTCGAAGATGGTTTAAGGGATGATCTAAGGTTGTTGATAGCTCCACATCAGGAGCGGGAATTTTCTACGTTAGTAGAAAAGGCAAAAGTAGCTGAGGGGATTAAGGATTCTACAAAGCAGAACATCAACCGGAACAGGCAGAAAAGAGGCTTTGGATCGTCAGGATCATCTGGGAATAAAAGGCCTAGAGTTGATGGGCCGAGAGGCCAGCAAGCTGCTACAGGAGGGCAGTATCGCACTTGTGATCAGTGTGGGAAAAAGCACTTAGGGGAGTGTTGGAAGAAGACCGGAGGATGCTTCAAGTGTGGGTCAAAGGACCATATGATTAAGGATTGCCCTATGAGGCCAGATGGAAATCGACCTGTAACATCCTAAAAATATTAGAGCATCATGTTGTTACTTGTGTTAGCTTGGATATGATTGTTATTGTATGCTTAGTATATTTGTGTGAAGGCTTGGAAATATTAGCTAAACTAGAATAATTTTTAGTATGGAAAAATTTAGTGAAGTGGATTAAGTGAGCTTGACACTTAAGTTAATTTAAGTGTTAAATTAAAGCACATGAGGAGTTAATGGCATAGTGGATAAGGAGCTTGAAAGGTTGCTTGAGGGAAGTGGTTCGTGTAGCATGATTAACATTTTGAAGACTTTATTTGTTTATCCTAACATTAATGGACAGTCAAGCTTTATATATGGAAGGTTGGACTTTCAAATTTTTGGTAAGTTGAATATTGGTTTAGGAAAGTTTGTACTTTGGGAAAGGAATCTTAAGGTTATGGAAGGATGGGGGGACATAAGGCTTGGCTTAAGGAAGATGTTTTGGAAACTATTACAAGGCCTTTAGTGCATGTATGTGGACGACATGTGTGGCTAGGGGGTGGCCGAATGTTGTTAGGTGGTTTGGGGGGTGATATTTGGTCAACTTTTGCATTTGTGGGGGTGATATTTGGTCAACTTTTGCATTTGTGCATCTTTTGGCTTTTGTTTTTCTTTCTCTCCAAAAACTCCCCTCCTTGGCCGATTGTGTATTGTGCTTTTGGTGCAATTTTGCTTTTGGTTTTTAGCCTCATTTTGTTTGAACCAAATACCATTTTCTTTCTTTCATTTGTCCTTTTCAAACCGAAACTACATTTGAACTTTGTGCATTTTTGTGCACTTTTCTTCTTGGTAAAATAGGTGTTGGCCGAATCTTTTAATCCCATTTTTTCTCTTATTCTTCTTCTTTCTTTTGGCCGAATCTCTCTCTCTTCTCCAAACTCTCTCTTTTCTTTCTTCCATTGTTGATTAAACCGAATCCTCTCTCTCTTATTTTTATTCTCTTTTCTACTCACATACCTTTCTTCTTTCATAATCATATAGCCGAAACTTCTCATATTTGTCTTGGCCGAATATCATCAAGGGTAGGCATTCATTTTGGGTTTTCTTCAATCGGTTTTGGAAAAAGGTAAGTGTTCACGGCCGTTTTTCCTTCATTTCTTTCTCTTTTCTATGCCGTTTTCTTGAACAAAGGCCAAACCTATGGGCATTTGTTGCAAGGTTCTAACCATTTTTAGGAAACGATTATTCTTTTAAGCTCCTCGGGACGTTGGAAACAACCAATCTAAGCCTCATTTCTCTGTCAATCGTTTTGGGTAAGCTTTGAGGTAAGACTTGGTATTTCAAGTGATAACTCATTAGGATTTAGTGGTATGGCCGAATGGCCTTTGTTTATAATCTAAGTATTGGCCGATTGTAGGACAAGGTGATCTAGTGCGGTAGATCGGATCTTTGGAAGTTAGTATTTGCATTGGTGAAAGGTGTGTACCTTACACACTTTATAACTCGGTCATGTATATGTATTTATAATATTAATTTACTAATCATATTATCAAGGTGGGAAAACGATAAGATCTTGATATGATACCATGATGGTATGAATGAGGATTTGGGTAAGTCCGTTTCTATATGTTGTTAATACATGTGGATTGAAATCATGATCTACGATTTATGATATATTTGTTATGTGATTCATAATAAAGTATGTTGACATGATTTGTTCAAATATTGCATTGTGATGAGTGATATGAGAGGAGGGGGAAGATTGATATTCGTGTCTTCGGACACCAGAGGTTTGGTACCTCCAGTGGTTTGGTATCACATTTGTGTCTTTGGGACACCAGAGGTTTGGCACCTCATAGCGACTCGTCCCTGTGGTTTAACACCACAGTGGGTTGGCCCCACTTTTAAGATATGGGATTGTCGCTAGTGATTTGGTATCACAAGTGGGTTAGCCCCACAATTGGATTATTCGTGACTTTGGTCACCAGTGATTTGGTATCACATATGTGTCTTTGGGACACCAGAGGTTTGGCACCTCATAGCGAGTCGTCCCAGTGGTTTCACACCACCGTGGGTTGGCCCCACATTTGATGTATTGGGATCGTCGCCAGTGATTTGGTATCACAAGTGGGTTGGCCCCACAACTTGATTATTTGTGACTTTGGGTCACCAGTGATTTGGTATCACAATATTGAATATCGTGACTTTGGTCACCAGTGGTTTGGCACCACCAGGGGTTTGGTACCACACGGGGTAGAAAAAGGAGTTTTCGGATGGCTAGGTTGGGTGCATCATATATATATATATTGCTGGGTTATAATTTGTGTAAGTACGTGTCTAGTACCCGGGAGAGGGATTATGCACTGAGTCTTGGTGACTCACCTTCTCCCTTATCATTTCAGGTGATTTGTGAGATCGCGGATGAGGAGCCGGATGAGCTCGAGGAGGCCATGCAATTAAGTTTGATTTTTCATGAACTTCCATTTGGGTACTTAACTTTATTTTTATTTGGTTTTTGATTTAATTTGGGTTTGTAATAAGGCCTCTTTAATTATGTTTTGGGATTATTTATACGCTTTGGATTTGTTTTAAATATGGTGTACAAATTATATGGTTGAATTAATGGTATGTGCACAAAGTTTCCTAAACTACAAAATGCGATGGTTTTTAAAACGTTACCATCGGGTAACATAATTCATTTGATAGTTTTAACAACTTAAGTATTTTCGATAATTAATACTATTATTTTCCAAAACTCAAGTTTCCAAATTTTCATTCGATACAGTTTTCAACCTAATCACTTAGGTTTCTTTTAAACTATAAAAGGTTTTCTAATCTATGGTTTTGCAACTAAGTTTTTAAGATTTATTTACGAGATTTCAAAATAAATTGTTAGCTTTCAATTTATTATACACTTGTTTTCTACAAATATAGAACAACAAAGAGTTTTTCACAAAAATTTAATTATTCACTCGATTTTCTTCACAACGTTTTCCTCTGTGGCATGCCAGATTCAGTCATGGCGTATTGACCGGGTTTGGGGTGTTACAAATTAGTATAAGAGCTAAGTTCAAAAGCTCGGCTATAGGCCCGAGGCCCAAAATGATTTGAAGTATTGTTTTAAAATGTTTTTGTTGAAAATTTTATGGTTGGAAAGGCATGGCTCGAGTCTCCGGCATCAATCCGCCCTGGTAAGTACATCAAACTGTTGATTTTGATGATATAATATGATGATGTTGGCATGACTGAATAGTAGTAGGAACTACTCTAGAGACCCAAAACTATAGGTTGGATGTGCTCGCGAAACAATCTCTTATTAAAATTATTCATAAAACTTTGTTTTAAAGAAAGTGGAATAATGACTAATACATAAAACTTTTAAATCAGATAAGTCGAGATTTTAGACATGAGTACTCGAGGTCGAGGTCGTATTACTCGTGGACGCGGTCGTGGTAGGATGGCTGTGTCTGAACCAGTGAGGTCTGGTCAAGGATCTGAAAATGAGGTACCACCACCACCAGCGGTTGGAGTTGAGCATCAAGATCAAACGGGGGATGATGTAGTGTCTCAGGTGGTGCTACGAGTCCTTGAGAGGGTAGCTGGAATGGGTGGAGGCATGGGAGCTCCGAAATCTGTACCCGAGCGACTTCGATCCAATGGAGCGGAGGTATTTTGAGGTGTTTCAGGTGTAGCTCCTAGTGCGACTGAATATTGGCTAGAGGCTACGGAGCGAATCATGGATGATTTGGATTTGAGTGCTGAGGACAAGTTGAAAGGGATTGTATCGCTTCTTCGGGATGAGTCATATCAGTGGTGGCTCACGGTACGGAATGGTGCTGCAGTAGAGGATCTCACTTGGGATTATTTCAAGGCAGCGTATCAGTGGAAATACGTTGGGTCTAATTGCATTGATGTACAGCGTAAGGCATTTTTGAGTTTGGTCCAAGGTAATAAGTCCGTATCAGAATATGAGGCGGAATTTTTAAGATTGAGTCGGTATGCTGGAGGTATCGTGGTTTCGGAGCACGAGCGATGTGTCCGGTTCGAGGACGGTTTGAGGGACGAGCTGAGATTGCTGATTGCTCCACATCAGGAGCAAGAATTTGCTGCGTTGGTTGAAAAGGCTAAGATAGCCGAAGGAATAAAGGAATCTGGAAGACAGAGTTACGACCGGAATAAGCATAAGAGAGGTTATGGATCATCCAGGTCAGCCGATAATTCTCAGAAGAAGGCTAGGTAGTGAAGTGCCGAATCGATGCGGGAGGCTTGTTATCGCTGTCGGGGACCAAAGCCACGGTGTAACCGATGTGGGAAATTTCATTGGGGCAAATGCTGGACCGGAGGGAAAGGATGTTTCGAGTGTGGCTTTCTGGATCATCGTGTTAGAGACTATCCACGAAAAGTCGGCGTAAATCGATCGAGGTCAAGATCGTGCTCTCGATTCGAAGGAAAGACCGCCACCGCAGAGAGGTTGTGGTAATGGTAGAGGAAGTAATGGTTCTGGTCGAGGCCGCGGAGCATCTGGCAGAGGTGCTGGCAACACTGAGGCAAGACAGCCTGGTTTAGTGTATGCAGCGAGACGTCGAGAGGAGGGAGATGCACCGGACGTCATAACCGGTACATTCTTAATCTTTGGTGTGCCATATACTGCTTTGATGGATGTGGGTTCGACACATTCGTATGTTGCTAGTAGCATTGTAAAGACCATGAACTTAGATTCTGAGAGTACTTCTAGGAAAATGACCGTACTTAGTCCTCTAGGTCACTCTGTAGAAGTAAATAAGCTGTATAGAGATGTACCCTTAGAACTTCAAGGGGTAGTGTTCGTAGCTGATCTGATGGAACTGCCATTTGGGGAGTTTGATCTGATTCTTGGGATGGACTGATTGGTCAAGTACCAAGCAAGTTTGGATTGCGCTGCTAAGCGCATGGTTTTGAAGGCAGCTGATGGCGAAGAAGTGGTTATGATAAGTAATAGAAGAGATTATCTATCCAACGTGGTATCTGCGTTGAAAGCTGTGAAGTTGGTCAGGAAGGGCTGTGAGGCATTTGTGGTCCATGTGTGTGCGTTGGATGTTAAGGAGTCTGCTGTAGGGAATGTTCGAACGGTAACGGAATATGCGGACGTATTTCCAGAAGAACTTCCGGGACTGCCTCCGGATCGTGAAGTTGAATTCGGTATAGATCTGTTACCCGGAACTGCGCCAGTTTCTATTGCTCCGTATAGGATGGCACCAAAGGAATTAGGGGAATTAAAGGCTCAGATTCAGGAGTTGTTGGATCAAGGTTTCATTCGACCAAGTGTTTCGCCATGGGGAGCGTCGGTACTTTTTGTCAAGAAGAAGGATGGTACGATGCGGATGTGTATAGACTATCGCCAGTTGAATGAGCTAACGATCAAAAACAAGTATCCTTTGCCGAGGATAGATGACTTGTTTGATCGCTTTGGCTTAAGCGGCGATTTTCTCCAAGATTGATTTAAGGTCTGGATATCATCAGCTAAAGGTGAAAGAGGCTGATATCCATAAGACGACATTTCGTACTCGGTATGGGCATTACGAATTTCTGGTGACGCCATTTGGGTTGACTAACGCACCGGCAGCATTCATGGATATGATGAATCGGGTATTCCAGCAGTTTTTGGATCAATTTGTTGTGGTATTTATAGATGATATTTTGGTATACTCAAAGTCAGAGGAGGAGCATGATGCGCATTTGCGAGTAGTGTTGCAGATTCTGAGGGAAAAGCAGCTGTATGCCAAATTTAGTAAGTGCGAGTTCTAGCTTAGGGAGGTGACTTTCTTGGGTCACGTAGTATCAGCTGAGGGGATTAGAGTGGATCCTCGGAGGATTGAGGCAGTGTTGGATTGGAAGCCGCCTAAGTCAGTGGCTGAGATTCGGAGTTTTCTAGGTTTGGCAGGGTATTACCGAAGATTTGTGGAAGGATTTTCTTTGATCGCCGCACCTATGACCAAGTTATTGAGGAAAGGAGTTCCATTTGTGTGGACCGAGAAGCAGCAAGAAAGTTTTGACAAGTTGAAGAAGATTTTGATTGAAGGTCCGGTTTTGATTCAACCCGAGGCAGGCAAGGAATTCACGGTTTACTGTGATGCATCACATACTGGTTTGGGATGTGTGCTGATGCAAGAAGGGAAGGTAGTGGCTTATGCATCTCGACAGTTGAGACCACATAAAGTTAATTATCTGACGCATGACTTGGAATTAGCTGCAGTGGTTTTCGCTTTGAAGATTTGGAGACACTATTTGTATACAGAGAAGTCGATAGTCTACACGGATCACATGAGTCTTAAGTATCTTTTGACTCAGAAGGATTTGAACTTGAGGCAGTGTAGATGGATTGAGTTGTTAAAGGACTACGACTATTCGATTGAGTATCATCTGGGCAAGGCTAACGTGGTGGCAGACGCGTTGAGCCGTAAAGTTGTATCAGACTTAAGATCGATGTTTGCTCGTCTTAGCTTATATGACGATGGGAGTTTCTTGGCGAAATTGCAAGTCAAGCCGACTTGGTTAGAGCAAATCAAGGATAAACAGTTAGTGGATGATGGTTTGAATGATCGGAGGTTGCGGGTTCAGAATGGAGGTTTAGAGGATTATAGTTTGTCCAGTGATGGAGTTTTGTGTTTTAAAGGGAGAGCTTGTATGCCAAAGGATGTTGAGTTGAGACAAAGGATTCTTCGGGATGCACATAGCAGTCCATACGCTATGCATCCTAGAGGTAGTAAGATGTACCGGGATTTAAGAGAGCAGTTTTGGTGGCTAGGTCTGAAGCGGGAGGTAACTGAGTTTGTGGGTAAATGTCTGACGTGTCAGCAAGTCAAGGCTGAACATCAATTGCCGTTTGAGTTACTTCAGTCGGTGAAGATTCCACAGTGTTAGTGGGAAAGAATCACTATGGACTTTGTCAGTGGATTACCTCTTACGCCTAGTAAGAAGGATTCAGTTTGGGTGATTGTGGATCGTCTGACTAAGTCAGCTCATTTCATTCCAGTAAGGGTGGATTACTCGCTTCAAAGGTTAGCTAAGTTGTATGTAACGGAAATAGTGAGGTTGCACGGTGTGCCAGTGTCGATCATTTCGGACAGGGATCCTAGATTTATGTCGAGGTTTTGGAGAGCGTTACATCATGCTTCGGGTACACGGTTAGATTTTAGTACCGCATTTCATCCACAGTCTGATGGGCAGTCGGAAAGGGTTATTCAGATTTTAGAAGATATGTTGAGAGGATGTGTTTTGGACTTCAGAGGCAGCTGGGAAGAGTTTTTACCGTTAGCTGAGTTCGCATACAACAATAGTTATCAGGCAAGCATTAAGATGGCACTATATGAGGCGTTGTATGGTAGGAGGTGTCGCACACCTACATGCTGGACTGAGTTGGGTGAGCGTCAGATGTTAGGACCAGAGTTGGTTGCAGAGACTAAGGATAAGGTTAAGATGATTCAGGCTCGTCTGAAGGAAGCTTCGGATAGGCAAAAGTCGTATGCCCATCTCAAGCAGAGGGATATAGAGTTTGCCGTGGGTGACAAAGTTTTTCTGAAGGTCTCGCCATGGAAGAAAGTGTTAAGATTTGGGAGAAAAGACAAGTTAAGTCCAAGGTTTATTGGGCCGTATAAGGTGTTGAGACGAGTGGGACCAATAGCTTATCAGCTCGAGTTGCCATCAGAGCTGAGTCAGATTCCCGATGTGTTTCATGTCTCCATGCTTAGACGCTATCGTTCTGATCCATCGCATGTTGTGGTAGTAGAGGAAATAGAGGTGAGTCCAGATTTGATGGTGGAAGAGGAACCTGTGCAGATTCTAGATCGAGACGTGAAAGTTTTGCGCAAGAAGTCAGTTCCTTTAGTGAAGGTTTTATGGCGGAAACATGGCGTGGAAGAAGCTACGTGGGAACCGGAGGATATGATGAGGTAGCAGTATCCTCAACTCTTTTGATCAGGTAATTTCGAGGACGAAATTTTCTTAAGGGGGTAGAATTGTAACATCCTAAAAATATTAGAGCATCATGTTATTACTTGTGTTAGCTTGGAAATATTAGCTAAGCTAGAATAATTTTTAGTATGGAAAAATTTAGTGAAGTGGATTAAGTGAGCGTGACACTTAAGTTAATGTAAGTGTTAAATTAAAGCACATGAGGAGTTAGTGGCATAGTGGATAAGGAGCTTGAAAGGTTGCTTGAGGGAAGTGGTTCGAGTAGCATGATTAACATTTTGAAGACTTTATTTTTTTATCCTAACTATATATGGAAGGTTGGACTTTCAAATTTTTGGTAAGTTGAATATTGGTTTAGGAAAGTTTGTACTTTGGGAAAGGAATCTTAAGGTTATGGAAGGATGGGGGGACATAAGGCTTGGCTTAAGGAAGATGTTTTGGAAACTATTCCAAGGCCTTTAGGGCATGTATGTGGACGGCATGTGTGGCTAGGGGGGTGGCCGAATGTTGTTAGGTGGTTTGGGGGGTGATATTTGGTCAACTTTTGCATTTGTGCATCTTTTGGCTTTTGTTTTTCTTTCTCTCCAAAAACTCCCCTCCTTGGCCGATTGTGTATTGTGCTTTTGGTGCAATTTTGCTTTTGGTTTTTAGCCTCATTTTGTTTGAACCAAATACCATTTTCTTTCTTTCATTTGTCCTTTTGAAACCGAAACTACATTTGAACTTTGTGCATTTTTGTGCACTTTTCTTCTTGGTAAAATAGGTGTTGGCTGAATCTTTTAATCCCATTTTCTCTCTTATTCTTTTTCTTTCTTTTGGCCGAATCTCTCTCTCTTCTCCAAACTCTCTCTTTTCTTTCTTCCATTGTTGATTAAACCGAATCCTCTCTCTCTCATTTTTATTCTCTTTTCTACTCACATATCTTTCTTCTTTCATAATCATATGGCCGAAACTTCTCATATCCTTTTTGATTTGTCTTGGCCGAATATCATCAAGGGTAGGCATTCATTTTGGGTTTTCTTCAATCGGTTTTGGAAAAGGGTAAGTGTTCATGGCCATTTTTTCTTCATTTCTTTCTCTTTTCTATGCCGTTTTCTTGAACAAAGGCCGAACCTATGGGCATTTGTTGCAAGGTTCTAACCATTTTTAGGAAACGATTATTCTTTTAGGCTCCTCGGGATGTTGGAAGCAATCAATCTAAGCCTCGTTTCTTTGTCAATCGTTTTGGGTAAGCTTTTAGGTAAGACTTGGTATTTCAAGTGATAACTCATTGGGATTTAGTGGTATGGCCGAATGGCCTTTGTTTATAATCTAAGTATTGGCTGATTGTAGGACAAGTGATCTAGTGCGGTAGATCAGATCTTTGGAAGTTAGTATTTGCATTGGTGAAAGGTGTGTACCTTACACACTTTATAACTCGGTCATGTATATGTATTTATAGTATTAATTTACTAATCATATTATCAAAGTGGGAAAACGATGAGATCTTGATATGATACCATGATGGTATGAATGAAGATTCGGGTAAGTCCGTTTGTATATGTTGTTAATACATGTGGATTGAAATCATGATCTACGATTTATGATATATTTGTTATGTGATTCATAATAAAGTATGTTGACATGATTTGTTCAAATATTGCATTGTGATGGGTGATATGAGAGGAGGGGGAAGATTGATATTCGTGTCTTCGGACACCAGAGGTTTGGTACCTCCAGTGATTTGGTATCACATTTGTGTCTTTGGGACACCAGAGGTTTGGCACCTCATAGCGACTCGTCCCTGTGGTTTAACACCATCGTGGGTTGGCCCCACTTTTGAGATATGGGATTGTCGCTAGTGATTTGGTATCACAAGTGGGTTGGCCCCACAATTGGATTATTCGTGACTTTGGTCACCAGTGATTTGGTATCACATTTGTGTCTTTGGGACACCAGAGGTTTGGCACCTCATAGCGAGTCGTCCCAGTGGTTTCACACCACCGTGGGTTGGCCCCACATTTGATGTATGGGGATCGTCGCCAGTGATTTGGTATCACAAGTGGGTTGGCCCCACAACTTGATTATTTGTGACTTTGGGTCACCAGTGATTTGGTATCACAATATTGAATATCGTGACTTTGGTCACCAGTGGTTTGGCACCACCAGTGGTTTGGTACCACACGGGGTAAAAAAAGGAGTTTCCGGATGGCTAGGTTAGGTGCATCATATATATATATTGCTTGGTTATAATTTGTGTAAGTACGTGGCTATTACCCGGGAGAGGGATTATGCACTGAGTTTTGGTGACTCACCTTCTCCCTTATCGTTTCAGGTGATTCGTGAGATCGCGGATGAGGAGCCGGATGAGCTCGAGGAGGCCATGCAATAAAGCTTGATTTTTCATGAACTTCCATTTGGGTACTTAACTTTTTTTTATTTGGTTTTTGATTTAATTTGGGTTTGTAATAAGGCCTCTTTAATTATGTTTTGGGATTATTTATACGCTTTGGATTTGATTTAAATATGGTTTACAAATTATATGGTTGAATTAATGGTATGTGCATAAAGTTTCCTAAACTACAAAATGTGATGGTTTTTAAAACGTTACCATCGGGTAACATAATTCATTTGATAGTTTTAACAACTTAAGTATTTTCGATAATTAATACTATTATTTTCCAAAACTCAAGTTTCCAAATTTTCATTCGATACAGTTTTCAACCTAATCACTTTGGTTTCTTTTAAACTATAAAAGGTTTTCTAATCTATGGTTTTGCAACTAAGTTTTTAAGATTTATTTACGAGATTTCAAAATAAATTGTTAGCTTTCAATTTATTATACACTTGTTTTCTACAAACATAGAACAACAAAGAGTTTTTCACAAAAATTTAATTGTTCACTCGATTTTCTTCACAACGTTTTCCTCTGTGGCATGCCAGATTCAGTCATGGCGTATTGACCGGGTTTGGGGTGTTACACGACCAGTAGCTCATAATGTTAATCAAGCTGGTAGAGGTGGACAGCAGCCTCAGCGAGTTCGTGGTCCAAATGGCCGAGGTAATGGTGCAGGTAGAGGACGTGGAACACCGGGCAGAGGTGCTGCTAATACTGAGGCAAGGCAACCGGGTTTGGTTTATGCGGTTCGCTGGTGCGAGGATGGAGACGCACCGGGCGTCATAACCGGTACGTTCCTTGTATTTGGAAAACCTTATTATGCTCTGATTGATGTGGGCTCGACCCATTCCTATGTTGCATGTAGTGTAGTGGAAACACTAGGCCTAGACTCTGAACTTTCTGATAGGCAGATGACTGTAGTAAGCCCATTAGGCCAAACTGTAGTGGTGGATAAGATCTTTCGGAGTGTACCTCTAGAGATTCAGGGAGTGAACTTTCGGGCTGACTTAATGGATCTTCCTTTCGGAGAATTCGACCTTATTCTTGGCATGGACTGGCTAGTGGAGCATCGAGCTGTGTTGGATTGTGCAGCTAAGTGAATGGAGTTGAGGACCCCGGAGGATGAGGTGGTCATTATGATAGGAGAAAGTAGAAACTACCTGTCTAATGTAGTTTCGGCGTTGAAGGCTGAGAAAATGGTTCGGAAAGGGTGCAAGGCATTTCTGGCCTTCGTTAGTGCTGTTGACGCAAAAGAAGGGGGAATTAGTGGAGTTAGAACGGTAAGGGACTTCATGGATGTTTTCCCAGAGGAGCTACCAAGAATACCCCCAGATAGGGAGGTGGAATTTGAATAGACTTGCTACCGGGAACAGCTCCTGTGACAATCGCTCCATACCGAATGGCGCCAAAGGAGTTAGTTGAACTCAAGGGTCAAATCCAAGAGTTGCTTGACCGTGGGTTTATCCGGCCCAGTGTGTCTCCATAGGGAGCATCGGTCCTGTTTATGAAGAAGAAGGATGGGACTATGCGTATGTGCATAGACTATCGTCAGTTGAATAAGCTGACCATCAAGAACAACTATCCTTTGCCAAGGATAGATGACTTGTTCGATCAACTTAAGGGGGCCGCTGTATTTTCGAAGATCGATCTAAGGTCTGGATATCATCAGTTAAGGGTGAAGGAGACAGATATCCATAAGACAGCCTTTAGGACAAGATACTGTAGTAATGTCGTTTGGGTTGACGAACGCTCCAGCCGCGTTCATGGATATGATGAACCGGGTTTTTCAACCCTACTTGGATAGGTTCGTCATCATGTTTATCGATGACATCCTGGTGTATTCGAAGTCGGAGGAGGAGCATGATGAGCACCTACGGATAGTATTACAAGTATTAAGGGAGAAGAAACTCTATGCCAAATTCAGCAAGTGTGAATTTTGGCTTAGGGAAGTGGCATTCTTAGGGCATATGGTATCCGCAGAGGGAATAAGGGTGGATCCTAGGAAGATCGAAGCAGTGTTGGATTGGAAACCACATAGGTCCGTGGCTGAGATCCGTAGTTTCTTAGGTTTGGCAGGCTATTACAAAAGGTTCGTAGAAGGGTTCTCGTTAATAGCCGTGCCTTTGACAAAGTTGTTGAGGAAGGAAGTACCCTTTGTATGGACGGATAAGCAACAGGAGAGCTTTGAGAAGCTCGAGAGGGTTTTGACTGAAGCTCCAGTGTTAATTCAGCCGGAGGCAGTAAAGGAGTTTGTGGTGTACTGTGACGCTTCACATACGGGATTAGGGTGAGTTCTAATGCAAGAGGGAAAAGTAGTCGCTTATGCGTCTCGACAGTTAAGGCCGCATGAGGTTAACTACCTAACCCGTGACTTGGAATTGGCAGCAGTGGTTTTCGCTCTTAAGGTTTGGAGGCACTACCTTTATGGAGAAAAGTCGATAATTTACACATATCACAAGAGTCTTAAGTATCTGTTGACTCTGAAGGAATTGAACTTGAGGCAGCGAAGGTGGGTGGAATTACTGAAAGATTATGACTATTCGATAGAGTACCACCCGGGCAAGGCGAATGTGGTAGCAGATGCCTTAAGTCAAAAAGTGGTGTCGGATCTAAGGGCGATGTTCGCACACTTGAGTTTGTATGATGATGGGAATCTGCTGGCGGAATTGCAAGTCAAACCAACATGGTTGAATGAGGTAAAGGAAAGTCAGTTGGTGGATGAGGATTTAAGTGTTAAGTTACAACAAGTACAGAACGGAGAGTTAGAGGATTATTGAAACACCCCAAAGCCGGCCCACGAGCCTTGACCGGTTTCGTTTGTTACTTTGGAAAAACCATGTGTTTTGAGAGAAATTATTTTTGGGGTTGGGCTCGAGTAAAAAAACAAGTTTATCTTATATTAGAAACCCATTTATTTCAGGTGTCAAAACATTTAGAGTTTATTTTAAATGAAATTAACTTAATCTTTAATAAATAAAATTTCGTAACATAATAAATAAAAACAGAAATAAAATAGTGCACTATGGCCTTATTACATCAAATTAAAACCCAAAATAAAATTCAAGGTACTTAGAAATAAAAGAAAGTTCGAAATAAAATAAAATCTGAATTTCGCATGGCCACCCCTAAGCTTCACGACCCAGGTCCATCACCGATCATCACACGAAAAATATTCCCAAGCAAGTGAGTCAAAACAGACTCAATGTGTAACCAACACTAAAATTTAACAAGTCAGGCATACATTATCATATTACACACACATTCACATAACAGATAGAAAAGTGATGCAACCCGAACCCAAACCTATATGCCATCTGCTACACATCACCCCTACCATCCTGCACACCATGGGGACTACTAAGTCAACCCTCCATCCGCTACACACCATCGAAGGCAGCCGTTGCAGTCGACGTGCTCATCGCCCTTATAAATATTTGTGGCATAGCCACCAGATTAAATAATTGTGACCGAAGTCATCACATTCAGATATCGTGGTCTTAATTCACCACATTCAGATAATGTGACCGAACTCACCACATTCAGATATCGTGGTCTTAGATCACCACATTCACTTCCCCTTTTTCAATAACCCATATGCCCCATATCATACATATTATGCATTAACATGCCTAATTTCACATTCTTATCACTGTTCACATATGAGTCATAACATATATTCATAATCCTAGTAGGAGTAGGAAACGTACCTGAGTACTTTGTACCACAATATGGTACCTTAGCCATATTCACATTCTTATACATACTTATATTAAATATTGCCATCAATCGAATTAAAAGATAGTGTGGGGTACACACCTGATTCGCTTAACAAATTCACTGAATTCCTGAAATCTGATCTACTGCCTTAGATCCTTAACTCCCTACATTTGGCCATCACTTTAAAAATTTAATGAAGACCATTCGGCCATAAAACCAAATCCTATTAGGATTGTACCTTGGTGCCAATTTCACTACTTAATCGAGTCCTGAAATCTTTGCTATGCTCCTTCTTGTATTCGGCCAAACACTAGATCTCTTCATAGGTTAGTTTTTGGTTTTTAGGATAATAAGAAACAACTCTTTAATCAACAAATAAGGCCTTGGCCGAATACCACATGTGCTTACCTTAGGTTTCTCAAATCCCGAAAGTGATTTCTTGGCTATGGAGTTGTCGAAACCTACAGGGTACATGTTAGATCCTCCTCTAACATTTAAATACTAATAACTGGCCCTTAGCCGAATACAGTACTTACCTTAGATCCTTATGAATCCCGAAATATCCCTCCTTGTAGTCGACAGTTGTAGAAACCCGAGAGATCCTTTGTTGATTCGGCCAAGAGACACAGATGGCATTAGAATCTTAATTTCGATTTTGAAGAAAAAGACTAAACGTTGACAATAAAATCCTTACCCTTAATGCACAAGTCAACAACCCCCTTGCTTGAAGTCCCAAAGTGTTTCGGCTCTTGCTTAAATGATCAATTCGGCTCCTGAAGGATAGGAGAGCAATCGGCTATGGCCACCACACAAGGGATTCGGCTTGAATAAGGAAAAGAAAAGAGAGGGTGTTGAGGCTTGAAGAATCGGCAATGGTGGATAATGAAGAAGTAGATTTCGGCTTAACAAAATAAAAAGAGAAAAGAGGATATTGCCTAGGAAATTCGGCAGAGAATAGGAGAAAGAAAGAATGAATGGCCCTCTTTTCCTCTAGTAGCCGAAATTACTAACTTAGAATCCCTTACTTGGCCATCACTCACATATCCTTATATTTATCACTCTATTTAAAATTAATAGAAATAATCCTTTAATTATCTCTTATTAAAAATACCAATAATTATCCATCATTTATCCATCCTTTTTAGCCGAATTTTAAAAAAGAATAAAACTCCTCTTTTAAGAGCCTTAATGCCGTCAACCTCTCTGCTCCTTGTAGCAAAAATAAAATTCTTTTATTTGCTTCCCATGTGACTCGAACTCAGGCCCATTTGCATAGCTTGTGGCGTCACTTACTGGGCTTTAAATGGCGCTTCCTTGCCACTTTTCCAAGCCCATTCTTGTGTCAAATTTCCTCTATAAATTTTCTTAAGGCCACCTTGCCTTAGTTTCCTCTTTTAAACTTTAAAACTTAACATTTTCTAAGACATTTCTTTACATTTCCAAGTTTCCAAAAATGTTCACAATACATTCATAACACATAAGACATGCCATTTCGTATAGTTAAATCAAAAATGAATAGGCCCATTTTTAGGATGTTACAGTTCTACCCCCCTTAAAGTAAATTCATCCTCGAAATTGCCTGGCTAAAATAAATGAGGGTATTGCTGTCGCATTGCCTCTTCTGGCTCCCACGAAGCTTCCTCCGATCCATGGTTGCGCCATAACACTTTGACTAGAGGAACTGACTTCCTCCGTAACACTTTCACGTCTCGTTCCAAGATCTGAATCGGCTCTTCTTCGTAGGATAAGTCTGGCCTTAGCTCCACCTCTTCAACAGGTACTACGTGAGATGGACCCGATCGATATCGACGTAGCATGGAAACATGGAATACGTCGTGCATCTGCTTCAACTCCGGTGGCAACTCTAACTGATATGCCACTGGTCCAACTCCCTTCAACACTCGATAGGGCCCTATAAACCTTCGCCTTAACTTCCCTTTGTGACCAAACCTCATCACCTTCTTCCAAGGCGAGACTTTCAGAAACACTTGGTCCCCCTTCAAACTCTATTTCCTTCCGTTTGAGGTCTGCGTACGACTTTTGTCTATCAGATCCTTCCTTTAACCGTGCCCGAATTATCTCAACCTTCTCTTCAAATTCTGCCACTAACTCTGGACCCAAAACTCGACGTTCTCCTAATTCAGTCCAACACGTAAGAGTTTGACACTTCCGACCGTACAATGCTTCATACGGTGCCATCCGAATGCTGGCTTGATAGCTGTTGTTGTACGCAAACTCTGCTAAAGGCAAATACTCTTCCCAACTTCCTCTGAAGTCTATCACATAGCCTCTCAACATATCCTCTAACACTTGTATTACTTGTTCAGACTGCCCGTCTGATTGTGGATAAAAAGCTGTAATGAAATCCAACTTAGTGCCTAAAGCTTGATGAAGAGCTTTCCAAAATCGAGAAGTAAACCTTGGGTCCCTATCTGAGATAATTGACGCTGGCACTCCATGCAACCTCACAATTTTCGTCACATATAACTTGGCCAACTTCTGAAGAGAATAATCAACTCTTACCGGGATGAAGTGCGCGGACTTGGTCAAACGGTCCACTATTACCCATACCGAGTCCTTCTTAGTAGGCGTAAGGGGAAACCCACTAACGAAGTCCATGGTAATTCTTTCCCACTTCCACTGTGGAATCTCGATTGGCTGAAGTAATCCTGACGGAACTTGGTGTTCAGCCTTAACTTGCTGACGCGTCAAACATTTGCTGACAAATTTCGTAACTTCCTTTTTCAGACCAGGCCACCAAAACTGTTCTCTTAAGTCTCTGTACAACTTAATGCCTCCAGGATGCATAGCATAAGGGCTACTATGAGATTCCTGAAGAATCCTCTGCCTTAGGTTCTTGTCCTTAGGCATACAGACCTTGCTCTTGAAACACAACACTCCTTCACCATTAATGCCATAATCTTCCAACTCTCTGTTCTGCACTCGCTGTAGCTTAACACTTAGGTCCTCATCCACCAACTGACTCTCCTTTACCTTATTCAACCATGTTGGTTTGACTTGCAATTCTGCCAATAGACTTCCATCATCATACAAACTCAAGTGTGCAAACAACGCCCTCAGATCCGACACTACCTTCCGACTTAGAGCATCTGCTACTATATTCGCCTTGCCCGGGTGATACTCTATCGAACAATCATAGTCCTTCAGTAATTCCACCCACCGTCGCTGTCTTAAGTTTAACTCCTTCTGAGTCAACAGATACTTAAGGCTCTTATGGTCTGTGTAGATTATCGACTTTTCTCCATAAAGGTAATGCCTCCACACCTTAAGAGCGAAGACCACTGTCGCCAATTCCAAGTCATGAGTCAGGTAGTTAACCTCATGAGGCCTTAGTTGCCGAGACGCATAAGCGACTACTTTTCCATCTTGCATTAGAACACAGCCTAATCCCGTATGCAAAGCGTCACAGTACACCACAAAATCCTTCCCGGCCTCCGACTGAATCAGAACCGGAGCTTCAGTCAAGACCCTCTTAAGCTTCTCAAAGCTCTCCTGTTGCTTATCCGTCCATACAAAGGATACTTCCTTCCTTAACAACTTTGTCAAAGGCGCGGCTATTGACGAGAACCCTTCCACGAACCTTCTATAATAGCCTACCAAACCTAAGAAACTACGGATTTTAGCCACTGACCTAGGTGGTTTCCAATCCAACACTGCTTCAATCTTCCTAAGATCCACCCTTATTCCCTCTGCGGATACCACATGTCCTAATAATGCCACCTCCTTAAGCCAAAATTCACACATGCTGAATTTGGCATAGAGCTTCTTCTCCCTTAATACTTGTAACACTATCCGTAGGTGCTCATCATGCTCCTCCTCCGACTTCGAATACACCAGGATGTCATCGATAAACACGACGACGAACCTATCCAAGTAGGGTTGAAAAACCCGGTTCATCATATCCATGAACGCGGCTGGTGCGTTCGTCAATCCAAATTGCATTACTACAAACTCATAATGGTCGTATCTTGTCCTAAAGGCTGTCTTATGGATATCTGCCTCCTTTACCTTCAACTGATGATATCCCGACCGTAGATCTATCTTTGAAAAGACAGTTGCCCCCTTTAGCTGATCGAACAAGTCATCTATCCTTGGCAAAGGATACTTGTTCTTGATGGTCAGTTTATTCAACTGACGATAGTCTATGCACATTCGCATAGTTTCGTCCTTCTTCTTCACAAACAGGACCGGTGCTCCCCACGGAGAGACACTGGGTCGGATGAACCCACGATCCAGCAATTCTTGAATTTGAGCCTTGAGCTCCACCAACTCCTTTGGTGCCATTCTGTACGGGGCAATTGACACAGGAGCTGTACCAGGTAGCAAGTCTATTTCAAATTCCACCACCCTATCTGGGGGTATTCCGGGTAACTCCTCCGGAAAAACATCCACGTAGTCCCTTACCGTTCTAACTCCACTAATTCCCCCTTCCTTCGTATCCATAGTACTAACAAAGGCCAAAAATGCCTTGTATCCTTTCCGAACCATTTTCTCCGCCTTCAATGCCGAAACTACGTTAGACAAGTGGTTTCTTCTTTCTCCTATCATTACTACCACTTTATCTTCCAGGGTCCTTAGTTCCATTCGTTTAGCTGCACAGTCCAACACAGCTCGATGCCCTACCAACCAATCCATACCAAGTATGAGGTCAAATTCTTCGAAGAGTAACTCCATTAAGTCAGCCCGAAAGTTCACTCCCTGAATTTCTAGGGGTACACTCCGAAAGATCTTATCCACCACTACAGTTTGGCCTAATGGGCTGACTACAGTCGACTTCCTATCAGAAAGTTCAGAGTCTAGGCCTAGTGTTTCCACTACACTACATGCAACATATGAATGGGTCGAGCCCACATCAATCAAAGCAAAATAAGGCTTGCCATGAATAAGGAACGTTCCGATTGTGACGTCCGGTGCGTCTCCATCCTCCTTCCGACGAACTGCATAAACCAAACCCGATTGCCTTGCCTCAGTATTAGCAGCACCTCTGCCTGGTGTTCCACGTCCTCTGCCAGCACCATTACCTCTATTATTCGGACTACGGCCTCGCTGAGGCTGCTGTCCACCTCTACCAGCCTGATTAGCATTCTGAACTGCTGGCTGATTCCCATCTGGTTTCATAGGACAATCCTTGATCATATGGTCCTTGGACCCACACCTAAAACATCCTCCCGTCTTTTTCTAGCACTCTCCTAAGTGCTTCTTTCCACACTGATCACAAGGACGATACTGCCCTCCTGTACCAACTTGCTGACCTCGCGGCCCATCAACTCTAGGCCTCTTTTGAACCTTCCCAGCTGATCCCAATGATCCAAAACCCCTTTTTAGCCTATTCCGATCCATAATCTGCTTTGTAGAATCCTTAATTCCTTCGGCTACCTTGGCCTTTTCTACTAAAGCAGAAAACTCCCGCTCCTGATGCAGTGCTATCAACAATCTCAGATCATCCCTTAGTCCGTCCTCAAAACGGACACAGCGCTCATGCTCCGTTGCCACTACTCCTCTAGCATATCGGCTCAACCTCAGGAATTCAGCCTTATATTCCGCAACGGACTTGTTCCCCTGAACCAACCTCAGAAATACTTTTCTTTGCTCATCAATATACTGTGTGCCGACATACTTCTTCTGATATGTCGTCTTAACATATTCCCAGGTCAGATCCTCAGCTGTGGCACCATCCCGAACTGTTAACCACCATTGGTACGCTTCATCGCGTAATAGTGCCACCATTCCTTTCAACTTCTCCTCAGGGGTCAGATCGAGCTCATCCATAATGCGCTCGGTTGCCTCCAACCAATATTCGGCCATACTGGGTGCTACACCAGATACGCCACGGAATACCTCAGCTCCATTGGCACGAAGTCACTCAGGTACCGACTTTCAAGCTCTCGAATTTCCTCCTGCACCAGCCACCAACTCAAGAACTCAAGAACTCACAACTGCGACCGCGACACAAGATCATCCGCATGCGAGTTTCTTCGCTCAAAGACCAACGGTGGGGGTGGTGGTGGCGGTGGTACCTCGTTGTCAGACCCTTGACCCGACCTAACGGGTTCTGACACGGTCATCCTACCTCTACCGCGTCCTCGCACGCGTTTCGACCACGCCCCTAGAGCTCATTTTCTACTACCGTGCTTTAGTCTGATTAAAAAATTTTTATGAATTAGTACTTGTTTCACTGATTATCCGTGAAGAAATTTTATGGATAGAAGTTCAGTAGTGGCTCTTTCGATTCAATCAAAGTTTTCATGTCTTCTATCCTAATTCAGAGAAGTACATTCATCCAAACATTCATTCAGTGACATCCATTTCATAGTATCTCCCATACACATTCACTCTTCGGACATTTCTCTCCGTTCCTATCCCAGGGGTATTTTCGTCATTTGTCCTAAAGGGGTATTTTCGTAATTTTTCAAAATAAGGTTCCTTGTTGATTTTGTCAATAAGGGTATTTTAGTAATTTTGAATTCCCAGGAGTATTTCGGTAATTTTAAAACTCGGGGGTATTTTGGTAATAAACCAGGGTAAATTTGTAAAGCTTAATAAATCAGGGGTATTGCAGAATTTACAAAACTTTAGGGTTATTTTTGAGAATTTGTTTTCCAAAACGGTGATGTTGCAAAAATTTTGGAAATCAGGGTCATTTTGGTAATTTTGTAAGTTAGGGGCAATTTCATAATTTTCCAAAATCAAAGTATTTTGATATTTTGCAAATTAGGGTTTTTGGACATTTAATAAAGTAATGAAATTTTGATAAAACTATGGGTAGGTTGGTTATTTTATAAACCACGGGCATTTTTTGTAATTTTGCCGTTAGGGGCATTTTGGTAATTTTTTGTAAATTGGGAATATTTTGAAAATTTCTAAAAATTAAGTTTTTGTTACTATTCTAAGGGTTGCTTTGGTGATTTTTAAAACTAGGGTTTTCATAAAAAAAACATGGCTAGTCCCTTTCGGGTTTTAGTTATTGAGTTTAGCCTGCGACTGAGTCCTCTTGGTTAGGGTGAACCGTAGCTACGCACCAGGTAGGATTCCTGCGAAGAGGAGGCGAGTTAGTAGGACTGCTTAAGTACCAGGCTCTTCAGGATCCAATCCTAGACATGCGCACCATGGTTGCCACACCCTAACTCAGCGACTTAGCCACAGGTTTGTTTAATTAGGCATTAAGTCTTATGCGATTGTTGGGGTAAACTAATCCTAGGGTTCAAGTACTTAGTATACTTTCTACGTTGCATTTCTACCCTTCTACAAATAATAATTCACACAATAGATAGAAGTACTTACCTAGTGGACTGCGGGTTGGAGACTTGGGTGCCATGCCAAAACCTGCTTATTTCCGAAAATACTTTCTTAAAACTTATTTGGGCTCGATTTGAAAATGTTTTAGGCCTTAAACCCCTAGGCCGAGGGTTTGAAACTGGGCTCTGATACCAATCTTTAATAAATAAAATTTCATAACATAATAAATAAAAACAGAAATAAAATAGTGCACTATGGCCTTATTACATCAAATTAAAACCCAAAATAAAATTCAAGGTACTTAGAAATAAAAGAAAGTGCGAAATAAAATAAAATCTGAATTTCGCATGGCCACCCCTAAGCTTCTGCCGACCTGGTCCATCACTGATCATCACCTGAAAAATATTCCCCAACGAGGTGAGTCAAACAGACTCAATGTGTAACCAACACTAAAATTTAACAAGTCAGGCATACATTATCATATTACACACACATTCACATAACAGATAGAAAAGTGATGCAACCCGAACCCAAACCTATATGCCATCCGCTACACATCACCCGTACCATCCTGCACACCGTGAGGACTACTAAGTCAACCCTTCATCCGCTACACACCATCGAAGGCAGTTGCTGCAGTCGACGTGCTCATCGCCCTTATAAATATTTTTGGCATAGCCACCAGATTAAATTATTGTGACCGAAGTCACCACATTCAGATATCGTGGTCTTAATTCACCACATTCAGATAATGTGACCGAACTCACCACATTCAGATATCGTGGTCTTAGATCACCACATTCACTTCCCCTTTTTCAATAACCCATATGCCCTATATCATACATATTATGCATTAACATGCCTAATTTCACATTCTTATCACTGTTCACATATGAGTCATAACATATATTCATAATCCTAGTAGGAGTAGGAAACGTACCTGAGTACTTTGTACCACAATATAGTACCTTAGCCATATTCACATTCTTATACATACTTATATTAAATATTGCCATCAATCGTATTAAAAGATAGTGTGGGGTACAACCTGATTCGCTTAACAAATTCACTGAAATCCCGGAATCCGATCTACTGCCTTAGATCCTTAACTCCCTACATTCGGCCATCACTTTAAAAATTTAATGAAGACCATTCGGCCATAAAACCAAATCCTATTAGGATTGTACCTTGGTGCCGATTTGACTACTTAATCGAGTCCCGAAATCTTTGCTATGCTCCTTCTTGTATTCGGCCAAACACTAGATCTCTTCATAGGTTAGTTTTTGGTTTTTAGGATAATAAGAAACAACTCTTTAATCAACAAATAAGGCCTTGCCCGAATACCACATGTGCTTACCTTAGGTTTCTCAAATCCCGAAAGTGATTTCTTGGCTATGGAGTTGTCGAAACCTACAGGGTACATGTTAGATCCTCCTCTAACATTTAAATACTAATAACTGGCCCTTAGCCGAATACAGTACTTACCTTAGATCCTTATGAATCCCAAAATATCCCTCATTGTAGTCGACAGTTGTAGAAACCCGAGAGATCCTTTGTTGATTCGACCAAGAGACACAGATGGCATTAGAATCTTAATTTCGATTTTGAAGAAAAAGACTAAACGTTGACAATAAAATCCTTACCCTTAATGCACAAGTCGACAACCCCCTTGCTTGAAGTCCCAAAGTGTTTCGGCTCTTGCTTAAATGATCAATTCGGCTCCTGAAGGATAGGAGAGCATTCGGCTATGGCCACCACATAGGGGATTCGGCTTGAATAAGGAAAAGAAAAGAGAGGGTGTTGAGGCTTGAAGAATCGGCAATGGTGGATAATGAAGAAGTAGATTTCGGCTTAACAAAATAAAAAGAGAAAAGAGAATATTGCTTAGGAAATTCGGCAGAGAATAGGAGAAAGAAAGAATGAATGTCCCTCTTTTCCTCTAGTAGCCGAAATTACTAACTTAGAATCCCTTACTTGGCCATCACTCACATATCCTTATCTTTATCACTCTATTTAAAATTAATAGAAATAATCCTTTAATTATCTCTTATTAAAAATACCAATAATTATCCATCATTTATCCATCCTTTTTAGCCAAATTTTAAAAAGAATAAAACTCCTCTTTTAAGAGCCTTAATGCTGTCCACCTCTCTGCTCCTTGTAGCAAAAATAAAATTCTTTTATTTGCTTCCCATGTGACTCAAACTCAGGCCCATTTGCATAGCTTGTGGCGTCACTTACTGGGCTTTAAGTGGCTCTTCCTTGCCACTTTTCCAAGCCCATTCTTGTGTCAAATTTCCTCTATAAATTTTCTTAAGACCACCTTGCCTTAGTTTCCTCTTTTAAACTTTAAAACTTAACATTTTCTAAGACATTTCCTTACATTTCCAAGTTTCCAAAAATGTTCACAATACATTCATAACACATAAGACATGCCATTTCGTATAATTAAATAAAAAATGCATAGGCCTATTTTTAGGATGTTACAATTATGGTGTTAATGATGAGGGAGTATTGTGCTTCAAGGGAAAGGTCTGTATGCTGAGGAACGAGGAGTTAAGACAGTGGATTCTTTGGGAAGCGAATAGTAGCCCTTATGCTATGCATCCTAGAGGCACTAAGTTGTACAGGGATTTAAGGGAACAGTTTTGGTGGCCTGATCTTAAACGGGAAGTTACTGAATTCGTGGGAAAATGCTTGACGTGTCAGCAAGTTAAGGCTGAACACCAAGTTCCATCGGGATTACTTCAGCCAATCGAGATTCCGCAGTGGAAGTGGGAGAGAATCACCATGGACTTCGTTAGTGGGCTTCCCCTTACCCCTACTAAGAAGGACTCGGTATGGGTAGTAGTAGACCGTTTGACCAAATCCGCGCACTTCATCCCGGTAAGAGTTGATTATTCTCTTCAAAAGTTGGCCAAGTTATATGTGGCGGAAATTGTGAGGTTACATGAAGTGCCGGTGTCAATCATTTCGGATAGAGACCCAAGATTTACGTTTCGGTTTTGGAGGGCACTTCATCAAGCTTTAGGCACTAAGTTGGACTTCACTACGGCTTTTCATCCACAATCAGACGGGCAGTCTGAGCGGGTAATACAAGTGTTGGAGGATATGTTGAGAGGTTGTGTGATGGATTTTCGAGGAAGCTGGGAAGACTATTTGCCTTTAGCAGAGTTCGCCCATAACAACAGCTATCAGGCCAGTA
This sequence comes from Gossypium bickii, assembly GCA_025503065.1. NCBI lineage: Eukaryota > Viridiplantae > Streptophyta > Magnoliopsida > Malvales > Malvaceae > Gossypium > Gossypium bickii. The sequence goes on along the minus strand of CP106720.1, from coordinate 59,691,521 downwards.
TTCGGATGGCACTGTATGAAGTGTTGTATGGTCGGAAGTGTCGGACTCCTACATGTTGGACGGAATTGGGAGAATGTCAAGTTTTGGGTCCAGAATTAGTGGCAGAATTCGAAGAGAAAGTTGAGATAATTTGAGCACGGTTGAAGGAAGCATCTAATCGGCAAAAGTCGTACGCGGATCTCAAACGAAAAGAGATAGAGTTTGATGAGGGAGATCAAGTATTTCTCAAAGTTTCGCCTTGGAAGAAGGTGATGAGATTTGGTCGAAAAGGGAAGTTAAGTCCGAGATTTATAGGACCTTATAGGGTTTTGAAGGGGTTGGACCAGTGGCATATCAGTTAGAGTTGCCACCGGAGTTGAAGCAGATGCACGACGTATTCCATGTGTCTATGCTAGGTCGTTATCGATCGGATCCATCTCATGTTGTACCGGTTGAAGAGGTGGAGCTAAGGCCAGATTTGTCCTATGAGGAAGAGCCGATTCAGATTGTGGAACGAGATGTGAAAGTGTTACAGAGGAAGTCAGTTCCTCTAGTCAAAGTGTTATGGCGCAACCATGGATCGGAGGAAGCTTCGTGGGAGCCAGAAGAAGCAATGCGACAGTAATACCCTCACTTATTTCAGTTAGGTAATTTCGAGGACGAAATTATTTTTAAAGAGGGTAGAACTGTAATATCCTGAAAATGGGCTTATGTATTTATGCTTAATTATATGAAATAGCATGCTTGAGTATGTTGTGAATGTGTATAATTAAATTTGTGGGGACACACGGCTTGAACACATACACGTGGGGCAGACCGTGTGTCACACACGTCCTAGAGACACGTTTGTGTGTCTACCTATATGGACAAATTAAAGGCTATTTATCAAGCCATTTGCCACCCTTGTACACACATACACTTACACCAATTCAAGGCACATACATAACATACTTAGGTAACCAAATCATCCACAATTATGACCAACACAATATCCAAATCTATCATACTTACAACATTTGCTAAGTCATGATTGACTACTTTCAAGATACCTAGTTGTACACCATTTTATCATTTCATCAATAGACCACATTTTCAAACATCTCACATTCATGTCATTATAACATTTCTATCATTCCCCAAGCATACCATGACCATATCACCAATTCATTAGCGCGCGCACACACACACACACACATGCATATATACTTAGGCTTACAACCATGATAAACCAATCTACATTGCTAATTATCAAAACAAGCATTTGACAATCACAAGCCAACACATTGGCTACAATCACAATGACACATTTAACATATGACTAAGTCCCTATACATGCCATAGACTTAAAATACTTGAATTCATTTATACCCAAAATGATAGCTTGATAGTGTGATAGGATCTCTGGCAAACTCCAATCCGAGCTAGCTTAATGACCCTATGAGACATTGGAAAGGAAGGGGGTAAGCTATATAGCTTAGTAAGTTCATATGCAAATAATACAAAACATTATTCATACATTTGACATACAAATAACTTAAAAAATATTAACATAAATGTCATTAGAAATTCATAAACACAACTTACTCAATCCCAATCTTACCAACAGCTCATCATATAAAAAACATAACATATTTCAACATCAATGTCATTAAACTTCATGAGTATAATTTACTCAATCACATTCTTGCCTATAACTCATCATATGAATAACATAACATATATCAACATGAATGTCATTAAAACTTCATAAATGTCATATGAACATAAATGTTATTTAATATCAACATAACATATATCAACATAATTGTCATATACTAATAGCTCATCATATGAATTACATAGCACGTATCAACATAAATATCATTTAAGCTTCATAAGGACAACTTACTCATTCATAACCTTACCGAGGGATTCGTCACATATCGAGATCATTAGTAAATGAGTTGTACGTACGTTCCTGTACCAACTCGCAACATAATCATAACCTTTCACAACTTTGACATACTCATTGAATTTCTTGTTAAACCACTTGGAATACTAAAGGATACTCTGGAATCTCGCACACACAATACTATACCAATGCCATATCCTAGATATGATCTTACATGGCATCTCTTATCGATGCCAATAGCCCAGCTATGGTCTTACACGAAGTCTCATATTGATGCCATATCCTAGAGTGTTACACAAAATCTCAAATAACCCTAATATCATGACATTCGTATCCTACCTATTTCTAAGGTTCAACCGGGATTTCTCACTTTTCAAACTTTATCGATTACATCCAAGGAGTCAATCATAATTCATACAATATTAAAGCACTTAAAACATAATTAAAACAATGCATTATTTACATACGAACTTACCTCTGCATAAAAACGGCAAAAAGGACTAAATCGTCAAATACTCGTTTTTCCCCTGTTCTAGGTTCGAACCTCGTTTTTCTTGATCTATAATATCACATTTAACTTATTTAATCATTATACTATTCAAATCAGCCCAAATCTCACATTATGGCAAAAATTACATTTTTGCCCTAAAGTTTGACATTTTTACAATTTAGTCACTAAGGTCGTAAAATGAAATGTACTCAATTTCTTTAATACTCATGCCTAGTTGAACCTTATAAATGCTTATAACAGCCCACAATATTCATTTATTCACATTTTTACACCACATTTTATAACTTTTACAGATAAGTCCTTTTAGGCATTTTCACCAAAAATCACTTAGCAAAAGTCATTTATCATACACCAAACATGCATTTTTCTACTATTAGACATCCTAATACACATGTAATATCATGAAAATGGGCTTATGCATTTATGCTTAATTATATTAAATTGCATGCTTGAGTATGTTGTGAATGTGTATAATGAAATTTATGAACTTTAGAAAATAGGAGAAAGCCTTAGAAAATATTAAATTTTAAGTATAAAAGAGGAAGCTAAGAGGATAGGGCCTTAAGAGAAAATGTATGTGAAAATAGACACAAGAATTAGCTTGTCAAAGTGGCTTGGAGGCGCCACTTAAAGCCCATACAAGTGACGCTACCAACATGTGCCAATGGGCCAGAGTTCGAGCAACGGAGGAAGCATTGGAGACTTTTATTTTTGCACCAAGAAGGGGAACTGGGCTAAGGAGGCTTTAAAGGAATTTTTAGGGGATTATTGCCACAAGAAATCGTGTGGTAAAGTGGCTGCAAGACGCCACTTAAGGGCTTGGTGAAAGACGCCAGGTGCAGGGGGTAAGGGCCTTGGTTCGAGTTGCGAAGGAAGCAGGAAGGAGCGTTTATTTTTGCGTCAAAAAGGCGCTGGGCTAAGAAGGTCTTAAAAGAAATTCTGGGTGAGTCATGTCACAAAAAAATGCATTGGCAAAGTGGCTTGGGCAAGTGACGCCTTAAGCTATGGGAAGAGGGCTCGAGTTCGAGTCTGGTGGGCAGCAAGGGGAGTATTTTTATTTTTGAATTCTGGCGTTAGGGAGAAGGAGCAGTGGACGGCACATGGGACTTTCAATTGGAGGAGGATAAGCTTTGTTATTTTGTTTAAAATTCGGCTAAGAGTAGGATAATGGGATTTTATTTTATTTATTTTATCTTAGGAAGATAAGGGATAATGTGAGGGTTTATTTTATTTTATTTGATAAAGTGATAAAGAGTTAAAATAGGAGTTTAATTTGGGATTTGATAAGTGGGGAAGTGGTGGCCGTTTGTTGGGCTCTAGGGCTTGCATATTCAGTTGTGGGGGAAGGCATAAGTACAGAATTTTAGTTAGTAAAGGTGCTTATCTTGCCGCTGAAACTTTGAGTAAATTCTCTCTTTTTCTTCTTTGTAAAATTGAAGCCGAATTCCCCTTTGTTACCACTGCCGAAATTTCTTCTACTTTCTCCTACTCTTCTCCTCATTCTTTCAACACCAAATCTATTTCTATTCTCTTTGAAGCCATAGCTAAATATCAAGGGGCTATATTCTCTTCTCCTTGCCGCATGTCACAAAAGCCAAAACCCCTCTATCATTGTTTTCTTATAGACAAATAGTGTGTGGATTCAAGAAAAAGGGATTTGCCGATTTCATTCTTGAGGGTAAGGATTCTCTTGTTATTATTTTTCAATTAAGCCGTAAGTTCAAGACTGATTCCTTAATAATCTTTGACCGAACTTTGAAGGAGGATTTTCGGGTTTTCTGCTAAGTCGACTACAGTAGGAGGTCTTCCGGATTTTAAGAACCCAAGGTAAGCCACAAGTGAAATTCAGCCATAGGCCATTCTATTATGTTTTAGATTAAATCTAACATATGCGTATAGGGCTGTCGACATCTCCATAGACAAGTGGTGTTTCAGGAATTAGGATTCACAAGGAGGGACGCAGATTTCCGGGATTTGACTAATAATCAAATCGGCAGTAAGGAATTTAGGATCTAAAGTGTTAGATCGAGTTTTCGGGAAATCAGTGAATCGATAAGAATATCAGGTGTGTACCCTTCCTTAAGTCTTAATAGGTTTATGACAATGATTAAGTTAAATGTGTTATTAAGAATGTGAAAATATGGCTAAAGTACCATGTAATGGTACAGAGTACCCAGGTACGTTTCCTACTCCTACTAGGATTATGAATATATGATAAATCTAACATGTGAAAAGTGATAAGAATGTGAATTAAGGCATGATGTGCATAATATGTATGATATGGGGCATTAGGGTTATATGAAAAGGGGAAGTGAATGTGCTGTCTTCGGTCACATTATCTGAATGTGGTGACTTCGGTCACGTTATCTGAATGTGGTGACTTCGGTCACCTTATCTAAATATGGTGTCACATGACACAAATAATATCTGGTGGCTATGCCACGAAAATTATAAGGGCGATGAGCATGTCGTCTACAGCGGCAGCCTTCGATGATGTGTAGCGGATGGAGGGTTGACTTAATAGTCCCCACGGTGTGCAGGTTGGTACGGGTGACGTGTATCGGATGGCTATCTAGGTTTTGGGTTTGGGTTGCATCATATTAATTTAATGATTTATGAATATGAATGATTTGATATGTCTGAACTTGTTAAGGCTTATTGTTGTGGTTACACATTGAGTCTGTTGACTCACCCCGTTGTGGGATTATTTTACAAGTGATGATCAGTGATGGACCGGGTCGACAGAAGCTTAGGGATGGCCATGCTCAGCAAGGAAATTATTTTTATTTGGACTTTTTATTTTATTTTAAGTACTTTGAATTTACTCTTGGGATTTATTTGGATGTAATAAGCCATAGTGAACTACTTTATTTTTCGTTTATTTAATTATGTTAAGAATTTTTGTCAATTAAACATTGAGTAATTTATTTTAAAATAAACTCTAAATGTTTTGTCACCTAAAATAAAAGGGGTTCCAATCTATAATAAACATGTTCCAACTCAAGCCCAACCCAAAATAGATTTTCTTCTAAAACACACAGTTTTCCTGAGTAACAAAAGAATTTTAAACCGGTTTACTTCGAGGAACATACCAGATCCGGTCAAGGCTCGTGGGCCGGGTGTGGGGTGTTTCAACACAAAAATCCATAATGGTAAAATTTTAGACCTTAACATCTCTTCAAATTGATGGTAGAAATAGAAAGATCGAGTTACAACAACTTTAAAAATGTAAAGAGCATTAAAAACGGGGCTAGAACGGACTTACAATTGACGTTCGAAGTTTGAAAAACCCTAGCCATAGTTTTCCCTTGTGAGTTTCGGCCATGGGAGGAAGATGGACAAAAATTGGCTTTATTTTGGCTTTTTAATTCATTTTAATTACCTAATTACCAAAATGCCCTTAATGAAAAACTTTAGAAACATGCCAAACCATGTCCATTTTTGTCTGTAACATCCTGAATTTTTGGGCCCATGCGTTTAATGGGTGAATAGGTGTAATTAGTTAAGTTGAGTATTAGGGGTTCAGAATGGGCTCAGGTTTGGGCTGAGGTTGTAGTTAAAATTCTTGTTTGAACACTTTAGTGGAAAGCTTGTTAAGTTAGGGCATAAAAGATATTAGCTGTGTTTTAAAACACAAGATGGGCTTGTGGCCAAGTGGCAAAATGGCACCACTAAGAAAGAAGGAAGTTGGCGTCAATTGAGGTCCAAGGTTTGAGTCGCATTACCCATCTATTTTAATTAATTTTGGCATCAAGGGAGAGCAGAGTTGGGGTCAGTTAGAATGCTTGAAATTAGGAATAATAATTGATGGATAATGTGGATAATATAGATGATAAAGTAACTGATAAAGGAAGGAAGAGGTGGTGTTATCTAGGCTTCTTCTGAAGGTGTAAATGGATTAAGATAGAGGAGAAAAGATAGGAATTATCTGCTGAGTGCAGTGTTGGCCGAATTTCCATCTCTTGGAGGGGTACCAAAATTTCCCCTACTATTGGATTAGTTGTTAGTTATCAGGAAGGGCACTTTCGTGTTTTGATAGGTAAGTGCCGAAATTCTCGATAAATAGGGGGGATATCTCACCAATTCCGGCATTTGAACCCTACTTTTTTCTTAATTCTTTGTGCCTAAATTCTCAGTCTCACTCTGCAATTTCTATCAACTTTATTTCAAAAAGCCGAAAACTTTCTTAAGCCATCTTTCTTTTCTTTCTTCAAAAAGCCGAAATCTCTTATTTCACTTTCTTCTTCATTTTATTCCTCTTGTGCCGATTTCTCTATAAAGCCAAAATCTCCTTAGTTTTTCTCTGATTACCGAATCTCCTCTCAAGTGTTAGCTGAATTCCCTGTGTTGAGGTAAGTGTCGACTCCTGCTATTCCATTAGATTTCTTTCAGTTTTTAGGAAACAAGGCCGAATGGCCACTTGGTTTGTTAAGGCTGTTGATTGAGGCTAATATTTCTCTCTTTTTGCGTTTTGGGCGGCATTCCGGGATTTGAAGGAAAGCCACTCGTTTAGATCTAAAAGCCAGAAATCGCTAGTCTCTAATTTCAGGATTTCTAGGTAAGGATTTCAATTCTCCTTAAGATGATCAACCATTTTCTCTTCATTAGGCGTGCCTTAACCTAATGTTTCATTACCAGCATCTGAACAACACATTGGGCAGATAGCAGCTGTGTTGACTACGGATAGCGTCGACGTAGAAAGTCTTGTTTTAACGATAATCAGGTGTGTAGATCCCTAACACACTAATTAATCTGTACTAAATATATGTTATGGGCTAAAAGTCAGAATAAGACTGTATGGTGATCTGTACTAAATATATGTTATGGGCTAAAAGCCGGAATAAGACTGTATGGTGATCTGTACTAAATATATGTTATACTAAATATATGTTATGGGCTAAAAGCCAGAACAAGACTGTATGATGATCTGTACTAAATATATGCTATGGGCTAAAAGCCAGAATAAGACTGTACGGTGATCTGTACTAAATATATGTTATGGGATAAAAGTCAGAAAGAGGCTGTGTAGACAGTCGAATAAAACCCTAAAAGGGTTAGGCAAAGGATGCCAGGTACGTGATTATAGAAATCTCTATGTGTATCGATATGTATTTATGAAAGCCTGTTCTCTTAAAGATGGTATGATGTTTTCAATTTTTCATGTGTGTATGCACGGGGTGGGATTATGATAATGAAGGGGAAGTGCATGATAAGTCACTTGGTGATCGGTGGTTAAACAACAAAATCTAAAATTAGGTCACAATAGTGATCGGTGGCTGAGCCACGTTATATTATGAGGTCACATAGTGATTGGTGGCTATGCCACGTTTAATGATTCCTGAATAATAGGAATAGGCAGTACGGCTGTCGTTATGGTGTGTAGCGGATGGAGGGTTGGTTGTAGAAATCCGCAAGGTGTGATGGTTGGTACAGGTTGGTGAAAAGAGGGTGGAATTCTAGGTTGGGTTGGGCTATGCATCATTTATTATTTATCATGTGATTATGATTGTTACCTTTATGTATGGGCCAAGGCTCATAATGTGTTTGTGGGCCTCAGGTCATTGTGTTTCGGGATTTACACACTGGGTCTTGGTGACTCACCCTTTTAGTTTTCTCTACTCTTTCAGATGAGCAGTAGATCGTGGACATGGGAGCCGAGACGAACTCGAGGGGCCATCAAATTTTACTTCTATAGATTATTTTCGATTTTCTTTAAGTTTTTTTTTATATTTTGGGAATGTTTATGTAATAAGACCCCATAGTTTACCTTCATATAGTAGTTTTTAATATTTGCAACTTATGAAACCATGTCAAAGGTTTAAATATACAAAATAATAATAATACAAGGTTTTCTTTACAAAAGTCACTTGTTTATTCAAATTTTGTCTAATTAACTTATGATTTTCTAAAGCTAACTTGGCAAAAGTTTTCAATGTGCAACAAGTAGCATTCCAGATCTGGTCAAAACTTATGGGCCGGGTTTTGGGTGTTACATTTTGGTATTAGAGCACAGTTCAAAACTCGGGCTGTGAAATGGGTCTAGTAGTGTTTAAAAAAATGATATGAATTTGAGAAAAATGTTTTGGATGAAGATATGGCCTTCGAGTCTACCGGCACCCGATCCACGCAGGTAAGTATTCTAAACTCTTGTTGTGATATACATGTGGGCTTAATGGGCTTGATGGATGTAGGCTAGGATATTAGACATGGATGGATTTTAGGCTTTGTTTAAAACAACTCTCTAAATTCATAAGATTTAATCCAACCAAACAAACCTGTAAACAAGTCGCGAGATTAGGGTGTGGCAACAGGCATACGCATGTCTAGGATTGGATTCAGGGAGGGCTTGGTATTTAAGCAGTCCTAGTGACTCACCTCCTCTTCGCTGGAATCCTACCTGGTGCGTAGTGACTGTTCACTTTAGTAATGAGGACTTGTTGACGGGCCAAAATTTATAATTAAAACCCAAAAGGGACCAGCCATCCTATTTTGCAAAATTACTGAATTACCCCTGATTTGTAAAATTACCGAATTACCACTGATTTGTAAAATTATCGAAATACCCCGAATTGCCAAATTACCAAAATACCCTTATTTTACAAAACCATCAAGGAACCCTATTTTGGAAAATTACGAAAATACCCCTGTAGGATAAATTACGAAAATACGCCTGGGTAGTGAAACGATGAAGATACCCCTACATGATGAATGTAAGTTCGTGGATGCTACTTGTATGTTGATGTTTGATGATTGAATGTACGTGCTTCCTAGAACTAGGAGATACAAACTTGAGACTAAAACCCGTAAATATAGTTTCGAATTCGAAAGAGCTACTCTTGAAACTACTGTCCATAAGATTGTTCGTGGTTAATTAGTGAAAGAAATTAATAATTCATAACATTTCTAATCAGATAAATGCGAATCGATAGAATGAGTACAAGGGGTCGTGGACGTCCGCCGCGTAGTCGTGGTAGGGGTAGAACCAGAGACTTGGGTAGTATGATTAATAGTTAGTTGGAAATTTCGAGGACGAATTTTCTTTAAGGGGGTAGAATTGTAACATCCTGAATTTTTGGGCCCATGCGTTTAATAGGCGATGAGTACTAGGGGTTCAGAATGGGCTCAAGTTTGGGCTGAGGCTGTAGTTAAAATTCTTATTTGAACACTTTAGTGGAAAGCTTGTTAAGTTAGGGCATAAAAGATATTACTGTGTTTTAAAACACAAGATGGGCTTGTGGCCCAGTGGCAAAATGGCGCCACTAAGAGGGAAGGAAGTTGGCGTCAATTGAGGTCCAAGGTTCAAGTCGCATTACCCATCTATTTTAATTAATTTTGGCATCAAGGGAGAGCAGAGTTGGGGTCAGTTAGAATGCTTGAAATTAGGAATAATAATTGAGGGATAATGTGGATAATATGGATGATAAAGTAACTGATAAAGGAAGGAAGAGGTGGTGTTATCTAGGCTTCTTCTGAAGGTGTGAATGGATTAAGATAGAGGAGAAAAGATAGGAATTATCTGCTGAGTGCAGTGTTGGCCGAATTTCCATCTCTTGGAGGGGTACTGAAATTTCCCCTTCTATTGGATTAGTTGTTAGTTATCAGGAAGGGCATTTTAGAGTTTTGATAGGTAAGTGCCGAAATTCTCTATAAATAGGGGGGATATCTCACCAATTCCGGCATTTGAACCCTACTTTTTTCTTCATTCTTTGTGCCTAAATTCTCAGTCTCTCCCTTTGCAATTTCTGTCAACTTTCTTTCAAAAAGCTGAAAACTTTCTTAAGCCATCTTTCTTTTCTTTCTTCTAAAAGTCGAAATCTCTTATTTCACTTTTTTCTTCATTTTATTCCTCTTGTGCCGATATCTCTATAAAGCCGAAATCTCCATAGTTTTTCTTTAATTGCCGAATCTCCTCTCTAGTGTTAGCTGAATTCCCTGTGTTGAGGTAAGTGTCGACTCCTGCTATTCCATTAGAGTTCTTTTGGTTTTTAGGAAACAAGGCCGAATGGCCACTTGGTTTGTTAAGGCTGTTGATTGAGGCTAATATTTCTCTCTTTTTGCGTTTTGGGCGGCATTTCGGGATTTGAAGGAAACCTGATCGTTTAGATCTAAAAGCTGGAAATCGCTAGTCTCTAATTTCAGGATGTCTAGGTAAGGATTTAAATTCTCCTTAAGATGATCAACCGTTTTCTCTTTATTGGGCGTGCCTTAACTTGATGTTTTGTTACCAGCCTCTGAACTACACATTAGGTAGAAAGCAGCTGTGTTGACTACGGATAGCATCGACGTAGAAAGTCTTATTCTAACGATAATCAGGTGTGTAGATCACTAACACTCTAATTAATCTATACTAAATATATGTTATGGGCTAAAAGCCGGAATAAGACTGTATGGTGATCTGTACTAAATATTTGTTATGGGCTAAAAGCCAGAATAAGACTGTATGGTGATCTGTACTAAATATATGTTATGGGCTAAAAGCCGGAATAAGACTGTATGGTGATTTGTACTAAATATATGTTATGGGCTAAAAGCTGGAATAAGACTGTATGGTGATCTGTACTAAGTATATGCTATGGGCTAAAAGTCGGAATAAGACTGTATGGTGATCTGTACTAAATATATGTTATGGGCTAAAAGCTAGAGAGAGTCAGTGTAGACAGTCGAATAAAACCCTAAAAGGGTTAGGCAAAGGATGCCAGGTACTTGATCACAAAAATCTCTATGTGTATCGATATGTATTTATGAAAGCCTGTTCTCTTAAAGATGGTATGATGTTTTCAATTTTTCATGTGTGTATGCACAGGGTGGGATTATGATAATGAAGGTAGGTTCACACAATAGTGGAAATGGTTCACACATAGTGAGCTTACAATACCACAAAGGTAGGTTCATATGTCAACTATGAACAAGTTAAGGTTCTCACACATGATATAATATAAGTTCGCAAATAAAAATTTAGACTATGTTCACCCTTACAAGCTCACAACATATGTTAAAACATTCATTTATAGCTTAAGTTCACATAATTTTACTAAGTTTGCACCGAAACACACATCAAAGGTTCACATACTCATAAGCTTTGTAGAAAAAGGATTATACACACAAAGGGTTTCATACTCTAACAATGTTCGTATGCATGCATAGTTTCACTAAATTAGGGGTACGTATGTAATTTCATAATCACAAATATATAGGGATTGCAGAAAATGATACTTAGTAATAAACCTGACTCGCGCATTTTAATAGCAACTTGATGTAAGGCTCATGCATGAAGAATATTGATTTTATTCATAACAAAAGATAATAAAATAATCTAAGTTATGGTTCACAAAAAAAATACCTGAAACTTTAAAGGAACTATTTGGATAATAAATTCAATATATAATATGTCTAAAGCCCTTATAAAATAAACCCCATCACCTATTTTCTTAGGTTATCGAATATCCAGTCAGGAGTGAGCCTTGCCATTGCTATCCGGAACCTACTTACTTGCATAGCAAGACAGGAGTGGGTGAGTTCATTGTCAACTCAGTGAATAATCAGGAAACAACAAGGTATGATTTAAAACGGAGAGCATAATTAGTCTTAAAATCCATTCGTATGCTAGGTTTGCGGGTGAGGTTGTGAGACTCAGTTTGCAGATCCTACCAGAAAACATCAGTTTGAAAAATAGTTTCGCATGTGTTACTGAAAAACATACTTAAAAACTTAGCTTGTGCTTTCTTGAAAAAAGAACTTATACACTTAGCTTGTGCTTTCTTGAAAAAGGAACTTATACAACATGAAATCATGCTCACATACTTATCTTATCAGAATGGCTAAGAAACATAAAATATGTTCTTGCACTTTACACACTTATCAGAATGGCTGAGGAACGTAAGATATGTTTAATCCCACACTTATCTTAGTCAGGTTAGATGTGCGGATCTCCTTATAACGCCCCAGAATGACTCAAAGAGTGCTTATAACATGTCCCATAAGTGTAGGGCGAAGCAATACACTTTCCTATACACCAACATGTTCCAATGAATGTAGAGTAACTCGACATTCCCTTATCTATCCACATGTCCCAAGGCCTCAATGCCCAAAATCAAAGAAATAGAGAGGTGAGTACTCAAAATCCTTCGGTATACAAATATATCCAGCATGGCTTACAAAGGATCACAAACACAGACTAATCATAGAGAGCATGCATCGGGAGCTTGTTTGAAAACACTTACAAAGAGCTCGCACAAAAGCTCGTAAAAATATAGTTTATTAAATCGTACTTTAAAAACCTCTTTTAAAAATAAGCTCATTTAGGAGCACGTGTATAACATATATTTGAAATAGAGTTTTAAAACTTTAAAACAGGGTTTCATAAAACACTTACTTTTAGAACTTAGTTTAAATTTTTGTCTTGAAAATCATCACAGTTCGTACACAAGATACGGGCCTTAATCATTCATATTGAAAAAAAAAATTATAATGTAAATACTTATGACGAATCCCAGATCACTTATTGAAAAATTCAAAAACTAAACTAGCTTGCCCTTGCCTTTATCCTTGCTAGTGGATGGTCCTGCTGGTTCGCAATATAAACAAACACACAGATTACTTAAACAGACCATACTTACAGAATTCACACATGCAAGCGAACCTAGATTTTTGGACAATCACCTAACAGGAAAGAGACTTACCTTGATTTCCACAAACTTGGTTCAAAAACAAAGACTTGACGGTAGAATATTTAATGAGAGAACTTTCATTAATTAAGGGTCGTATTTATAGACATAGGTGTCATGAAAATATTAGTATAACCTACTTGACTTAGGAAAGACGCTACTTGCTCGTAAAGTATTCCTAGATATATCATATCTTTATTTCCTAATTCGAGTTTGACTCGATCTTTGACTAGCAAACCCACATTTCACAACTTAATTGGCAAACTGATCTGCCATAATTCGGTGTGGCAGATTAAACTAGTTTTCGTACTTTAAGAGCTTGAACATAAGCATTTTAGTTATGTTTTAATTACATTTTAGCAAGTTTAGTTCAGGGTAATAAAATGCTTTATTAGAGTCTTTTATTAACCTTAGGGGTCAAATGAGGCCTACATGTGAGCTAGTATACTTTGTGAGTGTGCAGAAGACTACTAGAAGGTGTTCTAACTCAATACGAAGAATGCATGTCGCAACATAGGGAGCAAAATAAGAAAAGTCCAAGACTGCCTTCAATGTTGCGACACAGCCTAAGGATGTCGTGACATACCCCTGAAGATACCCTGAAGTTGAGTATACTACCCTTGATGTCGCGACACAAGACCTGATGTATTGCGGCATCGCCTCTATACAGGAAAATAATACAAGCTAGGGGCATTTTGGTCTGCACAATCCAACTTTAAGCTCGAGAACGCCAGCTGACCTAGGGTTAAGGACGACGGCCATTCTAAGTCTATAAATAGGCTCAGCTAACACATGTTAAGGGGACTTCTTTCCATTGTATAATTTTTTTCTTTAGTTTTAGTCTTTAGTTTTTCCTTTCTCTTAGGTTTTAGACTTTATTTCCTTTCTTGTTATTTACTTTTGAGGAGAAACCAATTCTAAAATTATTTTCAAACTCTATGAGGATTCTGTGTTTAAATTTAATACAATCAGAATTCTTTTAAACTCTATTATTGAAATCGTGCTTTATGTTCATTCTTTTATTCAAGTTTATATTGTTTATTAGATCCATGATGAACTAATCCTCCTGTATAGGATTAATAAGCGGAGGAATAAATAATTAACTATTTTGTAGGGATTTCTTAATGGATTAGTTGTTTAGGAAATGAAGAACCTAAACCCTAGGTCTAACAACCCTAGGAAGTCATCAAAGTGGGAATTACCACAAAATTGGTATGGCCTATCCATGAACACTTTAACCCTGAATCGGTCTGGACTATATGGTCAGAAGATAAGTTCTTCTTGCTGACTCAATATTTCAATGGACATATAAGAAGATCCTGCTACGGTATTAACTATTTGATTGAATAAGAGAACCCAAAAAGATAATTGATTAAGATTACCAAAACAAGCTAATCACCCATGCCCAGGTTTGACACATATTTCTTTTTTTGATCTCTTGCTTTTCATTTATCTAATTTTCTTTTATGTTCTTGCTTATTCTTAGTATAGTTTATCAAAAACCTTTTTATTCGTATCATAAACTGATTAGAGTGCTAATTAGATCTATTTATTTTAAAGCTAGAATTAATTTAGTGCTCGCCTCTCTTGGGTACGATCCTCGGAGTACTCACCTCCTCCATTGTAACTATATTACAACCTAACATGTATCCTTGTGGATACTATCTTTCAACCTTGGTACGTCTGGAGGCGGCCAATTTGTTGGTGCGTTGCTAGGGAGGCAATGTCACTATATTGATTTTAACTTTTACATATTAATATCATAATTTGGAAATATTTAGGTTATAGCTATGACTTTTAGTTATTTTATTACTTGTTAAACATTACTGACCGTGAATGCTCTTCAAGGAACTTGAGTATACATTCTCATCCAAAAAACCCGTAGCAGTGAATACTGAAATTGGACCAGCATAAACAATGGATAATTTTGACTACAAGTGGTTGGATAAGGACCTAGATTACGATAGTGATATTTATGAAGAATGGGTCTATGAAGAATGGGAGATTTAGGAAAACCATCGACTACTAGTGCTCAAATTAAGCCAACTTCAAAAAGGAAGCCCCACTCCCTTAAAAGATGATGACATTAGTATTGATACAAATACGAAGGGGTATAAGTACGAGCAAGAACAAAGAACAAACAAGGAGGAGAATTTAATTGTAAATGCTCGTGAGGAAGATGATCTCTTGAACATCCAATTAACTTTGAGTATAATAGAATATCAAGACAAATTAGAAGAAACAACATTCCAAAAAGCTATAAAGCTGTTTAAGGAATGGGTGAGTGGACAGAAGAATCAATAAGGTGTTAAACTCACCTATTCAAAAATGTTAGATTCTCTCGATGGAGACATCATGCAAGATCAGAACATTATGAATTTACCCCGACAGTCAAAGCCAATGATATGCACTGTCAATCTAGTGGAAGAATACTAAAAAGTTTAAACATGCTATTATGAAATACACAACTAAAAATAAACATGAAGTTTTAGGGTAAAAATACTCAACTTGAATATCTTTTGCAAGATAGTAATATTTAATCAGATGCCCTAAAAGTTTAACGAGCTAAGGATCTTTCAGATGTTGACAAAGATCGAAAAAATATACATCAATAATACTTATGATCACATGGCAAGCATCATCCAAATAATATAACTGGTAAGCATGGAGATAGTGTTGAAGAAATCATAAAGTAATATCTGATAGAATAGTAATACGACCCGTAGAAAAACTCGAAGGCCTCTAGAACAAGGATTCAAGTTATGTGGTACGGAATGGCACATTAATTGAGACATTCAAGGAAATTCCTATAATACCATTTTTATTAGTAGAAATATTTAAGCACTTTATGTATAATAAATACAAACAACAATCATCGACCTTTTTACAAAACAAGGAGGAAAAAAGAAAGCTAAGATGGTTGTGTTGTTCCTTAATTCTACAAGTGATTGATAGTTACGATCTGCGAAAGGAATTGACAGTGATCAGTGCAAGCCAAAAGAGTAAAATCTGAAAGTGGGATAAACAAAGAAGAATAGAATGGCATGATGGGTACTGGACTAATACAGACAGAAACAAATTGTAAGAAGCACCTAAGGGTGTACTAACAAAGCTGAAGGATGAGTTAGGCACCAATACCTAACATATTTTTGTAACTTTAACTAACTATACAAAACTGTATATTTCACTGACCAGTTAATTGAATTGTTAACAGGAAGATCAAACACAGAGCTAACAGGTGCCTAAAGCATTTTGAAAGCTTGAAAAATTGGGAAACCAAGGTCGATGTTACAACACATTTACCTCATGTCACAACACCATGTCCAGTATAAGGGAATTAAAAAAATTATATTGATGTCGCGACTGTGCCGTGAAATGGAGGACAGCTTTGCAAAATTTCAAAACTGTAAGGTGTGTTGCTACCACAAACCCCTGTGTTGCAATATAAGCAAACTAACAGGGATGCCACAACATGGAAGACCTATGTAGCGACATAGCTACAATTTTCTACAAGGTTGACGCGACCAGTTCGCGCAACTCGGATGCATAACTCTTGTTTTACCCAGTTTTTAAACCTAAAAACCCTTAGTTTTAACCTTAAAACACCGTAACTCCAACTCTTAACTTTTTCGAAATGCTAAACCTCTCTACAAACTCTTAATCTCCAAAACTCCTTTTCATCTCAAACCCTAACTAGACAAACCTCTATATCTATTTCTAAGGTTAATTTGGGTACAAATTCATCAAGCATTAGAAGAAGCACGGAGGTCAAGGTTTAAAGTATCTCTTTCTTATTTTTACTATTTCATTTATTATTCTTCATTGTTTCTTGTTGTTTAAAAGTAAAATATTAGAAAATGCCTTCTAGGAAGAGTAAGAGAGCTTCAGTCCAAGAAACTACTGTAGTTTTAGACCCTGCATATTTTGAGAATTCAAATGCTGAAAAATATTTTCGTGAGTTACAAGGTAGGCCTTCTATCTAGGAACGAGGGTTTGAACCTTCAATGATTTTGTGTAATGAAATTTGGAGTTTAGTTAGATACCATCATTAGAAGTGATTTTGTATCACTCCCAAGAAAACTGCGGTAAATTCAGTTGTGCAAGAGTTCTATGCTTCCTTTAGATACCAAAAAATATGGAAAAGACTAAATTGGGATACTGTAACAATAAGAGGCAAAGAGGTACCGGTTATGCCTAGAGAGATATGTGAGTTCTATGTACCTTTTTTATAGCAATTACTTTCATAATAACATTGATTTAGATAAATTTGAGATATATATATGAAGGATGTCATTAAGTAGTTAACTTAAGAAAGAGGTACATGGAATCTTAGGATAGAAATAGATTTGCCAACCAATTTCAATCAAGCAATAATGTTCCCGGTAGCGAAAATGTGGATGCAATTTATAGGCACTAGAATTGCACCCACAATAAATGTTTCTAATGTTAATACTTTTCAAGCTATTTTGTTGTATGGTATTTTGTAACGTAAGAAGATATGTGTGGGTAAATGGATTTACCATGAAATGAGGCGTTGCGTACACAACCAAAAAGCTGAAATCTTCTTTCTTCACCTGGTGATGGAACTATGTAGAAGGGCAGAAGTTCCAATGGGTGAACTAAGCAGTTCATGAAACCATGAAGAAGCATCATTGGAGACTATTATACACACAATACTCCGAGGTTTAAAGAAAACATATCATGAAATGGAATCAGAGAATAAAGGAAAAGATGGATGTTCGGTTCCACTTAAATGAAAAGAGCAGTCGAAAGATCGAAGAGGGACAAGTAGGAGCACTGATGAGAAGCTCGATGGAATGATCAAATGGATACAGGAAATTGGGCCAGTTCTTTAAGAATTCGTAAGGATAAATGGTTTGCAAGCACCAAGGTGTCCATTTGACATGTTTGGCCTAGCATCAACATACCACGATGGAGGAGAAGATGAGATGGAATGTAACACCTCTAACCTATATACGTCGCCGGATTAGGGTTACAAGGTATTACTGGACATAGCACAGATCAGGACATACATTTACTACCTTTCTTGTTTCGTAATTCAATCACATCAATACGCATACATTTTATATTTAATAACAATAGTACACAACTTATAAACCAAAACACATTCAAATAATTATTATACAAATAGTTCACTTGACCAACTAAAACCCGATCATGCTTCACTACTTAAAATTCACCAGCAAATCATGCTTTAAAACTTTTAAGCATGTCAATATCAATTATTTATCCACATATTCGAAATAACTAATATGCAACAAAGCCATGTTACATGTACTTAATACATATAAGGTTCGAACTATATGACGTCAACAATTATTGGCATTTGCTTCCGAATACATGTTCAAACATATATCCTTACATTTCATGCATCGAACAATTGTCCAGTACAATTATCTCATAGACTAACTATTAATCATATCATTATTTTTATTTAATTTTCTGTACATGCACATATTAAAAACATAACAACCATATTACATGGCCTAGTTTTTATTTTGTTCTTATTCATGCATGCGGCATTAATTAATATAATACCATAACCGAACATATTATATACAATTTTTTAAGTCACAGAATAATGCACCATGTTTGACCACAAATAATAGATTAATGATATACATAATCTATTAGCATATTATATGCACATGCACTGTACGAAATATATAGTCACTATTACAATGATATTCGAATAATAATAATTACTAAAAATCCTTTTTGCTTAATAGTATACCTACTTTTAGTAGGTTTCACAAATCATTACATAAAGCTTAATGACCAAGATCATAAGTAACATACACAATTATTTAACCTTTCAAAGAACCAAAAACATGCATACTTCCCATTTACAAGCTTGCGTAAATGTGTACACAATAGAGCCATTGTAACATCCTAAAAATGGGGCTATTTGTGATTGAATGATTTTCCTTGTGTTTGAATTGCTATAGTATTAATTATGGGAATATAAGGCTTAGTTAAAAGTCTTGGGTAGGCTCGGTTTAGTAGAAAATTTTAATTTGGGAACTTTAAAGACAGGGAGCCTTAGCAAGTAGGGGTTACAAGAATAAATAGAGGACTTATTGACATAAAAATCAGCTTGGAAAAGTGGCAAAAGGAGGGCCACTTGGGGAGCTACATATGACGCCACAATGGGTGAGGGAGAGCCTTGGTTCGAGTCACAAAATTCTCTCTTTTTGCTCTTTGAAGGGACGGCTGCAGTGGGGAGAGTTTTCTCTTTTAAACTTCTTTAAATAGCAAGGATATTATTAAGATTAATTGGATTAATATATCAAGAGTTGGCAAGAGAAAAAGTAGGCATATGTTAATTCAAATTCTTTTGAATTATTTCAAAATCAAGAGTTGGCCGAATTTTGAATTCCTTAGTGGAGTGGACGGCAAGGTAATTGGGGGGGGATAATGCCGAATTTCCTGAGCTTTTCTTCATAATTTTCGGTTAGCTCTCACTTTGTGATATTTTTCCTTTCGTTCTCTCTCAAACCAAAAATCCCATTGCCATTCACTTTTCTTATTCTTATAATCTCTAGCCGAAACACCTACTCCTTTTTTTCTCTTTTCTTCTGAAACCTTGGCCGAATCAACCAAACTTTGGTCTTCCATCTTTTAACTTTCCTTTCTCTTCTCAAATCATTAGCCGAAACTCTACCTCATCCCCATTATTTCCTCTTTGGCCGAATATCAAGCAAGGGTAACCTTCTCTTAACTCGTCTCCAATCGGTTCATAAGGTGGGTAAGTAATCATGGCCGAATGCCATTTTCCTTCTCTTCTGTGTCTTTGTCGACTTTTACAAAGGGTAAGGGCCGATTTCAGTATTTGTAAGCAAAAGGTATTAACACTCTTGTGAAACCGATTGATTATAGGATTCCCGGGATTTGTGTAGCAAGCGATCTAAGCCATTCTCTGACAGTTGACTTTGGTAAGTGGTGGTAAGGATCTACTTTTAATAAGATTATTCTTTTAAGTGATTAAAAAGCCGAAGGCTAGTAAATGGCTACTAATGATTGCCGATTATAGGGAAGCAAAAACATTTGGAGTATAGTGGCTTGTGTTCAAAGACATTCGGGTAAGGTTTCGGGTTCACAAGGAACCCCTCTCAAATAATTTGATTTGGCCGAATAGGCCATAATACTAACCCAAGTGTTTGGCCGAATATAGGGACAAGTAGATCTAGGGTGGCCGACTTCTCTTTTCGGGATTTAGACTATTCAGTGGTAACAGGTGTGTACATACACACCTTATAACTTTTTAATATGCTAAGTGTTATATTATGCCTAATCGTTGTGTAGATGTGGATGTAATACCATCATGGTATTAACAAGGATACAGGTAAGTCTCTATTGCCATGAGATTACTATTTAATGCTTTTGGGAAGCGTGGCACATTTGGTATGTGCGGATTTTGTTATATAACAATGATAAATCTATGAATGTTGACTAATAAATTTATTAGCATGATTTCTGTACGAACATGTATTTGACTACTGTGGGTTAAATGAGTGGAGGGGGCGGTGATATTGTGTCGACGGACACGGTGTTTTGGTAACACATTGTGACTACGGTCACGGAGGTTTGGTACCTCCAGAGGTTTGGCACCTCATAGCGTCGTCGGTGGCTTTAGCACCGCAGCGGTTGGCCCCACAGATGATATCTGGGATAGACGCCCGGTGATTTGGTATCACCACGATGGGTTGGCCCCATCAATCGATTTGTGTCTTGGACACGGAGGTTTGGTACCTCCGGTGATTTGGCATCACATACGTGACTATACGTCACGGTGGTTTGGCACCACCAGTGGTTTGGTACCACAAGCGGGGTAGGCGAGGCGTTTGGTTGGCTAGGTTAGGTACATAACCTTATGCATATTGATTGTTATAAAGTGTGTATGAAATTGCTTAAACCGGGGGAAGGGTTACATACTGAGTCTTGGTGACTCACCTTCTCCTTTAATTTTTCAGGTGACACGTAGATCGCGGATATGGAGCCGGAGGGACTCGAGGTGGCCATGTAGTGGGATTTAAATTTTAATAGACTTTGAATTTCGGTTTATTTATTTTTGGATTGTTGTTTTAAATTTTAATTGGGTTGTAATAAGGCCTCCTAAGAATATTTTATTATGGTTACAAGCTTTAATATTTGTTTTAAATTGCTTACTAATAAAAATGAGTTTACATGTTTTCCAAAGCAATCGTAAAGGTTTTAAAAGTGCCATCGGGTGTATAAAATATGTATATATTAACTTGACTTAACAAATATTTTTAAAATATACCCAACTATGGGTTTTATACACCTCAACTGTTTTAACAAGACGCTATCTTTTACCAAGAAGTTGAATCGGTTTTTAAAAGATTTCAAAATATTTTCTTCGTAGCAAACCAAATTCGGTCATAGCGTTTGGGTCGGGTTTGGGTTGTTACAAAATTGGTATCAGAGCCTAGTTCAAAGCTCGGCTGTGGGGGCCCAAGGCCCAAAATGTTTTGTTTTTATACTAGTAGGCCTTCCTAAGTTATTTTTGGGTTTTGAACAGCATGGCACCGAGTCTCCGGCACCGATCCGCCCAGGTAAGTACTTCTAAACCTCTTGGTGGATTATTTCTTGTGTAGAAGGGTAGGAAGCATGGAACGTAGAGTAGACTTATAGGAATTTGAACCCTAGGATTAGACTACTCAAACACAAACAGAACATAAGACTTAATGAACTAAACCAACCTACGACTTAGTCACTGAGCTAGGGTGTGGTAACCCTGTGACGCATGTCGAGGATTGGATCCGGAAGAGCACAGTATTTAAGCGGTCCTCATGACTCACCTCCTCTTCGCAGTATCCCACCACAGTGCGTAGCTTCGGTTCACCCCAACTCGGGGCTCGGTGGTGTGGCAACCTCTGCGTGCGCATGTCTAGAAAGGTTCAGTGGGAGCTTGGTATTTAAGCAGTCCGCGTGACTCACCTCCTCTTCACTCGAGTCCTGCCTAGTGCGTAGCTTTGGTTCACCCTGACCAAGAGGGCTCTGGTCGTGAGGCTAAACCTAATGACTAAAACCGAAAGGAACTAGCGCGTTTTGAAAAAGAATGAAACAACAAAACCCTAATGTTTTCAAAACTATCAAAATTACTCTTTTGAATCTGAGAACAATCATTTTTACAACGTTTTTTTCGAAAAATCTAATTTGTGGAAAATTACAGAAATGCCCTTGGGGGGTAAAATTACTAAAACGCCCTTGGTTCATAAATATCAATTCAATGGTTTTGCCCAAAAATCTCATTATTTTATAAAAAACCCACAACTCTACTTTGCTCGTCATCAATAAAATACTTTGGTTTGAGAAATTACGAAAATGCCCTCAACTTGCAAAATTACCAAAATGACCCTGAATTCTAAAATTTTTGCAACATCATCGTTTTAAGAAGAGGAACTCTCAAAAACGACCCCCAGAATTTTGCAATTGTTAAAAACATCTCTGATTTACAAAAATCACGAAATTACCTTTGATTGACAAAATTACCAAAATACCCCTGGTTTCCAAATGTTGCCATATCTTTAAATTTTGCAAATTTTCAGAAATACACTCCAGCTCAGGGAATTCCAAAGTGACCTGCTTTAATAAAGTTTTGAAATCCCTCAGATTTTATTACAAAAATACCCCTGTAGGAAATGACGAAAATACCCCTGGGATAGAAACGGACAGAAAAGTCCAAAGAGTGAATAAGTATGGAAAGTATTAGGGAATGGATGTACTCTTTTGTGTGAACTAGGATAGAAGACTTGAAATCTTGTTTGCTCGAAAGAAGCCCTAACTAAACTTTCTTCATAAAATTTCTTCGGGGATAACCAAGTGGAACAAATGCTAATCCATAAAATTTCCTTAACCAGATTAAAACGCAGTAGATAGAATGAGTTCTAGAGGACGTGGCCGATGTGGACGCGGTAGGCGAAGAATGACTGTGTCTGAACTCGTTAGGTCGGGTCAGGGTTCAGAGAACGAAGTACCACCGCCACCACCGCCCCCAACTTTTGGAGCTGAGGATCAAGATCGAGACGAGGAGAGAGCGATGCTCGCAAGTCGTGTGTTGCGAGTTCTCGAGTTGGTGGTGAAAATTTGGTGGAAATTTAGGAGCTCAAAAATCTGTTCCAGAGCGAATTCGGTCTAACGGAGCTGAGGTATTTCGCGGCGTGTCAGGAGTGGCGCCTAGTGCAGCAGAGTACTGGCTAGAATCTACAGAAAGGATTATGGACGACCTTGACCTGTCTAATGAGGAGAAATTGAAAGGAGCTGTGTCGCTTCTGAAGGATGAAGCGTATCAGTGGTGGCTCACGGTCCGAGATGGAGCCACGGCAGATGATCTCACGTGGGATTACTTCAAAACTGCTTTTCAGAAGAAGTATGTGAGTACTAGCTACACTGATGCGCAGAGGAAAGCTTTTCTGGGGTTAGTGCAAGGAACTAAGTCAGTGTCGGAGTATGAGGCGAAATTTTTAAGGCTGAGTAGATATGCTAGAGGCATCGTAGCTACCGAACATGAGCGTTGTGTCCGCTTTGAGGACGGGCTTAGAGATGACTTGAGGCTGATAATTGCTCCACAGCAGGTTCGTGAGTTTTCGTCGCTAGTGGAGAAGGCTAAGGTAGCCGAAGGGATCAAGGAGTCCGTGAGGCAGAATTATGATAAGAATAAGCTGAAAAGAGGCTTTGGGTCGTCTGGGTCAAGTGGTAATGTTCAGAAAAAGGCTAGGCAGAGTGGGCCAAATCAGGCGGTAAGGCCCATGGCTACTAATCAGAGACCGGCTCAGTGTAATCGCTGTGGAAAATCCCATTGGGGAGGTTGTTGGACCGGTGAGAGGGGTTGCTTTGAATGTGGGTCTTTGGATCACCGTGTGAGGGATTGTCCCCGGAAGCGAGCTCGGAGAATCGCCGAGGGGCGTAACGTACTCGGAAATAGGAATGTGGGACCACAGGGAGGTCGCGGTAACGGTAGAGGCGGCAATGGTCCTAATAGAGGTCGCGGAACTCAGGCCAGAGGTACAGGCAACACAGAGGCAAGGCAGCCTGGCTTGGTTTATGCAGCGAGACGTCGCGAGGAGGGTAACGCACCGGATGTCATAACCGGTACGTTTTTAATTTTTGGTCTTCCTTATGTTGCACTAATTGATGTGGGTTCGACGCACTCATACGTTGCTAGTAGTGTAGTAGAGACTATGAACCTAGACTCAAAGCGCTTCTAGGAGATGATCTGTAATTAGCCCTTTAGGCCATTCTGTAGTTCTGAACAAGCTTTATAGGGATGTACCCCTAGAACTCCAAAGGGTCGTATTTGTAGCTGATCTGATGGAACTGCCGTTTGGGGAGTTCGATTTGATCCTCTGAATGGACTAGTTGGTTAAGTATCAGGCGAGGTTGGATTGTGCTGCTAAGCGCATGGTTCTTAAGATGGCTGAGGGGGGTGAAGTGGTCATGATAGGTAATAGAAGAGATTACCTATCCAACGTGGTGTCTGCCTTGAAGGCTGAAAAGATGGTTAAGAAAGGTTGCGAGGCGTTTGTGGTTCGAATATGTGCCTTGGAGGCTAAGGAGTCAGCAGTTGGGAAGGTTCGAACTGTAGGAGAATTCGTTGATGTTTTCCCAGAGAAACTTCCGGGTCTGCCTCCGGATCGGGAAGTTGAATTCGGTATAAACTTGCTACCTGGAACGGCACCTGTGTCTGTAGCACCGTATCGAATGGCACCAAAGGAATTGGTGGAGCTAAAGGCTCAAATTCAAGAGCTTTTGGATAGAGGGTTTATTCGACCAAGCATATCTCCGTGGGGAGCACCTGTGCTGTTTGTCAAGAAGAAGGACGGTTCAATGCAGATGTGCATCGACTACCGTCAGTTAAACAAGTTAACGATAAAAAACAAGTATCCGTTGCCTCGGATTGATGACTTGTTTGACCAATTGAAGGGTGCGTCAGTGTTTTCAAAGATAGATCTTAGATCGGGTTACCATCAACTGAAGGTGAAGGAGGTTGATGTGCACAAGATAGCATTCCGAATAAGGTATGGGCATTACGAGTTTCTGGTAATGCCATTTGGATTGACCAACGCACCGGCGGCGTTCATGGACTTAATGAATAGAGTATTCCAACAGTACTTGGATCAATTTGTCGTGGTATTCATAGACGACATATTGGTTTATTCAAAGACGGTGGAGGAGTATGATAAGCACTTACGTATAGTTCTACAAGTATTAAGGGACAAGCAGTTATATGCCAAATTCAGTAAGTGCGAATTTTGGCTTAGGGAGGTGGCTTTCTTAGGTCACGTGGTGTCAGCGGAAGGGATTAGAGTGGATCCCCACAAGATTGAAGCGGTGTTGGATTGGAAACCGCCTAGGTCAGTGGCCGAAATTAGAAGCTTTTTGGGTCTAGTAGGGTACTACCGGAGATTTGTGGAAGGATTTTCTCTTATTGCAGTGCCATTGACTAAGTTATTAAGAAAAGGAGTCCTATTTGTATGGTCGGAGAAGCAGCAAGAAAGTTTCGATAAGCTAAGGAAGATCTTGACAGAAGCTCCAGTTTTGGTACAGCCTGAGGCAGGGAAGTTGTTTACAGTTTACTGTGACGCGTCCCATACTAGTTTGGGATGTGTGTTGATGCAGGAAGGGAAGGTAGTAGCCTATGCATCCCGTCAGTTAAAATTGCATGAGGTTAACTACCCAACGCATGACTTGGAGCTAGCGGCTGTAGTCTTCGCTTTGAAAATATGGAGACATTATTTGTATGGAGAGAAGTCGATAGTCTACATAGATCACAAAAGTTTGAGGTATCTTTTGACTCAAAAGGATCTGAACTTGAGGCAGCACCGATGGATTGAACTGTTAAAGGACTACGACTATTCAATAGAGTACCATCCGGGTAAGGCTAACGTGGTGGCTGACACGTTGAGCCAGAAGGTCGTGTCGGACTTAAGAGCGATGTTTGCTCATTTGAGTCTATATGACGATGGAAGTCTTTTGACAAAACTCCAGGTTAAGCCAACCTGGATTGTGGAGATTAAGGAAAGGCAGTTAGTGGATGAAGGGTTGAATGCTAAGAGGGTGCAAGTTCAAGATGGTGGTCTGGAAGGGTACAGTCTGTCTAGTGATGGAGTGCTGTGTTTCCAAGGGTAAACTTGTATGCCGAAGGATGTGGAATTAAGGCAGAAAATTCTCCAAGATGCACATAGCAGCCCATACGCTATGCATCCGTGAGGAAGCAAGATGTATGGAGATCTTCGGAAACAGTTCTAGTGGCCGGGGTTGAAACGCGAGGTAACTGAGTTTGTGGGAAAGTGTCTGACATGTCAGCAGGTTAAGGCTGAACACCAGGTGCCATCAGGGCTACTTCAGCCAGTAAAGATCCCTCAACGGAAATGGGAAAGGATTACTATGGATTTCGTCAGTGGGCTACCCCTGACGCCCAGCAAAAAGGATGCAGTTTGGGTGATAGTGGACAGTCTGACTAAGTCAGCTCACTTCATACCGGTGAGAATGGATTACTCACTTCAGAAGCTAGCCAAGCTGTATGTGTCAGAAATTGTAAGATTGCATGGTGTGCCGGTATTGATCATCTCAGATAGGGATCCCAGGTTCACGTCAAGGTTCTAGAAAGCGTTGCATCAGGCTTTGGGTACATGATTGGATTTCAGTACAGCTTTCCACCCACAGTCAGACGGGCAGTCGGAAAGGGTTATACAGATCTTAGAGGATATGCTGAGGGGTTGTGTTTTGGACTTCAGTGGTAGTTGGGAGGAGTATCTACCATTGGCGGAATTCGCTTATAACAATAGTTATCAAGCGAGTATTCAGATGGCTCCATATGAAGCACTATATGGACGGAAATGCCGTACCCCTACATGTTGGACGGAGTTGGGAGAACGACAAGTTTTGGGTCCGGAATTGGTTACTGAAACTGAGGACAAGGTTAAGGTAATTCGGGCTCGTCTTAAGGAAGCATCAGATAGACGTAAGTCTTATCTTCGATCCAAACGTAAGGAAATGGAGTATAATGTAGGAGACAAGGTCTTTCTGAAGGTGTCACCTTGGAAAAAGGTGTTGAGATTTGGACGAAAAGGGAAGCTAAGCCCAAGGTTCATTGGCCCATATACAGTGCTGAAGCGAGTGGGACCGGTAGCTTATCAGCTCGAGCTGCCGGCGGAGTTGAGTCAGATCCATGACGTTTTCCACGTGTCGATGCTTAGGCGATATCGGTCGAGATCCATCGCACGTTGTGCGATCGGCCGAGATTGAGGTCGACTCAGATTTGTCCTTTGAAGAAGAACCGGTTCAGATCTTAGATCGAGATGTCAAGGTTTTGCGTGGGAAGTCAGTGCCTTTGGTGAAAGTACTATGGCGAAACCATGGTGTAGAAGAAGCTACGTGGGAACCCGAGGATGTGATGCGGCAGCAATACCCCCACCTCTTCTAATCAGGTAATTTCGAGGCCGAAATTATTTTTAAGGGGGGTAGAACTGTAACATCCTAAAAATGGGGCTATTTGTGATTGAATGATTTTCCTTGTGTTTGAATTGCTATAGTATTAATTATGGGAATATAAGGCTTAGTTAAAAGTCTTGGGTAGGCTCGGTTTAGTAGAAAATTTTAATTTGGGAACTTTAAAGACAGGGAGCCTTAGCAAGTAGGGGTTACAAGAATAAATAGAGGACTTATTGACATAAAAATCAGCTTGGAAAAGTGGCAAAAGGAGGGCCACTTGGGGAGCTACATATGACGCCACAATGGGTGAGGGAGAGCCTTGGTTCGAGTCACAAAATTCTCTCTTTTTGCTCTTTGAAGGGACGGCACAAGGGGGAGAGTTTTTCTCTTTTTAAACTCCTTTAAATAGCAAGGATATTATTAAGATTAATTGGATTAATATATCAAGAGTTGGCATATGTTAATTCAAATTCTTTTTGAATTATTTCAAAATCAAGAGTTGGCCGAATTTTGAATTCCTTAGTGGAGTGGACGGCAAGGTAATTGGGCGGGATAATGCCGAATTTCCTGAGCTTTTCTTCATAATTTTCGGTTAGCTCTCACTTTGTGATATTTTTCCTTTAGTTCTCTCTCAAACCAAAAATCCCATTGCCATTCACTTTTCTTATTCTTATATTCTCTAGCCGAAACACCTACTCCTATTTTTCTCTTTTCTTCTGAAACCTTGGCCGAATCTACCAAACTTTGGTCTTCCATCTTTTAACTTTCCTTTCTCTTCTCAAATCATTAGCCGAAACTCTACCTCCTCCCCATTATTTCCTCTTTGGCCGAATATCAAGCAAGGGTAACCTTCTCTTAACTCGTCTCCAATTGGTTCATAAGGTGGGTAAGTAATCATGGCCGAATGCCATTTTCCTTCTCTTCTGTGTCTTTGTCGACTTTTACAAAGGGTAAGGGCTGATTTCAGTATTTGTAAGCAAAAGGTATTAACACTCTTGTGAAACCGATTGATTATAGGATTCCCGGGATTTGTGTAGCAAGCGATCTAAGCCATTCACTGACAGTCGACTTTGGTAAGTGGTGGTAAGGATCTACTTTTAATAAGATTATTCTTTTAAGAGATTAAAAAGCCGAAGGCTAGTAAATGGCTACTAATGATTGCAGATTATAGGGAAGCAAAAACATTTGGAGTATAGTGGCTTGTGTTCAAAGACATTCGGGTAAGGTTTCGGGTTCACAAGGAACCCCTCTCAAATAATTTGATTTGGCCGAATAGGCCATAATACTAACCCAAGTGTTTGGCCGAATATAGGGACAAGTAGATCTAGGGTGGCCGACTTCTCTTTTCGGGATTTAGACTATTCAGTGGTAACAGGTGTGTACATACACACCTTATAACTTTTTAATATGCTAAGTGTTATATTATGCCTAATCGGTTGTGTAGATGTGGATGTAATACCATCATGGTATTAACAAGAATACGGGTAAGTCTCTATTGCCATGAGATTACTATTTAATGCTTTTGGGAAGCGTGGCACATTTGGTATGTGCGGATTTTGTTATATAACAATGATAAATCTATGAATGTTGACTAATAAATTTATTAGCATGATTCGCATACGAACATGTATTTGACTCACGTGAGGTTAAATGAGTGGAGGGGCGTGATATTGTGTCGGCGGACACGAGTGTTTTGGTAACACATTGTGACTACGGTCACCAGAGGTTTGGTACCTCCAGAGGTTTGGCACCTCATAGCGTCTCGTCCCAGTGGCTTAGCACCACAGTGGGTTGGCCCCACAGATGATAATACGGGATAGACGCCAGTGATTTGGTATCACACGATGGGTTGGCCCCATCAATCGATTTGTGTCTTCAGACACCAGAGGTTTGGTACCTCCAGTGATTTGGCATCACATATGTGACTATACGTCACCAGTGGTTTGGCACCACCAGTGGTTTGGTACCACAACGGGGTAGACTGAGGCGTTTGGTTGGCTAGGTTGGGTACATAACCTTATGCATATTGATTGTTATAAAGTGTGTATGAAATTGCTTAAACCGGGGGAAGGGTTACATACTGAGTTTTGGTGACTCACCTTCTCCTTTAATTTTTCAGGTGACACGTAGATCGCGGATATGGAGCCGGAGGGACTCGAGGTGGCCATGCAGTGGGATTTAAATTTTAATAGACTTTGAATTTTGGTTTATTTATTTTTGAATTGTTGTTTTAAATTTTAATTGGGTTGTAATAAGGCCTCCTAAGAATGTTTTATTATCGTTACAAGCTTTAATATTTGTTTTAAATTGCTTACTAATAAAAATGAGTTCACATGTTTTCCAAGCAATCGTAAAGGTTTTAAAAGTACCATCGGGTGCATAAAATATGTATATATTAACTTGACTTAACAAATATTTTTAAAATATACCCAACTATGGGTTTTATACACCTCAACTATTTTAACAAGACGCTATCTTTTACCAAGAAGTTGAATCGGTTTTTAAAAGATTTCAAAATATTTTCTTCGTAGCAAACCAAATTCGGTCATAGTGTTTGGGCCGGGTTTGGGTTGTTACAGTCATTTTCGAGTGTCCATATTTCATTATCACTGCCAAGCTAGTCATTACATATTCGGTATTGTATATCATCCAATCCATAGTATCTTTATATAATGCTATAAACCAAATATCATGCTATCATTTTAAGCCATCTCCTTAACCTAATATACATATACAATTAAATTATCATTTCTAAACCAATTTACCCATTTAAGACATGTCATTTCAACACATTAACAAAACCACAAATTTTAATTCAATACACACTCGAATATATAGTCATTCTTTTACCCCATTAATAAGTCGAAATATAGATAGCCTCCAACCTTCATATGCATATTTCCATTCATATGTCATAACCCAAACTCACTTAAATACCAAATCCAAACATACCACACATATTATAAATATATATAACACATAACCAAAATCATTTAAACTTAACATTATTTATCTTACTATAATACACCAAACATACCTCATTTACCTCATTGCCGAAACACATGAATAAAACACCACCAGATATATATATGCCATACCATGTAATTACTAACCATATAAGATTAAACCATGACCAAAATAAACTTAAGCTATAATTGAACCAAAACCCAACACAAGGAAGGAAATTAAGCCATTTTCGCATGGCTTTTATACACACTCTTTCGAATTAAACTAACTCCAAAGCTAGCCTATACATGCCATAGTTTCAAAGAAATTTCAGCTTATAAAATACCGAAGTTAGTCGATAGTGTGATAGACTTTACTGACGGTTCCCGAGCTCGTAACTTATATCCAAATCTATAAACAAAAATACACACAGAGTAAGCTATTTAAGCTTAGTAAGTCTTAAGCAAAAGTATTAAATCAAATAATCATTCAAGCATTATCAAAGCCATAATTAATACTATAAGATTTTTAAAGCTTAGCACATATATGACCCACTAATGCCAAATGCCATTTCCTTTTCTTTAACATCCTCAAAATTATTCTTATCTCACCTTAATGGTGCAAACTCACCGAATACACTTATATGTAATATGTATCCATATATAAAATCTGATCAAGTAAGTACAATTTACATTTAACTACAAATAATCAATCATACACATATGCAAACATATCCATTTGCCCTCACATAAGCATTTACACATATAACCGAATCTCAAGGCACATCCAAGATTAAGTTCCAATTTATCAAACTCATTATTTGTAAGACCAAATGCACATATTTAAAAATCTTACAATAATACTTCAACTATATCCCATATTGCTTACTTCGAATAGTAATATAATAACTTACCATAATCATTGCAACTATGAAGCTTATACTTACCTGGACATTTGGCTTACTTACCATAATTGCATTCCACCTTATTAGTGATCCATGTATCCTCTATTTATAATATATCACTGGCATTAAGCCTGTTAGGAAATAAAGCCTGAATACACACCGGCACTAAGCCTGCTAGACCTGAGGTCTGAAATTTAATCACCGGCATTTTACCTGCTAGGCAATAAGCCCGATACACTTCACTAGCACAAGGCCTGCTAGGCAATAAGCCCGATACACTTCATCGGCACAAGGCCTGCTAGGCTCGAAGCCCGAGTATCAATATAAATAAACCATTTCATACACAGTGCATATTACCAATATCACATCTCACACATAATTCATATTATTTTCACATATCAACTTCAATTAAATATAACTACATTTCACTATTAAAATCACCTATCATATTAGGCTTTGGCCTATTTCGCACTTATAAATTCATAATTCAAAATGTAATCAAGGTTGTAACCAATGTTAACGATATTAAATTGCTTAAAGACTTACCTCGAAAATCGTCGGACAGCAAAATATGACTATTCGATAATTTTTATTTTTCCCCGATCCAAGTTTGTTTTTCTTTGTTCTTGATCTAAACACATTAAATTTAAACTCATTCAATCACATTTCATTGCAATTTAATCCAAAAACACCTAAATGGGCAAATTACCATTTTGCCCCTGATATTTAACATTTATCACAATTTAGTCCAAATAGCATAAAACACAAAATATTCAAAATTTAGCTTCACCCTAGCTTGGCCGAATTTCACTAAGGTCCCTAACAGCCCATTTCTTTTATTTATTTCACATTTTGACCCCTCAATTTATAAATTTCACAATTTAATCCTATTTAGGCATTTTTATCAAAAATGCCTTAATTAAACTTAACAATACCTATATTTATTTTCCATCACTAAACACCAATTTCATCAAGCTATCAACAATGGCATTTCATGAATATATCATCAAATTCAAAAATTAAATCATGAGTCTTGAAGATTACTAAGCAACAATCTAAAAAACGTAGAAATTATCAAAAACCGAGCTAGTTACATACCTTAATCAAACCAAAATATGGTCGAATGTGGCTTTCTTTTCTTTTTTCTTTCCTTAGCTAATTTCGGTAGCTCCAAAGATGAACATGCATGTCTTTTTTTTGTTTTATTATACTAACTTATTTAATATATTATTACATCATTTTCCATTTATTTTCCATTTGCTTTCTTTTAATATCATTTAATAAAACATATAAAACATGTTCATTTAATGGCCTTGCCGTTCACTCACATACTTTTGGCTTAATTGCCACATAAGTCCTCCTAAACACTTTAATACCTTGAAAAATAGCAAGCAACTTTCACTTTTAATGCATTTTAATCCTTTTGTCAAATTATACACACAGACGAACAAATTAACTTACGGAAATTTAACACAAGCAAATTCACACATAATAAATACTGAAATAAATTATATTTAAAAAAATGTTTTTTTCGGACTCAGATTTGTTGTTTCGAAACCACTATTCCGATTAGGGTTAAAATTGGGCTGTTACAATTCTCCCCCTTAGGGATTTTCGTCCCCGAAAATCTTACTAGCGAATAGCTTTGATTATATAACCCAATAAATCTCGAACTCAACTTGCCTTTACGATCGAATCTGAGTACTTTCTTCCATGGTGAAACTTTCAGAAATACTTGATCTTCGATTTGATATTAAATATCTTTACATTTCAAATATGCATATAACTTTTGACGATATGATGCAGCTTTCAAGCTATCACGGATCACTATCCTTTTCTGTTCTGTTTCCTTGATCGAGTCAACCTTGTGTATCTTATTTTCACTGAGTTCAGTCCAATACAATGATGTACGCCATTTACGACTGTACAAAGCCTCATAGGGTACCATTTTGATACTAAATTGAAAGCTACTATTATGAACAAATTCAATCAACGGTAAACCAGATTTAATCATTCTATCCACAATAAGCCAGATAACTTCTTTCTTGCTCAGTGTCAACGATAAATTAGATACAAAATCTATCATGACCCTATCCTATTTCTACTCGGGTATCATAATCGACTGCAATAACCCAAAAGGTACCTGATGCTTGGCCTTTACTTACTAACAGACTAAGCATTTCGAAACAAAGTCAGATATGTCTCATTTTATACCAGACCACAAATATAACTGTTTCAAATCATCATACATATTCATACTACTCGGATGAACAGATAACCGACTGTTGTAAACTTCATTCAAAATCATCTAAATTAACTCTGAATTTCTCTGAACCCATACTTGGTTTCTGAACCTCAAACAATTATTTTTATCAACTCAGAATTCAAATTTAATAATCGTTTCACACTGAGCTCACTTTGCTAACAATTCATTGCTAACTTTCTAAGTATCACAAATTTGTTGAACAAAAACAATCTTGCTTTTAATTCGGCTATAACCTAGCCATCATCAGAGATCACTATATACGTATTCATTGCACACAAAGTAAATAATGATTTTCTACTCAAAGCATCAGCAACAACATTAGCCTTTCCCGGATGATATTCAATCACTAGCTCGTGGTCTTTTAAAAACTCTAATCATCGACGTTGGCTCAAACTCAAATATTTCAGAATCATTAAATACCTCAGACTTTTATGATCAAAACAAATGTGACATTCTCACCGAACAGATAGTAATGCCAAATCTTTAATGCGAACACAATAGTTGCTAACTCCAAAACCCGAATACCCGATGTAGATACAAAGATAACTTAAAAAAATAGACTTTGCGTGTAAAGCAGATCTCACATTTATTGAATTTCGTGATACAAATTGTTTATCTCACAAAGTTCGTAACACAACCTCGGATGTTCGGCATGCTCGGTTCCATCACGGAAATAGATCAAAATGTCATCTATGAATAATATCACAACCCGATCAAGATACTATCTGAAGATTCGATTCATCAAATCCATAAAATAGTAGGTGCATTAGTAAGTGCAAAAGACATAACCAGAAACTTATAGTGTCCGTATCTCGTTCTGAAACATACATCAGAGTCTTTAAGGATACAAATTCTTCTTTCAAACCATCCTTCAATTCATACATGTACATTCAAAGTTTGTTTCCAATTCATAGGTAGATTCAAGCACATACATCCCAATTAACATTTCAATCAAATAATTCTAATCATATTAACTACTGAATCAGTCCTTTCAAGGAAATCTTTCTTCTCATTAGAAGGATGACCCCAGACATATATTTATACAAATTAGTCTTGATCTTCTATCATTTTCACTTTTATCACTATCAAACTTTCACGAAAACTAGAAAAGAGTTTATAATAAAGTTGTCTCATACATTAATCATCGAAACTCCGAATTATACTATAATCACCATAACCACATAGAAATAATTGAACTTTATTAGGAACTATGTTTCAATCCTATAATGAGTATTATCTCAGCTGTTAATGAAGTATCTGAACATAGAAAGGAATCAAATACGATTTAGATAGCAACCATTGTAGAATCACATCTTATATAATTCTAAAGAAGGTACCATTGTATTCTCACATTTCAAGCCAGAAATTATAATTGCAATAGACATAGTCATCTCTATCAAATAGAAATCTCTTGCAGGTAATCACATGGAATCATAAAAATACCGTAACAGAAAAATTTCAACATTTGGAGTTACACAGAATATCTAAAATTTACAACTCATATAAAATAATATTTGTTCCGATGATATCCCAAAAATATCCAGAAAAATCAATGTCGCTCATAGATACTGAAATTCACAGTAATAGAAGTAATATAATCTTCACATATTTTTAACAGGGAAATAATCAATAGGAACAGAATATTAATCTCATACAGATTTTACCGTCGACTTTCGTATCCACACCATGGAATAAATTTTTCAAAGGAAGAAATAACAGTGTCGAATATAACCCAAACAGATCAACGATATTTTTGTCTATTGATATGCTTAGCTAATGTTCTTATACGATAAAACTTTTTTTTTAAATAAACAGTCACATATACTTCTGAGGATAAATGTACACACAGAATGTCCGAATGGAATCATAATAACTGCTCGATTATAACCATTGTATTCAACTATCAATAGAATTCAAACATCAATCCCCTGTCAATTCTGTCATCGTAAATTTTCATATTATCCCATCACTAATGTAAATCAATTCAGAAAGCTTTGATTAATACTTTATTTAGCTAACATATTTGAATAAGTCATTTGATCTGAGTTAACTTCTCCTTAGCAAGTGACTTTGCAAAATCTGAATAGTCTTTAATCGCCCAATATCTCTTTTAGTAATATCTTCATTTCTTTGATTCATTCTCCTTTCTAACCACATTACTAATCTTTCAAGCACGGATTTTTCTAGAACTTCACATTAGTAAGCTTATTCATTCCAACTCTTATAATAAAATTGAAACATTTTCTGACAAGGGGGGTGAGGGTAGTAGAGCCTCAAATTTAACTCTCACATAATTGCGCATAATACATACTATCACTAATAGTCAATTCATTACTAATTTCACATTCTCAAATCATTTAATAAACATTTTCTTTAAATCACTTTTATTATTATCAATTGTTCATATGCCAACTCAAATCACCATTTCAAAAATCATAGCATTTCAGATAGCAATCATAACTCAAATATAATATCTAATATGGTCAT
The DNA here is from genome assembly GCA_025503065.1 of Gossypium bickii. NCBI lineage: Eukaryota > Viridiplantae > Streptophyta > Magnoliopsida > Malvales > Malvaceae > Gossypium > Gossypium bickii. The sequence goes on along the minus strand of CP106720.1, from coordinate 59,655,395 downwards.
GTAATTACCACATTTATCAATAACAACATGTCATATAATTTGATTCTTACCTTTATGAGTCTCAACTCATCATCAACACATCTCCACTCAATTATTTAAATATTTGTTTATGTACCATCTGAATTAGCTCAATTGGAAATTTTATCTATGTCATCAAAAAAAAATTCTTCGTTAGAGTCAGGAGATATCACACTATCGCAGATTTAATATGGCATGTATAGCTAGACTCACATACGCTATGGTAGTCCTAGAACCGACTAAACCATAGCTCTGATACCAATCAAATGTAACACCTCTAACCCATATACGTCAGCGGATTAGGGTTACAAGATATTACTGGACATAGCACAAATCAGGACATACATTTACTACCTTTCTTGTTTCAGTAATTCAATCACATCAATACACATACATTTTATATTTAATAACAATAGTACACAACTTATAAATCAAAACACATTCAAATAATTATTATACAAATAGTTCACTTGACCAACTAAAACCCGATCATGCTTCACTACTTAAAATTCACCAGCAAATCATGCTTTAAAACTTTTAAGCATGTCAATATCAATTATTTATCCACATATTCGAAATAACTAATATGCAACAAAGCCATGTTACATGTACTTAATACATATAAGGTTCGAACTATATGACGTCAATAAATATTGGCATTTGCTTCCCGAATACATGTTCAAACATATATCCTTACATTTCATGCATCGAACAATTGTCAATTACAATTATCTCATAGACTAACTATTAATCATATCATTATTTTTATTTAATTTTCTCAGTACATGCACATATTAAAAACATAACAACCATATTACATGGCCTAGTTTTTATTTTGTTCTTATTCATGCATGCGGCATTAATTAATATAATACCATAATTAGAACATATTATATACAATTTTTTAAGTCACGTAATAATGCACCATGTTTGACCACAAATAATAGATTAATGATATACATAATCTATTAGCATATTATATGCACATGCACTCGCATTTGAAATATATAGTCACTATTACAATGATATTCGAATAATAATAATTACTAAAAATCCTTTTTGCTTAATAGTATACCTACTTTTAGTAGGTTTAACAAATCATTACATAAAGCTTAATGACCAATATCATAAGTAACATACACAATTATTTAACCTTTCAAAGAACCAAAAACATGCATACTTCCCATTTACAAGCTTGCGTAAATGTGTACACAATAGAGCCATTTTCGAGTGTCCATATTTCATTATCACTGCCAAGCTAGTCATTACATATTCGGTATTATATATCATCCAATCCATAGTATCTTTATATAATGCTATAAACCAAATATCATGCTATCATTTTAAGCCATCTCCTTAGCCTAATATACATACACAATTAAATTATCATTTCTAAACCAATTTACCCATTTAAGGCATGTCATTTCAACACAATAATAAAACCACAAATTTTAATTCAATACACACTCGAATATATAGTCATTCTTTTACCCCATTAATAAGTCGAAATATAGATAGCCTCCAACCTTCATATGCATATTTCCATTCATATGTCATAACCCAAACTCACTTAAATACCAAATCCAAACATACCACACATATTATAAATATATATATAACACATAACCAAAATCATTTAAACTTAACATTATATATCTTACTATAATACACCAAACATACCTCATTTACCCCATTGCCGAAACACATGAATAAAACACCACCATATATATATATATATGCCATACCATGTAATTACTAACCATATAAGATTAAACCATGACCAAAATAAACTTAAGCCATAATTGAACCAAAACCCAACACAAGGAAGGAAATTAAGCCATTTTCGCATGGCTTTTATACACACTCTTTCGAATTAAACTAACTCCAAAGCTAGCCTATACATGCCATAGTTTCAAAGAAATTTCAGCTTATAAAATACCGAAGTTAGTCGATAGTGTGATAGACTTGGCTGATGGTTCCCGAGCTCGTAACTTATATCCAAATCTATAAACAAAAATACACACAGAGTAAGCTATTTAAGCTTAATAAGTCTTAAGCAAAAGTATTAAATCAAATAATCATTCAAGCATTATCAAAGCCATAATTAATACTATAAGATTTTTAAAGCTTAGCACATATATGACCCACTAATGCCAAATGCCATTTCCTTTTCTTTAACATCCTCAAAATTATTCTTATCTCACCTTAATGGTGCAAACTCACCGAATACACTTATATGTAATATGTATCCATATATAAAATCCGATCAAGTAAGTACAATTTACATTTAACTACAAATAATCAATCATACACATATGCAAACATATCCATTTGCCCTCACATAAGCATTTACACATATAACCGAATCTCAAGGCACATCCAAGATTAAGTTCCAATTTATCATACTCATTATTTGTAAGACCAAATGCACATATTTAAAAATCTTACAATAATACTTCAATTATATCACATATTGCTTACTTCGAATAGTAATATAATAACTTGCCTTAATCATTGCAACTATGAAGCTTATACTTACCTGGACATTTAGCTTACTTACCGTAATTGCATTCCACCTTATTAGTGATCCATGTATCCTCTATTTATAATATATCACTGGCATTAAGCCTGTTAGGAAATAAAGCTTGAATACACACCGGCACTAAGCCTGCTAGGCAATAAAGCCTGAATACACACCGGCACTAAGCCTGCTAGACCTGAGGTCTGAAATTTAATCACCGGCATTTTGCCTGCTAGGCAATAAGCCCGATACACTTCACTAGCACAAGGCCTGCTAGGCAATAAGCCCGATACACTTCACCGGCACAAGGCCTGCTAGGCAATAAGCCCGATACACTTCACCGGCACAAGGCCTGCTAGGCTCGAAGCCCGAGTATCAATATAAATAAACCATTTCATACACAGTACATATTACCAATATCACATCTCACACATAATTCATATTATTTTCACATATCAACTTCAATTAAATATAACTACATTTCACTATTAAAACCACCTATCATATTAGGCTTTGGCCTATTTCGCACTTATAAATTCATAATTCAAAATGTAATCAAGGTTGTAACCAATGTTAACGATATTAAATTGCTTAAAGACTTACCTCGAAAATCGTCGGACAGCAAAATATGACTATTCGATAAGTTTTATTTTTCCCTGATCCAAGTTTGTTTTTCTTTGTTCTTGATCTAAACACATTAAATTTAAACTCATTCAATCACATTTCATTGAAATTTAATCCAAAAACACCTAAATGGGCAAATTTCCATTTTGCCCCTGATATTTAACATTTATCACAATTTAGTCCAAATAGCATAAAACACAAAATATTCAAAATTTAGCTTCACCCTAGGTTGGCCGAATTTCACTAAGGTCCCTAACAGCCCATTTCTTTTATTTATTTCACATTTTGACCCCTCAATTTATAAATTTCACAATTTAATCCTATTTAGGCATTTTTATCAAAAATGCCTTAATTAAACTTAACAATCTAAAAACCTATATTTATTTTTCATCACTAAACACCAATTTCATCAAGCTATCAACAATGGCATTTCATGAATATATCATCAAATTCAAAAATTAAAGCATGAGTCTTGAAGATTACTAAGCAACAATCTCAAAAACGTAGAAATTATCAAAAACTGAGCTAGTTACATACCTTAATCAAACCAAAATATGGTCGAATGTGGCTTTCTTTTCTTTTTTCTTTCCTTAGCTAATTTTGGCAGCTCCAAAGATGAACATGCATGTCTTTTTTTTGTTTTGTTTTATTATACTAACTTATTTAATATATTATTACATCATTTTCCATTTATTTAACATTTGCTTTCTTTTAATATCATTTAATAAAACATATAAAACATGTTCATTTAATGGCCTTGCCGTCCACTCACATACTTTTGCCTTAATTGCCACATAAGTCCTCCTATTTAAAAAGCCACAACACTTTAATACCTTGAAAAATAGCAAGCAACTTTCACTTTTAATGCATTTTAATCCTTTTGTCAAATTATATACACAGACGAACAAATTAACTTACAGAAATTTAACACAAGCAAATTCACACATAATAAATACTGAAATAAATTATTTTTAAAAAAATATTTTTTTCGGCCTCAGATTTGTGGTTTCGAAACCACTATTCCGATTAGGGTTAAAATTGGGCTGTTACATGGAAGTAGACTCCAAAAATGAAGAAAAAGTGTAACACCTTTAACCCTTATCCGTCACCAGATTATGGTTGCAGAGCATTACCGTACAATCGAAAAACTAAAACATATTATCATTTAATGTTATAAACATATCATAAACCAATCATACATACACATACTATCCCTAAATCGAGCAGTTGTGGCCCAAGAAATACCTTAGAAACAATTCGGGACTAAATTGAAATCATTTGGAAAGTCTAGGAAAAAGTTACAAACATTTGGATATAGGGGCCACACGCTCGTGTGGCTAGGCCGTGTACCTCACACGGCTAAGACACACTCCCGTGTCTTAGGCCATGTAACCTTCAAACTATGGACACACGACCATGTCCCAGTCCATGTCCTCACCTGTATAACGCTTTGAATAGGGTCAGACAGCTGTGTGCTAGGTCATTTAATTCACTAACTTGCACATAAAGAAACCTTCAAGAGTAACACGACTGTGTTGCCAGGCCATGTGTCACACACGGTTGAGTCACACGCCCGTGTCTCAGGCCGTGTAGACCTAAAATTCACCTAAAACAAGTCATTCCCAACACCAATGCATGCATAATCACTTGAAAAATCTGTGCACATCTACAAGGCATTAAACCATACCTAAACATTCAAATATTTTCCATTCCAAGAGTCCTAATTTAGCTAACCAATATGGCCATTCAAAGGCACCTCAAACACACATAACAACACTTACCTAAACATGCATATTTTACCACATTTCAATCATCAAATTCTAGTCCAAAACTTACCAAACATGGCACAAGTTTACCATTATCAAACCTATTCAAAACATGCCATATGAGCCATTCCAAACATGCATCACAAGTTAACCAAAATGACACAATCTAACAAGGCATCAAATGGTACAAAAAAAGTTAACTTACACAACTTGTACATACCAAATCATCAACTAAACATTCAGCTAAATACCATTGCAAGTCCACCTAAACATGCAATTATAACCTTGGCCAAAACATTCAAAAACTACCGATATTTAGACCGAATAGTGTGATATATCTCCGACGAGCTTCCAAACTGATCAAGTTTGTGATAATCTATAAAACATAAGAAAGAAACTACTTAAGCAATTAATGCTTAGTAAGTTCATAGAAAATAAAATATAACTTATCATTTCATTTACATAACAATAAATATAAGCATAATATAACCCAAACCAAAAGCATAGCACAAGCCTATCAATCATCATCAATACACAAGTTAGTGCATTTATACATAACTCATTTGAATTAACCATATGATAAATCATTTCCATATGAAAATACATCATTTGATTTATTTATCCTTTCCATAAGCATATTTATAATTTCATTTGGAAACTTACCATTTCAATTCCTTTTCTTGCCCGTTGAACCCTCTAGAATTTCATCAGACACTCGGGAAAGCTCACACAAAGTGTGCTTATGCATATAACCATAGCCTTTCCTTTACATCATTGCTCATACGATCTATGAAATGGGCATTCTCACATGAGCTGTGGGTCAGAATGTAAGCTACACGATGCTGCTCATACAAGTTGTGGAGATCCGTAACAAATTGAGGACCTCAACTATCGGTAGGACATTCAAGACCAACACCCGAAACATGAAATCCCTAATGACATGTCATTTGTATCCTACGAATTCCTTAGGTTCAACAGGGACTCGATAACCATCATTGCATTGATTTACTCATACATCAATCAAATTACATGATAACAAACATAATAACATACATTTAAATAACAAGAATATAACAACCATTCATACAAACTTACCTCAATAACTAGGGTGTAGAACTTAAACGAACTATTTCGAAGCTTTTGCTTTGCCTCGATCTAGGTCCGTACATGGTTTAACTTGATCTAAATAGACAAATTTCAATCCATTTAATACATATAGTATTCAATTTAGTCCACATTTCATATTTATACAAAATTACTATTTTGCCCCTAACATTTTAACTTTCCACATTTTAGTCCTTAAGCTCATAAATTAAAATCTAAGCATTTTGACCCCCAATCAAGCTAACCGAATTTATTAGGGACTTATACCAACCCAAATAAATTATCATTCCATAAATTTATCATGAACTTGTACTATTTTTACAAATCAAACCCTAAATATAAATTTCATAAAAAACCACTTTACAAAACTTGTTTATTTCTCAAAAAAGATTCAGAATCTACCATTAAACACCAAAACTCATTCATGAACATTCATGGCAAATCCCTCAACCTTTAACAATTTTACAACTTAATCCCCGGGCCAGATAGATTAAGCTTAACGATACCGAAAATATAAAAATATTAAAAACGAGGCTTGAAAACACTTACATGCACTAAAAAAAGCTTGGTCGAACCTATCCTTATCTTCAATGGTGAAATTCGATTGAGAGATGTGAAAATGAAGAAGATAAATGCATTTTCCTTAGGTTATTTTAGCTTTAATTACTCAATTACCTTTTTCCCTTTAAAAATTATCAAAATTTCACTAAAATCATGTCCATGTACATCCACTAATCCATTTATTGGTATAATTACAATCTGTAATAGCCCTTACCCATATTTAATGCTAGAACAGGGCTCGAGGCATTACTGAACTTTCATCACAAACATTCATACAAATCGAGTAATAAATTCTGCGTCCAAATTAAAACCATTCATATTCAATCCTAGAGTCCATAATACGAGCCTACGAGGCCCAATACATGCTTTAGTAGTGGCTCGGGACCAAATTGAGAACTCAGGGAATTCTTATAAAACTTAGAAGATTTTTGCTAGAAACAGGGGTCACACATTCGTGTGGTTTGGGGCACGCCCGTATGGGCAGGCCATGCAGTCACACACGCCCGTGTCCCTAACCTATGTAACTCTCTGACTTGTAACTCATGAACAAATTGGAGTCGCACGCCCATGTGCTAGGTCGCGTGGAAAATTAAATTTCACAAAAATAGGTGCAAACTTCACCCAGCCAGGATACATGCCCGTGTTCGAGGCTGTGCCGTCCACACGACTGAGACACACGCCCGTGTCTCTACTCGTGTGCTCAAATCTGAGCATTCTATTTCTCAAAATTAAGGTGCAGGGGACACACGACCAAAACACATGCCCATGAGATAGACACACGGCCTAGACACACGCCCATATGTCTACCCGTGTGGAAAAAAATAAGGCTATTCACCAAGCCATTTTGCCACCCTCACTTTCACATACCTACACAACATCACATGGCACAAATCCAAGCAAATAGATGCAACCAAAACCACCACAACCAAGGCAATAACATGACATTCACCTACCAAGATTTAACAAGCTTATAACATCATACTATACCAAATTAAGTCATGCAACTCACACAATCATAAAGGCACTAACGTACGAATATATTCATAATCAACATTAGCCAAATTTCATTTCTATACTAAAAAAGAAGCATTAACAATTAAAAGCCAACACATATGGCCAAATCATAATGACACATATAACAAAATGACCAAGTCCCTATACATGCCATATACTAAAAATGCTAAATTTCATCAATACCCTAAATAATAGTTTTGATAGTGTGAGGCGAATCTCCGACGGTCCCCAATCTGAGATAGCTTGGCGACATTATAAAAACATGGAAAATAAACGGAGTAAGCTATATATCTTAGTAAGCTCATATGCAAGAATTAAGCAAATCTTACCATACATTAATAATGCATGTAACACCGTTAACCCGTATCCATCGCCAGACTAGGGTTACGAGGTATTACCGGTTGAATTATAACATTTAAACAACCATTTCTTTCACATCAGCATATCGTAGTTAATCAATAACACAAGCTCCCTTTAGAAGGTCTACGAGACCTTAAACATGCCTTAAAGAAGGTTCGGGAATAAACTGATATCATACGAAAATTTTCGGAACTTAGAATTTTTTTCTTTTAAAACAGGGCACATGCCCATGTGGCTAGGCCATGTGCCTCACATGGCCATGCCTTAGACCATGTATTACCCTGTGTGCATTACTGACTTGGGCCACACGGCCTGTCACACACCCGTGTGTCTGGCCCGTGTGAAACACTGACTTGAATCACACAGTCTGTCACACGCCCGTGTGTATGCCCCGTGTACAAGTCTAACTTGCTTTGAATTGGGACATTGAAGGACACGGTCAAGACACATGCTCGTGTGCTCAACCATGAGGGAAATTATAGCCCATTTACAAGGCTAAATTGCCACCCATTTTGGGTCATCCCTACATTGTAACATCCTGAACTGAGGCCTTTGCATTTTATGTGGTGTGTGTGAATGTTAGGTTTATCATGTGAGTTTAGGGTATTTTAGGGTCCAAGAATGACTTAGGGAAAAGCCGGAGTCTTGGTTGAAAATTTCTTTTTAAGCACTTTAGGGGAGGAGCTTGTTAAAATGGGACTTAAGGGATTATGTTGGTGTGTGGTTGACACAAGTAAGGTGTAACACCCCTTACCCGAGACCTTCGCCGGAATCGAGTATGTGGCATTACTAGACTTGACTAGAAGTTCAGGACATAAAAATTTAAAGCTGTCAAACTGCGTCATGCTGACTAAATTGACCATAACTTGAGTTACAAAACTCGAAATTCAGATCCGTAAATTTTCCTGGAAACTAGACTCATATAAGAATTTACCATAATTTTTCCAGAATTTTTCATGTGGCCAATTAGTACAGTTTATTCATCAAATTTACCCCTATTTCACTGCTCGACAATTCTGACCTATCATTACAAAAATACAGTTATATCATTGTACAAATTTTCAATAATGTCCTTGTTTATACCAATCAAAAATAGACTCATTAAGGATTCTAAACATATAGACCATGCTTCATAATTATTTTTGTACAATTTATAACAATTTTTCCAAAACAGAACAGCGACTCACGAATTCATTTAGAGCAAGTCTCACTAAAACTTAAATATCTCATAATAGAAAAATCCTTTTCCTACTCTGTTTCTTTCATGTAAAAATAGACACAATAAGGTTTAATTTCATGTCTAATTCACTTTCTAATTCAATATACCCTATTTTTGGTAATTTTTCAAAATCACATCACTGCTGCTACTACATGCTGTTTCGCTGCAATTTATGGAAAAACTAGCTTCTAACCGAACATACCCACATCCCTAATTCAAGGATTCATTTCATATACATACATTTCCTTATCAAAAACGATTGAACTTCGATTAAAAATGCATAAACATCGCCAACATAACCCGACATTCGTATCAAAAACACAAAAGCATACATAACTAAAAATTTAGCCATATTCGCATGGTCATGTTATATACATGAACCTTAAGTTTTTCTCAAAACAAAGACAAAGTCTTTCCTATACATGCCTTCATTCTAAAACCAAAATGAAAGAGTACCAAAATATAGATTGAGAGTGTGGGCGACTTTCCGAACGATCCCGACGAGCTTGTAGCTTGTACTCAATCTATAAAACAGGGGAAAAATTTTACGCAATTAAGCTTACTAGCTTAGTAAGTCCTAAGTTCATGATAATATAACATTTAAAATATTCAACTTATGACATTGCACATATACATTAAAAAAATATGTAAATTTTCACAAGGCCGATTACTATTAGTTCATCAACCCAAATAATTGCACTTCATTTCATAAACCTGTATTACTTCGAAATCACAATTAAATATATTCCAAGAATCACATACTCCAAATCATGTAATTAGAGCATTCATATCCATCATTAACTCAAATATACATAACATAGTTCTCATAGTATTAACTTGACTCAATTAATATTACGCATAACATACCTTACATACTTACCTGAGCTGTTAACTAAATACCATAATTAAGGTTTACCTTGAAGAATTTCGATTCTCTTTTGTAAACTATGTCACCGGCATTAAGCACGCTAGGCGTAAAGCTCGATAAGAATCACCAGCAAGCACAAGGCTCGCTAGGCATAAAAGCCCGATAAAAACACCGGCACAAGTCCCGCTAGGCATAAAGCTCGAAAAGTAACACTGGCACAAGGCCGCGCTAGGCGTAAAGCCCGAGATAAATAACACCGCACAAGGCTCGCTAGGCATAAAGCCCGATGATGTCACTCGCGCACGAGGCTCTGCTAGGCTCAAGCCCGAATGTCGAATAGTTTTACATGCTTTTCACATTTCACTATCACATATCGAACCATATGCATTTATTCACATTGCATTAAAAATATTTGAAATCAATCCAATCCATCATCATCACATTCGCCAACTCATGGTTTTACACCAAACTTATACAAATTTTATCATTCATTAGATTTGTAAATAACCTTTAAACATAAGGTAGCTCAAGAACTTACTTATTCACCTTGCATTAGCCAAAATAAATTCACTTCAATACTATACATTCACATTCGGCTATATCATGAATTTATACTCTAAATTTCCACAATTCATCATTCACTAAGTTCATAATTAATTTATTGACATATTTTAGCTAAAGGACTTACCTCGGTTGTCGATAGTCCGCATGAATCGGCTTATTCGAGAACCTTCGTCTTTCCCAGGTCCTAATTCCGCTTTTTCTTTGCTCTTGATCTAAAACACATTAGAATTTAGCTCATTTAATCTCATTTCATCTCAAATTAGTTCCAAAACACACAAATGGGCAATTTACCATTTTGCCCCTAATGTTTTCCATTTTTACAAATTGGTCCAATTTACACAAAACTCAAAATATGCAAAATTTCCTAACACTATGGCTAGGCCGAATCTTCCCTTAGCCATGGGTGTCCATGCATTTCATCTATTTGACATTTTAATCCTTCACAATTTTATTCTTTTCAATTTAGCCCTATATACTCAAAATCATCAAAAACTCCAATACAAAACTTGTAAATCCTTAACATACCTTTAATCTAAAACCATTAAACATCAAAACTATCTAAACATGTTAATGGCCAAATCTTATATACATGGTATTTTCAAAAATTTAGACATGGGTCGGGTAATATACTGAAGCAACGATCTCAAAAACGTAAAAATTATCAAAAACTAAACAAAATACATACCCCAAATTAAGCTCCCAATTGCCGAAATTTCAAGCTCCAAAATGGGGTTTTCTTTTCTCACATTCGGCCATGAGAGAATGTAGATGATAATGGCTTTGTTTTATGTTTTGTTTAATATATACACTAACATTATTATTTTTTATTATTAATAAACTAACATAACCTTATAAATAAAATTAAACTAACATATATATTAGGCTAGCTTGGCCCATTGCCAGTCCATCACCATGGTTTATGGGCTAATTGTCCTTTTAGGACACCCACTTAAAAAGCCACAAGCAAATTAGTACATTTCACTTTAGTATGCAACTTTACGTTTTTTTTGCGATTTAATCCTTTTTATCAAATTGAGCACTTAAACGACTAAATTTTTCTACTGAAACTTTCACACTCACTAAATCACATATAATAAACACACGAAATATAATATTAAAGTATTTCTCGTGCTCGATTCGTGGTCCCGAAACCACCGTTTGATTTGGGTCAAAATTGGTCTCATTACAACTCTCCCCATTAAGGATTTTCGTCCCGAAAATCTTACCGTTAAATAAGTTCGGATATTGTTGCCTCATTGACTCCTCAGGCTCCCACGTAGCCTCTTCAACTCCGTGACTATTCCATAAAACCTTTACTAATGGAATCCTTTTGTTTCTCAACTCTTTTATTTCCCGAGCTAAGATACGGATCGGTTCCTCATCATATGTCAAATCGATCTAATTTCAATCTCGTGATTGCAATCACATGGGACGGATCGATCTATATTTCATAAGCATCAAACATGAAATACATTGTGTATCTTTTCTAAGTCAAGGGGCAATTTCAATCTATAAGCAACAGGCCCTATACGCTCTATGATTTCATACGGTCCGATAAATCTCGGACTCAACTTGCCTTTCTGACCAAATCGGAGTATTTTCTTCCACGGAGAAACTTTTAAGAACACCCGATCTCCGACCTGAAATTCAATGTCCTTACGTTTCAAATCGGCATAGGACTTTTGACGATCCGAAGCAGCTTTCAAATTACTCCTAATAACAACCACCTTCTGTTCTGTTTCTTTAATCCAATCAACCCCGTGTATCTTATTCTCACTGAGCTCAGTCCAATACAATGGTGTGCGACATTTTCAACCATATAAGGCTTCATAAGGCGCCATTTTTATGCTAGATTGGAAGCGTTATTGTAAGCAAATTCAACCAAAGGTAGGTATCGTTCCCACGCACCTTCAAACTCGAGAACGCAACACCTCAACATGTCCTCAAGTATCAAAATAGTTCGCTCGATCGACCCGTCTGCTTGCGGATGGAAGGTCAGACTAAAATGAAGTTTAGTACCTAAAGCATCTTGCAATTTCTTCCGAACCGCGATGTGAATCTTGGGTCCCTATCGAAACAATGGAACTCGGTACACCGTACAACCTTACAATCATGACACATACACATTCGGCAAGCTTATCAAGTGAATAGTCGGTATGTCTGGCACAAAATGAGCTCATTTAGTCGGCCCTATCAACGATAACCCATACGGCATCTTTCTTACTAGGTGTCATAGGAAGACCGGATACAAAATCCATTGTAATTCTATCCCATTTCCATTTGGGTATCATGATTGGTCAAGTAATCCGGATGGTACCGATGCTCACTTTTTCACTTGTTGATGATTAAGCACTTGGAAACGAATTGAGATATATCTCGTTTCATGCCAAAGCCACCAATAGAATGTTTCAAATCGTTATACATTTTCGTACTACTGGTGTATCGACATTCGACCATTATGGGCCTCACTCGTAATCATCTCAGATCAAATTTGAGTTCTTAGGAACACACAATCGACTTTTATAATTCAAACCATCATTTGCATCAATCCGAAAATCTGATTCTGTAGCATTTTCACACTGAATCCGAATAGCAACCAAATTTTCATCAACTTTCTGTGCATCACAAATTTGTTGAATAAACATCGGCCTTGCTTGTAACTCGGCTACGATCGAACCATCATCAGACATAGCCATTTGTGCATTCAATGCACGAAGAGCAAATAATGATTTTCGACTTAACGCATCCGCAACAACATTAGCTTTTCCCGGATGGTAGTCAATTACTAAGTCATAGTCTTCCAGCAATTCTAACCATCTGCGTTGTCTCAAATTTAGATCTTTCTGAGTCATTAAATACTTTAGACTTTTATGATCTGAATAAATATGACACTTTTCGTCGAATAAATTGTGACGCCAAATTTTTAAAGCGAACACAATGGCTGCTAACTCCAAATCGTGAGTTGGATAATTTTTCTCATGCGGCTTTAATTGTCTCGAAGCATAGGCTATCACCTTGCCTTCTTGCATTAAAACGCAACCCAACCCATTCAAGGAAGCATCGCTAAAAATAATAAATTCTTTACCCGATTCAGGCTGAGTTAACACTGGGGCTTCGGTCAAAAGGGCTTTCAACTGTTCAAAACTTTTCTGATACCTTTCTGACCACTCAAATTTGACATCTTTCGTAGTAGTCTCGTCAAAGGTGTAGCTATAAACAGAAAAACCTTTTACAAATCTTCTGTAATATCCCGCAAGGCCTAGGAAACGGATCTCTGAAACATTATTTGGTGGTTTCCAATCGAGTATAATTTGCTATTTTGTTTGGATCCACCGAATACCGACACCAAAACAACATGACCCAAGAAGTCGACTTCATTCATCCGAATTCACACTTATCGAACTTTGCATACAATCGTTGATCTCTCGAGTTTGTAGTACTAGCCTCAAATGTTCAAAGACGTTCCGCTTTCATTTTTGGAGTAGATCAAGATATCATCAATAAACACTACCACAAACCGATCAAAAGCGCCGGAAGACTCGGTTCATTAGGTCCATAAAAACAGCAGTGCATTAGTGAGTCCAAAAGGCATAACCAAAAACTCATAATGTCCGTACCTCGTTCGGAATGCAGTCTTTGGCACATCTGAATCTCTGACTCGCAAATTGATAATAGCCCGATCTCAAATCTATTTTTGAAAACATGAAGCCCCTTTCAAACTGATCAAATAAATCATCAATCCGAGGTAACGGGTACTTATTCTTTATAGTTACCTTATTTAGTTGCCGGTAGTCGATACACATTCGCATAGTCCCATCTTTCTTTTTCACAAATAAAACCGGTGCACCCCACGGAGAAAAACTCGGTCGCGCGAAGCCCCTATCTGTCAACTCTTGCAACTGCTCTTTCAATTCTTTTAATTCGGTAGGTGCCATTCGGTACGGAGCTATCAAAATTGGAGTTGCACCCGGCACTAATTCAATGCCGAACTCAATCTCTCGTTCTGGGGGTAAACCCGGTAGTTCTTCAGGAAACACATCGGGGTATTCGCACACCACTGATACAGATTCAATTTGTTTCTCGGACATTTTATTATCCAGTACATAAATAAGCTTCACACCCTTTTCTCACATACTTTCGAGCTAACATTGAAGATATTACTGTAGGCAACCCATTTACGTCACAGGTTTAATTCTGATGGTCTCGCCATTTCGACATTTCAAATCGATAAGCTTTCTTTTACAATCCACTACTGCCTCATGTGAAGTTAACCAGTCCATACCCAAGATTATATCAAATTCATCAAAGGACAACAACATTAAATCAGCTGGGAAGCAATAATCCCGAATCATCAACGGGCAACCCCTACACACTTTATTTACAAGCACACATCTACCCAATGGGTTGGACACACGTATCACAAACTCGGTAGACTCAACTAGCAGAGTCTTTCCGAATTCTAAAGTTTCACACACATATGAGTGTGTCGAACCGGAGATCAATTAATGCAATTACTGTGAGTGTCATAAAGGGTGAAAGTACCAGTAATGACATCGGGAGGAAGCATCCTCTCTCGGCTCAAGTGCAAAGATAAGCTCTTGCTGGAGCTCTAGCCTCGAGATCGAACTATAGTGTTCTTCGTTCCTTCTCGACTACCACCTACATTGCCGGAATGTGCGGGTGGTCTCCTCGCATAGATATGTTGCTCACTTAGTGTTCGAATCAGATTCTCGCTTCGGTTAACCTCGGACATTCTCTAATAAAATGATCGACGATCCACATTTATAGCAAGACCGATCATGAAATCTACATCTCCCCGAGTGCCATTTCCCACAAAGTGCTCGATTCAACTCTATTCTCGAGGGACGTTACCAACATCAAGCTATCGAAGTAGCTCGAGAGCTCATAGGGGTCGATCCTGGCCCGGGTGGATCTATAGTAGTTTTATATTGGTTGTAGTCATCTCTGGACTTCTTGGTTGTGGAATGAAAGACCTTACCCAAGATCTTTTACGAATGTCTCTAGCTTCATCTCAAACCTTTCTTTTCTCTTTCCCGAGCTCTTCAGCTTTGCAAGCTCTTTCAACTAAAGTCACAAACTCTTGAATTTCAAGAATGCCAACAAACATCTTTATATCCTCATTCAGGCATCTTCAAATCTTTTACACATAATAGCTTCAGTAGAAAACACTCTCTAGCATATCCACTTGAGTCGATAAATTTCTGTTCATATTCCGTCACGGTCATTCGTCCTTGTTTCAGCTCAAGGAATTCCTTTCGTTTTTGATCAATAAATCTTTGGCTGATGTACTTCTTACGAAATTCATTTTGGAAGAAATCCCATGTCACTTTTTCTTTCGGAACCACTGATACTAGTGTGTTCCACCAGTGATATGCAGTGTCCCTCAATAAAGATATAGCACACTTCAGGCATTTATCCGGAGTACAAGATAGCTCATCAAGTGTAATATCCCGGGTTAGGGGCTATTTTGTTGTTGCATG
Source organism: Gossypium bickii (assembly GCA_025503065.1). Taxonomy (NCBI): domain Eukaryota; kingdom Viridiplantae; phylum Streptophyta; class Magnoliopsida; order Malvales; family Malvaceae; genus Gossypium; species Gossypium bickii. The sequence goes on along the minus strand of CP106720.1, from coordinate 59,639,275 downwards.
TTATTGCATGTGTTAGTGCGCTGTGTTGCTATTTCGGTGTTTTAGGGGCTTAATTGTAGCATAGGTGAATGCTTGAGTGTATAGGAAAATTTTAGTTTTTGAGCTAAGGTATTAGGAGCTGAGGAAGCTGGGGCTTTTAAACTTATTTTTGGTGGTTGTTAGCACAATAAACAAGTTGGTGGAGTGGCATTGTAGGCGCCACTAAGGGCTTGTGAATGTGACGCCACTTGCAGGGGGTGTGGTCCTGTGTTCAAGCTGCAAAGTGGCCACATTTTGCTTTCTTTTTTGGACGGCATAGGAGGGAAGAGTTTGTGGCAATTTGAACTCTGCCTAAGACTTGGTCAAGGGGTGACTTGGCTGGTGGAGAGCAAATTAAGGAGGAGGACTTGTTCAAACTGTTTATGAATGTGTGGATGGGAGTTGTTTGGGGGATCATGGCCGAATATTTGGGGCTTGGAATGGGGGGAAGTGGACGGCATAGTGGGGAGAGGGGCTAGCCGAAATTCATTTTGCATTTTTGGCATATTGGGTGCAATTTCGGTCTTTGGATTAGCAAGCAAAAAAAAAAAAAGTCTCTTCTTGGGGTCATTTGTAGCCGAATGTTCTAAGGGTGTCCTTCATTTTCTTTGTTCGGTTTTACATCTTTTGAAACTTAAAGACCAAACCTCAACAAGCTGCCGAAAGTTTGCATCATTGGTTCCTAGAGTGCATTGTGGCCGAATACCCTTTCCATCTTTTCTTTTTTTTTCTTCTTTCAATCTTGCAAGCCGAAACTACTTCTTCTTTGCTTTTAATTGTTTTCTTCCTCTTTGCTTGGAACCTTTGTAGCCGAATCTTACCCAAGACATTTCTTCATCTATTTCTTTTCTTTCCAAAGCCGAAGGGACCCTCCCTCTATTCTTTCTGTATTTCTTTCTTCTCCTCATTTGCCTGTTGCCGAAACTTTCTTCCAAGAGCACTTTGTTACCGTAACCCCTATTTTCCTCTCATTCCTATTCTTTCTCTTCTACTTTTCAAAAACCGAATTTGGGGGGTGTGTTTAACTTAGTAGCCGAATCTATCTTCTCTCCTAGAAGTCCTCTTTTGGCCGAATATTGGATATTGGTAAGTGTTTGGCCGAATGGCCATGTTCATCTTTTATAGTCCTATCTTGATTTTGGTTGGAATAAAAGCTTACTATTGGTTGTGGTTGGAAGGGAATTAATCATTATTAATCATCTTGTGTTAGGGCCTTTTGATCGTGGTGGTATTTAGGTGAGGGTCAATTGAAGCCTTGATCGCAAGTGGCCGATTAGTAAGTAAAGGGTAAGCAGTTGAAGTATTTGTGCTAGTACAATCAGTTGATTTTGATTAAGTTAGAAGTGGCTAGTGGTTAACTATTGGTTTTATAGGAACCGATTGTTAAAGGAGAGTCATCTTTGTTGACTCGGATTTGGTAGGAAACCAAATCACCTTCAAGGTAAGGGATTGAAACTAACCCCTTTGGGTTTAGATGTCTTTGGCCGAATGGTCTTAGTGCCTAATCCTATGTTGGCCGATTGTTGTAGGAGCTAGTCATCAAGGGACGCAGAGTTATTCGTAGGGATTGTTAAACTCGTGTATACCAGGTGTGTAACTAACACACCCTCTACTTAGTAACATTGTTAATAAACTTGATTGCTTAATAAGATTGAAACAAAGGAGAGAAGGATAAAGGGATACCCAAAAAGGGGTAATGTGTACGATTCGGGTAAGTCTGTTCTATGATGAGTATTAATGATAATACATGATATCATGATTTATGTTATGCATGTTATGAGTTGTAATGCTTGATATGTTAGCATGATATGCATGACTTGTATGAGATGCATAACCCCATGAGTGTGATATGTATGGGTGATACGAGAGGAGGGAGCAGTGATATTTTGTGCTGACGAGCACCAGTGCTTTGGTAGCACACTTTGTGACTTTGGGTCACCAGAGGTTTGGCACCTCCAGAGGTTTGGTACCTCAGCGTCTCGTCCCAGTGGCTCAGTACCACAGTGGGTTGGCCCCACGAGATGATTATACTGGGATTGACGCCGGTGTTTTGGTAACACACGATGGGTTGGCCCCATCACCGATTTGTGACTACGGTCACGGTTGCTTTGGTAGCACATTGTGTCTTTGGGACACCGGAGGTTTGGCACCTCATTGCGACTTGTCCCCGTGGTTTAACCACCGTAGGTTGGCCCCACTTGAGATATGGGATAAATCTCGCTAGTGATTTGGTATCACACGATGGGTTGGCCCCATTTTTGGATTTGTGACTTGGTCACGGTGCTTTGGTAGCACAATTGTGTCTTTGGGACACCAGTGGTTTGGGACCACATTGATAGATAATGTGTCTTTGGGACACCAGTGTTTTGATAACACATTGTGACTATACGTCACCAGTGGTTTGGTACCACACGGGGTAGAAAAGGTGTATGGATGGTTAGGGTCGGGTTGCATTAATTATGTTGCTATGTATGATGTGTGTTAGCATGTTGTTTTCTCGGGAGCGGGATTTACACACTGAGTCACTCGACTCACCCTCTCCTTTGACATTTCAGGTGACTCGTAGACGCGGACATGGAGCCGGGATGGACTCGGGGTGCTCATGCCATGTGGAATAAAAGCTTTACTCGGACGTTATGTTTTGGGTATTTTAGTAATTTACTTTCAGTTGGGTTTATTTCAGGATTTGTAAAAGCCTTTAAATTCTGCCTTTTGATATTATGTTTAAAGTTTGATTTTAATATGCCTTAATAAATAAGTTGGTATGAAGTTTACTAAAACTTGGAAAGATAATGATTTCAAATTATAACGCAAAATGTTTTTTTTTTTTACTATACCATCGGGTATCGCACTGATTTTATAAACATATGAAAATCAATGGTTTTCAAACTTGAACAAAAATTTTTACTAAGTCTAAATGTTTTAGTAACAAAATTTAACCACTGCAGTTTCTCAAACAAAACAAAGTTTTATCAAGTCTAACTGGTACAACCTTAAAATTTTCAAACCCGTTTTCCCGTAACATACCGATTCGGCCGTGGTGTTTGGACGGGTTTGGGGTGTTACAATTGTGGTATCGTGAGCTAAGTTCAAAAGCTCTATTTTGTGGGCTTGAGGCCCAAATTGTTTTCAAAAGTTCGTTTTAAGTGTTTTGGGATTGAATACATGGGTTACAAGGCATGGCACCGAGTCTCCGCACACTGATTCGCCTGTAAGTAATTTTAACTCTTTCGTGAATTATTATTTGTAGAAGGGTAGGTGATATGGAACGTAGATAGATTTATAGGACTTGAACCCTAGGATTAGATCACTCAAACACTTGAACTAAAGCATAAGACTTAAAGCACTAAACCAATCTATGACTCAGCCACGGAGCTAGGGTGTGGTAACTCCGGTACGCATGTCTAGGAGAGGATCCGGAAGAGCTTGGTATTTAAGCAGTCCTCGTGACTCACCTCCTCTTCGCAGTATCCCACGGTGTGTAGCTCGAGTTCACCACGACCAAGAAGGCTCAGTCATAGACTTAACCTAACGACTAAAACCCGAAAAGGGAATTAGCTATGTTTTCGAAAATACAACAACAACCCTAATGTTTTCACACTTTTCGCAATAAACTCTTTCAAAACCGAAAATGTCACATTTACAACCATTTTCTTGAAAAACCTGATTTATGGAAAATTACAAAAATGCCCTTAGGGTAAATTTACTAAAAGCCCTCGGTTTATAAAATAGCAACCCAAAGATTTTGCCCAAAATTTCAATGATGTTACGTAAATTCAAACACTCTGTTTTACACAATATCAATCGAAAATTTTGATTTTGGAAATTCTAAAACGCCTCGCTTGTGAAAATTACCAAAATACCCCTGGTTTCCAAAACGAAATATTTTTCAAAATTTTCAAAGAACACTCTCAATGTTTTTTTTTATTTATTTCAAAGTGACCGGTTTTACAAAAGTTTTAAAATATCGTTTATTACGAAAACACCCTGTAGGGAAAATGACGAAAATACCCTTGGGTTAGAAATGGGCAGCAATGTCCGAAGAGTGAATAGGTACGGAAAGGATTAAGGAATGAATGTATAATCTCTTTTGGGTGAATAGGATAGAAGATTGAAACCTTGGTTGCTCGAAAGAACCCCTGATTAAACTCTACCCATAAAATTTCTTTGCGGTTAAGAAAGTGGAACGTTACTAATGCATAAAAATCTTCTTAATCAAAAACGTAGATCGTTTAGTCATGAGCACTCGAGGCGGACGTGGTCGTAATACTCGTGGTAGAGGTAGGGGTAGAATGACGGTTTCTGAACCCGTAGGATCTGGTCAAGGGTCAGAAAATGAGATGCCGGTTCCGCCACCAGCTGGAGGTGGTGAGTTCCAAGATCAGACTGGAGATGATGCAGTGTCACAGGCGATGCTGCGGGTGTTGGAAAGGGTAGCTGGTGTAAGTGGTGGTGCGGGAGTTAGGAAATCTGTTCCTGAGAGACTCCGGGCTAATGGGGCCGAATTTTTCCGAGGTGTATCGGGTGTTGCTCCTAGCCACCGCTTGAATATTATTGGTGGAGGCAACTGAGCGGATCATGGATGATCTGGATTTGACGGCTGAAGAGAAGTTGAAGGGTATCGTATCGCTTCTTCGGGATGAGTCATATCAGTGGTGGCTCACGGTTCGAGACAGTGTGGCAGCTGAGGATCTGACATGGGATTATTTTAGAGCTGCATATCAAAAGAAGTACATCGGGGCTAGTTACATCGACTCCCAGCGAAAGGCATTTCTGAGGCTTGTTCAGGGGAGTAAATCTGTTGCTGAGTACGAGGCTGAGTTCCTGAAGCTGAGTAGGTATGCCAGGGGCATTGTAGCCACTGAGCATGAGAGGTGTGTTCGTTTCGAGGATGGTCTGCGAGACGAGTTGAGGCTGCTGATTGCTCCACGGCAGAGAGCGCGAGTTTTCTTTGTCTTAGTTGAGAAGGCTAAGGTAGCCGAAGGTGTTAAGGAGTCGAGAAGGCAGAGCATGGACGGGAGTAGGCTTAAGAGGAGCTTTGGGTCTTGGGATCGCCCGCAATCCGCGTAAGAGGGCTAGACCGAGTGGGCGTAACCGATCGGCTAGGGTTCGTTTCGCTAAGCGAGGACCGCCGCAGTGTAATCAGTGTGGGAAAACTCATTGGGGTGGTTGTTGGACTGGTGGAAAAGGTTGCTTCGAGTGTGGTTCTCTGGATCATCGCATTAGGGACTGTCCGCGTAGGATGGCCAGGATTGATCCCGAGAGTCGGGCGTGTCGCTCAGAGGTAATGGACCGCCACCACAGAGGGGCCGTGGTAATGGCGAGAGGTGGTAATGGATTTGGTCGAGTCGTGGAGCACCAGGCGAGAGGTGCGGTAGTTCGAGGCACGGCACTGGTGCGGTGTATGCAGCCAGACGCCGCGCGAGGGCGACGCACGGGACGTAATCACCAGACGTTTTTGATTTTTGGTTCTCCTATATCGCTTTAATTGATTTGGGTTCCACGATTCGTATGTTGCTAGTAGTATAGTTGAGACCATGGACTTAGACTCGAGATATCTTCAGACAGATGACTGTACTTAGCCCTCTCAGGTCACTCAGTAGTCGTAGATAAGTCAGTATAAGGATGTACCCTAGAACTCCAAAGGGTCATTTTCTTCGCGATCCGATGGAACCGCCGTTTGAGGAGTTCGATCGATTCTCGGGATGGACTGGTGGTGAAATACCGTGCTAAGGTGGATTACGCGCTAAGCGCATGGTTCTATCGACGGATAAGGGAGATGAAGTGATTATGATAGGTAATAGGAGAGATTACTTATCCAATGTGGTATCGGCATTAAAAGTCAGTAAAGATGGTCGGGGCGGTCGCGCGAAGCGTATGGTTTATGTGTATGCCTTGGAGGCTAAAGAGTCCATTGTTGAGAAGGTTCGCATCTTGTTAAGGAATTTGTTGATGTGTTTCAGAGGAGCTTAGGGTTTACCACCGGATCGTGAGGTAGAGTTTGGGATAGATCTCGCTACTGTGGATCGCGCGGTGTCTATTGCTCCATATAGGATGGCACCAAAGGAATTGGTGGAGCTTAAGGCTCGATTTAGGAGTCGTTGGATCGAGGCTTCATTAGGCCAAGTGTTTCGCCGTGGGGAGCGCGGTATTATTCGTCAAGAAGAAGGGACGGTTCGATGCGGATGTGTATCGACTACCGCTTAACCGAATAAGCCGACGATTAAAAACAAGTATCTGTTACCACGGATAGATGACTTGTTTGATCGGTGAAAGGTGCATCGGTGTTTTCGAAGATCGATTTGAGGTCCAGGTACCATCGGTTGAAAGTTAGGAAGCGGATATCCATAAGACAGCGTTTGGACTCGATGCACGGGCACTACGAATTCTCGTAATGCCGTCGGGTTGACTAACGCTCCGGCAGCCTTTTATGGATATGATGAATAGGGTGTTTCAAAGCAAAGATTCTGGACCGTTTCGTCGTGGTTTTTATTGACGACATCTTGGTTTACTCAAGGTCGGAAGAAGAGCATGATGCACACTTAAGAGTGGTGTTGCAAATTTTGAGGGAGAAGCAACTCTATGCTAAGTTCAGTAAGTGTGAGTTCTGGCTTAGAGAAGTGACGTTTTTGGGTCATGTAGTATCAGCTGAGGGGATTAGAGTAGATCCTCGGAAGGTTGAGGCGGTTTTGGATTGGAAGCCTCCTAAGTCAGTCGCTGAGATTCGGAGTTTCCTGGGTTTGGCAGGATACTACCGAAGGTTTGTTGAGGGTTTCTCGTTAATTGCAGCACCGATGACTAAGCTGTTAAGGAAGGGAGTTCCGTTCGTTTGGACTGAGAAACAGCAGGAGAGTTTTGATAAGTTGAAGAAGATCTTGACTGAGGCTCCTGTTTTAATTCAACCTGAGGCTGGTAAGGAATTCACAGTGTACTGCGACGCATCACATACGGGATTGGGTTGTGTGCTGATGCAGGAGGGTAAGGTTGTGGCTTACGCTTCTCGGCAGCTGAGGCCACACGAGGTCAACTATCCGACACACGATTTAGAGCTAGCAATTTGTAGTCTTCGCTCTAAAAAAACTGGAGGCACTACTTGTACGGGGAGAAGTCAATCGTCTACACAGATCATAAGAGTTTGAAGTACCTATTGACTCAGAAGGATCTGAATTTGAGGCAGCGTAGATGGGTTGAATTGCTCAAGGACTACTATCGCTCGATCGAATATCACCCGCAAGGCTAACGTAGTGGCGCACGCGCGTTGAGCCGTAAGGTTGTTTCGGACTTAAGAGCTTTGTTTGCCCATTTGAGTTTGTATGACGACGGGAGTATTCTGGCAGAGCTGCAAGTTAAGCCTACTTGGGTTGAGCAGATCAAAGAGAAACAGTTGGAGGATGAGGTTACGAGAGCGCTGAAGGTTACAAGTGCGAGAATGGTGGTTTGGAGGGTTACTGACTTGTCTAATGATGAGGTTACGTGTTTTCAAGGAAAGGCTTGTATGCCCAAAGATGTTGAGCTGAGGCGGAAGATTCTTCAGGATGCACATAGCAGTCCTTATGCTATGCATCCTGGAGGTAGTAAAATGTATAGGGATCTTAGAGAGCAGTTTTAGTGGCCTGGCTTGAAGGAAGAAGTAACAGAGTTTGTTGGGAAATGTCGACTTGTCACAGTCAAAGCGGAACATCGATTCTGGCGTCGGGTTTGCTTCAGCCTGTGAAAATCCCTCAGTGGAAATGGGAAAGGATAACTATGGATTTCGTCAGTGGATTACCGCTTACGCCAAGCAAGAAAGATTCAGTTTGGGTTATTGTGGACCGTCTGACTAAGTCGGCCCATTTCATTCCGGTGAGAGTAGACTATTCACTTCAGAGATTGGCGAAGCTTTATGTGTCAGAGATAGTAAGGCTACACGGTGTTCCAGTTTCGATTATCTCGGATAGGGATCCCAGGTTTACGTCGAGGTTCTGGAGAGCGTTGCATCAAGCTCTGGGTACTCGTTTGGATTTTTCAACGACTTTCACCCATGATCGACGGCAATGTAAGCGGTTATCGGATCTTGGAAGACATGTTGAGAGGTTGTGTTCGGATTTGAGGGCGGTTGGGATGAGTTTACGCCGTTGGCGAAGTTCGCCTATAACAACAGCTACCAAGCAAGCATCAAGATGGCACCATATGGGCGTATGGTAGGAAGTGTCGCTCACCTACTTGTTGGACGAGTTAGGTGAACGTCGATTATTGGGACCCGAGTTGGTTGCCGAGAGCAGAAGACAAGGTTAGGTTGATTCGGTCTCGATTGAAGGAAGCTTGAGACCAAGCAAAAGTCTTATGCCGATCTTAAGCGAAGAGATATAGAGTTTATTTGTGGGAGATCGGGTTTTCTTAAAGGTCTCGCCTTGGAAGAAGGTGCTTGAGGTTTGGCGAGAAAAGGCAAGCTAAGTCCGAGGTTTATTGGGCCGTATAAGGTATTGAGGCGAGTTGGACCCGATGGCGTATCGGCTTGAGTTGCGGTGAGCTTAGTCGATTCACGACGCGTTTTTCATGTTTCGATGCTTTGAGGTATCGTTCGAGATCCGTCGCATGTGGTAGCGATGGAGGAGATCGAGGTAAATCCAGATTTGACTATGGAAGAGGAACTCGTGCGATTCTTGATCGGGATGTGAAGGTTCTACGTAGAAAGTCCGTGCCTCCGTTAAGGTTCTTTGGCGGAACCATGGCGTGGAAGAAGCCACATGGGACCCGAGGATACGATGAGACAAGCAATACCCGCAACTCTTTTGACGAGGTAATTTCGAGGCCGAAATTATTTTTAACTGGGTAGATTTGTAATATCCCGGGTTAGGGGCTATTTTGTTGTTGCATGTTATTGCATGTGTTAGTGTATTTGTGTTTGCTATTTCGGTGTTTTAGGGGCTTAATTGTAGCATAGGTGAATGCTTGAGTGTATAGGAAAATTTTAGTTTTTGAGCTAAGGTATTAGGAGAGTCGAGGAAGTGGGGCTTTTAAACTTATTTTTGGTGGTTGTTAGCACAATAAACAAGTTGGTGGAGTGGCATTGTAGGCGCCACACTAAAGGCTTGTGAATATGACGCCACTTGCGGGGGTGTGGTCTCGTGTTCAAGCTGCAAAGTGGCCACATTTTGCTTTCTTTTTTGGACGGCATAGGAGGGAAGAGTTTGTGGCAATTTGAACTCGCCTAAGACTTGGTCAAGGGGTGACTTGGTGGTGGAGAGCAAATTAAGGAGGAGGACTTGTTCAAACTGTTTATGAATGTGTGGATGGGAGTTGTTTGGGGATCATGGCCGAATATTTGGGGCTTGGAATGGGGAAGTGGACGGCATAGTGGGGAGAGGGGCTAGCAAGAAATTCATTTTGCATTTTTGGCATATTGGGTGCAATTTCGGTCTTTGGATTAGCAAGCAAAAAAAAAAAAAAGTCTCTTCTTGGGGTCATTTGTGGCCGAATGTTCTAAGGGTGTCCTTCATTTTCTTTGTTGGTTTTACATCTTTTGAAACTTAAAGACCAAACCTCAACAAGTCACTAAAGTTTGCATCATTGGTTCCTAGAGTGCATTGTGGCGAATACCCTTTCCATCTTTTCTTTTTTTTTTCTTCTTTCAATCTTGCAAGTCGAAACTACTTCTTCTTTGCTTTTAATTGTTTTCTTCCTCTTTGCTTGGAACCTTTGTAGCCGAATCTTACCCAAGACATTTCTTCATCTATTTCTTTTCTTTCCAAAGCCAGAAGGTACCCCTCCTCTATTCTTTTCTGTATTTCTTTCTTCTCTCATTTGCTGTTTGTTGTTGAAACTTTCTTCCAAGAGCACTTTGTTACCAGTAACCCCTATTTTCCTCTCATTCCTATTCTTTCTCTTCTACTTTTCAAAAACCGAATTTGGGGGGTGTGTTTAACTTAGTAGCCGAATCTATCTTCTCTCCTAGAAGTCCTCTTTTGGCCGAATATTGGATATTGGTAAGTGTTTGGCCGAATGGCCATGTTCATCTTTTTATAGTCCTATCTTTGATTTCGGTTGGAATAAAAGCTTACTATTGGTTGTGGTTGGAAGGGAATTAATCTGTTATTAATCATCTTGTGTTAGGGCCTTTTGATCGTGGTGGTATTTAGGTGAGGCAGTCAATTGAAGCCTTGACTGCAAGTGGCCGATTGGTAAGTAAAGGGTAAGCAGTTGAAGTATTTGTGCTAGTACAATCAGTTGATTTTGATTAAGTTAGAAGTGGCTAGTGGTTAACTATTGGTTTTATAGGAACCGATTGTTAAAGGAGAGTCATGCTTGACTCGGATTTGGTAGGAAACCAAATCACCTTCAAGGTAAGGGATTGAAACTAACCCCTTTGGGTTTAGATGTCTTTGGCCGAATGGTCTTAGTGCCTAATCCTATGTTGGCCGATTGTTGTAGGAGCTAGTCATCAAGGGACGCAGAGTTATTCGTAGGGATTGTTAAACTCGTGTATATACGTGTGTGTAACTAACACACCCTCTACTTAGTAACATTGTTAATAAACTTGATTGCTTAATAAGATTGAAACAGTGAGAAGGATAAAGGGATACCAAAAAGGGGTATGTGTACGATTCGGGTAAGTCTGTTTCTATGATGAGTATTAATGATAATACATGATATCATGATTTATGTTATGCATGTTATGAGTTGTAATGCTTGATATGTTAGCATGATATGCATGACTTGTATGAGATGCATAACCCCATGAGTGTGATATGTATGGGTGATACGAGAGGAGGGAGAGAAGGATGATATTTTGTGTCGACGAGCACCACGGTGCTTTGGTAGCACACTTTGTGACTTTGGGTCACAGAGGTTTGGCACCTCAGAGGTTTGGTACCTCAGCGTCTCGTCCCAGTGGCTCAGTACCACACAGTGGGTTGGCCCCACGAGATGATTATACTGGGATTGACGCCGGTGTTTTGGTAACACACGATGGGTTGGCCCCATCACCGCGATTTGTGACTACGGCCACCACGGTGCTTTGGTAGCACATTGTGTCTTTGGGACACCAGAGGTTTGGCACCTCATTGCGACTTGTCACGTGGTTTAACCACCGTGGGTTGGCCCCACTTGAGATATGGGATCGTCTCGCTAGTGATTTGGTATCACACACGATGGGTTGGCCCCATTTTTGGATTTGTGACTTGGTCACGGTGCTTTGGTAGCACAATTGTGTCTTTGGGACACCCGGTGGTTTGGGACCACATTGATAGATAATGTGTCTTTGGGACACGGTGTTTTGATAACACATTGTGACTATACGTCACCGGTGGTTTGGTACCACGGGGTAGAAAAGGTGTATGGATGGTTAGGGTCGGGTTGCATTAATTATGTTGCTATGTATGATGTGTGTTAGCATGTTGTTTTCTCGGGAGCGGGATTTACACACTGAGTCACTCGACTCACCCTCTCCTTTGACATTTCAGGTGACTCGTGTAGACGCGGACATGGAGCGGGATGGACTCGGGGTGCTCATGCCATGTGGAATAAAAGCTTTACTCGGACGTTATGTTTTGGGTATTTTAGTAATTTACTTTCAGTTGGGTTTATTTCAGGATTTGTAAAAAGCCTTTAAATTCTGCCTTTTGATATTATGTTTAAAGTTTGATTTTAATATGCCTTAATAAATAAGTTGGTATGAAGTTTACTAAAACTTGGAAAGATAATGATTTCAAATTATAACGCATAAAATTTTTTTTTTTTACTATACCATCGGGTATCATGACCGATTTTATAAACATATGAAAATCAATGGTTTTCAAACTTGAACAAAAATTTTTACTAAGTCTAAATGTTTTAGTAACAAAATTTAACCACCGTTTCTCAAACAAAACAAAGTTTTATCAAGTCTAACTGGTACAACCTTAAAATTTTCAAACCCGTTTTCCCCGTAACATACCAGATTCGGTCGTGGTGTTCGGACCGGGTTTGGGGTGTTACATCAAGTACCCGTATAGTATTATCAAGCCACATTTCGGCTTGCTCTGCATCATCGTCATCATTGGCTTTAAATTCTTCAGCCCCAAATTTTCGGATTTTATCAACTGGGGGCCTACTAGATCTCACCGGATCTATCATCGGGGTTGCTGAAGGAATCAGAGTTGGATTATTTGGGGGTGGAGGTTGGTGTACAGCCGGGTTAGTTCGAATAAATTGGGCAAACCACTCATTCATCATCTGATAAAAGGCTTGTTTAGTCTCTCCTTCGTGGCTACCCAAAATAGGTCGAGAGTCTACCGGCGCTGATCCATGTGCATGGTCAGGCGCTACACTCTCTACATCATCAGCTATGGCTCTTTCAGGATCTGTGTCCATTTACTATATAAAACAAAGTTCAGGCGGTCAGAAGTCACCACGCTATCAATATATGATAAAGGCATGTATAGCTAGACTCACACGCGCTACGGTAGTCCTAGAATCGACTAAACCGTAAGCTCTGATACCAATAAAATGTAACACCCCTTACCCGAGACCTTCGCCGGAATCGAGTATGTGGCATTACTAGACTTGACTAGAAGTTCAGGACATAAAAATTTAAAGCTGTCAAACTGCGTCATGCTGACTAAATTGACCATAACTTGAGTTACAAAACTCGAAATTCAGATCCGTAAATTTTCCTGAAAACTAGACTCATATAAGAATTTACCATAATTTTTCCAGAATTTTTCATGTGGTCAATTAGTACAGTTTATTCATCAAAGTTACCCCTATTTCACTGCTCGACAATTCTAACCTATCATTACAAAAATACAGTTATATCATTGTACAAATTTTCAATAATGTTCTTGTTTATACCAATCAAAAATAGACTCATTAAGGATTCTAAACATATAGACCATGCTTCATAATTATTTTGGTACAATTTATAACAATTTTTCCAAAACAGAACAGCGACTCACGAATTCATTTAGAGCAAGTCTCACTAAAACTTAAATATCTCATAATAGAAAAATCCTTTTCCTACTCTGTTTCTTTCATGTAAAAATAGACACAATAAGGTTTAATTTCATGTCTAATTCACTTTCTAATTCAATAAACCCTATTTTTGGTAATTTTTCAAAATCACATCACTGCTGCTACTACATGCTGTTTCGCTGCAATTTATGGAAAAACTAGCTTCTAACCGAACATACCCACATCCCTAATTCAAGGATTCATTTCATATACATGCATTTCCTTATCAAAAACGATTGAACTTCGATTAAAAATGCATAAACATCGCCAACATAACCCGACATTCGTATCAAAAACACAAAAGCATACATAACTAAAAATTTAGCCATATTCGCATGGCTGTTATATACATGAACCTTAAGTTTTTCTCAAAACAAAGACAAAGTCTTTCCTAAACATGCCTTCATTCTAAAACCAAAATGAAAGAGTACCAAAATATAGATTGATAGTGTGGGCGACTTTCCGAACGATCCCGACGAGCTTGTAGCTTGTACTCAATCTATAAACAGGGAAAAATTTTACGCAATTAAGCTTACTAGCTTAGTAAGTCCTAAGTTCATGATAATATAACATTTAAAATATTCAACTTATGACATTGCACATATACATTAAAAAATATGTAAATTTTCACAAGGCCGGTTACTATTAGTTCATCAACCCAAATAATTGCACTTCATTTCATAAACCTGTATTACTTGAAATCACAATTAAATATATTCCAAGAATCACATACTCCAAATCATGTAATTAGAGCATTCATATCCATCATTAACTCAAATATACATAACATAGTTCTCATAGTATTAACTTGACTCAATTAATATTACGCATAACATACCTTACATACTTACCGAGCTGTTAACTAAATACCATAATTAAGGTTTACCTTGAAGAATACTCGATTCTCTTTTGTAAACTATGTCACCAGGCATTAAGCACGCTAGGCGTAAAAAGCTCGATAAGAATCACCAGGCACAAGGCACGCTAGGCATAAAAGCCCGATAAGAAACAACAGGCACAAGGCACGCTAGGCATAAAAGCTCGAAAAGTAACACCGGCACAAGGCACGCTAGGCGTAAAGCCCGATAAATAACACCCGGCACAAGGCACGCTAGGCATAAAGCCCGATTATGTCATCCGCACGAGGCTCGCTAGGCTCGAAGCCGAATGTCGAATAGTTTTACATGCTTTTCACATTTCACTATCACATATCGAACCATATGCATTTATTCACATTGCATTAAAAATATTTGAAATCAATCCAATCCATCATCATCACATTCGCCAACTCATGGTTTTACACCAAACTTATACAAATTTTATCATTCATTAGATTTGTAAATAACCTTTTAAACATAAGGTAGCTCAAGAACTTACTTATTCACCTTGCATTAGCCAAAATAAATTCACTTCAATACATTCACATTCGGCTATATCATGAATTTATACTCTAAATTTCCACAATTCATCATTCACTAAGTTCATAATTAATTTATTGACATATTTTAGCTAAAGGACTTACCTCGGTTTGTCGATAGTCCGTGCGAATCGGCTATTCGAGAACCTTCGTCTTTCCCCGGTCTAATTCCGTTTTTCTTTGCTCTTGATCTAAAACACATTAGAATTTAGCTCATTTAATCTCATTTCATCTCAAATTAGTTCCAAAACACACAAATGGGCAATTTACCATTTTGCCCCTAATGTTTTCCATTTTTACAAATTGGTCCAATTTACACAAAACTCAAAATATGCAAAATTTCCTAACACTATGGCTAGGGCGAATCTTCCCCTTAGCCATGGGTGTCCATGCATTTCATCTATTTGACATTTTAATCCTTCACAATTTTATTCTTTTCAATTTAGCCCTATATACTCAAAATCATCAAAAACTCCAATACAAAACTTGTAAATCCTTAACATACCTTTAATCTAAAACCATTAAACATCAAAACTATCTAAACATGTTAATGGCCGAATCTTATATACATGGTATTTTCAAAAATTTAGACATGGGTCGGGTAATATACGAAGCAACGATCTCAAAGACGTAAAAATTATCAAAAAACTAAACAAAATACATACCCCAAATTAAGCTCCCAATTGCCGAAATTTCAAGCTCCAAAAATGGGGTTTTCTTTTCTCACATTCGGCCATGAGAGAATGTAGATGATAATGGCTTTGTTTTATGTTTTGTTTAATATATACACTAACATTATTTTTTTTTATTATTAATAAACTAACATAACCTTATAAATAAAATTAAACTAACATATATATTAGGCTAGCTTGGCCCATTGCCGTCCATCACCATGGTTTATGGGCTAATTGTCCTTTTAGGACACCCACTTAAAAAGCCACAAGCAAATTAGTACATTTCACTTTAGTATGCAACTTTTACGTTTTTTGCGATTTAATCCTTTTTATCAAATTGAGCACTTAAACGACTAAATTTTTCTACGAAACTTTCACACTCATTAAATCACATATAATAAACACGAAATATAATATTAAAGTATTTCTCAGGCTCGAATTCGTGGTCCCGAAACCACCGTTTCGATTTGGGTCAAAATTGGTCTGTTACATAAGGTGTTGGCAAGATGGCAAGGTGATGCCACATAAGGGTTGGAAGGTGACGCCACAAGAGTAGGAGAGGGAGTAAATTCAAGTCGCGAGGAACTCATTTTTGGGGTCCTTTTTGGCATCAGGGAGAGCAGAGGCAGAGGTTGACTGAGACACTTCAAGATAGAAGGTGGACTGAGTCAAATAGTTTGAATGGATGGCAAGGAGGAAAAAGTGGAGTTTGAAATATTTAAAATATTTCAAATGAGTGATCAGGAGAAATTTGTGGAGGAAAAGAAGGGATGGACATATGAGCATTGTGTTGGCCGAATTTCAAACACTAAAGAGGGGGGAATCGATTTTGGAGTGGCTAAAGTGTGCCGAAATCTTATGTAGTTAGCATAGATTTCAGTTCTCAAGTGTGCATTTTCAGCTTTTGGTTAGTGAGTGCCAAAATTCGGAGTAGTCAGGTGAGTTCCTTTTGTTCATTTTCGACATTTAGGGTCTTCATCCATTCTCTTTTTCTTCTTTTCCAAGTGTGAGTCGAAACCTCTTAAGTGTTCCTTCTCTTTACATTTTTCTGCCATAGCTGAATCTACCCTAAGTCTTGCCAAAATCATTCTTCTTCTTTACTGATTCTATTGCTTCTTTTCATTCCATTTTACTCTTCTTCTCTCAATCATCTCTTTCTCAAAAGTCAAAACCCTTAACTCCATTTTTCATCTCCATATCTATGCCATGGCCGAATGTTCTATGATCTTCATTCTCTCCTCCATTCTTTCCCTTTAAGCCAAATCCCCGTAGATTTCTTTGCACCATCTTTTCTTTTGATCTTCTCAAAAGTCGAAACTCCTACATCTCACCTATATACCTCTTTGTTTAATTTATGACTCTTTCATCTTCTTTCCTAACCTTGGCCGAAATTCTTTTTCTAGGGTGATAAGTGCTGAAATCTATTAGGATTAGCCGAATCTTCTGTATTAAGGTAAGTGACGATTTCTCCTATGATTCACCTTTCTATTTTTGGTTTTTGGTATCAGAGCCCAGATTTTAAACTGGGCCTTGGGTTTTAGGGGTCACAACGTTTTCAAATTATGTATTTAAGCTAGTCTAAAAGGACTTTTTCATGAAACGGTCTCGTGAAGGAATGACACTCGAGTTTTCAGCCCAGGTCCACCAGGTAAGTTTTCTGATTGTTAAATAAATTGTATGAGGTGGTTATATGATGCATTGTTGTGGATATTAGAATTTAGAATACTTACTGTAGAGACAGAACCCTTTAGGAATGTATGTGCTGTATGAAGGAACAACTTAAGAACTCTATGTCATAAAACTTTTCGTAATAAACAAGTGGAAAGATATGCTGACTCATAAAATTTATAATCAGAGTAAGGGCGGAGTGTTAGCCATGAGTGGTAGAGGATGTGGATGTGTCATACGCGACCGTAGAAGGGGCCGGAATACGGAAGCGGAATTCTCAAAAGTAAGAAATGAGCCTGAGGGCGAACTGCCGGTGTCACCTGTTGTGGGAGCAGGATCGCAAGACCGAACTGAGGGAGATAATGCCCTATCGCAAGCAATGCTGCGTGTATTGGAGCTTGTGGCCGGGGCAAGCATTGGAACCGCAGCTCGAAAGTCCATCCCTGAGCGACTCCGAGCGAATGGAGTTAAAATATTTAGGGGTATCTCTAGAGTAGCTCCAAACGTGGCTGAGTATTGGTTAAAGGCGGTTGAGAGAATTACGGATGACTTGGACTGCACAGCTGAAGAGAAGCTGAAGGGTGCGGTTTCTCTACTTCAGGATGAAGCCTATCAGTGGTGGCTCATCGTCATAGAGGGTACTCTGGCAGACCGAGTGGATTAGGATTTCTTTAAGATAAAGTTTCAAGGGAAGTACGTTGGGGCCAGTTATGTAGATGCTCAGAGGGAGGTATTCCTGAATTTAGTTCAAGGGGGTAAGTCGGTAGCTGAGTATAAGGTAGAATTTTTGCGGTTAAGTCGGTACGCCCAAGGGAATGTTGCAACCGATTATGAGCGCTGTGTGAGATTCGAAGATGGGCTACGAGACGAGCTGCGGGTGTTGATAGCTCCTCAGCGAGAGGGAGACTTTGCTATTTTAGTGGAAAAAGCTAAGATAACTGAGGAAGTAAAGCGATCTGAGAAGCAAAATAGAGACAATGACAGAGGCAGGAATAAGAGGAGTTATGGACCGTCAGGATCATTGGGAGGTTTCTAGAAAAAGCCTAGGGTTAAGGGACCTGTTAGCGTTACTACGCCGGCTGCTGTGGGGCAATTTTGACAGTGTGCTCATTGTGGGAGGTCACATGGAGGGGAGTGCTAGGGAAGGAACAAGGAGTGCTACAGGTGTGGGTCAAAGGATAATTTGCTTAAGAATTGTCCATAAGATATAAACAGGGCCCGGATGGTAGGTCAGGGGTATGTGCAGCCGGAAAGGGGTGGTCAATAGATGCCGAGAGGTCGTGGTCTGAACCAAGGAGGGAATGGTTTTGGCCGAGGTCGTGGAGTACCAGGCAGAGGAACAGGGGGTACTGAGGCAAGGCAGCCTGGGTTAGTTTGCGCAGCCAGACATCGTGAAGAGGGGGATGCACCAGACGTGATAACGGGTATGTTTCTCATTTTTGGGTTACCCTTTACTGCGCTAATTGATATTGGGTTGACTCACACCTATGTTGCTAGTATGGTGTCTGGAACTTTGAATATGAACCTTGAAACTGCCTCTAAGGAGATGACTGTACTTAGTCCTTTAGGAAAATCAGTAGTCGTAAATAAACACTTTAGGAGTGTGCATTTAGAAGTTCAAGGGTCAGTGTTCCCGGCTGACTTAATGGAGCTACCATTTGGGGAATTTGACCTGATCTTAGGCATGGATTGGTTAGGACGGTATCGCACAAACTTGGACTGTGCTGCTAAGCGCATGATGTTAAAGACTCCCGAGGATGGTGAAGTTTTGGTGATAGGTGAGAGGTGAGACTACTTGTCTAATGTAGTGTCTGCTCTCAAGGCGGAAAGAATGGTGAAGAAAGGGTGCATGGCTTTCTTAACTTTTGTCAGTGCCTTGAATGCAAAGGAAGCAACCATGGAGGAGGTTAGAACAGTAAAGGAATTTGTAGATGTTTTCCCGAAAGAGCTTCTAGGGTTGCCTCCGGATCACGAGGTGGAGTTTGGAATCGAGCTTCTACCAGGTACGGCTCCGGTGTCCATCGCCCCTTATAGGATGGCACTGAAGGAGCTGGTTGAACTTAAAGCTCAAATCCATGAATTGTTAGATCGCGGTTTTATTCAACCCAGTGTGTCTCCATGGGGAGCACCGGTGTTATTTGTAAAGAAGAAAGACGGATCTATGCGTATGTGCATAGATTACCGCCAGTTGAATAAGCTGACGATCAAGAACAAGTACCCACTGTCGAGGATAGACGACCTGTTTGATCAGCTCAGAGGGGCTTCGATCTTTTCGAAGATAGATTTGAGGTCTGGGTATCACCAGCTTAAGGTAAAGGAAGCAGATATTCATAAGACGACTTTCCGGACTCACTACGGGCACTATGAATTTTTGGTAATGCCGACAAACGCACCAGTCGCGTTCATGGATATGATGAATCGAGTTTTTCAACCCTATTTAGACCAGTTCGTAGTAGTATTCATAGACAAAATTTTAGCATACTCTAAGTCAGAAGAGGAGCATGATTCGCATCTTAGGGTAGTTTTACAAATTTTAAGGGAGAAGAAATTGTATGCCAAATTTAGCAAATGTGAATTTTTATTAAGAGAAGTTGCTTTTTTGGGCCATGTGGTATCTGCTCAAGGAACAAGAGTAGATACTCAAAAGATCGAGGCGGTGCTAGATTGGAAACCACCTAAGTTTGTGGTAGAGATTCGAAGTTTCTTGGGATTAACGGGTTATTACAGAAGGTTTATCGAGGGTTTTTCCTCAATTGCGGCACCCTTGACCAAGTTTTTAAGAAAGGAGGTACCTTTCATGTGGATGGACAAGCAGCAAGAGAGTTTCGAGAAGCTAAAAAAGATTTTGACAGAGGCTCTGGTCTTAATTTAGCCGGAGGCTAGAAAGGATTTCGTAGTGTATTGTGATGCTTCTCACACGGGGTTAGGTTGTGTGCTGATGCAGGAGGGAAGGTGGTTGCCTATGCATCTCGGCAGTTAAGACCGCGTGAGATTAACTATCCCACGCATGATTTGGAATTAGCTGCGGTGGTTTTCGGGTTAAAAATGTGGAGACATTATTTGTATGGAGAGAGGTCTGTTATTTACACCGACCACAAGAGTTTAAAGTATCTGTTGACTCAGAAGGAGCTGAACTTGAGGTAGAGAAGGTGGGTAGAGTTGTTGAAGGATTATGACTGCTCGATTGAATATCATCTGGGTAAGGCGAATGTCGTGACAGACGCGATAAGCCAGAAGGTAACATCAGATTTGAGAGCGATGTTCACTCATCTTAGTCTATACGACAACGGGAGTTTGTTAGCTGAGCTGCAATTGAAGCCGACATGGATAGGTCAGGTTAAAGAGAAACAGTTATTGGATGATGTTTTGAGTGCTCGACTTCTGCAAGTACAAGATGGTGGAATAGCGGATTACAGTTTGAACAACGACGGAGTTTTGTGTTTCCATGGAAAGGTTTGCATGCCGAAGGATGTGGAGTTAAGGCAGATGATTCTTCAGGAAGCGCATAGTAGCCCCTACGCTATGCATCCTGGAGGAAGTAAGATGTATCGGGATCTACGGGAATAGTTTTGGTGGCCTGGATTGAAGCGAGAAGTTACGGAGTTTGTGCGAAAGTGTTTAACTTGTCAGCAAGTCAAAGCTGAACACTAGTTGCCTTCAGAGTTGTTGCAGCTTGTGAAGATTCCACAGTGGAAGTGGGAGAGAATCACGATGGACTTTGTTAGTGGGCTACCCCTTACGCCTACTAATAAAGACTCAGTATTGGTGATCGTGGATCGGTTGACAAAGTCCACTCATTTCATACCTGTTCGTGTTGACTATTCTCTTCAAAGGTTGGCAAAGCTATATGTGGCAGAAATTGTGAGGTTGCATGAGGTACCAATGTCAATCATATCAGATAGGAACCCTAGATTTACGTTGCGATTTTGGAGGGCGTTGCATCAGGCTTTGGGGACAAGGCTGGACTTTACCACGGTGTTTCATCCGCAGACAGATGGCCAGTCTAAAAGGGTAATTCAGGTTTTGGAGGATATGTTGAGGGGGTATGTCATCGATTTCAGAGGTAGTTGGGAAGAATTCTTACCGTTGCCGGAGTTTGCGAACAATAACAGTTACCAAACTAGTATTTAGATGGCGCCGTATGAAGCATTGTATGGGCGAAAGTGTCGCACTCCTACCTGTTGGACGGAATTGGGTGAACGTCATATTTTGGGTCCGAAAAGGTTGCAGAGACAGAGGAGAAGGTTAGGATAATTCAAACTCGATTGAAGGAGGCGTCAGACAGGCAGAAAGCATATACGGATCTAAAGCGGAAGGAGATAGAATTTGCGGTAGGTGATTGGGTCTTCCTGAAAGTTTCGCCCTGGAAGAAGGTGATGAGATTTGGACGTAAGGGTAAGCTAAGTCTCAGGTTTATAATGCCTTATCGTGTTTTGAAACGAGTGGGACCAGTAGCGTACCAGTTGGAGTTGCCGTAAGAGTTGAAGCAGATGCATGTTTCATACCTCGATGCTGAGACGTTACCATTCGGATCCATCTCATGTGGTGCCAGTTGAGGAAGTTGAAATAAGAGCAGACTTATCTTATGAGGAGGAACCAATCCAGATTTTGGAACGAGACGTTACGGTGCTGCGGAGAAAATCAGTTCTTTTGGTCAAAGTCTTGTGGTGGAACCATGGTTCGGAAGAAGCGTCGTTGGAGCCAGAGGAGGCGATGCGACAGCAATACCCTCATCTCTTTTGATCAGGTAATTTCAAGGCCGAAATTATTTTAAGGGGGGTAGAACTGAAACATCATAAATTGAGGCCTTTGCATTTTATGTGTTGTGTATGAATGTTAGGTTTATCATGTGAGTTTAGGGTATTTTAGGGTCCAAGAATGACTTAGGGAAAAGCCGGAGTCTTGGTTGAAAATTTCCTTTTAAGCACTTTAGGGGAGGAGCTTGTTGAAAGGGGACTTAAGGGATTATGTTGGTGTGTGGTTGACACAAGTAAGGTGTTGGCAAGGTGGCAAGGTGACGCCACATAAGGGTTGGAAGGTGACGCCACAAGAGTAGGAGAGGGAGCAAGTTCAAGTCGCGAGGAGCTCATTTTTGGGGTCCTTTTTGGCGGCAGGGAGAGCAGAGGCAGAGGTTGACTGGGACACTTCAGGATAGAGGGTGGACTGAGTCAAATAGTTTGAATGGATGGAAAGAAGGAAAAAGTGGAGTTTGAAATATTTAAAATATTTCAAACGAGTGATCAGGAGAAATTTGTAGAGGAAAAGAAGGGATGGACATATGAGCATTGTGTTGGCCGAATTTCAAACACTAAAGAGGGGGGAATCGGTTTTGGAGTGGCTAAGGTGTGCCGAAATCCTGAGTAGTCTGCATAGATTTTAGTTCTCAAAGTTTGCATTTTTGGCTTTTGGTTAGTGAGTGCCGAAATTCGGAGTAGTCAGGTGAGTACCTTTTGTTCATTTTTGACATTTAGGGTGTTCATCCATTCTCTTTTTCTTCTTTTCCAAGTGTGAGCCGAAACACTCTTAAGCATTCCTTCTCTTTACATTTTTCTGCCATAGCCGAATCTACCCCAAGTCTTGCCGAATTCATTCTTCTTCTTTACTAGTTCTATTGCTTCTTTTCATTCCATTTTGCTCTTCTTCTCTCAATCATCTCTTTCTTAAAATTTGAAACCCTTAACTCCATTTTTCATCTCCACATCTATGCCATGGCCGAATGTTCTATGATCTTCATTCTCTCCTCCATTCTTTCCCTATAAGCTGAATCCCTGTAGATTTCTTTGCACCATCTTTTCTTTTGATCTTCTCAAAAGCCGAAACTCCCACATCTCACCTATATACCTCTTTGTTTAATTTGCGACTCTTTCATCTTCTTCCCTAACCTTGGCCGAAATTCTTGTTCTAGGGTGATAAGTGCCAAAATCTATTAGGATTAGCTGAATCTTCTGTATTAAGGTAAGTGACGATTTCTCCTATGATTCACCTTTCTCTTTCAGTTTTTGGAAGCCAAAACCGAAAGGCTAATTGGCTTGATAAGGTTATCTTTTGATTAATGTTTGACCATTCTTATGTTCTCTTTTTGGGGTGACATGTCGGGAATCGAAGTAGATCGAATCGTCTAGATCTCTATGCCGGAAATCGTGAGTTTTTGAACCCTATATCTTTTGGGATTTCAAGGTAAGGGTGTTCTCTTTAGACTTATTAGACTCGTTATCGTATTATTACCTTAACCCTATGTTATGGTTTAACAACCATATGTCATGATGGTAGCGACTGACAAGGTCTTTTGATGGAATCAAGTACCAATCAGGCGAAGGAGGGGATTGAACCCGTGAACCCAATCCCTAAGTTTAAGAAAGCGGCGATGTCGCTAGATGCGAGATTGGCCACCGGGTTGTGGGCCGACTTCGGAACAGAGTAGTAGACAGATAGCAGTGGTTTCCATTAGTGATAGTGTCGACATAGAAAGCGTCGTATTACGTGTTATCAGGTGTGTAATTATCACACTATTCCCTTAATTTTATAAATGTATGTGTTATGCTTGGAAGCCGAAAATAGCAGCAGTGGTGGGTGAATTACCTATGTTGGGTAATCGATAAATAAGGTTAGTATACTACCTATATTAACAGTCGTGGATAAGTTGTTGTGGATGCATGTGAGTGTGATATATATGTATTTATGTATTATCATGTTGCCTATCTGTCATATTATGTTGCATGTGCATGGGTTTTGGGTTATAATTGATGAAAAGGGGAAGTGTATATATGTGGGTGACTTTGTCACGGTTAATGATGGCCTCAAGCCTCATTGTGGATTTGGTGATTTAATCACGTGTGGATTCAGTGGCTAGACCACTTATGTGGACTTTAAGCAATGTGTCTGTCAGCATGACTGCCAAAGAGGTGTGTAGCGGATGGAGGGTTGATTGTACAAATCCCCAGGTGTGTATGAGGATGGATGTACGGAGTGGTGTGTAGAGGATGGATAATAGGTTGGGTTGGGCTATCATGTTGAATATTTGTGCATGGTACGATGATTCGATGATGATTTGGGGCCCAAGCCCACTTGTGGAATTGTGTAGTGTAATTGCACATTGAATCTGGTGACTCACCCTATTTTCTCAAACATATCGCAGGTAGCTCATGACTCTTTGGACTGGGTTGGAACGGACTCGAGGTGGCCATGCAGGAGTTAATTTAGTAAACTTTATTTCAAACTATGAATTGCTATTTTCTTTTGGGGATATTTGGAATATGTAATAAGGTCACTATAAATTTTGTAAATTTTGGATCTTTAAGTTGGTTTTATTATTTAAATTTTTATTATGACATTACTATACTTTAACATGGAAGAAATCAATAAATGGAGTTTTCAAAACGTGAGTACATAAAACAACCAATTTTTCTCAAGTACCAACAAGGATAACAAATAGAATTTAACTAAATTCAGAAATTTTCCTTCAACTACCAACCACTGTTTTCAAAACCACACCTCAAGCGATAAGTTTTCAAACTTACGGTATTTTCTTACATTCAAAATAAAAATTTGTTTTACACCTTTTTCCTAGTAACGTGGTGCTTGGGCCGGGTTTGGGGTGTTACATACATGTTCAAATCCAACATCAAATACCATACAAATCATTCACCATCTCAAGTACCAAATCAAGTATGAAACATACCATTTCTATTTCACCAAAGCATACCATAATGGCCATTCACACAAGACCATATATACACATCACATACACCATTTTCACATAGAAAAACATATACCAAAATCAATCCAAAGTGTCATCCATTTTCATGCCATATCACATGGCAAGATTTATACATCTCTAAACATTCCACAACCTCACTAGCCTATACATGCCATATACCATATATATATACAACTTTCAAAAGGTACCAAAATAAATGTCCGATAGTGTGATTGAGCCGTTGACGATCCCAAATTTGAGCTAGCTTTAAATACCATTGTAAAGCAGAGAAAAACTTTACACGGTAACCTTTAAAGCTTAGTAAGTTCGTAATATAACACAATTAACTCAACAATTCTAATTCAATATGTAAAATTAACTAACACTTAGTTCAATTCACATCACTACTCAATCTCATCCATGGCTATTACTCACTTTCATACCATATCTATAGTTTCATATATAAGCATCTATAATGCTATTAAATCAAACTCTTTACATCATCCATTCACATAATCTTCCATTTATCTCATACACAATATAATCAACCACATAGGTTCTGTACATATCTGTACCATCACGTATTTATCTATCACATTTGCCACTTCAATGCTCAATGCCATAATTCATTCGATCCTCTATAAACATTCGATGAACTCGCACACTTAGTGCCAAATAATTAGCCGAAGCTATAGTAATAACACACACTTAGTACCATCACATTAAGCCGAATTTGTCTCAGTATTGCACACGTAGTGCCAAATAATACATCCGAAGCTTTCTTTATCTCGCACACTTAGTGCCATTCATCATTGTAATGATTCTATTTATGCACACTTAGTGCCACATATCTTCGAACTCACAATTCACATTACCCAACTCCAATATCACATTTCCATTCATTTCATCACATAGGAACATTATTTAATCATCTAGCACACGAACTTTCCTCGGACTTAAAAACGATAAGATTAATCGATCAATCGAGCACTTTGTTTTTGCCTCGATCTAGGTCCGAATTTCTCCTTTCTTGATCTATATATTATCAAATTCAACTCATTCAATCACATTTTCACTCAATTTAATCCACAACACATAATTAAGGCATTTAACATATTAGCCCCCTAATTTCCATAATTTTATCAATTTAGTCCTTTTTGCATAAAACCACAAATTCAATAAATTTCTTAGCAACCCATGCTAGCCGAATATATCACATAATACTAGTAGCCAATAACTTTCATTTATTTCACATTTTGGCCCCTCAATTTGTCATTTTCACAATTTAATCCTTAAATGGCAATTTCATCAAAAATCATTATACAAAACATGTATATCAACCATCATGCATAAACGTGACATGTCACTTAATTTCCATCATCAAACATTACAAAACTCAATTATTCAACAATGGTACTTCACAAAATCATCATCAATTTTGAAAATCAAGGTACGAGCTAGCTAGAACTCGTAGCAACGATCAGAAAAACATAAAAATCATCAAAAACCGAGCAAAGAACTTACCTTGATCAAAGATACAAGTGCTGAATACATGAGAGCTCAAAGGTGGTGTTTTCTTTCTTTAGAATTTTGGCATTCATCGAAAAGATAGACTAAAATCATGTTTTGGATTATTTAATTAACCATTATTTATTTAATTACCAAAATGTCCATTAATAAAACATAAATAAAACACTTAATGGTTGTCCATCTTTGTCTACTCAATTATTCAATGGTCAAATCACAACATAAGGACCTCTAATTTAATAAGACATAACATTTAGGCACTTTTAACTACTAGAACACAACTTTTGCATTTTACGTGATTAGGTCCATTTTCCAAATCGAGCACAAAAACATTAAAATTTTCACATAGAACTTTCACACATATCAATTCACATATTATAAGCATAGAAAATAATATTAAAACATTTTTCTAACTCAAATTTGTGGTCCCGAAACCACTATTCTGACTAGGGTATAAACTAGGCTTGTAACGCCCTGAATTTTGGGCCTAGAAGAAATGGGCTTCGCGTGTCGGAGGAATTGGAATTTAGTTGTGCATGTGAATAACATAAAAATATGTCTGATTTGGTGTTAAGGGTTCTAAGAGGTATTGGAGAAGTCCTGGGTTCAAACTTGGACTCTAGCAAAATTTGTGGTAAATGTGAATTAAACCCTTGGTACTTGTTAGTAGGCTTTAAGAATAGTTGGGGTGGAAATGTGACACAAGGAAACATGTGGTCTAGTGGTTGAGGCTTCATGGTGTGGCAAGGGATCTTGAGTTCAAATCACATGGGATGCAAAGGGGATTTTATTTTATTTCCATGAGGTGAGAGAGGTAGAGTTGCATTAAAACTCTCTTGAGGTGGTTGTTGACTTGGTCTTGGATGAATTTGTTGGAGAGTTTGAATTGGTCTTGTGAGTTGGTTGTGGAGAATATCAAGGAGGGATAAGGGGAGAGGATCATGGAGATTTTCAAGGAGTTTGAGATTGGGGGAAGTTGTAGCCGTATTGGGGAACTGGTTGGTGCAAAATTCGGCTAAGGGGTTTAGGGATGTGCATTTTCGGCATTTGGTTTTTGAATAGGTGCCAAATTTTCTCTTAAGCTTTTGGGGCTGTACGTTTTATCATTTTAAGAGCGGGAGAGTTCCTTTCTTGGTGTAGTTTCAGCTGAGAGCAAGTGGTGCTGAATTGGTATTTTTGTTCCACTCTTTCTTTTTACAAGTATAGCCGATTATAAGTGTGACTATTTGGGTAGTCTTTTTACTTCTCTATTTCTTTCGAGTGCATTTCTCTTCTCTTCTTGTTTTCGACATTACTCTTGTGGTATTTGGCCAAGCCTGTGCTCTTTGTCTCTCACAACCATAGTTGACTACATTAGCCCTTCTCTCCCTCTTCAACTACTTTTCTTCTACCCTTAATAACCTTCCCATTGTTAGACAAATTTAACCTCTCTCTTGTACTCTGATTCTATCTTGACCAATTCTTTGTGGAGTTTTTTTTTTTTGGTTTCTTTCCTAGTCGAACCCTCTCTTCATCTCGTTGCCCATCCCTGTAACATCCTGGAAAGGGCCTATGCATTTTCGGTTTAATTGTATGAAATGACAAGTCTAAAGCATTATGAATAAATTTTTGAAATTTTTGGAAACTCAGAAATGTATGAAAATGAATGGAAATGAATATTTTGGAAACTCGAAATGCATTAGGACATGAACATTTTAGGAAACCTAGAAATGTAAGTGAAATGGTTCAAAAATGGAAAGTACACATTTTTGGAAACTAAGAAATGAAAATGGAAATGATCCAAAAATGGA
Organism: Gossypium bickii; assembly: GCA_025503065.1. Classification (NCBI taxonomy): domain Eukaryota; kingdom Viridiplantae; phylum Streptophyta; class Magnoliopsida; order Malvales; family Malvaceae; genus Gossypium; species Gossypium bickii. The sequence goes on along the minus strand of CP106720.1, from coordinate 59,611,516 downwards.
AAGTATACATTTTAGGAAACTTGGAAATGTAAGAAAATGGAAAGTAAACAGAGCCGATCGAAAAGTTTAGGAAACTTGGAAATGACCCTAAAATGATGAGTTTTAAAGTTTAAAATGGGAGATTAAGGCAAGAGGGCCTTAAAAGAAAAAGTTGGTAAAATTTGACACACAAACAGGCTTGGAAAAGTGGCCTGAAGATGCCACTTAGGGCCTATGGAAATGGCGCCATGTGCAAGAGGCATGGGCCTGGGTTCGAGTCACAAGGGAAGCAAATAAATGAAGTTTTATTTTTGCTTCCTAGGCTAACAGGTGGACGGCACTTGTTTCTAGAAAAGGGAGGTGTTTTATTTCCATTATTATTGCTTAATAAGGTGATAAATAAAAGCTTTTTAATTTGGATTATTTAGAAGAGATAATAAGGATTTTTCTTTATTTATTTTTAAATAAAGAAATGATATTATCACAAGGAAGAGTGGTGGCCAAGTTAAGGACTCTTGGCCTAGTAAATTCGGCTAAGGGAGGAAAACAAGGCTAATTTTTCATTCATTCCTTCCTTTGCCGAAATTCCCTAAGCTATTCACCCTCTCTGCCGAAAATTTCCCTAAGCAGAAATCCTCTCTTTTCTCTGCTATTCTGTCAAATCTACTTTTCCTCTCCAACCTTTCTTCTAGTAGTAGCCGAATATTTTCCTCTCCATTAGAGGCCATAGCCGAATCTCCCTGAGAATTTAAGCAAGGAAGCAGTCGACTAAGCATTAAGGGTAATGTTAACATTATTCAAGTTCTTTTCCATCCTATTTGATAAAAGAGAAAGACTAATCCTACTATTGTATGTTGGCCGAATCTACAAGGGGTCTATCAGGTTTCTACAACTGTCAAGTACAAGGAGAAATCTTTCGGGATTCAAGGATTTAAGGTAAGAAAAGTATGGTTTAGGCCAAAGGCTACTTGATTAAGTTATTAAGTGACTTGGAAATCAGATCTAATATATGTAGGGATTTCGACAGATCCACAATCAAGAGGAATTTTCGGGAAATTAGAGGTAAGTAAACATTGTATTCGGCCAAGGAACTCAGATTTATTTCTTATGATTTTAAGAAGTCAAACTAACCATGCTTAATGAATTTAGTGTTAGTCGATTTCAAGGAAAGGATACTAGTGATTTTTGGGACTTAATTTACCATCATCCAATTCGGCAACAAGGTAAGTGATACAAATAGGATTTGGTTTTTAAGCCAAATAGGTTGATTCATATGTTTTTATGATTGGCCGAATATAGGAGTAAAGATCTAGATCGGTAGATCGTTCTTCGGGATTTCAAGGAATCTATTACACGAATCAGGTGTGTACTCACACTAAGTTTCAATATATTATGGCGATTATTTTAATATATGAATATGTATAAGAATGTGAATGTGGCTAAGTACCACAAATGTGGTAAAAAGTACCCAGGTACGTTTCCTACTTCTGATAGGATTACGAATATGATATATTTTGAACATGTGAATAGTAACATGAATGAGAAATAAGTATGTTATGCATGATATAATAATATTTGGGGCATTTCGAGCTATATGTGAAAGGGAAGAAGGTGTTGACTTGGTCTCACCAGCGGAATATGGTGACTCATGTCACATAATTTGAATATGGTAACCGGTTACATTATCCGAATTTGGTCACTTGGTTACATTATTTGAATATGGTGTCTAATGACACAAATTATATAGGCGATGAGCACGTCGATCGCAATGACGCGCTTCGATGGTGTGTAGCGGATGGAGGGTCGACTTAGTAGTCCCAACGGTGTGATTTGGCGTGACGGTGGTGGTGTGTAGCGGATGGACAAATAGGCTTGGGTTTGGGTTGCATCATTTGATTCGAATATGTACTTGATATGAATATGTATGCACGATCACGTTGATTGTTAGTTTTGTGTACACATTGAGTCTGTAGACTCACCCCTTGTGGGACTATTTTTTTGGTGATGAGCGGTAATGGACCTGCCTCGGAGGAAGGTGAAGGTGGCCATGCAGGAGAAAAATAAACGATTTGGACTTTATTTTTGCTAAGTACTTTTCATTTTAATTTTGGAAATTATTTGATGTAATAAGGCTATAAGGCCCAAGTTTGATTACTTCATTTCTGTTTAAATTTTTATTATTATGTTACGAATTACTTTAAAATTTATGATTGTTTAGAACATATTTCTTAAATAAACCCTAGGTTGTTTTTTTTTGTCACTTTAAATAATTGTTCTTTTAAAATTAAGTAAACGAGTTTCCAACCTAAGCCCAACCCAAAACCAATATCTTTCGAAAAATACACAAATTATCTCTAAGTAATAAATAACTTCAAAACCGTTTTTCTTAAGGAACATACCAGATCCGGTTCAGGCTCGTGGGCCGGGTGTGGGGTGTTTTAGTTTGGTATCAGAGCCCAGTTTTCAACTCTCGGCCTGTGGGCTAAGGCCCAAAACATTTTTAATTCGAGCCCAAATGATTATCTTTGAAATAAAGCAGGTGTTCTGGCATGGCACCTAAGTCTCCGACCCGCAGTCCACCAGGTAAGTACCCTAACTTTATGTGTGATTCTGTGATTTGTGAACTGTATAAGGGTAGAAAAGGCATGGAATGTAGAATAGAATGATAGGAACATGAACCCTAGGGCTAGATTACTCAAACACAAAACCACATAAGATTTAATGCACTAAACAAACCTATGTCTAAGTCACTGAGATAGGGTGTGGTAACCCCTGACGCATGTCTAGGATTGGATCCGGAAGAGCACGGTATTTAGCGGCCCTAGTGACTCACCTCCTCTTCGCAGTATCCCACCGGTGCGCGTGGGCCTGGTTCATCCTAACTCAGAGGGCTCAGTGGCGTGGCAACCTCTGTGCGCATGTCCAGGAATGGTTTCAGTGAGAGCTTGGTATTTAAGCAGTCCGCCTGACTCACCTCCTCTCCACTCGAATCCTGCCTGGTGCGTAGCTTTGGTTCACCCTGACCAAGAGGACTCGGTCATAGGCTCAACATAAAGACTAAAACCCGAAAGGGAATTAGCCATGTTTTGAAAAAAAAAGAAGAACAAAATAACAAAACCTTAGTTTTAAAACTCTTAAAAACTTATGAGAACTATTTTTACAACATTTTTCCCGAAAAATTTTTGATTTGCAAAATTACAAAAATACCCCTAGTGGTAAATTACCAAAATGCCCTTGATTCACAAATTGTCAAACTTCTCAACGATTTTACCAAAATTTCATTATTTTATAAACATTCAAAAACCCTAATTTGTAAAATATCAAAATACCTTGATTTTGAAAAAAATTACAAAATTGCCCCTAACCTACAAAATGACCAAAATGACCCTAGTTTTCGAAAATTTTTGCAACATCACCGTTTTGGAAAATAAAACTCTCGAAAAGAACCCATAAAGTTTTACAACTTTTGAAATATCCCTAACTTATTAAATTTTACAAATTTACCTTGGCTTTTGGAAAATTACCAAAATACACCCAAGGTCAAAAATTACCGACATACCCCTAGATTTCAAAATTTTTTTCAAAATTACACCGGGACTTTAAAATTACCAAAATACTTTTGACAAAATCACCGAGGAACTTTTTGTTTTACAAAATTACGAAAATGCTCCTGTAGGACAAAATTACGAAAATACCCCTGGGTAGTGAAATCGTCATTTCACGAATTAATAATCATAAGCTTTAAGTACATACATGTACCATCTCGTAATAATCTCATACTCAGTTTCATCGTTGTCATACCCAGTGAACCACTCAGAATAATAATATCGGATACACGAGAAACCTTGCACATAATAAGCCACATATGTAGCTATTGCTACCTTTATCTTATAACACATATGTGCTAGCTCTCGAGCAATCAATGAGCCTGCTCACATAAGCTGCTCACACAAGTTGTCTAGTAACCGCAACATATGTCGGTATACTGGAATCACATAACATAAAACCCTAGTGACATGTCACTTGTATCCTAATCTATTCCTAAGGTTCGATGGGGATTTCTCGCTTGCCAAATCCTTGTCAAATGTGTCTGTAAGGTCGATTACACAATTCATCCATAAACGTAAGCAAATAAAATACAATTAAAGCGAAGCTTATTTAACATACGAACTTACTTCGGTTACAAAAACGGCTAAACAGGTCTATTCGTCAATTACTTTGTTTTTCTCCTGATCTAGACCCGAACTTCATTTTTCTTGATCTATAATGTCAAATTTAACTTATTTAATCATCACATTATTCAATTCAACCCAAAACCACATTATGGTAAAATTTTACATTTTTACCCCTAAAGTTTTGACATTTTACATTTTAGTCTTTAGGCTCGTAAAATGATTTTCATCTAATTTCTTCATTACCCAAGCCTAGCCGAATCTTTTTCATGCTCATAACAGCCGACATTTTCTATTTATTCACATTTTAACACACATTTTATAACTTTTTACAAATAGGTCCCCTTTGACGTTTTCATCAAAAATCACTTTTTAAATGTTGTTTACCTATCATAAAACATGTATTTTCTACCATTAAACATAAAAAAAACTTTTTCCCCATGGGTAAAATTTTAGACTTTGATATCTCTTCAAATTAGTCCTTGAAATAACTAGATTAGGTTAAGACAACTTCAAAAACATAAAAATCATCAAAAACAAGACAAGAACAGACTTACAATCGAGCTTGAAAGTCGCTGAAACCCTATCTATGTCTTCTTTCAAATTTTCGGCACAATGGGGGACTAATTTGAGAAGATGGGCACTTTTATTTCACTTAATTTTGTCTTTATTTACTAGTTTGCCAAAATGCCCTTAATGCCAAACTTTGGGAATTCACCTAACCATGTCCATTTTTGTCCACTATGAACTATAATGGTCTAATTACAAGTTAAGGACCTCCAATTTAAAATTTCATAGCAATTAAACACCCTTAGCTTCTAGAACACACATTTTGCAACATTTGCAATTTAGTCCTATTAGTCAAATTGGACACTCTATCGATAAAAATTTCTTATCGAAATTTTCACAGAATCATTCAATCATACTGTAGACCTTAAAGAAACAATAAAATTAATATTTCTACTTCAGATTTGTGGTCCCGAAACCACTATTCCAATTTGAACCAAAAGCAGGCTGTTATAACTCTCCCCACTTTAGGGATTTTCATCCCCAAAAATCTTACCAGAAAAGGGGTTTGGGTACTATTTTCTCATAGCTTCCTCGGGTTCCCACATAGCCTCTTCGACCCCGTGTTGTTGCCACAAAACTTTCACTAGGGCTATGTTTTTATTTATCAACTGTTTAACCTCTCGAGCTAAAATCTTGATTGGTTCTTCACCATAAGTTATATCGGGTCAAATCTCAACCTCTGTCGATGAAATTAACTGTGAAGGATCTGATCGATAACGGCACAACATTGATACATGAAACACATTGTGGATCCTTTCTAACTCTATCGGTAACGCTAACCTATATGCCACCGACCCTATTCTTTCAATAACCTCATACGGACCAATAAAACGCGGACTCAGTTTACCCTTGCGACCGAATCTAAGAATTTTCTTCCACGGAGATACTTTCAGAAATACTTTATCACCGGCTTGAAATTTAATTTCCTTTCGTTTTAGATCCACGTACGATTTCTGTCGATCTGAAGCTTCTTTCAAACAATCACAAATTACTTTCACTTTTTCTTCGGTTTCTTTAAACAAATCAACCCCGTGATTTTGTTTCTCACTGAGCTCAGTCCATTACAATGGAGTTGGACACTTGCAGCCATACAATGCCTCATACGGTGCCATCTGTACACTCGACTGAAAACTGTTGTTATAAGCAAATTCGACTAAAGGTAGATGTTTTTCCCAACTACTTTCGAACTCTAACACACAATAGCAAAGCATATCCTCAAGAACCTAAATTGTTCTTTCAGATTGACCGTCAGTTTGGGGATGAAATGCGGTACTAAAGTTCAAATTTGTACCCAAAGCTTCTTGCAACATCTTCCAAAATCGTGAAGTAAATCTCAGATCTCTATCCGAAATAATAGAAATGGGCACCCCGTGCAATTTAAAAATATTAGCAATGTACAATTTAGCTAGCTTATCAAGCGAATAGTCGATACATACAAGAATAAAATGAGCCGATTTCGTCAATCTATCAACAACAACCCAAACGACATCTTTCTTCTTCGGAGTCAGAGGTAATCCAGTTACCATCGTAATTCTGTCCCATTTCCACTCAGGAATCATCACAGGCTGAAGTAAACCCGAAGGTACTTGATGTTCGGTCTTTACTTGTTGACAAATCAAACATCTTGATACGAATTCAAAAATATCTCGTTTCATACCCGACCACCAATACAGTTTCTTCAAATAATTGTACGTCTTCGTACTTCCTAGATGAACAGACAGACAACCACTGTGTGCCTCGTGAAGAATTTTCTGAATAAGCTCGGTATCTCTTGGTACACAAATCCTACTTCGAAACATCAAACAATCATCAGTCCCAATCTGATAGTCTGAATCACAAGTCGATTCGCACTGAACTTTTTTAGCTTGTAATTTACTATCACATTTCTGAGCCTCGCAAGTTTGCTGAAGAAATACCGATCTAGCTTTTAACTCAGTTAGAATCGAACCATCATCAAATAAAGTCAGTCGCGTAATTCATTGCTCTCAAAGCAAACAAAGATTTCCTACTTAAAGCATCGGCGACACATTCACCTTTCCCGGATGATAATCAATTACCAACTCATAATCTTTCAACAACTTGAGCCATCTCCGTTATCGCAAATTCAAATCCTTTTGAGTCATTAAATACTTCAAACTCTTGTGGTCGGTAAAGATGTGGCACTTCTCACCGAATAAATGGTGTTGCCAAATTTTGTAAAGCAAACACAATGGTAGCCAACTCTAAGTCATGCGTCAGATAGTTCTTTTCGTGCGGTTTCAACTATCTCGAGGCATAAGCTATCACTTTGCCCTCCTGCATCAACACATATCCAAGATCGTTTAATGACGTGTCGTTGAAAATAACAAACTCTTTTCTCGACCCAGGTTGCACTAAAATCGGTGCCTTAGTCAATAATGCTTTCAATCGTTTAAAACCCTTTTGGCATTTCTCGGACCATTCAAACTTAACATCTTTCTATAACAATCTTGTCATAGGTGTAGCAATCATCGAGAATCCCTTAACAAAATGTTGATAATACCCGGCTAAGCCCAAAAAGCTTCTAACCTCGAATACATTCCTCGGCAGTTTCCAATCGATAATTGCCGAAATCTTACTCGGATCAACCCTTATACCTTTTGCTAAGACAATATGTCCCAAAAATTTGATTTCTCAGAGCCAAAACTCACTTTTGCTGAATTTAGCAAACAACTTTTTATCTCTCAAAGTTTGCAACACAATTCATAAATGTTCGGCATGCTCAGACTCATCTCGATAATAAATCAAAAAGTCATCAATAAATACAACCACAAACTTATCCAAATACGGTCGGAAGATCCAATTCATCAAGTCCATAAAAATAGCAGGAGCATTAGTTCATCCAAAAGGCATAACAAGAAATTCATAATGCCCATACCTTGTTCTGAACGCGGTTTTTGGCACGTCTGAGTCTTTAACTCTCAATTGTAACACCTTTTACCCGTATTCGACACCAAAGCAGGGTACGAGGCATTACCAGACTTAAACTCAAGCAAACATTCAAAACCGAGAAAAGAATTTTCACCCAAATTTAAAATCTTTCACATACATTCATATCATCCCTTAAACAAGCCACCGAGGCCTAAAACATACATTGGGAATGGTTTGCGACTAAACCTAGAACTTAGGAAAAATTTACGAAACTTTCAAAAAAATTTCATCATGAAACAGGACCACACGCCCGTGTGGGTTAAGGGACACGCCCGTGTGTCATATCACACGCCTGTGCTTTAGCCCATCTCCATCTTAAGGTGCATTCTCTTTATGACATCATCATCAGATTGAAGTCACACGGCCAAGTCACATGCTTGTGTGCTTAGGCCGTGTCCTCCACACGGCTGAGACACACGCCCATGTCTCTACCCGTGTGCTGAATTCTGGACATTTGTTTTCCAAAATTAAGGTGCAGAGGACACACGGCCAGAACACATGCCTATGGGGCAAACCGTGTGTCACACATGGCCTAGAGACACGCTCGTGTGTCTACCCGTGTGGACAAATACAAGGCTATTTTCCAAGCCATTTTGTCACCCTTACTTGCACATATTCACACAACATCACATGGTACAAATCATGGCATATAAAGGCCTTCAAAAACAACTACAATCAAGCAATAATGTATCATTTTTAAACCATCATCTATCATAAATTATAATGTTAGGCCCTACCAAACCATTTCAAGCTAATTTCACACTCAAAGGGCATAAACATATGAATAAAATCATAACCATCATATGTCAAGCAAATATAAACCGCACCACCAAACATTGACATATGCACATACATACTTATATGGGCTTACAACCATTTAGCCAATATAAGCCAATTTGCATGGCTACAAATTTCATCCAACCTTTAGCCATCACAAGCTAATATATTTAGCCAAATCATAATGACTCATACACCAAATGACTGAGCCCTATACATGCCATAAACTCAAAGGCGTTTGCATTCACTTATACCCAACATGATAGCTTGATAGTGTGGTAGCATCTCCGGCGATCTCCAACTCGAGCTAGCATAAAACCCTATAAGATGTAGGAAAGAAAGAGGAGTAAGCTACAAAGGTTAGTAAGTTCGTATGCAAATAGTAAGCAACAATAGTAATACATTTGTCATACAACGAACATAACATAACACAACATAAAATCATTAAATCTTCATAGACATAACTTACTCAAACACGATGCTTACCCCCTTTAATTTATACGCATAATTTAATACATCTTAACATTTTCCAAAAATTCATAATCTCTCCAATATAACATACCATAATAATTATTAACAAATCATTTCAAGCCTCATAGTAACATGTACATTAATTATGCATATTCATATTTTCAAGCCCAGAGCTTAACATCTTTCAATGATTTAAACTCTTAACTTCTCATACTTTCATAACCATTTTTATAGGCAATTATGCAAATCTTTCCTTTTTCACACATGTCCAATGAATCACAAATCAAGTGCAATAAACATCTTATCTCTCAATTTGATATGGCTCAAAAGCCTAACCCATGACTCTCAACTGAATTTACCATGAATTTACACATAATAAACATAAACACTTAATCACAAGATTTCATAAATATTTTTAATAGACATTAATATCAATCTTTTCTTCATTTCATATTCATTGAGTCACAATCAAGGAAATAAAACATTTCATATCTCAATTCTATTCGGTCTAAAACCCTTTTTCATCAGTATCAATCAACTTTACCATATATCTATTCATCATACACATACCAATAATCACATGGTTAACATAAAGTCACTTTTATAGTGATCATGAATTCATAATATCCTGAAGCCAATGCTTATAAACTTTACGTACATACATGTACCATCTCGTAACATAATCATTTACTTTCTCATCGTTGGCATAATCTTTGAATTTCCCGTTGAACCACTTGGAATACTAAAGGATATTCAGGAATAACATACATATAGGATCAAACCAATGCCATATCCCAGATATGGTCTTACATGGGGTCACATATCGATGCCGATAGACCAGCTATGGTCTTACCCAATTCTCATATCGATGCCATGTCGCAGACAGGGTCTTACACGATTCACATATCGATGCCACGCCCAAGACATGGTCTTGCATGGAATCTCGTAACGATGCCATATTGTAGATATGGTCTTACACATAAACTCATAACCCTAATGTCATGACATTTGTATCCTAACTATTTCTAAGGTTCAATCGGGACTTTCTCACTTATCGAACTTTGTTGAATTCAGTCAAAGAGTAAATTACAATTCATATAATAATAACACAAGTAAAACATAAATAATAATGCATCATTTACATACGAACTTACCTCGGTATCAAAAATAGTAGAAAAGGACTTAATTGTCAATTACTCATTTTTCCCCCGTTCTAGGTCCAAACCTCGTTTTATTTGATATATAATATCACATTTGGTCTATTTATTAGTCACATTATTCAATGTGATCCAAAAATCACATTATGGAAAAATTATGCTTTTGCCCTTAAAGTTTCAAATATTTATATTTTAGTCCCTAGGCTCGTAAAATGAAATGTGTTCAATTTCTTTACTACCCATGCATGGCTGAATCATTTTCATGTTTATAGCTACTCACATTTTCCATTAAATTAGATTTTTAACACATATTTCATAACTTTTACAATTAGGTCCTTTTATGCATTTTCACCGAAAATCACTTTGTAAAAGTTGTTTCTCTAACCATAAACATGCTTATTCTACCATTAAACATCAAAATACACAAATTTCTAGCATGGGTCAAAGCCTAAACCTTTATCATATCTCAAATAAATGGTGGAAATAGGTAGATTATGATATATTGATTTCAAAAACGTGAAAATCATTAAAAACAGGGCTAGAACAGACTTACTTTGGAGCTTGGAAAGCTTGAACAAAACCCTAGCCATGGCTTCCGTGCTATTTTCAGCCAAGGGTTGAAGATGAGCATAGATTTGGCTTTTATTTTGTTTATTTAATCATTTAATTACTAAATGATTAAAATGCCCCTAACTTAAAAATATTCTATTTCACCAATTTCATGTCAATTTTTGCCCAAAAAATTATCCAATGGTCTAATTACCAACTAAGGACCTCTAATTTAAAATTTCATAGCAATTAGACACCTCTAGCTTCTAGAACTCAATTTTTGCACTTTTTACAATTTAGTCCTTTTGACTAAATTAAGTGCCCAAACGACGAAATTTTCGAACGAAATTTTCACAAAATCATCCCGTGAAATTGTAGACCATAAGAATATAATAAAAGTAAATTTTCTTTGCAACACCCCAAACCCGGCCTAGAAGTTAGGGCCGAATCCGGCGTGTCATATTGGAGTGTTTTTTCGAAATCCAAGTTATCATTGAACAACCCTTCTTACAATTAGAACTTTTTGCTATTTAAAACCTCAGATTTTGTTTACTTGTTTTTAAAATGAGGTTTATTAAAAGTCATTCTCTTGTAAAACATTGTTACCTTTAAAACTTTATTTGTTGCGAAAGCTTAATTTAAAGCTGTTACGGAAACGTGATGTTTTGAAAAACAGTTCTTGTTTTGGTGTTCTACTTCTAGCAATTATAAACCTATAAATAAGATTACAAATTTAAAACGAAGAAATTAGAAAGGCCTTATTACAACCCAAAAATAATAAATAAGGTAAATAAAATCCAAAACAAGTTTAAATTTGTGGCCATCTCCAAGTCCTTCGCAGCTCCGAACCGTCTATGTATGGGGATTACCTGTACAGTTAAACAATTGGGTGAGTTTGCGAAAACTCAGTGTGCACCCCAAATAAAAATAGCGATCAATCAGACAGTTTGGGCCTGGGCCCATCTCATAAGTAGTGTCCAACTGGGCCTAAGCCCATTATAGAACATATGCAGTGTGGCCCTTAGCTCTAAACAGAACATAATCAGAATAATCAAGCATGCAAAAACCCTATCCATCTAGCCTCTACACAGTAGCTCTGTCCAACTATACACACCATGTGGGGATATAGGATCAACCCACCCATCCCTACACACCACATAATAGTACCGATGCGACACTAAATAGAATTTGCAGTGAGAATTTTGCAGTAACGGTGAGGCTAATAGCCATCAAAGATACTGTGATGAGTCTTTGCTGAACAGAATACTTTCTCCAATCACATAACCCAACCCTATGTTATGCAACATACACCAGTGGCATGCTATTAAATTTTATCATGCATGTAGACAGAATAAATATACATATACAAACCATCTCATGGCATACATAGTCATAAATATATCCTATCGAGTCAAAACAAACATTTTACCCATGAGGGGTATGTAGATAATTTTGCAAACCGGGGGTATTTCGGTAATTTCCCAAATCGGGGTCTTAGCGACCTAACAAAAGGTCCATCGTCACGTTGAGCGACTTAAGTAACCTACACAATCACAACAATGTAAATGGGCCTAAGGCCCATTACTCGGCCCAAGTGGGCCCACACGCTCGTGTGGCCCAATTAGCCCAGAAATAGCCTCGGCTATATGAACATCACATTTCAAACCAATAGAAACCATATAACATGCATTTTATCCGTGTGAGGCCCACCAGCCCAATGGGCCCACATGACCTATTACCCAAAAACGACCCTAGCCATGTGGACTACACGGCTCGGTCTAACATTTACCATAATATGCACATTGAATTCGTGTGAGGCCCACAGGCCTATTGGGCCCCCACTGCCCATTTCGGCCCCATGCGGCTCAAAATGACCTAAGCCCATGAGAGTGCTCATGGTGGCCTCTACTATCGCATTGGATTGTCCACATGTGTGTTCGCGCGCTCGTATGGCAACCGATGTCATACTTAAACCCGAACGAACACCATAACCAAGAAAAAAAGATAAGAATCGGCATTAGAGAAAAAGAGGGGCAAAGCCGAAAAACAGAGACATAGAGACTTACCGATTGATATTTAGCCAACAAAAACCGATTGAATGAAAGGGAAAAGATTGATGGAGCAAAACAATATTCGGCTATAAGGGAGGAAACTGTTTGGTTACACAAAACCGAATGTCAGTAAAGCCAATGTACCAAGAAAAGTGAGGGAGAGAAAAGAAGTTGATCAAGCAAAGCACGAAAATGGAGAGCAAAACCACAACTTGTCAAAATCCCAAAATGAGAATGACCAATTACCAATACCTAACCGAATTTTACCCCAAAAGAACTCCCCAATTTCGTTCAGCCTTCCACACACTAAATTTCTCCCCAACACCCCTTCGCAACCGAAACACTAAGTGCCAGAGTTTGAACTCGACAAGACTCTTCTCCAACTTCGAACTTGCTTAATTTTCTCCTTAATTTACTCCCATCCATCTCTTCAAATTCGGCTAACAACCACTCCATTCAAATCTGTTCAAACTCTTGGTGTTTTGGTCAAATACAACTTCCTCCCAAGGCCACCAGCAAAAATAATCCCCATTTGCACAAACAGGGATTCGAATCTCAAACCAAATAGCACACTCCACACGCCACTATCCACTAGACCGCATTGATCATTGTGTCATACTTTACCAAATTTTATTTATAACCCTACTAACCAAAGATAGGGGTCTTATTCACTTAAAACCTTTTTTGCTAAAGCTCAGGTTTGGACCCAGCACTTCTCCAACACTCCCAAACACTCCTAATCACTTAACCATTAAAGCAAACATGCAGTTGTGGTAATTCTTGCACACATAAACTTTTATGTGTAGCCTCCTAGCGGCTCCCACGCACAAGGCCCAATTCTACTAGGCCCAAATTCAGCGCGTTACATTCTTACGTCGGATTTGTGGTCCCGAAACCACTGTTCTGACTAGGCCAAAAATCGGGCTGTTACAACTCTCCTCCCCTTTAGGGATTTTCGTCCCCGAAAATCTTACAAGAAGAAGTTTCTTCTAATTCTCTTGAAACATTTTCACTAACTTCTCAGAATCTCAAATTGATTTAACCTCGTATATCTCTTTCCAATAACCTTTGAACTTTAACACACAATGCCGGAGTACATCGTCATGATCTCAGTTACTCTCTCAGGAACACATATATTTAATTGATCTATTAAATAAAAACTCTATACATACTGAAATGATTATACGAATCTTTCTTTGTCAAATGATTAATCATAAACCAATTAATATATTCCTTTTAAAGATAAAATAATCCTAATATAAAATCTGTAGCAATTTCATCTCATAACACACTAGTATTATCACTGACTGTATTAGTCCTGAATACATTTGATTTTCGGTTTTACCTATTGATGAACCGATATCGGAATACAAACTCAAAGTATCATGTAATAAACACAATTTCCAGAACATCAACTTCATATGATTGCACAGTTTATCACTCTTGGATGAGCATTCGAGTTACTACTGAGTCTCGTACAAAACTTCTGCATAACTCTGGATTACACATTACACGAATTCTATCTCAGAAAAATAATAATAATAACAGGAATCAGGTCCAACCCAAAATTCAGAATAGAAAGTCCTTTTACACTGTACTCATTTAGTTCACCACTCTCTATCACATTTCTGAGCTTCTCAACTCGCAAAGAAAGCATCACTTAAGCTTTGAACTTAGCTAGAATTAGACCATCATCTTATTAGATCAATCAAGTAACCAGTGCTCAAAAAAATAAACAAAGATTTTCCATCCAGGCATTTATAACTATAAATGTTTTCTCAGATATTAATCAATAACTTACTTGAAATCTTTCATTATCTCAAACCATTGACACTTCTTAAATTTCAGATCTTTTTAGGAGATTCAATACTTTAACTCTTTGGACCAGGAAGCACGTGCCATTTCCTGTCGAACATAGAAAGGCATCAAATTTTTAACACAGGCATAAAAGTGACCATCTCTAAATCACCAGTCGAACAACTCTTTTTAATGTGACTTTAACTATCGACAAGTACAAACTACCTCTTTACATTCTTATATTAAAACCTATTCTAATCTGTTCAATAGTACATCACTGAAAAATCGCAAATTCTTTTCTTTAGTCATACTGGACTCAGAACTAGAGATTCAATTAAATATACTTTCAACTATTTCCAACTTTGTTAACATGCACAGATCATTCAATCTTTCATAAATATGATGACTTTATCAATTAGAACAGCTTTAATTCATAATAACATCTTTCGATTAGAATAATCCAATAGGCATATCTCTGTATTATGCTTTCTAGAATAAAATTTTTCATTCAAACTATCCATTTTCATACTCGTGAATGCACATAATTTATTCTCTTAACTGAAGGACATGCTTAAATACATATAACTCAAATCACGTCTCAACAAATCAACTTATGCTTAAATACATATAACTCAAATCACGTCTCAACAAATCAACTTACTCTGATAAAAACCACTGAGCTGTTTTCAACTACCGAATAATAACATATCACGATACTCTTTTCTTCATGTTGAGAAAATAGTTCAAACACACAATTATTTTTAGAATTCTCCTAACATACCAGTTAAGGATCTTGCAACCATATTAGCTCGAGGAAACACAGATATCCCGATTAAACTTACTGACCTTAGTCAAACTTATCCGAGAAAAGAAAACCACTATAGAATTCAAGGTTGAGCTTCTATCATCTATATCTTTACCGATGACGATTCCTTGCACAAAAATTAGAGAAATCCAAAAATACATTCATAATAACATAGCCATCACAGACCAAAGAACATACTTTAAACATGAGCTATGTCCAAATAATTTACACAATAAGAACGATAAGAAAACCCAACTACAATATCAAAATAGAAATCCAAGAGCATAGCTCATAAGGAAATAATTATAAAGATTAGGATGATAACCCAAAGAAAACAAGAAGAAAACATTGCTTACACGCTCTGGAATTAATTATAACGGAGACAATATATTTTCCAAATATATAAAACAAAACCATAACTAGTAGAAATAGAAGAATAGCCTTACATAATTTTTTTTACCATTGACTTTATTTCAACATATTAGAATAGAATCCCGAAGAGATAAAGAAATACCTATCATAAACCGACTAGACCAACGGTGCTTTCGTCTAACATCATAGTTAGATAGCTTTCTCACAACATAAGAACTCCATTAGAAACTGAACAATCACACACATGTATCTGAGGATAAAAGAATATATAGAATACCCAAAAGAGATCATCATATTCATTTCAATTGTAACTGTCACTTACAGACATCTTTACTACTCAATTATCATTTCTCTAACTAATTCTATCATCATGAACCCCGCACCATTCCATTCACTAACGAAAATCAATTCGGGAAAAAATTCAGCAAACAGATACTTTAGACATCATATCTGAATAAGTTAATTAGTTGAGATTAACTTTTTCTTTAACCATGACATTGCAAAATCTGAATGATCTTTAGAATAATCTGATATCTTTTTCAAAACTGTATTCACTTGTCAAACTATTTTCAACTCTGTTTGCATTACTAATTATTCCACCATTGTACTCTTTGGTTTTACACTTGTGAACTTATTCAACACAATTCTCGTGAATTTTTTTTATAAAAGCAACACTGGTAAGGAGGTGAGGTCGTAAAGCCTCTAACTCGACTCTCACAAATACTTACATATAACTCAGCATCAATAATCAACATAATATCATCTCAATCACATAATTCACATCAAACAAATTAACATACATATTGTGTTATGCGAACTTTCTGATTATCTTATTCAAACAAGTGTACATAAACACACATTCTTTAAATTTTGAGTAATTTTACTCATAGCATTCACTTAATCAAACAATTCAGGCACATAACATCATATGAATGCCACACAACATAGATAAGCTTATCATAATATAAACTTTCATTTCATTCCACATTTCCACATTCCTCGACTTATGGTTATCTCATTTCATACATTATCACATACATATCATGAACTTCTATTCATTCCTTTCTAAGTCCCGTCTCATCATAAACACATTTCAAATATCTCAATATCAAATTTAGCACTATCGAAAGTAGCTCGATTGGAAAGCATCTCTGTCTTAACAAAACAATTTCGTTAGAGTCGAGAGATATCACACTATCACAGGTAGTAATATGGCATGTATAGCTAGACTCACATACACTATGTTAGCCCGACAATCGGCTAAATCATAGCTCTGACACCACTAAATGTAACACCCCTTACCCGTATTTGATGCCGGAACAGGGTACGAGGCATTACCGGACTTAAACTCAAACAAACATTCAAAGCCAAGACACGAATTTTCACCCAAATTTAAAACCTTTCACATACATTCATATCGCCCCTTAAACAAGCTTATGTGGCTTAAAACATACATTGGGAATGGTTCGGGACTAAACCGAGAACTCAAGAAAAAATTACGAAAGTTAGAAAAAATTCATCATGAAACAAGACCATACGCCATGTGGGTTAAGCTACGTGTGTCATATCACACGCCCGTGCTTCAGGCCGAGTCCATCTTAGGGTGCATTCTATTTACGACGTCATTATAAAATTGAAGACACAAGGCTAAGTCACACGCCCGTGTGCTTAGGCCGTGTCCTCCACACGGCTAAGACACACGTCCATGTCTCTGCCCGTGTGCTGAATTCTAGTCATTTTTTTCCAAAATTAAGGTGCAGAGGACACACGGCTGGAACACATGCCCATGTATCTACCCGTGTGGACATATACAAGGCCATTTTCCAAGCCATTTTTTCATCCTTACTTGCACACATTCACACATCACATGGCACAAATCATGGCATATAAATGCCTTCAAAAACAACTACAATCAAGCAATAACGTATCATTTTTATACCATCATCAAAGGGCATAAACATATGAATAAACTCATAACCATCATATATCAAGCAAATATAATCCGCATCACCAAACATTGACATATGCACATACATACTTATATGGGCTTACAACCATTTAGCCAATATAAGCCAATTTGCATGGCTACAAATTTTATCCAACCTTTAGCCATCACAAGCTAATATATTTAGCCAAATCATAATGACTCATACACCAAATGACTGAGTCCTTATACATGCCATAAACTCAAAGGGGCTTACATTCACTTATACGCAACATGATAGCTTGATAGTGAGGTAGCATCTTCGGCGATCTCCAACTCGAGCTAGCATAAAACCCTATAAGATGTAAGAAAGAAAGGGGAGTAAGTTAGAAAGCTTAGTAAGTTTGTATACAAATAATAAGCAACAATAATAATACATTTGTCATACAACTAACATAACATAACACAACATAAACGTCATTAAATCTTCATAGACATAATTTACTCAAACACGATGCTTACCCTTCCAATTTATAAGCATAATTCAATACATTTTAACATTTTTCCAAACATTCATAATCTTTCTAATATAACATATCATAATAATCATTAACAAATCATTTCAAGCCTCATAGTAACATGTACATTAATTATGCGTATTCATATTTTCAAGCCCAGAGCTTAACATCTTTGAATGATTTAAACTCTTAACTTCTCATACTTTCATAACCATTTTAATAGGCAATTATGCAAATCTTTCCTTTTTCACACATGTCCAATGAATCACAAATCAAGTGAAATAAACATCTTATCTCTCAATTTGATATGGCTTAAAAGCCTAACCCATGACTATCAACTGAATTTACCATGAAGTTACACATCATAAACATAAACACTTAATCACAAGATTTCATAAATATTTTTAATAGACATTAATATCAATCTTTCCTTCATTTCATATTCATTGAGTCACAGTCAAGGAAATAAAACATTTCATATCTCAATTCCATTTGGCCTAAAACCCTTTTTCATAAGTATCAATCAACTTGACCATCTATTCATCATACACATACCAATAATCACATGGTTAACTTAAAGTCACTTTTATAGTGATCATGAATTCATAATATCCTGAAGCCAATGCTTATAAACTTTACGTACATACATGTACCATCTCGTAACATAATCATTTACTTTCTCATCGTTGGCATAATCTTTGAATTTCCCGCTGAACCACTTGGAGTACTAAAGGATATTCGGGAATAACATACATATAGGATCATACCAATGCCATATCCCAGATATGGTCTTACATGTAACACCTCAAACCCGGCCCAGACGTTATGGCCGAATCTGGCGATATCATATTGAAGTGTTTTTCGAAAACATCATTTCTTTAGAAAAATTCATGCTTATTATAAAACCTCGTTTATGTATCTTAACAAAAATTTAGGGTGTCTTGTCCTTTCAAAAATTAAGTGATTTTGGTAGAACGTTGATCATATTAATTTGTCACTATATTTTAAAAACAAGTTTGATGCGGAAGCTTTTATTATAAGTTATGAAAATGTGGTGTTTTTAAAAACCCATTATCTTTTGAAAAACCGCGTAGTACTACTAATCAAATGTAAACTAAAATACATAAAATCCCCAAATTAAAAGTTAAAAATTAAAGAGGCCTTATTACATAGAAAAAACCAAATTAATTTCATAGGAAATAAACCTATATAAATGCAGTTGTGTGGCCACCTCCGAATCCCTTGCAGCACGGATCCGCCTAAGACTGGGGATTTCCTGTACAAATAAACAGACAGGCGAGTTTACGAAAACTCAGTGTGTAACCGCATGCAATTAAACAGCCAACCATGCTTTTAAGCAAGTACAGTCTGGGCCTAAGCCCAAGTCTATAATAGTTCAGTCCAGTTGGGCTATAACACCCCAAACTCGGCCTAGATGTTATGGCCGAATCTGGCGGAGTCACATTGAAGTGCTTTTTGAAAACTTGCTCTTGTTGATAAAACCCGTAAGAAGGTTGAAGCCTCTTTGTTAAAACTCAACTCATTCTAGCCAATTCCTATCCATTTTAAAAGGTCATTACTTTTAAAACATGGTTTGTTGCAGAAGCATTTCAACAGTATTGCGAAACGTGATGTTCTGAAAATAGTTATCACTATGGAAAATTGCATTCTACTTCTATCAGATGTAAATCACAATGAATCAAATCCCAAGTTAAAAGCTAGAAAAATTATAGAGAGGCCTTCTTACATAATTCAAAAACCTAGTGTAACACCCTGAATTTGGGCCTAGTAGAATTGAGCCTATTGGGCCTTAGGCATGGGAACGTTTAAAATTTTTGAGAACAAGAGAGCGGCACTAATGCAAGTTGGACCTATTAGGTGAGTGATTTTGGAAGGTTAAGGGACTTCCATGAGGTCTTGGGTTCAAACCTGGGCTTTAGGAAAAATTTTGGTTTACGTGGATAAAACCCTGGATGTAAGTGAGTAGGCTTTAAGAATATTGTTGGGGAAATCATGACGCAAGGAAGCATGTAGCCTAGTGTAACACCCCAAACCCGACCCATACGCCACAGCAAAATTTAGAATGCCACTGCAGAAAACGTTTGAAAAATATTTTGACTTAGAGTGAAAACATAAAAATTTATTGTCTTTACTAAAACATTGTATAATTAAAATTCTAAATAAAATTAAGTTGTTACAAAATTTTCGACTTGAAAATTTTAATATAGATTTTTAAAACATAAGTTGCTAAAAATAAAACATTTTCAAATAATAATATAATCGACAATCCAACTTAAAACATAATAAAAATCCTTAAATACTTAAAGTGGCCCTTATTACAATAAATAACCTTTCATAAATAAAATGTGTAAAACAAATAAAATATCTTCTGTATGGGCCACCTCATATCCACTCCAACCCGGTCCAAGCTTTATGCATCACCTGTAAGGTTTGAGAAAAATTGGGTGAGTCACACAGACTCAGTGCATAGTTATTTCACATGTCCCCACATATGGGCTTGGCCCATATCCACACAGTCCACATACAAAAATTATGCAATTATGAAGCCCAACCCAACCTAGTGTCCATCCATTACACCTACCTCGGCACACCTGCTGCCCAAGGCCGTGGCTAATCCACCGATCACCTAAGTGATCCCACATATCTCACCTTGGCATACTTGCCGCCCAAGGCCGTGACTAAGCCACCGATCACATAAGTGATCCCACATATCAATTAATCCACGATGATGCACACAGCTATCAACCGCCGAGATGGGCACCTAGCCAACACCTCCATTGATGAAGCACATAGCTAACATCAAGTGCTAATGTAGCACAAGGCTAACATTAGACCACGTACATAAATATGTACACCCTTTCCTTCGATTTTCACATCCCAAGTCCCATGCATATATGTGTACCATGTCAGATTAACATTTAGAGTAAATATTCATCACATGCTTACCACAAATATCACACATATATCATAGGCAAAATAGAGCACTGACCTGATTAATTGATTACCCACTACGGGTATCCACCTTCTTAGCCATTATTCTCGGCTATCATACACACACACATATATATATATCAATATACACAAATAACAGGAGAATAGTGTGATAACTACGCACCTTTTTCGGTACAGTCGACTAAATCCTGAAATCGTCACTTACTTATGAACTCTATCGAAATTCCTATATGGTACATACTAGAATTAGATTTGATTGAACAAGATCTACTGAAATGGCCCTTGGCCGATTACTATACTTGCTTACCTTGAGTTAATCGAATCCGAGAAACTCCTTTAAGGCTCCTTAACGTTGACCACACAAAAGAAACACATAACATGGCTTAAAAAAAATATTCGGCCATCCCTAAACCAAGGCCTAAACACTTGATTCGGCACACCCAAGAAGAAAGATCAAATCGATCATTAGAGAAGAAGTTTCTTACCACCAACCCACAAGTAGTCCACTAGTTCTAAATGTCGACGAGAGGAAAGGGATGTTGACTTTCGGCTTATGATAGATTGTTAAAAGAAGAAGATGAAGGAATGAGAGTTACAGCTATGGTGTTTTTGTTTTAGTGATTTGCCAAAAGAAAGAAAAGAGAGAATGATGGCTATAAGTTTCGGCCAAGGTTAACCAAAAGAGAAAGAAAGTTGATCACCAAAGAATTTCGGTAAGAAAGAATAGAATGAGAATAGGTAAATTAAACCAAAATGGTCAAAATGGAATGACCAATAAAGAAAATAAAATAAAAGGTGCTTACCTAATGTTAAAAATGCATTCGGCTAGGAGAGGAAAAGTGGAGAGAAAAACATTTGCTTTAGAGAAAACACAAAATAACCCAATTGTCAAAATGACCAACTAGCTACCAACTTACCAAAACCTTCAACAAAATTCGGTCACCCCCCTAGCCCCCCAAACCGTCCAAATACATGGACTCCAAAGCCAAAGTTTTCCACACAAAACTTTCTATAGCAATCACCTTACATTATTCCTTGTGTTCCCTCATCATTCCTTAATCAAAATGATTCTTTTCCCCAAATTCAAGCTTACCTAAACTATTAACCATTTTTCCATAAAAAAAATTAGTCCCTCTTATCCATAATGCCGTCCACATTCGTGGACAAGTTGGTCATGCCGAACTTTCCAAAACCTCATCCCTTAATCCAAGCCTTATGTCCCCTTATCATACCATATTTTCTTTATTCCATACCTTAAGTTAACACTTACCTTATTCCCTTAGTCTACTATCCATAAAAGAAAATAGTCCAACCTTACCTTAATTAGAGTTGACCAACACATGCCATACAATGCAAAAATAAAAGTCACCTTATTGTCATCCATGGGATTCGAACCTCTTCCCTCATACAATTACTCATGCGCCAACACCACTTTACTACTTGCTCACTTATGCTAACATTAAACACTTAAATTAACTTAAGCATCATAATCACTTGATCCACTTCACTAAATTCTCCATACTAAAAATTACTCTAAACCAATTAATTCCAAGCCTTCACAAGACTATATTAAACAAACAATAAAATCATACCTGAATTAACACAAGCAACAAGATGATACTCAAATTTTTCCTAAAGCCCAAGGCCCAAATCGGCCCAATCTTAGTAGGCCCAATTTTGGGATGTTACAGTTCTACCCTCCTAAAAAAAATTTCGTCCTCGAAATTTCCAACTAACTAACAGTCGTGCATCCTTACTCCTCACTCTACGCTTATGCTGCGCCCTCTGATCTTAATAAAACTATCATACTTCCTAGGCACAATCTCTAAGTTCACGTCCAAGGTTTCAGGCACTTCACTAGCAATACAAGAATAAGCTAACTCTATAACAAGCAAAGCAATTAAGGGTATTCCAGAAATAAGGAACGTACCCGTTGTCCTATTTGGCACATTTTCCTCCTCACGACGGCCAATTGCATAAACCAACCTTGGCTGCCTTGCATCTGAACCTTCAGCACCTCCGCTTGGTGTTCCACGACCTCGGTCGGAACCATTCCCTCCATGGTTCGGACCACGACCCCTTGTCGCTTGTTGACCACCTCTGCCTGGCTGCACATAACCTTGGCCTACTGTCCGAGCCCTATTCGGATCCTGAGGACAGTCTTTAATCAAATGGGACTTAGACTTACATCTAAAACACTCCCGATTTCGGTTCCAGCACTCGCCAACATGATACCTACCACACTGAGCACACGGACGGTCCGGATTTCCAGTAGTTGGCTTAGAAACACGAGTAAAATTCTCAACCCTCGGTCTTTTCTGAAGGCTCTCAGACGATTCTGACGGTCAAAAACTCCTCTTATCCCGGTTCCTATCCCTATCTCTGTTCTGCCTCACAGAGTCCTTAAACCCCTCAGCTACCTTAGCCTTCTCTACCAACACAGCAAACTCCCGTTCTTGATGTGGAGCTATCAATAACCTCAGGTCATTCCTTAATCCGTCCTCAAACCGGACACATCGTTCATGCTCCGTAGCAACTACTCCTCGAGCATACCGGCTCAACCTTAGGAATTCAGCTTCGTACTCCGCTACGGACTTGTTCCCTTGAATGAGCCCCAGAAATGCCTTTCTCTGTGCATTAATATAATAAGTCCCCACATACTTCTTCTGATACGCCGCCTTAACATACTCCCAAGTGAGATCCTCAGCTGTAGCACCATCCCGTACCGTGAGCCACCACTGATACGCCTCGTCGCGAAGTAGCGCCACCATTCCCTTCAGTTTCTCCTCAGCAGTTAAATCGAGCTCATCCATAATTTGCTCGGTTGCTTCCAACCAATATTCAGCCGTACTGGGTGCCACACCAGATACGCCACGGAACACCTCAGCTCCATTGGCTCGAAGTCGCTCAGGTACGGACTTCCTAGCTCTTATATTTCCACCTGCTCCAGCCACCATCTCCAGAACTCGCAGCACTACCTGCGATACAGCATCATCCCCTATCTGATCTTGCTGCTCAACACCAACAGCTGGTGGTGGTGGCGGTGATACCTCATTCTCAGACCCTTGACCCAATCTAACGGGTTCCGATACGGCCATTCTGCCTCTATCGCGTCCACGACAACCACGTCCCCTTGAACTCATTTCTAATGTCGCGATTTATTCTGATTAAAAAGTTTTATGCATTAGAAATTTTGTTCCACTGATTATCCGCGAACAGTTTTATGAAATGAAGTATTTAGAAGTAGTTCTTTCGATCAAACAGCGTTTCAGCTCAAGTTCATTATTCTAATTCAGAGAATCACATTCATTCCTCAATAGAGGCACATTCATTCATATTCATTCAGTGATATCTACCACACACATTCACTATTTGAACATTTTTGTCTACTCTTATCCCAGGGGTATTTTCGTCATTTGTCCTACAGGGGTATTTTGGTAATAAATCAGGGTCAATTTGAAAATCTTTACAAATCAAAGGCATTTCAAAATATACAAATCTCGAAGTTATTTTGAAAATTCTACCAAATCAATGGTATTGCAGAAATTTTAAAAATCAGGGTTGTTTTGGTAATTTTTGAAAGTCAAGGGCATTTTAGTAAATTTCCCAAATCAAGGTATCTTACTATTTCACAAAATAGAGGTTTTGGTATTTTTGTAAAGTAAGAATATTTTCATAAAAGTCGAGGGTAATATGGTAATTTTATAAACTAAGGGTATTTTCGTAATTTTTCTACCCGGGGTATTTTAGTAATTTTGTGAATTAAAAAAAATTTTAGAAAAATTTTCAAAGTCGTAAATGGTTTTTTTTTTTACAAATCAAGGGGTAATTCAGTGATTTTAAAACTGAGATTTTTATAAAAATACGGCTAGTCCCTTTCGGGTTTTAGTTATCGGGTTTAGCCCGTGAATAAGTCCTCTTGCTTAGGGTGAACCGTTACTACGCACCAGGTAGGATTCCAGTGAAGAGGAGGTGAGTCGCGAGGACTGCTTAAATACCAAGCTCTTCTTGAATCCAATCCTAGACATGCGCACAATGGTTGCCACACCCTAACACGGCGACTTAGTTTACGAGTTTGTTCGGTTGTTCTTAAGTCTTATGAATCTTGTGTTGGAGTAAGCTAATACTAAAGTTCAATAACTTAATTTACTAATCTACGTTCCCATCATACCCACATACCAATCATATAATAATTCACACAACAATTAAAGGTACTTATCTGGTGGACTTCGGGTCGGAGATACAGGTGCCATGCCTGAATAAACCTGAAAATTTTATGAAAGCCCAAAGCTTTGAAAAGCCCATCTTAAAAATGTTTTTGAACCCAAAACCCTCAAAGCCGAGTTTTGAACCAGGCTCTGATACCAAACTGTAACACCCCAAACTTGGCCCATATGCCACGGCCAAATTTAGAATGCCACTGTGGAAAACGTTTGAAAAATATTTTGACTTAGAGTGAAAACATAAAAATTTATTGTCTTTACTAAAACATTGTATAATTAAAATTCTAAATAAAATTAAGTTGTTACAAAATTTCCGACTTGAAAATTTTAATATAGATTTTTAAAACATAAGTTGCTAAAAATAAAACATTTTCAAATAATAATATAATCGACAATCCAACTTAAAACATAATAAAAATCCTTAAATACTTAAAGTGGCCCTTATTACAATAAATAACCTTTCATAAATAAAATGTGTAAAACAAATAAAATATCTTCTGCATGGGCCACCTCGTATCCACTCCAACCCAGTCCAAGCTTTATGCATCACTTGTAAGGTTTGAGAAAAATTGGGTGAGTCACACAGACTCAGTGCATAGTTATTTCACATGTCCCCACATATGGGCTTGGCCCATATCCACACAGTCCACATATAAAAATTATGCAATTATGAAGCCCAACCCAACCTAGTGTCCATCCATTACACCTGCCTCGGCACACCTGCTGCCCAAGGCCGTGGCTAATCCACCGATCACCTAAGTGATCCCACATATCTCACCTTGGCATACTTGCCACCCAAGGCCGTGACTAAGCCACCGATCACATAAGTGATCCCACATATCAATTAATACACGGTGATGCACACAGCTATCAACCGCTGAGATGGGCACCTAGCCAACACCTACCTTGATGAAGTACGTAGCTAACATCAAGCGCTAATGTAGCACAAGGCTAACTTAGACCACGTACATAAATATGTACACCCTTTCCTTCGATTTTCACATCCCAAGTCCCATGCATATATGTGTACCATGTCAGATGAACATTTAGAGTAAAGGTAAAATAGAGCACTGACCTGATTAATTGATTACCCACTACGGGTATCCACCTTCTTAGCCATTATTCTTGGCTATCATACACACACACATATATATATCAATATACACAAATAACAGGAGAATAGTGTGATAACTACGCACCTTTTTCGGTACAGTCGACTAAATCCTGAAATCGTCACTTACTTATGAACTCTATCGAAATTCCTATATGGTACATACTAGAATTAGATTTGATTGAACAAGATCTACTGAAATGGCCCTTGGCCGATTACTATACTTGCTTACCTTGAGTTAATCGAATCCGAGAAACTCCTTTAAGGCTCCTTAACGTTGACCACACAAAAGAAACACATAACATGGCTTAAAAAAAATATTCGGCCATCCCTAAACCAAGGCCTAAACACTTGATTCGGCACACCCAAGAGGAAAGATCAAATCGATCATTAGAGAAGAAGCTTCTTACCACCAACCCACAAGTAGTCCACTAGTTCTAAATGTCGACGAGAGGAAAGGGATGTTGACTTTCGGCTTATGATAGATTGTGAAAAGAAGAAGATGAAGGAATGAGAGTTACAGCTATGGTGTTTTTGTTTTAGTGATTTGCCAAAAGAAAGAAAAGAGAGAATGATGGCTATAAGTTTCGGCCAAGGTTAACCAAAAGAGAAAGAAAGTTGATCACCAAAGAATTTCGGTAAGAAAGAATAGAATGAGAATAGGTAAATTAAACCAAAATGGTCAAAATGGAATGACCAATAAAGAAAATAAAATAAAAGGTGCTTACCTAATGTTAAAAATGCATTCGGCTAGGAGAGGAAAAGTGGAGAGAAAAACATTTGCTTTAGAGAAAACACAAAATAACCCAATTGTCAAAATGACCAACTAGCTACCAACCTACCAAAACCTTCAAGAAACTTCAGTCACCCCCCTAGCCCCCCAAACCGTCCAAATACATGGACTCCAAAGCCAAAGTTTTCCACACAAAACTTTCCATAGCAATCACCTTACATTATGCCTTGTGTTCCCTCATCATTCCTTAATCAAAATGATTCTTTTCCCCAAATTCAAGCTTACCTAAACTATTAACCATTTTTCCATAAAAAAAATTAGTTCCCCTTATCCATAATGCCGTCCACATTCATGGACAAGTTGGTCATGCCAAACTTTCCAAAACCTCATCCCTTAATCCAAGCCTTATGTCCCCTTATCATACCATATTTTCTTTATTCCATACCTTAAGTTAACACTTACCTTATTACCTTAGTCTACTATCCATAAAAGAAAATAGTCCAACCTTACCTTAATTAGAGTTGACCAACACATGCCATACAATGCAAAAATAAAAGTCACCTTATTGTCATCCATGGGATTCGAACCTCTTCCCTCATACAATTACTCATGCGCCAACACCACTTTACTACTTGCTCACTTATGCTAACATTAAACACTTAAATTAACTTAAGCATCATAATCACTTGATCCACTTCACTAAATTCTCCATACTAAAAATTATTCTAAACCAATTAATTCCAAGCCTTCACAAGACTATATTAAACACACAATAAAATCATACCTGAATTAACACAAGCAACAAGATGATACTCAAATTTTTCCTAAAGCCCAAGGCCCAATTGGCCCAATCTTACTAGGCCCAATTTTAGGATGTTACACCTAGTGGTTAAGGCGTCATTAAGGTTGTAAGGGATCCTGGTAATCGGTTGAAATCAGAACTTTAAAATTTATAATGAGAATGATCGAACCTAGAAACTAACTCTGACAACAATTTTAAGGCAAGTGCACCTATTGAACAGTAGTATAGCTTAGGCAAGACTAGTATATCGAACCTAAAGGAACCAAAAGTACTAATACTAACTCTCTTTCTATTATTTAGCCTAAGGATTAAGTAAAAGTTTATCTAATCTAAAATTAACTATAAACTAAACTAAAGACGCAAAGACAAAAAGAATGAATTTGGGAAAATAACTTGAGGAAGAAAAACCAATTGATTAAGATGATACCCTTAGGAAGAATTCACCTAGACTTCACTTGTTATCTAACTCTGAACCAGACGATTTATTCATTTAACTTGACCCGTAGGACTTCCTAATGTACATTAGACCCTCTCTCGAAGCGAATAACGACTAACCCTAGGTTGATTAATTGAAATCTCTTTCTAATTAAAACCCCCAGAATCGCATTAACTCGATATATGGATTCCCATATTAGGTTTCACCCTAATCCGCAAAGTTTCGTCACCTATCTCTGGCACCTTGAACAACTCCATTTGTAATTATGCTAGATCTATGAATAGGCAGGGACTTTTGCTCCACCACCTAAACACATCATACTTGAATCAATATCCCGGAAATATTAACACAAGAATTAAGAACACATATTTAAGAACAAGTCAAATATTTATCATATAGTATAGCAAACGATAACAAGATTCGTCTTAGGTTTCATCCCCTTCAGGTATCTGAAGGGTTTAGTTCATAACTAATAAAGAAAACATCTCAGAAGAAAAGATAAAACAAAACATAAGAAATCTCTAAAACTCCTTGAAGGAATTGAAGGAGAGATCAGCCGTCTTGAGTAGAATTCTGGCTTCTTGAGATGGATCAACTGGCTATCTTCGAGTGATTCTCCACAAATCTTGGCCTTTTCGGCTTGGCTCCTTAGCCTAGCTAACCTCCTGTTTCGGCTTCTGCCGAACTCCCCTTTCTAGTAACACTTAGGGGGTTTATATAGGCTTTCGAAATATGTTTCTTTGCCCATAAGTATCCAAATCTGAATGAAATTTCTCTTAGCCACGACAGGGACATGGCCATGGCACACGCCCGTGTGGATCGTGGCCAGGCCGTGTTCTAGTAGATTGACGTGGCATGGCCATGTGGGCTTAAGTCTAGGCCATGTTGATTTCCTCTTTGGCCTAATTTGGTCCGTTTTAGGCCCGTTCCTTGTTCTTTTCATCCTCGGGTGCTTTTCTGAGTATAAGACATGAAAAGAAAGGATTAAGAGCAGCTTTTTACATAAATCAAGGGATAAATCATCCAAAAGCATACTAAATGTGGGATTAAAATATGTTACTTTTACGGTTTGTCAAATACCCCCACACTTAAGCTTTTGCTTGTCCTCAAGCAAAATTCTCAACTTACAATTAAAACGAACTTTCCATGATTCATAATTCCTACTAACAATGTCTCATCATAATTCATAGATAATTTATACATGGATAATTTAATTCAAAGAGTCGTAAAGATTAAAACAATGTAAGTCATATATTTGTAACACGAAAATGTAGATGTCTCCCCTTATCTAAAACTGACAAGGTTTGACATCCTCACTAAAGATTCACTCAAATCACTCAAAGTGTTTAAGGTTCAAAATTAAGCACTTAATAAGTCGAACATGAAAAGTTAATCCCATAGGCTTGCTTGAAAATCAAATCTCCACCACTGTAAAATGAGATGATAAACAGATCAAAAGGTCTTTAACAGGGTTGTAACGGGGCTTAGGTTAAAGGTATGGATATAGGTTGAATTAGAGGGTTAGAATCGAGATTGAATTGACAAGTTACCTATCTAGAAAAATAAACTGATATAAAATAATTACATCAATTGAAAATTTATAATACTAATAATACGAGCTTTTTTCTTTTGATAATTAGACTTTAACTGTATAAGGTCGCTTTTCATAATACTAATACTGAATATACTTCGATTTTTTTTTTTAAGAACAAGTCAAATAATAAAGGATAAATTCAACTACTGAAATTATGTACTAATCAAATCAAATCTTGATATAAGGGTAGCCAAAAGGAATGGTTATAACAAAAACAAAGGGTTTTGGGTTAATATTAGCTGGTGAGTCAATAAAAAGGTTGTTAGGATCAATAGGGTTCACTAGGGGTTAATTATGAAGGTAGGCTTTTTAGTGGAGTAAATGGGTTAAAACCTAGGTGCCTTTATCATCTCCGTATATCAAATCATAATTGTGGTCTCAACATGTATAATCAAGGCAAGTTCTAGAATAACAGTTCATTGTTGACACACTCATAATCAATATAGTGAGCAAGAAAAAGAATATATGCTCCATAAGGCTCAAAATCTCACAAAAATTATAGGTGTTTTGATATCTATCTTGTAAATTTCAAACTTCAAGATAATATTCAGATTCAGGTAGACAACCTAAAAATAATTTTAATTTTTAGAAAAATAGACTAATCATGCTTGATTCTCTAATATCTTAAAATTTAATCATCAATGCACAATTAACTATGATTTACTCTAAAACATGTCAATATAAATCATAAATCATCAGAAATTTCATCCTAATTAGTAATATGAGGAAATTACTTAAAAACAAGACTAAATTCAGGGATTTGAGAATAATGCAGAAAGTTAGGCATTTTCTTGAAATAACTATTCACCCCCACACTTAATATGTACATTGCCCTCAATGTACAAAGATAGATAATAACATTTAAGGGATAAATCAAAAGAGTAGGGGAGAAGAACACTTCCTGAATTTTGGATGGATTCCTTGAGTCAGAGATGAAAGTTGGAGGGGTCGGTCTGGATGACGATCCTGTGCTAGATGAAGAAATTGGGTAGCTCACAGAAAATTAGCCAGGAATTATTAAGACACCTTTAAAATAAACTAAATTTATAATTAAAGATAAGAAAGATAAAGAAAAAGGAAACAAAAATGTAAACAAAATGAAAATTAAAGATGAATGGGTCGAAGAGTCCTTATTGTTGGTTGGTTCGCAAGGTGGGTGTGACCTCTAAGGCTAGGGTGGTGCTAGCGGTGGCGGAAGTCGCATGATTCCTTAGCAGCCTTTTGAACCTAACACTATGAAACTAAAATAAGTTAAACTAAATTAAGCAGAAAGAAGTAAAGATAAGGAAATTGAAGAAAAAGAAAAAAGAAAAATAGAAATTAAATGGTCTTAAAGACCCTTGGCTTATTGTTTGGATGAAGCAGCCGACATGAACTTGTGTAAATTGGTCCTCCTTGTGGAGACTGTGCTTCGATTCCGCCGTTTCTTTGACATAGTTTTGGTGTAGCTCAAGAGTATAGAGACTTGTTATGGAGAAGGGAGAAATATGTGAAAAAGGAAGAAGAAAAGATGGGTGTGGGAAGAATGGGGGGTTGGGTTTAAATAGAGTTTCAATTCTGGTACATTCACACGCCCATGGACTTAGGGTGTGTCAATTTACACAGTCGTTTCGCATGGCCGTGTGTCTAGGAGTGTTGGCTCACCCATGCCCGTTTTGCAGATTGCCACAGTCATTTTTGAGAAGTTAGTGTTGACCACGGCCGCATCGCACGGCCATGGGCTTTTGTCGATGCCCGTGTTTGAGTGGTTGGATCCGTGAACTTCAAAAATTAGTTGAGTCTAATTTTTACTGCCCCTGCCATGCTGGTACAAAGATTCTTGAGGTACACATGGCCACGGCCACGGCCGTGTGCAAGGCCGTGTGACCTGGGAATCTGCGTTTTTTGTTAGTTTGCAACTAAATGTTTTAGAAAGAAGAAAAGAAAGGAAAATAAAAAATGAAAAAAATGTGAAAGTAAATTGGGTTAGTGCTCGGGTTGCCTCTCGAGAAGCGCTCGTTTATAGTCTTAAGCTAGACTTTTCTTGTATTTAGAAAAAAATTAGGGTGGTTTAAAAGTTTGAATATCTTCCCTCATGCTTTCAGTTCTATTGTTAAGTTTGAGTCGAGAGGCGTTTACCTTAAGAGTGCCGAATGTTGAATTGCTTACCTCGACTATTTCGCGTGGGAAGATATTGCATACCTCAAGAGGGATTTCCTTGTTCGTGTTTAGGTCTGGCGTGGTGATGCGAGGATCAGCTTTATCTAACAGTACCTGGTCTTCTATTTTGAACTGATTTGATGTTCCTATGAGCTCTTCTGGAAGCTCCTTCGGTTTTACTTCTTGTGGTTTCAATTCTTCTTTGAATTTTGTTTTCCATTCTTCTGGTTTGCCGACCCTAAGGCGTCGTGCCTCGTGTAATTCTTCTTTGTTGGCATGGGGTTCATGATTCGGCTCAGGTTTATAACTTTGTATTGTTTCCTGCGGTGAAAATTGAACAACTTGGTTATCATCTAATTTTACTTTCTCACCTTCATCAATTGTTGTCCTGGCCGAGTCAAGAGCTTGTAAACTGATTGATTCGTTTCCTACACAAAGTATGAGTTCTCCTGTTCCAACATCAATGTTAGTCCTAGCAGTTGCTAAAAAGGGCCTTCCTAAAATTAGGGGAATCGAATTATCCTCATCCATGTCTAAGACAACAAAATCTACTGGGAAAACTAATTTATCAATTTTTATAAGAACATCTTCGATAATGTGTAAGAGTATGCCCAAAGATCAATCATGAGATGGTTGTAATAACATACTTTATTTACCATATTTATTAATATAAAGCGTTGTCATTATTATTACAGTTTTTCTATCTGTGTATACAAATAAACTGTTTTATAATAATGTCCTGAGAATAATATGATTATTTTTAAAAGATCCTTAGTCGAGTATTATTGTTGACTAGGACAACAGTAATGCATTAAGACTAACATGTAGTTGATTGATGATAAAGAGTTGTCATTGATGTGGATTGTCAAAATCAATGCATGAATATGTGTGTTAGAGAACAACATATTGGATTGACCCGTTATGAGTATGTTTATTGGATTATTATGTAATTGTCATGTAATATCCCGGGTTAGGGGCTAATTTTGTGTTGCATGATATTGTATGTGGTTGGTATGCTGTGTTGTTATTTCGGTGTTTTAGGGGCTTGATTATAGGCTAAGTGTATGCCTGAGTAGGTAGGAAAATTCTAGTTTTTGGCCTTAGGTGTGGGGAGCTGATAGAATTGGGGCTTAAGGAAAATAAAATGGGATTTTATTGCACAAATGAAGAGCTGGCAAAGTGGTAAAGCATGCGCCACTTGGAGTGAAGGTGGCGTCATTTTACAAGGGAAGATGTCCACGAGTTCGAGCTACGAAACCCCATTTTGGTTGCTTTTTGGGACGGCATGGAGAAGAGGCAGAAGGCAAGTGGAACTCTAACTTGGACTTGGTCAAAAGGGAGACTTGGATGGTGGAGAGTAAAATGTGGAGAAGGACTTGGTCCACTCATTTCAAATGAGTGAATGAGAGTGAGTGGGGGGATTCTTGGCCGATTTTTGTGGGGTGTTGGAGTGGGGGAGTGGACGGCATAGTGTAGGGAAGGGGGGAGGCCGAATGTACTTTGGCTTTGGGTACATTTTCGGTCTTCTTTTTGGTAAGCAAAAGTGTCCATTTTGGTCGGTTAAGAATAAATTTTTCCAAGGTTTTTCTCTCGCTTTTTCTTCCTTTGTTAAAACCGAAAGTCCAAGTGAGTTCTCCATCATTTCTTTCACAAACCGAAAGTCCAGGCAACTTTGTTGATTTTGTGCTCTCAATTATTTTGGTAGCCGTATGCTCTCTCTCTCCCTTCTCCTTCAGTTAAGTAAACCGAAACTTCTATCATCCCTTGTCATATTCATTTTCTTCTTTCTTGCTTAAACATTGTAGCCGAAACCTCCTGTTCCAAATACTTTCTCTATTTCTTTCTTCTCCAAAACCGAAAAGCACCTATCATTCTTCCATTTTCTTCTCTTCTCAAGACCATTGGCCGATTCTCTTCTTCTTCTTGAAACACATCTTACTTTTGCTTCACTTTTAAGATACTAGCCGAACCCTCCCTTGGTGATTGCCGAAATTTCCCTCTAGATTGTGTTTTCCTCTTGACCGAATCCTTTTCTTTGGAAGCCTTGGCCGAACCTCCTCTCTTCCCTGGTGTTAGGTTGGCCGAATATTGGTGTTGGGTGTTGGTAAGTGCAAGGCCGAATGGCCATAACTCCCTCTGTTGTTTCTTTGTTGGTTGTGGTTGGAAGATATTAAGCTTTTTGATAATTATCTTGTGATAGGGTCTTTTGATCGTGGTGGTGATTAGGTGAGGCAGTCAATTGAAGCCTTGACTGCAAGTGACCGATTGGTAAGGGAAGGGTAAGCAGTTGGTATATTTTTGATCAGTTGATCTCGATTAAGTCTAAGTTTAAGGTGAGTAATGATTAACTATTGGTTTGTTAGGGTGCTGATTGTGGAGGAGGAATCATTGTGATTCGGGTTGCTAAGAGACCGAACCAATAGCAAGGTAAGGATGTTCGACAATCCTTGTTGGTCTAAATGGTGTTGGCCGAATGTCTTTGTGCCTAACCCCTATCTTTGGCCGATTGTAGGAGTCAATACTCGAGGGGCTTAGCTTTCGTTTTCGTTGGATTTCTAGGCTCGTAGTTACTGTGTGTGTAACTAACACACTTATACTTAGTAATATAATTGATAACTGTGTGATGACTAATGATACAGTGATGATTGATATGATACCCTAATGGGTATGATTCTGGACTCGGGTAAGTCTGTATTTCTATTTTTAATGATGAGTTATATGTTACCATGACTGTGGGTATATGTGACATGAGATATAGCATGAGATGCATGATTATGTGATATGCATGATTACATGAGTATGGTATCTTGATGGGTTATATGAGATGAGGGAGCAGTGATATATTTTGTGCTGACGAGCACCAGTGCTTTGGTAGCACACTTTGTGACTTTGGGTCACCAGAGGTTTGGCACCTCCAGAGGTTTGGTACCTCAGCGTCTCGTCCCGCTGGCTCAGCACACACAGTGGGTTGGCCCCACGATGATTATCCGGGATTGACGCCAGTGTTTTGGTAACACACGATGGGTTGGCCCCATCACCGGATTTGTGACTACGGTCACCAGTGCTTTGGTAGCACATTGTGTCTTTGGGACACCAGTGGTTTGGCACCACATTGCGACTTGTCCCTGTGGTTTGACCACCGTGGGTTGGCCCCACTTGAGATACGGGATCGTCTGCTAGTGTTTTGGTAACACACGATGGGTTGGCCCCATCATCGTTGGATTTGTGACTTTGGTCACGGTGCTTTGGTAGCACGATTGTGTCTTTGGGACACCAGTGGTTAGGGACCACATTGATGAATAATGTGTCTTTGGACACAAGTGTTTTGGTAACACATCGTGGATCAGACGTCACCAAAGGGTTTGGTACCACACGGGTAGAAAAGGTGATATGGATGGTTAGGATCGGGTTGCATTAATCATGTTGCTTTGTATTACGTGTGTTAGCATGTGGTTTTATCGGGAGCGGGATTTACACATCGAGTCACTCGACTCACCCTCTCCTTTGACATTTCAGTGACTCGAGACGCGGACTTGGAGCCGGAGGGACTCGGGGTGCACATGCCATGCGTTAATAAATGTTTTGCTCGCTTTATTGCTTTTGGGTACTTAGTTTTGTTTATTTTTATTTGGAGTTGTAAAAGCTTTTTAAGATGTGCTTTAAAATGTTTATGCTTTACGTTGGATTTTTAATAAGCAGTAACAAAATAACTTGGTACAAATTTTGTTAAAATTTGGAAAGACGACGTTTTCAAACCAACAAAGCGATACGTTTTCAACTATACCATCGGGTATCACATTGATTTTATAAACCAATACAGACCAATTGTTTTCTAACATGGAATCAAACTTTTACTAAGTTTAAATGTTTTAGTAACAACTCTAAACAACTTGCTTTCAAAAAGGAACAAAGTTTTAACAAGACTACTGAGTGCAAATTCGAAATTTTCAAACACGTTTTCCCTCGTAACATACCAGATTCGGTCGTGGTGTTTGGACCGGGTTTGGGGTGTTACAATTGTGGTATCAGAGCTAAGTTCAAAAGCTCATTTGTGCCAGGTTTGAGGCCCAAACTGTTTTCAAAAGTTTGTTTTAAAGTGTTTTGTGATGGAATACATGGTTTACTGTGCATGGCACCGAAGTTTCAGCACTGAGCCGCTGAGTAAGTGGTTCTAACTCTTCTGTGCATTATTATTTGTAGAAGGGTAGGTGTTATGGAACGTAGTTAGACTTATAGGACTCGAACCTAGGATTAGATTACTCAAATACTTGAATCAAGCATAAGACTTAAAGCACTAAACCAATCGTGACTCACTCCCACACGGGGCTAGGGTGTGGTAACTCTGCACGCATGTCTCAGGAGAGGATCGGAAGAGCTTGGTATTTAAGCAGTCCTCGTGACTCACCTCCTCTTCGCAGTATCCCACCCAGTGCGTAGCTCGAGTTCACCCCGACCAAAAAGGCTCTGGCCATAGACTTAACCTAACGACTAAAACCCGAAAAGGAATTAGCCATGTTTTCAAAAATACAACCCTAATGTTTTCAAACTTTTTGCAATAAACTCTTTCAAAACTAAAAATGTCACATTTACAACAATTTTCTTGAAAAAAAAACTGATTTATGGAAAATTACAAAAATGCCCTTAGGGGTAAATTTACTAAAATGCCTCGGTTTATAAAATAGCAACTCAATGATTTTGCCCCAAAATTTCAATGATGTTACTGAAATTCAAATACTCTGTTTTACAAAGTATCAATCAAAATTTTGATTTTGGAAAATTTACTTAAAACGCCTCGTTTGTGAAAATTACTAAAATACCACAGTTTCCAAAACAAAGTATTTTACAAAATTTTCAAAGAACACTCTCAAATTTTGGAATTTCAAATTGACCCACTTTTCTGAAAGTTTAAAATATCTTTTATTACGAAAATACCCCTGTAGGGAAAATGACGAAAATACCCTTGGGCTAGAAATGGGCAGCAATGTCCGAAGAGTGAATAGGTATGGAAAGGTTTAAGGAATGAATGTATAATCTCTTTTGGGTGAATAGGATAGAAGATTGAAACCTTGATTGCTCGAAAGAACCCCTGATTAAACTCTATTCATAAAATTTCTTTGCGGTTAAGAAAGTGGAACGATACTAATGCATAAAAATCTTTTTAATCAGAAACGTAGATCGTTAGACATGAGCACTCGAGGCGGACGTGGTCGTAATACTCGTGGTAGAGGTAGGGTAGAATGGCGGTTTCGAGCCCGTAGGATCCAGGCGGGGTTCGAAAAATGAGATGCCCGGCCCGCCACCACGGTGGAGGTGGTGAGTTCCAAGATCGATCGAGACGACGCAGCGATGTCACAGCGCGCGTCCGCGGGTGTTGGAAAGGGTAGCTGGTGTAAGTGGGGGTGCGGGAGTTAGGAAATCTGTTCCTGAGAGGCTCCGGGCTAACGGGGCCGAGTTTTTCCGGGGTGTATCGGGTGTTGCTCCTAGCACTGCTGAGTATTGGCTGGAGGCAACGGAGCGGATCATGGACGATCTGGACTTGACGACTGAGGAGAAACTTAAGGGGATTGTATCGCTTCTCCGGGATGAGTCATATCAGTGGTGGCTCACGGTTCGGGACAGTGTGGCAGCTGAGGATCTGACATGGGATTATTTCAGAGCTGCATACCAAAAGAAGTACATCGGGGCTAGTTACATCGACTCTCAGCGAAAGGCATTTCTGAGGCTTGTTCAGGGGAGTAAATCTGTTGCTGAGTACGAGGCTGAGTTCTTGAAGCTGAGTAGGTATGCCCGGGGCATTGTAGCCACTGAGCATGAGAGGTGTGTTCGTTTCGAGGATGGTCTGCGAGACGAGTTGAGGCTGCTGATTGCTCCACAGCAGGAGCGCGAGTTTGCTGTCTTAGTCGAGAAGGCTAAGGTAGCCGAAGGTGTTAAGGAATCAGTGAGGCGAGCATGGATGGGGAGTAGGCTCAAGAGGAGCTTTGGGTCTTACGGATCGTCGGGTAACCCCAGAGAAGAGGCTAGACCGAGTGGGCGTAATCGATCTGCTAGATTTGGTCTTTGCTGAAGCGGGGACCACCGCGATGTAATCGGTGTGGGAAATCTCATTGGGGTGGTTGTTGGGTGGTGGTAAAGGTTGCTTCGAGTGTGGTTCTCGGATCATCGCATTAGGGATCGCCCGCGTAGGATGGCCGGGATTCACCGAGAGTCGGGCCGTGTCGACAGAGGTAATGGACCGCCACCGCAGAGAGGGCCGTGGTAATGGCAGAGGTGGTAATGGATTTGGTCGAGGTCGTGGAGCACCCGGCGAGGTGCGGGTGGTTCGAGGCACGACACCTGGTTCGGTATGCCGCTAGGCGCCGCGAGGAGAGGCAACGCACCGGACGTAATCACCGTGACGTTTTTGATTTTTGGTTCTCCTATATACCGCTTTAATTGACTTGGGTTCCACGATTCGTATGTTGCTAGTAGTATAGTTGAGACCATGGACTTAGACTCGAGATATCTTCTAGGCGGATGACCGCATTTAGCCCCCAGGTCACTCAGTAGTGGTAGATAAGTTGTATAAGGATGTACCCCTAGAACTCCAAGGGTCATTTTTTTGCCGATCCGATGGAACCGCCGCTTGAGGAGTTCGATCTGATTCTCGGGATGGACTGGCTGGTGAAGTACCAGGCCAAAGTGGATTGTGCGACTAAGCGCATGGTTCTATCGACGGATAAGGGAGATGAAGTGATTATGATAGGTAATAGGAGAGATTACTTATCAAATGTGGTATCTGCTTTGAAAGCTGTGAAGATGGTCGAAAAGGGTGTGAAGCGTTTGTGGTTCATGTGTATGCCTTAGAGGCTAAGGAGTCTGTTGTTGAGAAGGTTCGTACTGTTAAGGAATTTGTGGATGTGTTTCCAGAAGAGCTTCAGGGTTTGCCACCCGATCGTGAGGTAGAATTTGGGATAGATCTCGCTACCGTGGATGCGCGGTGTCTATTGCTCCATATAGGATGGCACCAAAGGAGTTGGTGGAGCTTAAGGCTCAGATACAGGAGCTGTTGGATCGAGGCTTCATTAGGCCAAGTGTTTCGCCGTGGGGAGCGCCGGTTTTATTCGTCAAGAAGAAGGACGGTTCGATGCGGATGTGTATCGACTACCGCCAACTGAATAAGCTGACGATCAAAAACAAGTATCCGTTGCCACGGATAGATGACTTGTTTGATCAGCTGAAGGGTGCATCGGTGTTTTCGAAGATCGATTTGAGGTCTGGGTACCATCAGTTGAAAGTTAAGGAAGCGGATATCCATAAGACAGC
The DNA here is from genome assembly GCA_025503065.1 of Gossypium bickii. Taxonomy (NCBI): domain Eukaryota; kingdom Viridiplantae; phylum Streptophyta; class Magnoliopsida; order Malvales; family Malvaceae; genus Gossypium; species Gossypium bickii. The sequence goes on along the minus strand of CP106720.1, from coordinate 59,572,112 downwards.
GTTTGGACTCGCATGCACGCACTACGAATTCTCGGTAATACCGTTCGGGTTGACTAACGCTCCGTGACTTTTATGGATATGATGAATAGGTGTTTCAAAGTGAGATATCTGGATCGGTTCGTCGTGGTTTTTATTGACGATATCTTGGTATATTCAAGGTCGGAGGAAGAGCATGATGCACACTTAAGAGTGGTGTTGCAGATTTTGAGGGAGAAGCAACTCTATGCTAAGTTCAGTAAGTGCGAGTTCTGGCTTAGTGAAGTGACGTTTTTGGGTCATGTAGTATCAGCTGAGGGGATTAGAGTAGATCCTCGGAAGGTTGAGGCGGTCTTGGATTGGAAGCCTCCTAAGTCAGTCGCTGAGATTCGGAGTTTCCTGGGTTTGGCAGGATACTACCGAAGATTTGTTGAGGTTTCTCGTTAATTGCAAAGACCGATGACTAAGTCACATAAGGAAGGGAGTTCCGTTCGTTTGGGAGAAACAAAGGAGGAGAGTTTTGATAAGTTGAAGAAGATCTTGACAGAGGCTCCTGTTTTGATTCAACCTGAGGCTGGTAAGGAATTCACGGTCTACTGCGATGCATCACATACGGGATTGGGTTGTGTGCTGATGCAGGAGGGTAAGGTGGTGGCTTACGCTTCTCGGCAATTTGAGGCCACACGAGGTCAACTATCCGACGCACGACTTGGAGCTAGCACCGTAGTCTTCGCCTAAAAATCTGGAGGCACTACTTATACGGGGAGAAGTCAATAGTCTACACCGATCATAAGAGCCTGAAGTACCTATTGACTCAGAAGGATCTGAATTTGAGGCAGCGCAGATGGGTTGAGTTGCTCAAGGACTACGACTGTTCGATCGAATATCATCCGGGCAAGGCTAACGTAGTGGCAGACGCGTTGAGCCGTAGGGTCGTTTCGGACTTAAGAGCTTTGTTTGCCCATTTAAGTTTGTATGGCGACGACGGAGTATTCTCCGCCGAGCTGCAGTTAAGCCTACGTGGGTTGAGCAGATTAGAGAGAAACAGTTAGAGGATGAGGTTCTGAGTGCGCGTAGGGTGCAAGTGCAGAATGGTGGTTTGGAGGGTTACAGCTTGTCTAATGATGAGGTTCTGTGTTTTCAAGGAAAGGCTTGTATGCCTAAAGATGTTGAGCTGAGGCAGAAGATTCTTCAGGACGCACATAGCAGTCCTTATGCTATGCATCCCGGAGGTAGCAAGATGTATAGGGATCTTAGAGAGCGATTTTGGTGGCTTTGGCTTGAAGAAAGAGGTGACAGAGTTTGTTGGGAAATGTCTCGACTTGTCGTAGTCAAGGTGAACATCATTGCGTCGGGTTTGCTTCAGCCTGTGAGGATTCCTCAGTGGAAGTGGGAAAGGATAACTATGGATTTTGTCAGTGGGTTACCGCTTACGCCAAGTAAGAAGGATTCAGTTTGGGTTATCGTGGACCGTCTGACTAAGTCGGCCCATTTCATTCCGGTGAGAGTGGACTATTCACTTCAGAGATTGGCGAAACTTTATGTGTCAGAGATAGTGAGGCTACACGGTGTTCCAGTTTCGATAATCTCAGATAGGGATCCGAGGTTCACGTCGAGGTTCTGGAGAGCGTTGCATCAAGCATTGGGTACTCGTTTGGATTTCAGCACGGCTTTTCACCCGCAGTCTGACGGGCAATCAGAGAGAGTTATTCAGATCTTAGAAGACATGTTGAGAGGTTGTGTTCTGGATTTCAGGGGCAGTTGGGATGAGTTTCTGCCGTTGGCCGAAGAGTTCGCCTATAACAATGACTACCAAGCAAGCATCAAGATGGCACCATATGAGGCGTCAGATGGTAGGAAGTGTCGCTCACCTACATGTTGGACAGAGTTAGGTGAACGTCAGTTGTTGGGACCCGAGTTGGTTGCTGAGACCGAGGACAAGGTTAAGTTGATTCAGTCTCGTTTAAAGGAAGCTTCGGACCGGCAAAAGTCTTATGCCGATCTTAAGCGAAGAGATATAGAGTTCGCTGTGGGAGATCAGGTTTTCTTAAAGGTCTCGCCGTGGAAGAAGGTGCTGAGGTTTGGCAGAAAAGGCAAGCTAAGTCCGAGGTTTATTGGGCCGTATAAGGTATTGAGACGAGTTGGACCAGTGGCGTATCAGCTTGAGTTGCCAGCGGAGCTTAGCCAGATTCACGACGTTTTTCATGTTTCGATGCTTCGGAGGTATCGTTCAGATCCATCTCATGTAGTAGCAGTGGAGGAGATCGAGGTAAATCCAGATTTGACTATGGAAGAGGAACCTGTGCAGATTCTTGATCGGGATGTGAAAGTTCTGCGTAGGAAGTCCGTGCCTTTGGTTAAGGTACTTTGGCGGAATCATGGTGTGGAGGAAGCCACATGGGAACCCGAGGATACGATGAGACAGCAATACCCGCAACTCTTTTGATCAGGTAATTTCGAGGCCGAAATTATTTTTAAGGGGGGTAGAACTGTAATATCCCGGGTTAGGGGCTAATTTTGTGTTGCATGATATTGTATGTGGTTGGTATGCTGTGTTGTTATTTCGGTGTTTTAGGGGCTTGATTATAGGCTAAGTGTATGCCTGAGTAGGTAGGAAAATTCTAGTTTTTGGCCTTAGGTGTGGGGAGCTGATAGAATTGGGGCTTAAGGAAAATAAAATGGGATTTTATTGCACAAATGAAGAGCTGGCAAAGTGGTAAAGCATGCGCCACTTGGAGCTGAAGGTGGCGTCATTTTACAAGGGGAAGATGTCCTGAGTTCGAGCTACGAAACCCCCATTTTGGTTGCTTTTTGGGACGGCATGGAGAAGAGGCAGAAGGCAAGTGGAACTCTAACTTGGACTTGGTCAAAAGGGAGACTTGGATGGTGGAGAGTAAAATGTGGAGAAGGACTTGGTCCACTCATTTCAAATGAGTGAATGAGAGTGAGTGGGGGGATTCTTGGCCGATTTTTGTGGGGTGTTGGAGTGGGGGAGTGGACGGCATAGTGTAGGGAAGGGGGGAGGCCGAATGTACTTTGGCTTTGGGTACATTTTCGGTCTTCTTTTTGGTAAGCAAAAGTGTCCATTTTGGTTCGGTTAGCCGAAATTTTTCCAAGGTTTTTCTCTCGTTTTTCTTCCTTTGTTAAAACCGAAAGTCCAAGTGAGTTCTCCATCATTTCTTTCACAAACCGAAAGTCCAGGCAACTTTGTTGATTTTGTGCTCTCAATTATTTTGGTAGCCGTATGCTCTCTCTCTCCCTTCTCCTTCAGTTAAGTAAACCGAAACTTCTATCATCCCTTGTCATATTCATTTTCTTCTTTCTTGCTTAAACATTGTAGCTGAAACCTCCTGTTCCAAATACTTTCTCTATTTCTTTCTTCTCCAAAACCGAAAAGCACCTATCATTCTTCCATTTTCTTCTCTTCTCAAGACCATTGGCCGATTCTCTTCTTCTTCTTGAAACACATCTTACTTTTGCTTCACTTTTAAGATACTAGCCGAACCCTCCTTGGTGATTGCCGAAATTTCCTCTAGATTGTGTTTTCCTCTTGACCGAATCCTTTTCTTTGGAAGCCTTGGCCGAACCTCCTCTCTTCCCTGGTGTTAGGTTGGCCGAATATTGGTGTTGGGTGTTGGTAAGTGCAAGGCGAATGGCCATAACTTCCCTCTGTTGTTTCTTTGTTGGTTGTGGTTGGAAGATATTAAGCTTTTTGATAATTATCTTGTGATAGGGTCTTTTGATCGTGGTGGTGATTAGGTGAGGCAGTCAATTGAAGCCTTGACTGCAAGTGACCGATTGGTAAGGGAAGGGTAAGCAGTTGGTATATTTTTGATCAGTTGATCTCGATTAAGTCTAAGTTTAAGGTGAGTAATGATTAACTATTGGTTTGTTAGGGTGCTGATTGTGGAGGAGGAATCATTGTGATTCGGGTTGCTAAGAGACCGAACCAATAGCAAGGTAAGGATGTTCGACAATCCTTGTTGGTCTAAATGGTGTTGGCCGAATGTCTTTGTGCCTAACCCCTATCTTTGGCCGATTGTAGGAGTCAATACTCGAGGGGCTTAGCTTTCGTTTTCGTTGGATTTCTAGGCTCGTAGTTACCAGGTGTGTAACTAACACACTTATACTTAGTAATATAATTGATAAGCGTGTGTGATGACTAATGATACTGATGATGATTGATATGATACCCTAATGGGTATGATTCTCGACTCGGGTAAGTCTGTATTTCTATTTTTAATGATGAGTTATATGTTACCATGATTTGTGGGTATATGTGACATGAGATATAGCATGAGATGCATGATTATGTGATATGCATGATTACATGAGTATGGTATCTTGATGGGTTATATGAGATGAGGGAGCGATGATATATTTTTGTCGACGAGCACCAGTGCTTTGGTAGCACACTTTGTGACTTTGGGGTCACAGAGGTTTGGCACCTCCAGAGGTTTGGTACCTCGGCGTCTCGTCCCAGTGGCTCAGCATACCACACATGGGTTGGCCCCTGAGATGATTATCTGGGATTGACGCCGGTGTTTTGGTAACACACGATGGGTTGGCCCCATCACCGGATTTGTGACTACGGTCACGGTGCTTTGGTAGCACATTGTGTCTTTGGGACACCAGTGGTTTGGCACCACATTGCGACTTGTCCCTGTGGTTTGACCACCGTGGGTTGGCCCCACTTGAGATACGGGATCGTCTGCTAGTGTTTTGGTAACACACGATGGGTTGGCCCCATCATCGTTGGATTTGTGACTTCGGTCACCAGTGCTTTGGTAGCACAGTTGTGTCTTTGGGACACCAGTGGTTAGGGACCACATTGATGAATAATGTGTCTTTGGGACACCAGTGTTTTGGTAACACATCGTGACTGTACGTCACCAGTGGTTTGGTACCACACGGGGTAGAAAAGGTGATATGGATGGTTAGGATCGGGTTGCATTAATCATGTTGCTTTGTATTACGTGTGTTAGCATGTGGTTTTATCGGGAGCGGGATTTACACACTGAGTCACTCGACTCACCCTCTCCTTTGACATTTCAGGTGACTCGTAGACGCGGACTTGGAGCCGGGAGGGACTCGGGGTGCACATGCCATGCGTTAATAAATGTTTTGCTCAGTTTATTGCTTTTGGGTACTTAGTTTTGTTTATTTTTATTTGGAGTTGTAAAAGCTTTTTAAGATGTGCTTTAAAATGTTTATGCTTTACGTTGGATTTTTAATAAGCAGTAACAAAATAACTTGGTACAAATTTTGTTAAAATTTGGAAAGACGACGTTTTCAAACCAACAAAGCGATACGTTTTCAACTATACCATCGGGTATCACATTGATTTTATAAACCAATACAGACCAATTGTTTTCTAACATGGAATCAAACTTTTACTAAGTTTAAATGTTTTAGTAACAACTCTAAACAACTTGCTTTCAAAAAGGAACAAAGTTTTAACAAGACTACTGAGTGCAAATTCGAAATTTTCAAACACGTTTTCCCTCGTAACATACCAGATTCGGTCGTGGTGTTTGGACCGGGTTTGGGGTGTTACATGTCACAACATTACTCATAGTGATTAATATGTATATGATCCTCAGACTTGAGATAATTATTAATCTCAACATCGTGAGTTGTATATTTTGATCTGATCAAACGCATAACCGTGAATCTGGTTGTTCTATAAAGGTCGATGTTGGATATACCACAATCTATGTAGAGGATATGGTTGATCAATATAGGATAAGTCCCTCCTACATAATGGGAGTAATATCTTAGGCCACTTGATTGAGTGAGACTAGAAATGCATGGCCATGCTCAAATAAGTTGACATGAGATGTCATACTAATTTGTATATCATAGTCTACTCAAGATATCAAGAAACATGGGATGGACTATACAAGTGTGACTATTCCATGACTTGTGTCCATTCCGGAGATAAAGGACTTAAGGATTAATGCATGAAAGGTTAATCACAAAAAGTTATGTGGAATCATGACTTCTTGTAACTTAGGTAGCAATGATGCATTGCTAGATGCCACTCATTGTTTGTGACATTAGAATTGTTCTATTATTATCGCTAACGTTGCAAGAACCTCTGTGGTCACACCCTATGGTTTAAATGAACGGAATAAAATATAATTGGTATTTTTTTTTTGGTTGTCACATGAATTAAATTAATTAAAGAATTAATTTAATTGGGCAATCAAATATTGAACATATTATATGTACAAGGATGTTGTACACATAATGACAACATAATTCTATTAATATATGAATTTGATTCATATATAAATTTAAATAAATATAGTTTACCGAAATCCTTATTATAATTAATGTAATTATAATTTTTGGATATAATTAATGTAATTATAATTTTCGGTTAAAAACTTTATTGTATTTATTTAACATTCAAGAGATACTAATTATAAAAGGGTATTAAAAGGATACCAAATAATGGGCCCAATGAAAAAGATACCCATTATAAAAGGCCCAATTAAAAGGATACCCAACATAAAAGGTATTTAAAAGAGACAAAGCTTAAGGAAAAAACCCTAATAGATTGCTTGTTAGGTCTAGCAGCCGTCAAGCAAATAAACCTCCAAAATAGTTTTGGTTTTCCCATTGGCTTGGGTTGAACCACCTTAGTTTATGGGCTATAACTATTGCATTTATTTATTGCTTTATTTATTCATGTATGAGATGCTATGGATGTCTAAAGCATGCCAATTATATATATTAAAACTTGATAATAATAAAACCCCGTCAATTGATGAGATCAATTAAAAGACTAAATGGACTAATGTAGACCATAATTGGTGAGATGGAACAATCTTAATAAAATCCCTCTATTAAAATATTAAGTCAACATGGCCTTCCAATTTTGCCCTCGTTAAAGCCTCGATCAATACTATGTAGGTTCCGCCAAAGCAAAGTACTAGTATTTATCTTGGTTAAACGCTGAAGAATAAACAAGTGATATTCATTGGTTAAAAATTGGTTAATGACTTAACTAAGTTACTCTAATAGGATTAGAAACCTAGAGGCAAGTAAATTGGATAAATCATAAGATGATTAGAACAAGAGTTGTTCACCAAATATTAGGAGTTACATATGATGTAATTAGCAAATGTTGCTTACCTAAATAACCATAATCTTAAGAGTAAAGCCAAAGTGACTTAAGAGGTGGTGAAATATGGATCCTTAACCTACTAGAAATACTTTTGAGAAAGTTTTTCCAAATTAATATATGAGGGTTATTAATTTTGAAATAAAATAGTAGGAATATCATTTAATAAAGTCTTTTAATGATTGATATAAAATTGGTAAATTTACTCACATGCATATTTAATTGTTGTAGATATATTATGGCTGCAAACACTAGCACACTCTCATTGCGATCGGTCCTTGAGAAGGACAAATTGAATGGTTTGAATTTTCTTGATTGGTTCCAGTAACTTGAGGATTGTCCTTAAACAAGAACGGAAATTATATGTCATTGAACAACCACTTCCTAATGAACCACCCGCTAATGCCTCGAGAAAGTGATAGAGACGCTTACAAGAAGTATCTCGATGACATGATAGATGTTGGATGTCTTATGCTTGCCACTATGAATCCTCGAACTTGTAAAGCAACATGAGGACATGGTTGCTTATGATATGATCGAGCACTGAAAGAACTTTATCGAGGGCAAGCACGGCAAGAGAGGTTTGATATCTCTAAAGCCCTATTCCAATGTAAGTTGGTGAAGGAAGCCCAAGAGGACCTCTATGTCCTTAAGATGATTGGCTATATTGAAAGCCTATCTAAGCTTGGGTTTCCATTGAGCCAAAAGTTGGCATCGATGTTATTTTACAATCGTTGCCGAGATAGCTACAAACAGTTTGTCCTCAATTTCAATATGAATAAAATTGACAAGACTCTACCACAATTGCTCAAGATGTTACGAATCGCTCAAGGCAACTTGAAAAAGGTTGGACCCAAGCCCATACCGATGGTCCGTAATAACAAGGGCAAGGGAAAGGCCAAAGTTCAAACAAAGCCCAAGGGCAAAGGTAAGCCCAAATTTGGAAAAAGGAAAGGTCATACTGAAACCTAAAGGTGGGGTGTCTAAGGAAGGAAATCGTTTTCATTGTGGTGTGATTGGACATTGGAAACGGAATTGCCCTGTCTATCTTGAAGAAGTCAAGAAGGCTAAAGCAAGCGGAATGTCCGCTTCAGTATTTATGTTGTTGATATTAATTTATCAACTACTACTTCTTGGGTATTAGAATAATCGTTGTGGTTCTCATATTTGTACTTACGTATAGGGACTACAAAGGAGTAGGACTCACGGCTAGAGGAGATGTGGACCTACGAGTTGGAAATGGAGCAAAAGTTGCTTTGCATTAAATGTGTGGGAACATATACTTTATCTTTGCCTAGTGGACTTGATTTATGTTTAGAGGATTGTTATTTTGTGCCCAGTTTGACTAAAAACATTATTTCAATTTCTTGTTTAGACAAAATTGGTTTTGAGATAATTATTAAGAATAATTGTTGTTCATTTTATCTCAATAATGTTTTCTATGGTTCGGCACAATTAATTAATGGCCTCTATATTTTAGATCAAATGAATCCCATTTACAACATAAATACTAAAAGATCTAAAATAAATGACTCAAATCAAACTTATCTTTGGCATTATCGTTTGGGCCACATAAGTGAGAAACGCATATCCAAACTCCATAAAGATGGTCTCTTGAATTCATTTGTTTTTTAACAATTTGAAGTATGTGAATCTTGCTTATTGGGAAAAATGACTAAATCTCCTTTTTATGGTAAAAGTGAGCGAGTTATTGATTTATTGGACCTAATACATTCGATGTATGTGGACCAATAAATACACAAGCTAGAGGTGGATTTCACTACTTCATTACTTTCATCGATGATTTGTGAGATATGGGTATGTTTATCTCATGCGCCATAAGTCCGAGTCCCTTGAAAAGTTCAAGGAATTCAAAATGAAGTACAAAATCAACTAGGCAAAACTATCAAGTCACTTCGATCCGATCGAGGTGGAGAATATTTGAGCCTAGAGTTTGATGATCTTTTGAAAGAATGTGGGATTGTCTCACAACTTACTCCTCCCGGTACTCCTCAATGGAATGGAGTATCCGAGAGAAGAAATCGAACTTTGTTAGACATGGTTTGATCCATGATGAGTCATGCTGATCTACCGACTTCTTTTTGGGGACATGCACTTGAGGACTACTTTCACACTAAATCGAGTTCCATCTAAATCGGTTCAAAAGACGCCATATGAGATGTGGGTGGGAAACGCCCTAGTATGTCTTTTTGAAAATTTAGTCGTGTGAAGCTTATGTTAAACGTCGACGCCTACTAAGCTTGAACCCAAATCGAAAGGTGTAATTTTGTGGGGTATCCAAAAGAAACCAAGGGATATTATTTCTTTAATCCCACCGAGAACAAAACGCTTGTTGCTCTGGATGGTGTCTTCCTAGAGAGAGAATTTACTTCTAGAAAAGGAAGTGGGAGAAAGATTGAACTTGAAGAAATTTGAGAATCACAAGATACCATCGAACAGAGATTGAACAACAAAGAAATTCCACAAGAAATTGAGGAACAAATAATCTGCTGTAGAAACGCACGTTAACCATCAAGGCATTGATCTTTAAGAGAACGCCATGCACACGAGAGATATGGATTTCTCATTACAACACATGGTGACGTTCTTCTTATAGATCAAGATGAGCCTAGGACTTATCAAGAAGCGGTGACAAGCCCAAATTCTGAGAAATGGCTTGAGGCCATGAGATCTCGAGATGGATTCCATGTATGAAAACCAAGTATGGACCTTGATTGACCCACAGAAGCGGGTTAAACCTATAGGGTGCAAGTGGGTTTTCAAAAAGAAAGCAGACATGGATGGTAATGTACAAACATACAAAAGGCGATTAGTCGCTAAAGGTTTTCGCCAAATTCATGGTGTTGACTATGATGAAACCTTTTCTCCCCTGTAGCTATGTTTAAATCCATCAGGATCTTGCTCGCCATAGCTGCATTTCATGATTATGAAATCTGGTAGATGGACGTCAAAACAGCTTTCCTTAACGGGAAACTTGAAGAGGATGTGTACATGACACAACCTGAAGGTTTTGTAAATCCAAAGGATGCTAGAAAGATATGTAAGCTACAGAGATTCATTTATGGATTAAAGCAAGCTTCAAGTTGGAATCTTCGTTTTAACGATGCAATCAAAGAGTTTGGTTTTATAAAAAATGAAGATGAACCATGTGTTTACAAGAAAGTTAGTGGGAGCACTATCACATTCTTGGTACTATATGTGGATGACATACTTATCATGGGAAATGACATACCTACCTTGCAATCTATTAAGACTTGGTTAAGAAGTTGTTTTTCTATGAAGGACTTGGGCGAAGCCACTTATATCTTAGGAGTCAAGATCTATAGAGATAGATCAAGACGACTACTAGGTCTAAGCCAAAGTACATACATAGATAAAGTACTAAAAGGTTCAAGATGGAAGAATCTAAAAGAGGATTCCTACCTATGAGACATGGTATTTCACTCTCGAAGGAAATGTGTCCTTCAACTCCACAAGAGAGAGAACGTATGAGTAAAATTCCATATGCTTCCGCTATTGGATCTATCATGTATGCTATGTTATGTACCCGTCCGGATGTCTCGTATGCCTTAAGTATATGACGAAGGTATCAAGTAGATCCGGTGAAGGTCACTGGACCACGATCAAGAGTATCCTTAAGTACTTAAGCGTAACTAAGGATACGTTCCTATTATATGGAGGTGAGGAAGAGTTAAGTGTAAAAGGTTACACTGATGCCACTTCCAAACCGACAAGAACGATTCTCGATCGCAATCGGTTTTGTGTTTTGCCTTAATGGTGGTCTTTGTGAGCTGGAAAAGTTCAAAGCAAAGTACACGAGAGTTTGATTCTACAACAGAGGTGAGTATATTGCGGCGGTGAGGCAAACAAAGGAAGCGGTTTGGATCAAAAAGTTCATTCTTGGACTAGGGGTTGTGCCTAGCATATCGGATGCTATAGAACTCCGATGTGATAACAATGGAGCTATTGCACAAGCTAAAGAACCCAGATCTCACCAAATGATCCAAACATATACTTAGGCGCTACCATCTTATTCGAGAAATTATCGATCGAGGAGATGTAGAAATATGCAGAGTACCTTCGGATGATATCATCGATCGATCCACGACCAAGCCTCTCCACATGCAGGTGAAGCATGATCGTCACACTAAGTCACTTGGTATTAGATATATGAGTGATTGGTCTTAGTGCTAGTGGGAGATTGTAAGAGTATGCCCAAAGATCAATCATGAGATGGTTGTAATAACATACTTTATTTACCATATTTATTAATATAAAGCGTTGTCATTATTATTTCAGTTTTTCTATCCGTGTATACAAATAAACTGTTTTATAATAATGTCCACGAGAATAATATGATTATTTTTAAAAGATCCTTAGTCGAGTATTATTGTTGACTAGGACAACAGTAATGCATTAAGACTAACATGTAGTTGATTGATGATAAAGAGTTGTCATTGATGTGGATTGTCAAAATCAATGCATGAATATGTGTGTTAGAGAACAACATATTGGATTGACCGTTATGAGTATGTTTATTGGATTATTATGTAATTGTCACAACATTACTCATAGTGATTAATATGTATATGATCCTCAGACTTGAGATAATTATTAATCTCAACATCGTGAGTTGTATATTTTGATACTGATCAAACGCATAACCGTGAATCGGTTGTTTCAGAAAGGCCGATGTTGGATATACCACAATCTATGTAGAGGATATGGTTGATCAATATAGGATAAGTCCCTCCTACATAATGGGAGTAATATCTTAGGCCACTTGATTGAGTGAGACTAGAAATGCATGGCCATGCTCAAATAAGTTGACATGAGATGTCATACTAATTTGTATATCATAGTCTACTCAAGATATCAAGAAACATGGGATGGACTATACAAGTGTGACTATTCCATGACTTGTGTCCATTCCAGGAGATAAAGGACTTAAGGATTAATGCATGAAAGGTTAATCACAAAAAGTTATGTGGAATCATGACTTCTTGTAACTTAGGTAGCAATGATGCATTGCTAGATGCCACTCATTGTTTGTGACATTAGAATTGTTCTATTATTATCGCTAACGTTGCAAGAACCTACTGTGGTCACACCCTATGGTTTAAATGAACGGAATAAAATATAATTGGTATTTTTTTTGGTTGTCACATGAATTAAATTAATTAAAGAATTAATTTAATTGGGCAATCAAATATTGAACATATTATATGTACAAGGATGTTGTACACATAATGACAACATAATTCTATTAATATATGAATTTGATTCATATATAAATTTAAATAAATATAGTTTACCGAAATCCTTATTATAATTAATGTAATTATAATTTTTGGATATAATTAATGTAATTATAATTTTCGGTTAAAAACTTTATTGTATTTATTTAACATTCAAGAGATACCAATTATAAAAGGGTATTAAAAGGATACCAAATAATGGGCCCAATGAAAAAGATACCCATTATAAAAGGCCCAATTAAAAGGATACCCAACATAAAAGGTATTTAAAAGAGACAAAGCTTAAGGAAAAAACCCTAATAGATTGCTTGTTAGGTCTAGCAGCCGTCAAGCAAATAAACCTCCAAAATAGTTTTGGAGATTTCTTCCGTTCATAGTCAAACCGGGTGGATCACGTAGAGGCCGACATCGAAAAAGGTTGTGGCTTGATTCGACAGTAGATCAAAACTCTTGTTGCCAAGGCGTCGCCGTCTACTCAGATTTAAGTTTTGGTAATTTCAAAACCTTTATTTCACCCCGATTCGTTCTTCACACATGGATTCCTGATTTGGATCGCCGGATCTAATTTTATTTTGCTGCGCCATGGGGTTCCGGCGTTCCAACATAATGCCCCTAGGAATTCTAACAGTTTTATCAGCTAATTGAATGCTCATCCTAGTTTGTTTGGGTTTCCCTAGACCTAGTTGCTTAAACGTTTTATAAGGCATGACATTTATACTTGCCCCTAAATCAGTTAATGCATTATTAACAGTTAGTCTACCGATTAAACATGGAATTGTAAAACTCCTTGGATCTTTTAACTTTCGCGGTAGTCTATTCTGTAGCATTGCTGAGCACACTGCGTTTAACTCCACATGTGGATCCTCATCTAACTTACGCTTGTTCGTCAAGAGTTGTTTTAGAAATTTCCTCGAATCTGGCATCTGTGAAAGAGCTTCAAGAGGAGGTAAGTTAATGTGTAATTTCTTTAAAAGTTTAAGAAACTTACTGAACTGTTCCGCTGTATCGTCAATTTTCATTGCTTCAGGATAAGGAATGCAAGGTTGGTACTTATTGATTATCGGTTTTGGCTTTTCTTGTGTTACCTCAACTTTGCCTTCCTTTACCCCATTTTCTTGAATTGGAATTGGTTTATCTAACCCTATACTATCATGAGTTGTGATGGCTTGAACTTGCTCCCTTGGGTTAATCTTCGTGTTGCTTGGTAGATGCCCTCGTGGTCGTTCTGAAATCTTTGATCGAAATTCAGAAACTACCTTGGTAAGTTGTCCGAATTGATCCTTGAACTCTTGTGCCAATGCCTCAAGTTTTGTTTCCACCTTTTGGAAACATGTTTCTGAGGATGTTATGAAGTTCGTTAGCACCTTTTCAAGGTTCAGTTTTTTTTTCTTTTGGATAGAGCTATTGTTGGAAGTTCTGGGATGATTGTTTCTTTTGATTTCTTTGACCGCCCCATGAGAAATTGTGGTGGTTCTTCCAGCCTAGATTATAAGTATTACTATAAGGGTTATTATTAGATCGGAAATTGTTACTCATATAGTTCATCTGCTCGCTCTCCATGCCCTGTCCGTAGGGTGGGTACTCAGAATTCACCACTGCTTCAGTTGTGTCGCACTGCATAACTGGATGTGCCTGCGAAGAGCCATAGAAACTATCAAATTTTTTATGTAGCAATTCTACCTGATTTGATAGCGCGGTCACTGCGTCGATGTTGAGAACTCCGACTGCTTTAGCTGGCCTTGTCCTTGTAACTTGCCACTGATAGTTATCATGTGACATCTCCTCTATAAACTCGTAGGCTATTTCAGGAGTTTTGTTGTTCAAAGTTCCACCGGCAGCTGAGTCGATTAGCTTCTTTGTTGAAGGGTTCACACCATTGTAAAAAGTTTGGACCTGTAGCTACAATGGTAATCCATGGTGCGGGTACCTCCTTAACAAATCTTCGTATCTCTCCCACGTGTTGTATAATGTCTCTGAATCTATCTGCACAAAAGTAAAGATATCATTCCTCAACTTGGCCGTTTTGGCCGGTGGAAAATTTTTTAATAAAATTTTTCGGTCATTTGGTCCCATGTAGTGATTGACCCTCTTGGAAGAGAATGTAACCACTATTTGGCTTTATTCCTCAGGGAAAATGGAAATAACCGAAGATGGATGGCATCATCAGAAACGCCATTTATTTTGAAGGTATAACAGAATTCTAGAAAATTTGCTAGGTGTGTGTTAGGGTCTTCATCCTGCAAACCATCAAACTGAACAAACTGTTGTATCATCTGTATAGTGTTAGGTTTTAGTTCAAAATTATTTGCAGCAATAATGGGCCTAACAATACTAGACTTAGTTCCTGTTAAATTAGGTTTCGTATAATCATACATAGTACGTGGAGCATGATGTTCGGCCATCTCTGGAGGTGGCGGATTATTTTCAGCCATCTCTTCTGTGGTATTAATTTCGGCTTCTCGCTCTTCGTTTATGTAGTTTAGGCTTCACCTTATTTCTCTACGATTTCTACAAATGGTAATATCACTGTCGTAAAGTAGGGGTCCTTCTAGTCATAAACTAGAGGTTCCTGAAAGGGACAAAAGAAAGAAGAAAGAAAATTTAGAAAAACAAAAATAAAATTTTAATTGCAAAAAAAAAAAAAAGGCTAAAGTAATAAAAATTAAGCTTTCTAAATATTTTCATTCCCTGGCAATGGCGCCAAAAACATGATCGGTCGAAATCAAAGCTTTAAAATTTATAATGAGAATGATCGGACCTAGAAACTAACTCTGACAACGATTTTAAGGCAAGTGCACCTATCGAACAATAGTATAGCTTAGGGAAGACCGAAATATCGAACCCAAAGGAACCAAAAGTACTAATACTAACTCTCTTTCTATTATTTAGCCTAAGGATTGAGTAAAAGTTTATCTAATCTAAAATTGACTATCAACTAAACTAAAGATGCAATGACAAAAAGAATGAATTTGGGAAAATAACTTGAGGAAGAAAAACCAATTGATTCAGACGATACCCTTAGGAAGAATCCACCTAGACTTCACTTGTTATCTAACTCTGAACCAGACGATTTATTCATTTAACTTGATTCGTAGGACTCCCTAATGTACATTAGACCCTCTCTCGAAGCGAACAACGACTAACCCTAGGTTGATTAATTGAAATCTCTTTCTAATTAAAACCTAGAAACACGAAAATTTATATACTTTTTCATGCCCTTTTTGACCCAAATTCATGCGATTTCAAGTAAAGTCTTGTCGAAAAATAATCAAATATTATAAAATAATTAAATTGTGATAAAAATATGAACATGATGAATTTTAATTATTTTTGTGGTTAATTTTGATTTATTCTGACTATTTTCGACAGAATCGTACAAAGGGCAAAAATCGGCTCGGCAGACACTGCTCGAAGAATAAAATCGAGAAGCGATTTGGAGTGTCAAGGCGACTCTATTTCCAGCCCAAGACGGTCCAATTATGAAGATTTAATCATAATATAATTAATTTTAATTTATTCCCAATTTAATTTGGGCTAAATAAATTATTTTTAATTAAATATGGAAAAGGGGCCTAGTTAAGCCGAACCGATTGAACCGAACCAGCCACCAATTGGGCAGCCCAAACCATCCACAATGAAGGCCCAAATCAGTTTATTTTCTGATTAATTCAACTTGCAAAGGAGCCCTTGAAGATCTTTCAAAATCCCATTCAAACCCCTCCAAAATTCAAGGCTTTAAAGATTTGCCCATGCTATATTTAGCATAGTTGAATTCTTCAACTTTGCCACATGGGATGGCCGGCCAAGGGAGCCTCTTTTACCGCTGTTATTTGCTATTTTTAGCAGCCTTAAACACCTATAAATACAGCCCCTAGCTGCTCATTCAAAACACACCTCAAGCCTTCACATTCTCCTCTCTTATTTTCTCTAAATTCCCCATTTTCCCTTTTCCCTTTTTGGTGTTCTTGTGCCGATTTGTCCTCTTGGAAAAGAGGTGTTTTTACAGGCATTTGGAGCAGCAACTGAAGTGTTCATAAGCCCCTTTGTTAGCCGAGGACAACGAGGAACGAAGAAGGGATCAATCAGACAAGCCACGGAGAGCCACTGGATTTGTTTCTTGTTTCCTATCTCTTTAAATTATTTATTGTTGTTTTGACAAACATGCTTATGAATATTCATGCTTTTGAAATGTTTAATTTAATCAATTTAGCTTGAATTTAATTCATGTTGGTTTGATTTCATTTCACTCTCTTAGATTATTAAAATTGTGTTTATGCTATTAAAGGCCTTGGTGAAATGTTTGATTAAGTAAAACCATGTTAAATTATCTGGCATTTTAATTGTTTAGATAGCTAATTAATTAATTATTTAAATGCATTGAAATTGTAATTAATGGACACAATACTTAATCTGTGCATGTTTAATTCTTCTAAGGTAGCTGAAGATTAAATTAGCATTGTATTTGATGATGCATATGCCTTGCATAACTTGCAGGATTTTTGTGATTAAATTGTTTCAAGGTAAAAATACTTTGTTACTTCACATGATGTTTTATATGCTTGTTAGGTTGAATTAATCGTTTGCATCAACATAGGAATATACGAGAGATTGATTAATTTAATAAGTATGTATGTGCAATAACATGCTTACTAGTAGAAGTCTGTTTAATCGTTCGAATTTGCATAGAAATATGTACAAGAGATGAATGGATTTTTATTTGTAAGTATGTTCATAAGTTAGCAAATTACCGAGTTGCCATGTTTTAACATGTATAAACACAAGCTTAATAATTCTAAGGTAAGAAATGTTATTAATCCAACACAATTATATCATCTTGATTAAAATCAGTTTTTGAAATCGTGCCCTTGAACTTTATTTTATTTTATTTTACTTTTTTCAAAAATCAAATATTTTTCCATCACCAAAGTGTTTGAAATCATTTTCATAAATAATTCTTTTACAGTCCCTGTGGGTACGATAACTCGACATTTACTTGCCACTTTATTACTTGTTACGATTGTGTACACTTGCACATTTCCACCGTTCCAAGTTTTTGGCGCCGTTGCCGGGGACTGTTTTAAAAGACATTATTTGTGAAATTATTAATTTTGCATTTTGGTTCTTTTTCTCTTCTGTTAAATCTTAATTCCATTTTTTTATGTGTTTTTTTCAGAGTATTTGTTAAGTTATTGACTTACTTCCTGTAAACCCTGAAATTGAAAGGACTTTCTGACAAAGGAGAAGACAAGCGAACCAAAGAAGGACCGAAGATATGAATTTCGAAAATCCAAACCAAAATCCAAGAGGAACATTCGCTTATAATCCTCACAATTTGATCATTGTTGCCAATGATACAAACTGTGCTATTCAACAATATACCTTTCCTCTATTCAACGAGCTCAATCTGAGTATTAACAGACCCAAAATTGAGGCACAACAATTCGAGTTGAAGCCGGTCATGTTCCAAATGTTACAAAATATGGGTTAATTTACTGGGATTCCTAATGAAGATCCACATCTTCATCTTCTACTATTCATGGAAGTGAGTGACTTATTTAAACTAGTCGGAGTGACTGAGGACGCCTTGAGGCTGAGATTATTTCCATACTCCTCAAGAGATAAAGCACAAGCATGGTTGAACTCCCTACCGTCTGGTTCCATAACTACATGGAAAGAGTTGGTTGAACGTTTCTTAATGAAATATTTCCCTCCATCTTTAAACGCCAAGATCCAAAATGAAATCACTTCATTTCAGCAACTTGATGAAGAATCTTTATATGAGGCATGGGAGCGGTTTAAGGAGTTATTACGAAAGTGCCCTTATCACGACATTTCTTACTGCGTTCAAATGGAGACTTTCTATATTGGTCTTAATATTCATACTAGAATGATGGTGGATGCTTCGGCAAATGGAGCTCTTCTTTCTAAGTCTTATAACGATGCTTACGAGATTATTGAAAGAATTGCCAGCAATAACTATCAGTGGCCAACCAACCGAGGAGCCTCAGAAAGACGAGCAGCAGTAGTACATAAAGTAGACACACTTGCTTCTTTGGCAGCCCAGGTATCCTCTATGTCTTCTATGCTTAAGAACATAATTATTAACGACTTCAATGGTAATTTTCAGGTCAACAGCCGAACCAGTTCGATAATATTTCTTGTGAATACTGTGGAGATGGCTATTTATTTGAATATTGCCCATCGAACCAAGAGTCAAATTATTACATGGGAAATCAGAATTGGAATGGTCTGCAATCAAATTTTTACAACTCTTCATGGCAGAATCATCCAATTTTTGCATGGAGTAATCAACGGGCGGACCATAGCGACGCTGTTATGCCATTTCAAACAAATTATCCATCGAAATATTCTCAAGAAGTGCAACAACCCCCATCAACTGAATCTTCAAGTGATCTTGAGAATCTGCTGAAGGCATACGTGGCAAAGAATGATGCCTTAATCCAGAACCAAGCAGCTACATTGAAAAATTTGGAGAATCAAGTGGGCCAGCTTGCAATTGAACTTAGGAACCGACCACAGGGTACCTTACCTAGTGACACGGAGAATCCGAGAAAATCGGGAAAGGAAAATTGCAAACAATCTCTTTGCCAAGTGGAAAGATATTGGAGCCCAAGGTGGTTGAGGTTCAAGATGAGCCTGTTGTAGCTCAAGACAAAGAGGAAGTTCAATCAAGTGTTGAAACTCCTATACCACAGAAGTCAGATTCAGTGATCCTTGAAGAGGTAAACTCTAAACCAGTTAGTTCTGATTATCTAATACCCTTGTCAAATGCAAAAAAATTTCCACGGGAGAGTTGTCCGGTTAAAGCTAAGATTCCACCATTGCCATATCCTCAACGATTCCAGAAGCAGCAACGAGATACTCAGTTGAAAGAAATTTTTGATGACAAGGTGACTTTTAATGACTTCAATGCTACTAAATCCCCAGATGTAGTTGAAGACTGTTCTGCTATTTCCAAGATGGAATCGTTGGCTTCTACAGAATTGGAGCTCAATTCTTTAGACAATCCGTTAGAACATATTCTACTGGAAGATTCACCAAGTGATGATGAAGACAAGGAATGTTTGGCTTGGTTAGAAGCTAATTCGAAGGAATTCACTCAAGAAGTTCCACTCGAATCATTAGAGTTATCATCTCAAGAGTATACGCAACCAACGTCATTGATTGAAGAGCTAGCTAAATTGGAACTGAAGATTTTGTCTCCTCATTTGGAATATGACTATTCGAGCCTATCTTTGACTTTATCTATCGTTATTTCCATTGAGTTCACCAAAGATAAAGAAGAAGAGGCACTTGTGATTTTGGAAAGGCATAAGTTGGATGGATTATTGTAGATATTCGAGTCACGGGTTGGAGGATTTGTAGGAATTACAGGAAGTTAAATAAGGCCGCCAGGAAAGATCATTACGGATTTTCTTTCCCTAATAAGATGTTGGACAGATTTGATGGGAAAGAATATGATTACTTCTTAGATGGTTATGGTTGGTATGACAAATGGCCATTTGACACCACAATGGTCAATGACGATCCTAAATAAAATGGAGGGAGTTCTCTTCACTTTCTTTATCATTATTTTTTTTTTCATTTGAATAAAATGGTAGGCTTAGATAAAATTTTCTTTAGCTCATTACATTATTTAAAACTCTGTTTAGGAGATTGGGATTTAAGTGGGACCATCCGTGACTACTCCAGTCTTTCCTAGGAGTTTAATTTAATGTAATTTTTCAAATATATATATATTTTTCTAAGTAGCCCAAAGAATTTAAGTATTTGTTTTGTTAAATAAAGGGTTAACTTTTAACCCAAGCACTAATTTCTTTGAGTTTTTTATTTTCAGTACAGGAGCTTAGGATCCAAAAAGGAGCTGCCATTGGGCTTAAGACACTACTAAGAAGGGAAATATTCAACCCTTTTCCACATAAACCTATAGCCCTTGCCTTGCTCTACCACCACCCACAAGTAGCCCAATTGTGCATCTCACTTAATCCCTTAATGTTGCAACCCCTTAACTCCTTGAATCACCACCCCAAACACTTTCATTCGAAGTCACCAACTACCGCACCCAAATTATCCTTAAAACCGCCACCCTCTTCAACCCTAACCCTCAGCTACTCACCCACCTGCCCAAAACTAAAACCACCTTTAACAAATTTCCCAATTTTGACACTGAGAGTCCCTTTATCTAGCACCATTCCACGAAGTGAAGAGTTCGGCATAATGGCTATGCTGCAACACATGTAGTTCCAGTAACAAGATTACTGGATATACTCAAAAATACGGTATGACTCAATTAGAGATGCATTTAAAATATATATTTCATAACCCGTTTATTTTTGTGCATGAATTTCCAAGCTTTATACTTGAACATGGACTCCAATGTCGAGGAAGGAAAAAGATGAGTCAGATTCTGATAGACCCGCGAACAAGTAAAAGAGGGGAGGACTTCAACTTTCGTTTATTTCTTTCTTAAGTATTTTAGGATTAGGTCAATTAGGAATTTTTATTTTTGCACAATAAAACAAGAGATAGGAATCATGAATAAAATCTGAACAAGTCACAAAAGTTAAAGTGTGGTAATAGATATATGCATGTCTAGGATTGGATTTTAGAAAGAGCCTGGTACTTAAGCAGTCAATTTGACTCACCTCCTCTTTTCTAATTATCCTACCTTGTGTATAGTAACTATTCACTTTAAACAATGAGGGCATTGTTCACTTTAAGTAGGGGGAACCAAAAATTTGAATTGATTCCACACAGAATAAAATTTTCTTTTAATTATGATTAGGATATATTTTGTTCAAGAATTTGAAATTTTGTTAAGTATGCTAAACTTCTGTATTAATAAAGTTCTATTATTTCAATAATTTATTATGTTAGCTTAATAATGATATGAATGTATTTTTAATAAAACATGTAAATTCGTACCATATAATTTTTAGTTCCCTACGAAAAAATTAGGCATGCATGAAAGCTTAAGTCTTTAGAA
The DNA here is from genome assembly GCA_025503065.1 of Gossypium bickii. Classification (NCBI taxonomy): domain Eukaryota; kingdom Viridiplantae; phylum Streptophyta; class Magnoliopsida; order Malvales; family Malvaceae; genus Gossypium; species Gossypium bickii. The sequence continues at coordinate 59,550,718 of CP106720.1, read as the reverse complement.
TTGACTTAATAATTTCTTGAGGCGAAATCCTAGGAACCATGGAATGTTGAAAATGATTTAGGCAACTGTTGTTTGGACCGTTTGAGCCTTTCAAGCCAACCCTGATAAAATTATCCTTTGAAACTCAATTTTGAGACTATATGGCCTAATTTTATTTGGACCTATGCAATATTTAGCCATCAACTTTCTCTTCATCACTTCTAAAATTGTCCCAAACACTAGACTCAGTACTATTCAGAAGATCGTTTGAAAATAAGTTTGGGGGAGTTGAAAGAAGTATCAATTGCTCGAAAAATTGTTGTACATGAAGCAAGTTCTCGAGTTTGAGCTTGAATTAAAAAAAAAAGTACTCGAAAATGGTCGAAAGAGCAAAACTTGGTGTATCAAGGGTGAAAATTCTGAAGGTTCGATTTTAAGCTGAGTCTAGGGTTTTTAAGCCAAAAATTTGTTTATCTTTTACCTACCCCTAAGCCCAGCCACGTTACAACCTTATTAAAGACCTATTGATTCAAAATTCTAATGTTACATACATTAGTGGAGAGAAATTGCTCTGTTTAACATATGAAGACATTAGTTAAGCTTAATGATTGCAGTTTACTTTTTGAATAAGGAATTAAAATCAAATTGGTAGCGAATAACATGTCTTTATTAAGAAACATTTAGTCTAATTTTGCCAGTATAATAATTGTTGGAGGTAATTTGAATGTTATGAATGCTCAAGTAGCATAACTAGCAAATTTCTTATCTTTGAGAGCAAGTATATTAAATTCATAACTTTGAGAAGAAGTTGTTCTGGAGGAGTTTTTCAAAGGTGTTTCCGAGAAAATTCTTTTCAAATTTGTGCATTACTCGGGACGAGCAATGAATTAAGTTTGGGGGTGTGGAAACACGAAAATTTATATACTTTTTCATGCCATTTCTGACCCAAATTCATGCGGTTTCGAGTAAATTCTTGTCGAAAAATAATCAAATATTATAAAATAATTAAATTGTGCTAAAAATATGAACATGATGAATTTTAATTATTTTTTTGGTTAATTTTGATTTATTTTGACTATTTTCGACAGAATCGCACAAAGGGTAAAAATTGGCTCGGCAGACACTGCTCGAAGAATAAAATCGAGAAGCAATTTGAAGTGTCAAGGCGACTCTATTTCCAGCCCAAGACGGTCCAATTATGAAGATTTAATCATAATATAATTAATTTTAATTTATTCCCAATTTAATTTGGGCTAAATAAATTATTTTTAATTAAATATGGAAAAGGGGCCTAGTTAAACCGAATCGATTGAACCGAACCAGCCACCAATTGGGCAGCCCAAACCATCCACAATGAAGGCCCAAATCAGCTTATTTGTTGATTAATTCAGCTTGCAACGGAGCCCTTGAAGATCTTTCAAAATCCCATTCAAACCCCTCCAAAATTCAAGGCTTGAAAGATTTGCCCATGCTATATTTAGCAAAGTTGAATTCTTCAACTTTGCCACATGGGATGGCCGGCAAAGGGAGCCTCTTTTGCTGCTGTTATTTGCTATTTTTAGCAGCCTTACACACCTATAAATACAGCCCCTAGATGCTCATTTAAAACACACCTCATGTAACATCCTAGACTAGGGGTTATGCGTTCGTGCATAATTCATGAGTTAGTAGGTTTTGGCAGTGTTTGGAAGTGTTTTAAGAGTTTTTGAGAACTTTAGGTGAAGGGGAAAAACTTTGGGAAATATTGGAATTTTAAGTGAAAAGGGGAAACTAGGCAAGGAGGCCTTAAAGGAAAATTTGGGGAGTTTAGGACACAAGAAATCAATTGGCAAAGTGGATTGGGGCGCTAAGGTGCAAGGGGGCTTCAGGAGGGAAGAGGGTCGAGTTTTGATGGCAGCATGGGAGTGTTTTATTTTATTTTTGCATGTGACGTCAAGAGAGAAGAGAAGAATTGGACGGCACATGGAATCTCAATTGGAGGAGGATTTTAATTCTCCTATTAATATTCGACTAAGAGTAAGATAAATGTAGTTTTATTTATTTATTTTAAGTTGGGATAATTATGGTTTTATTTAGATTAAATGAGATTTTATTTTATTTATTTTAGGAGATAGGATAAGAGATTAAATGGGATATTAGTAAGGGATATTGTTGTTTATTTTATTCATTTTAAATGGGTGATAAAGAGATAATATTGGAGAGAATTTGGGATGTGATAAGGGGGAGAGGTAGTGGCCAATTGAGGGGCTCTTGGTGTTGGTAAATTCGGTCATAAGGAGGGGGTTAAGTGCCGAAAATTGTTAGTTTTTCTCTAGTGTTGCTTTGCCGAAATTCCTTTACTCCTCTCCTCTTCTTTTCTTTTTATTTTCTTCCAACCCCAAATCCTTTCTTTTTATTTCTTGAACAGCCGGATACCCCATCTTCTTTTGAGAGCCATAGCCGAATGTGTAGTCATTATTTAGAGCATAAACCGAATCTCTAGTGAACCTCATCAACATCTCTTTTTCTTCTCTTGTGGTCTCAAAAGCCGAATCATCAAGGAAGGTGCCTTCGACTACTTTCTTTTAGTCTCTCTAAACAAACGTTGGTAAGTACTCCTATTAAGCAGTTGGTTTCTTCTCTCTTTCTTTTGGTATACCGAAATCAAGGGTAGGCCTTGATTTCTAAGAATGGCCGAATATGCTTAAGGCCATATTAATGTGTTTCTCTTGTGCCAATGTTAGGGAGCATTAAAGGAGTCTTTCGGGATTTGGATAAATAAGGTAAGTAGTTGCTAGTATTCGGCCTAAGGCCATATTTTGTTTTATAAGTGTGACCGATTTGACTATGATGGTATAGGGGCAAATTGACAGTGGTTAAGAGGAGCTTTCGGGATTTCTATTCGTTTTGGGTAAGATTATTCGATAAGCCCTTGGATTTGTTATGTTAGATTTTAACATAGATGTTTAACCGTTTGATCTGATAAAGTGTTGTCGATGGATTCGAGTGCTAGTCAAGGAATACAAGGGACAACTCCTATCCCGTGATCCATTTCTGCAGTTCAGGATTGGCCACCGGGGTGTGGACCAGCGTCAGAACAGCAAAGTAGGCAAATAGTCGTAGTATCGCTTAGCGATAGTATCAGGATCGAAAGCGTAGTTCTTCAAGTTATAAGGTGTGTAGTTAGCCTACTGTTTTCCGGGTTTATGATTGTATGTGATATATGCATGTGTGTTATGAAGGTGCTAACTAATGCAGTGGAAATTGTGATATGGATACCCTTAATGGGTATGTCGATAATCAGGTTAGTATCAATCTGAGTGTGATGTGGTTATTAATATGTATATGTGATGAACATGCTCATGCATCATTATATTATGTTACTATTTTATGTTGCATGTGCATGGGTGGGATATGATATGAAAGAAGGTACAGGTGTACTTCGAGTACGTGGTTTGATGTTAGCCTTGAGCTACATCGTGGATTGACATTGACTGAGGTCACGTTGTGGATTAATTGCGATTTAGTTCCCATGGCTTGATGAGTGGCTATGTGCCTCATTGTGGTTGATATCGGCTATGTGCCATATCGTGGTTGATGAGTGACTATGTGTCCCATCGTGGTTTTGGTGTTAGCTACAGCTACATCGTGGATTGGCGCTGACTGAGGTCGCGTTGTGGATTTTTGTGCTTAATTGCATGTGGACGGCATTGATTGCCTTTTGGAGTGAAAAGGAGAGGGTGATTTATTAATCCCCTGGTGTGTGGTAGGCTAGATACGGGGGTGTGTAGAGGATGGACCCTAGGCTGGGTTGGGCTTCATAATTGCATAATTTTGTATGTGATTTAATGTGGAAATGGGCCAAGCCCAGTAAGATATGTGGATCAATGTGGAAATGGGCCAAGCCCAGTATGTGGAAACATGTGGTTAATTACACTATTATCAGAATATGACATGGTTATGGGCCAAGCCCCAATATGTGAACTCTATGTGATGTGGATATGGACCAAGCCCAATAAGTGAATACATGTGAATAAGTTGCATTACTATTTGTTATATGGGTTATTATATGGTTTGACATGTGGGTGGAATTCAGTGGACTAATTGCACACTGAGTCTGTTAGACTCACCTAATTTTTATTAAACATCGCAGATGATTCGTGGTGATTGGACCGGGTTGGAGTGGATACGAGGTGGCCCATGCAGAAGAAGACATTTTATTTATTTTAATCAGATTATTATTAAGTACTTTTGTTTAATTATTAATTGTAATAAGGCCCATTAAAGTATTTAAGTATTTTTATTAAGTATCTATATTATTATCTTCTATTATGGATTGACAATTTAAGTATTAATTGCAAAAGATTTTATTTTCTTAAGTATATATGATAAAGTTTTAATCTGGGAATTTTGTAACAACTTAATTTATTTCGAAATTTTAAATACACAAGGTTTTCTTTTCTAAAGACAATAGATTTATATACTTCACCTTAAGTCAAAATATTTTTTTTAACCGTTTTTCCGCAGTGACATACCAGATCCGGTCAAGACTCGTGGGCCGGGTTTGGGGTGTTACACCTCAAGCCTTCACATTCTCCTCTCTTATTTTCTCTCAATTCCCCATTTTCCCTTTTCCCTTTTTGGTGTTCTTGTGCCGATTTCTCCTCTTGGAAAAGAGATGTTTTTACAGGCATTTGGAGCAGCAATTGAAGTGTTCATAAGCACCTTTGATAGCCGAGGACAACAAAGAACGAAGAAGGGATCAATCAGACAAGCCACGGAGAGCCACCGGATTTGTTTCTTGTTTCCTATCTCTTTAAATTATTTGTTGCTATTTTGACAAACATGCTTATGAATATTCATGCTTTTAAAATGTTTAATTTAATCAATTTAGCTTGAATTTAGTTCGTGTTGGTTTGATTTCATTTCGCTCTCTTAGATTATTAAAATTGTGTGTATGCTGTTAAAGGCCTCGGTGAAATGTTTGATTAAGTAAAATCATGTTAAGTTATCTGGCATTTTAATTGTTTAGATAGCTAATGAATTAATTATTTAAACGCATTGAAATTGTAATTAATGGGCACAATACTTAATCTGTGCATGTTTAATTCTTCTAAGGTAGCTAAAGATTAAATTAGCATTGTATTTGACGATACATATGCCTTGCATAACTTGCAGAATTTTTGTGATTAAATTGTTTCAAGGTAAAAATACTTTGTTACTTCACATGATCTTTTATATGCTTGTTAGGTTGAATTAATTGTTTGCATCGACATAAGAATATGCGAGAGATTGTTTAATTTAATAAGTATGTATGTGCAATAACATGCTTACTAGTAGAAGTCTGTTTAATCGCTCGAATTTGCATAGAAATATGTACAAGAGATGAATGGAATTTTTATTTGTAAGTGTGTTCATAAGTTAGCAAATTACCGAGTTGCCATGTTTTAACATGTATAAACACAAGCTTAATAATTCTAAGGTAAGAAATGTTACTAATCCAACACAATTATATCATATTGATTAAAATCAAATTTTGAAATCGTGCCCTTGAAATTTATTTTATTTTATTTTACTTTGTTTTTCTTTTAGTTTCCAAATAGTTTTCAAAAATCAAATATTTTTCCATCACCAAAGTGTTTGAAATCATTTTCATAAATAATTCTTTTACAGTCCCTGTGGGTACGATAATCGACATTTACTTGTCACTTTATTACTTGTTACGATTGTGTACACTTGCACATTTCCACCATTCCAAAACCCCTAGAATCACATTAACTCGATCTATGGACTCCCATATTAGGTTTCACCCTAATCCAGCAAAGTTTCGTCACCCTATCTCTAGGAGCACGAACAACTCCGTTGTAATTATGCTAGATCTATAAATAGGCAGGGACTTTTGCTCCACCACCTAAACACATCATACTTGAATCAATATCCTGGAAATATTAACACAAGAATTAAGCACACATAATTAAGAACAAGTCAAATAATAATCATATAGTTCAGCAAACGATAACAAGATTCGTCTTAGGTTTCATCCCCTTCAGGTATCTGAAGGGTTTAGTTCATAACTAATAAAGAAAACATCTCAGAAGAAAAGATAAAACAAAACATAAGAAATCCCTAAAACTCCCTAAAGGAATTGAAGGAGAGATACGCCGTCTTGAGTAAAATTTCGGCTTCTTGAGATGGATCAACTGGCTATCTTTGAGAATCTTGGCCTTTTCGGCTTGGCTCCTTGGCCTAGCTAACCTCCTGTTCCGGCTTCTGCCAAACTCCCCTTTCTGGTAACACTTAGGGGGGTTTATATAGGCTTTCGAAATATGTTTCTTCACCCCTAAGTATCAAAATCTGAATGAAATTTCTCTTAGCCACGACAGGGACACGGCCATGGCACACGCCCGTGTGGATCGTGGTCAGGCCATGCTCAGCTTTCTTTAATGAGGCATGGCCGTATGAATCAAGACCAGGCCGTGTTCTAGTAGATTGATGTGGCACGGCCATGTGGGCTTAAGTCCAGGCCGTGTCGATTCCTCTTTGGCTCAATTTGGTCTATTTTAGGCCCGTTTCTTGTTCTTTTCATCCTCGGGTGCTTTCCTGAGCATACGACATGAAAAGAAAGGATTAAGAGCACCTTTTTACATAAATCAAGGGATAAATCATCCAAAAGCATACTAAATGTGGGGTTAAAATATGTTACTTTTACGGTTTATCACTTGGGTACAAGTCTTGGCCCTTGCAGAATTTTTAAATTTTGCTCTTAAAAGAATCTGGACGCTGGCACATAGGCTTTATAAATATTTGCGTATGTTTTAAGTCATAAGGAGCTAGTTGGTAAGGTGGCTAGCGGCGTGGATTAAGTTATAGGGGAGCTTGAGTTCGAAACCCCTTGCATTCGAAATGTGACTATTTTGCTAATTTGGGACAGTTTTGGAGGATTGATGAAGGGATCCCACATCGGGAAGCTAGCATGAGAGTAGGCAAGAAGCTGGCTTTAAATAGAGCGATCAATGAGGAGAGTAAGCATACCTTGGTTGGTGTTTGGGCATAGGAGTGTTCGGAGCGCGGATTAACTCCAGATTCCTATCAGGTGTGTATTTCGTAGTACTCCAGCTGTAGAGCGGAAAATGCCAAAATATCGGTCACACGACGATGGTAGCCACACGAGCGTGCGAGCACACGTGTGGGAGCTTCGATGCGATAGTTGAGGCCATCATGAATGTTCTTGTGGGTTTAGGTTGTTTGGGCCACGATGGGTCGAAAGAGGCTATGTGGAGCCAATGGGCCCGTGGGCCCAATCGGGTAAGTTGTATGATTGTGTAGTAAATATTGGACTGGACTATGTGAATCTCATGTCCGTGGCAAGATTTTGGCTAAATAGGCCACACGAGTGTGTGGGCCCATTCGCATCATTATCTCTGCTTGGAATACATGAGTCGTTCGAGGCGACTGTAAACTTTCTGAGGGGTTGACAAAATTACTGAAATACCCTTGGTTTACAAAATTATTGAAATACCCTTGGTTTACAAAATTACTGAAATACCCTCGGATTGCAAAATTATTGAAATAGCCTTGGTTTACAAAATTACCGAAATACCCCTGATTTGTAAAATTATCGAAATACCCCTAATTTGTGAAATTACTAAAATACCCTCGTATTGCAAAATTATCGAAATACCCTCGATTTGCAAAATTACTAAAATACCCTCCGTTTGCAAAATTACTAAAATACCCCTGTAGGGTAGAATTATTGAATTACCTCTAAAGGGTAGGATTACCGAAATACCCTTATAGCGTAAAATGACTATTTTGCCCCTGAGGGTAAATGTTTGATTTTGTGCCATGGCTTGACTGTGATCGTATGATTGTGTCTTAACTGACTTGACTGTGGTCGTGTGACTGATATGCTTGTAATATATGTTAAATGACTGTTACTGAGTATGGTCATTCTGCATACACATGTGATGATTGAGCATGACATACACGACATATTGCATGGGGTTGGGATAAAATTACGGAGGAAGTGTACGGCCCCTTGTCGTTCTGTACAAGGCTTTTAGCCTTTCTACGATATTTATGGCTTTTAGTCATTTTGTTAACCGACAGCGATGCTACAATATTTATGGCTTTTAGCCGTTCTGTTAACTGGCAGCGATACTGCGATATTCATGGCTTTTAGCCATTCTGTCGATGACGCCGAGTCGTTCTGTTGACTTAGTGTCGCAACCAGTGCTAAGCTTGGTGTGTTGGTTGGGTGGGTCGATTTTATACCCACATGGTGAATTGGTTGGATTGGGATGGATTTCTGTCTGCATATCTGCATCTGGTACTGATTCTGTAATGGGATTAGGTCCACCTGGTTCTGTTATGGGCTAAGACCCACCTGCAATTGTGTCTGTAATGGGCTCAGGCCGAGTCTATTTCTACGTACCGTATATTTGATTGTTTGTATTATAAAGGATTACACACTGAGTTTTTGAAAGCTCACCCTTCTTCTAACTGTACCGGTAATCCCAGACTTAGTGGATTTGGAGCTGTAGGGGACTCAGAGGTCGCCACAGTACTGCTCCTGTTTTCGTTTACTTGGCTTTTATTTACTATTAGTTTTTTTTTCTGGATTTTTTTTTATATTTGTAATAAGGCCTCTCCAATTTTATAGTTTTCAATCTGAGGTTTTAATCATTATGATTTATACATGTTAGAAGTAGAACGCGGTTTTCCCAAAACGATAACTGTTTTCAGAACACTATGTTTTCGCAATGATTTTTAAACTTCCATAGCAAACAAGGTTTTAGAAGTAATGACGTTTTAAATTGATTAACAAAATGCTGGTTTAACATGAGTTCTACGAAAAGGCTTCAACCTCCAAACGAGTTTTTTTTTTCAACAAGGAAAAAAAAAAAAGGGTTTCCAAAAAGCACTCCAATGTGACTTCGCCAGATTCGCGATAACTTTTAGGCTGGGTTTGGGGTTTTACACCTAGAACAAAATTTAATAGAAATTAAAGCCAAATAAGAAGAAACAAGAGCAGCAGTGTGGCCATCTCCGAGTCCCTCGCAGCACCGATCCGCCTAATGTTGGGGATTACCTGTACAATTAAAAATAGGGTGAGTTTACGAAATCTCAATGTGTAATCCCTTCATATACAGTCAATCAGGTATGTAGAATGCAGCAACAGTCGGGGTCTGAGCCCATTACTACAATAATTGGGCTTAGCCCATAATAGTATCAGTTGGACCTAGCCCATCTCAGTACCAAATCCCATATGAATAATGCATGTTATCCCAACCCCATGCAATATGTCGTGCATGCAGAACGTCATGCAAAAAAACAGTCATACAAATCACAGACAAATCGTTCATACAAACATAAGGCCATAACAGACATTTCATCTCCTAGGGGTATAAAAGTCATTTCACCCTATGAGGGTATTTCGGTCATTTTACCCTATGGTGGTATTTCTATCATTAAACCCTAAAGGGGCATTACGGTCATTTTACCCTATGAAGGCATTACGGTCATTTTACCCTATAGGGGCATTACAGTCATTCTACCTTAAAGTCAATACAGTGCAAATGGGCCCAAGGCCCATTATGCGACCCATATGGCCCACAAGACCATGTGGCCCACGAAGCCCAGAAATGACCTTGGCAGTTTAAACGATACAGTCGGGTCTAGTATTTACCACATTTTTGGTGGAATTTATCCTTGTAGGGCCCACGAGCCTATCGGGCCCACATGCCCATTTCGACCCAACATGGCCCAGATCGACCCAAACCCATGAGAACACTCATGGCAGCCTCTCTAGTCAGACACCCATATATCATGGGTTCAGCTTACCACACGATTGATCGCACGCCCATGTGGCCTCAAACGCTGTATTTTTTGGCTTTTCGACTTTTGCCAATTTACAGAAGAGGGGGTGTGATTACACACCTTTTCGGGTTTTGACAGTAACAAATTTGGTGTATGGTTACACACCCTTTCGGCTTTGAAGCCGATTATCAGTTACGGAAAATAGTTACACACTTGTTCGTGATAACGAGTAAACTAGCCCACGTGCACTCCAACCTATTACAACAGAAGCTTCGGTTAAATACTTAACACACGAGTTGAAAGAGACACTAACCGAAACCTATTCAAAAGATTACTTACAATCGCCCTGCTTGAATGAGCATGGATTTAACCTACTTAGATAGCAGACGAAAGAGGATTACAGACCCCTCAATTGTTATCTGCATACGAATTGAACCTCCCATTAACACACTTATGTTGCAATACTTGATCCTTAATAAACAAATACTTACCGAATCACAGAAGAATCGACCTACAAGAGTATGTCCTAAACCAAGGCACGAAAAGAAATGCACACACCAGAGATGGAAGATTCGGCTACCCAAAATCAACAACCAATGAAAATAAAGTTACGATTGAGAGATCAACCGGTTGCCAGAAATTAGTTGTTGAATCGAAGACAAAAGTGAAGGAGTAAGGGATGCAATAAAATGACTTGGGTACTAAAAAGAAGGGGTGATAACAGGAATGGTTTAAAAAGAAAAAAGGAGGGAAAAGGTAATGTGTATTCGGTCACCAATGTCAGATGGAGAGAAAGACAACTATAGCCAAAAAGAACCGAGGGAGGGAATGAAGAGTATATTCGGCCAAAGAAGAGAGACTAATAACAAGTCGAAAACAGAGAGCAAGAAAAAATAAAAGGAGAAATTAGGCATAATAGGGAACAGAGTTAACAAAAGTCGACACTATTTTCCAAAAAACCCAAAAATGAAACAAAACCAATAATGCTCATAAACTCCCCTCCTAGCCGAATTTCTCAGACACAAGTTTCCCCATTGGGTTACACCATTCCCAATTTTGAATTTCTTGATTTGCTCCACAATTTCCTCCAACCTCATATTTCAAAATTCCATGATATTCTCTCCTAACAACCCAGATTATCTCCCCGAATCTCTCCTTAACTTCCTCCTTGACCATTCCAAATTCCAATTTGTAGAGTTTTAGTCAAGTTCACCTCTCATGCAGCAAGGAAGTAAAATAAATACTCCCTTGCACAACATGAGACTCGAACCCAAGCTCCCTTGTAACTTAAACCATGCCACTAACCACCTTACCAACCTGCTCCTTGTGTCATATTTTAACCACACATATCTAAAAGGCCTACTATCAAGCACCAAGGGTTTTATTCACTTAAAAACTAAAATTTTTTCTAAAGCCCAGGTTTGAACCCAAGACTTCTTTAACACTTCTCAGGACCCTTAACCACTTAGGCATTTATTTATTGTGTCCTTCCCTTGCACATCCAAATGCTTATCTGTAGCCTTCACTGTTCCCCTGCTCAAGGCCCATTCCTTCTAGGCCCAAATTTAGGGCGTTACAATTCACCCCTCCTTACAGAAATTTCATCTTGGAAATTTCCAACTATCAGGATGGTCGCATATATAGACTACATCGCTACGCTCTCACTGCACACTCTAGTTTCAAATTAGCTATATAGTACATTATGGATAAAGAACATACCGGTATTCACATCTGGGGCGTGTTCATCCTCTCGACTACATGCAGTATACACCAGAGCTGGCTACCTTGCCTCCGTATGAGGTGCTTCACGACCATAGACCATACCATTTCCACGGCCTCTAGGTGGATGCTGACCACCCTTCGACAGTTATACATTACCCATACCAGAAGCTTGCACCTGATCGGGTCTCCGTAGGCACTCGGTGCTCCACTGATTCGCATCTCACACAGGCTCCAGCCCGTTTCCAGCACTCACCATGATGGCTCTTTCCACAATCCGCACAAGGCTGAGATCCAGCAATAGCAACAGGGCCCCCAACTCTGACTGGCCCATCAACTCTGGCCTTTTTATTAGGCCTCACAACTAAACTTGAGGGCTCAGCATCCTTCTTATTTCTGCCCCTTTCCTTTTTACGGTTCTGGCGCTCAGTGCGTTTTACCTCCTCAGAGATCTTTGCCTTTTCCACTAACGCGACAAAATCCCACTCCCTCTGTGGAGCTATCAAAATCCGTAGACTATCATTGAGGCCATCCTCAAAACGAGCACAGCGCTCATATTCAGTTGCCACCATCCCTCGAGTATAATGGCTAAGTCTTAGAAATTCTGTCTCGTATTCCGCCACAGACTTATCCCCCTTAGTCAAGTTCAGAAATTCCCTTCTTCGGGCATCCACATAACTTGCGCCCATATATTTCCCTTGAAATGCAGCTTTAAAGAATTCCCATGTTAACCGGTCAGCCTGAGTATCCTCTCTCACGGTAAGCCACCACTGATAGGTCTCATCTCGCAGTAGTGACACTGCACCTTTTAGTTTTTGCTCAGGAGTGCAGTCGAGATCGTCCATTATTCTCTCAGTGGCTTCCAACCGGTATTCAGCTACATTAGGGGCTACTCCGAAAATACCCCTAAAGACTTCCGCTCTATTTGACCGGAGTCGTTCTGAAATTGACCCACGGCTCACAGCACCAACATTAGATCCAGCAACCCTCTCTAAAATGCGAAGCATAGCTTGGGATAGGGCATCATCCCCACCCGCTCGATCGTAAGACCTCGTCTCGATCACCGATGAAGCTTGTGCTTCCCTAGCAGGCATGTGGCCCGATGCCGAAGACCCAGCCCGAGCATTTCTTCGGCCTCTACCGTGGCCTTGTGTACCCCTTCCACGAGTACATCTAATGCTCATTATTGATTTTCGTATTATTTGTTTTAGAAATTTTATGCATCAGTTTTCAGTTCCAGTAATTATTTGCAGATGTCTTATGAAAAGCAGTAATTAGAGTTTGTTCTCACAGATCGAAGTTTTCACAGCAACAAAATAAATATTCCCTTTCCACTACCAAGATTCGAACCTTAGTCCTCTGGCCTAGGTAGCATGCCAGTTACCCCTTGGACCAGTAGGCATTTTATGTCATGCTTTACCCACATATATTTAAAAGCCTATTAACCAAATGAAAGGGTTTTATTCCCCCCCAAAACAAAAATTTACACAAGCCCGGGCTCTAATCCATGACCTCTTAGACACTCCCAAACACACCCAAATCATTCAGCCACTAAAACAGATAGGTATTTATATTAAAAACATTCAAAAAAAATAAATACCTAAGTTTTGGGGCGTTACATTACATGGGTTACATATCGATGTCGATAGCCCAGCTATGGTCTTACACAATTCTCATATCGATGCCATGTCCCAGACATGGTCATACACGGAATCTCATAACGATGCCATATCCCAGATATGGTCTTACACGTAAACTCATAACCCTAATGTCATGACATTTGTATCTTAACTATTCTTAAGGTTCAATCGGGACTTTCTTGCTTATCGAACTTTGTTGAATTCAGTCAAAGAGTAAGTTAAAATTCATACAATAATAACACAAGTAAAACATAAATAATAATGCATCATTTACATACAATCTTACCTCAGCATCAAAAATAGTAGAAAAGGACTTAATCGTCAATTACTTATTTTTCTCTTGTTCTAGGTTCGAACCTCGTTTTCTTTTATCTATAATATCACATTTAGTCTATTTATTAGTCACATTATTACATTATGGCAAAAGTACATTTTTGCCCCTAAAGTTTCACATATTTATATTTTAGTCCCTAGGCTCGTAAAATGAAATGTGTTCAATTTCTTTACTACCCATGCATGGCCAAATCATTTTCATGCTTATAGTAGCTCACATTTTCCATTAAATCAGATTTTTAACACATTTCAATACTTTTACAAATAGGTCTGTTTATGCATTTTCACCGAAAATCACTTAGTGAAAGTTGTTTCTCTAACCATAAACATGCATATTCTACCATTAAACATCAAAATACACAAATTTATAGCATGGTTCAAATCCTAAACCTTTATCTTATCTCAAATAAATGGTGGAAATAGGTAGATTATGATACAAGGATCTCAAAAAACGTGAAAATCATTAAAAACGAGGCCAGAACGGATTTACTTTGGAGCTTCGAAAGCTTGAACAAAACCCTACCCATTGCTTCCATGGTATTTTCAGCCAAGGGTTGAATATGAGCATAGATTTGGCTTTTATTTTGTTTATTTATTCATTTAATTACTAAATGACCAAAATGCCCCTAACTTAAAAATAAACTATTTCACCTATTTCATGTCCATTTTTTGTCCAAAAAATTATCCAATGGTCTAATTACCAACTAAAGACCTCTAATTTAAAATTTCATAGCAATTAGACACCTCTAGCTTCTAGAACTAAATTTTTGCACTTTTTACAATTTAGTCCTGTTGACTAAATTGAGTGCTCAAACGACGAAATTTTCGAACGAAATTTTCACGAAATCATTCCGTGAAATTTTAGACCATAAAAATATAATAAAAGTAAATTTCTTACATCAGATTTGTGGTCCCCAAAACAACTGTTCCGACTAGGCCCAAAATAGAGCTGTTATATCAGCTGATAGTAGCCGATCTCAAATCTATCTTCGAAAACACTATTGCTTCTTTCAACTGATCGAACAAATCATCAATTGTCGGTAAAGGATACTTGTTCTTTATCGTAACCTTGTTAAGCTGACGATAATCAATACAAAGTCTCATGGATTCGTCCTTCTTATTGACGAACAACACTGGTGCACCCCAGGGAGAAAAACTCAGTCTCGCAAAACCGTTATCTGTCAATTCTTTCAACTTAGATTTCAATTCTTTCAATTCGGTCAGAGCCATTCTATATAGAGCTATCAATATCGGTGAAGTTCTCGGTACCAAATCAATAGCAAACTCTACCCCTCTGATCGGTGGTAATTTAGGCAACTCTTCTGGAAATACATCAGGATATTCACATACTACCGACATAGATTCGATCTTTAATTTAGACACTTTCATATTCAGTACATATGCAAGATATGCTTCACAACCTTTTCTTACATACCTTTGAGCCGACACCGACGAAATTACAATAATTAACTCACCCGACTCATCCGGTTCAATTCGAAGAATTTCATTATTTTTGACATTTCAATTCAATAATCTTTTGTCTAAAATTCACTGTGACATCATGTAGAGTCAACCAATCCATTCCAAGAATTACATCAAATTCATGAAACAAAAAAAGTATTAATTCAGCCGAAAAATAGTGACCCCGAATCATTAAAGGACAACTTTTGCAAACTTTATCAACTAAAACATATTTTCCTAAGGGATTGATACTTTAATCACAATCTTAGTAGACTCAACAGGCAAATTCCTACTAGATACCAAATTCATGAAAATATAAGAATGAGTCGATCTAGGATCAATTAATGTAACTACATTAGTATCATAGAGAGAAAATGTACTAGTGGTCACATTAGGGGATGACGCATCTTCGCGACCACAAATGGCATAAGCTCTTACAAGTGCTCTAGCTTCCAATCCCATAGCTAAATCTTTCGTCGCACCTTTTCTACTGGTTACATTTCCTCTATTTCTCACTGGCTTCCCTCTAGCAGCAGTGTTGCTCGATCTTGCATTCTGAAAATTATCTTTCCCAGCCATTTCAGGGCAATCTCGAATGAAGTGATCTGGGGAGCCATATTTAAAGCAAGCCTGATTATTCATCCTAAATTCACTGAGATGTCATCTGTCGTAGTGCTGACATTTAGGCCTATTAGACCTAGTGTTACCAACGCTCATTATTGACGTACTTTGGGCCTTAGAACCCGAACATTGTTTCCCACGATCTCTGTTGAGATACCCAACTGAAGCATTCGATCGAGTATACAAATCCCTCGACTTCTTTGGCGAAAATTGAAATGACTTATTCATCGGCCTCTTTCTCGAATCCCTAGACTCAAACTTAGCTTTTCTATTTCTTTGATCAACTTTTCGGCTTCGCAAGCTCGTTTAACTAGCACAACAAATTCTTTCAACTCTAAAATCCCAACTAACAGCCTGATGTCCTCATTCAGCCAAACTTCGAATCTCTTACACATAATAGCCTTTGTTGAAGCACATTCCCGAGCATACTTACTGAGTCTAACAAACTCTCACTCGTATTCAGTCACAGTCATTCGGCCTTGTTTCAGCTCTAAGAGCTATTTGCATTTCTGATTAAAAAATCGTTCGTTGATATATTTCTTTTTGAAATCTTCTTGGAAGAAATCCCAAGTGACTTTTTCTCCTGGCACCACTAATATTAGAGTGTTCCACCACCGATATGCCGAATCCCTCAGAAAGTTCATTAAATACCCGGATAGAGTTCTCAAGCCAGAATTCTGCTCTCTCGAGATCATCATCGGCATTTGCTCTAAATTCTTTAGCCCTTTGCTTTCAAATTTTATCGACTAGAGGCTTGTTTAGTCTTACCAATTCTACACCTTGGAGAGCTACGGGAACTGGTTGAGGGTTAGGTGGGGGTGGAGGATGTTGGGTAGCTGGATTTGTTTGAACAAACTCGGCAAACCACTCATTCATCCTTTGGAAGAAGACTTCCCTAGCCTCTCCTCCATGACTAATCGTCACTGGTCTACTTTTAGATGGCGAGGTCCCTTGGGTGGGAGCCGGCGCATTACTTTCAACATTATCAGCTACTTCTCGGTTAGGATCCATTTACTATATGAAAACACGATTTAAATTTTCAGGAGTCGTCACACTATCACAATTTATATATGGCATGTATAGCTAGACTCTTACACATACTAGTTTAGTTCGAGAATCGACTAAACCATAGCTCTGATACCACTAAATGTAACACCCTTACTCGTATTCAACGCTGAAACTTTCATTACATACAATCATACAAATCGAGTCATAAATTTTGTGTCTAAATTAAAAAAATTCAAATTCAATCATATAGTCCTTAATACGAGCCTACGAGGCCCAATACATGCTATGGTAGTGGCCCGAGACCAAACCGAGAACTCAGAGAATTCTTATAAAACTTAGAAGATTTTTGCTAGAAGCAGGGGTCACACGCCCGTGTGGGCAGGCTGTGTAGTCACAGATGCCCGTGTCCATAACCTATGAAACTCTCTGACTTGTAACTCATGAACAAATTGAAGTCACACGGCCGAGACACACGCCCGTGTGCTAGGTCGTGTGAAAAATTAATTTTCACAAAAATTAATTTTCATGTCTCTGCCCGTGTGCTCAAATCTGAGCATTCTATTTCTCAAAATTAAGGTGCAGGGGACACATGGCCAAAACACATGCCCATGGGACAGGTCGTGTGTCTGATGGAGCTCGAAATTAACTATAATTTCGACAAAGGCAAGCGCACCTATCGAACAGTAGTATAGTTGTGGTGAGTCCGGAATATCGTATCCTCAAGGACCAAGAGTACTAGTATTAACTATCTTTTTATTATCTAACCTAATAATTAAGGGGATTTATTTTTAATCTAAAATTAACTAACTAATTTAACTAACTATGAACACGACAGAGAGTAAATTGGGAAAACACTTTTGGACAACTTATATGAGATAAGCAATACCTAAGGAAGAATCCACCTAGACTTCACTTATTACTTGATTCATGCGATTTATTTACTTGACTTAATCCGTAGAAATCCTGATTTATGTTAATATCTCTTTCAAGACTAAAAAAAACTGACTCTAGGTCAATTAATTGAAATCTCCTTCTAATTAAAATCCCTATGTCGCATTAACTCGATCTATGGATTCCCTTATTAGGTTTCACCCTAATCCGGTAGATTTTCGTCGCCCTATTTCTAGGGTTGCAATCAACTCCGCTTAATTGTGTTGATCTACCCTTAGACAAGGACTTTTGCTCCACTAAATAAGCACATTCAACTTGAATCAATAACCTGGATTATCAAACAAGAATAAGAACTCACAATTAAGAATAAGCACAAGTATTTATCTCATAAATCAAATAATAATAAGATCTGCCTTAGGTTTCATCCCCTTAGGCATTTAAGGGATTTAGTTCATACTAATAAACAGAAACATATTAGAATAGGGAAAACAACAAAGCATAAGAAAACCCAAAAACTTCTAAAGAACTTGATGGGAGATCCTCAGTCTTGATGGAGATCCTTCTCCTAAGCTGTTCCCGGCAGCTGTCTTGGAGTATTTTCTCCTTCTACTCGGCGTCCTGTCGAGCTGTCCTTTAGGTTACCCCCTAGGGTGTTTATATAGGCTTTGAAATGCCTTACTTGGCCCATAAGTAACCGTTTTCCAAATATAATTAAACCTAGGGTCGGCAGGGACACACCCGTGGTCCATAGTCTAGGCCATGTTCGATCTTGCTTGTCACACACGGGTGTGTGGTCTGCTCGTGTGCAGTGGTCCAAGCCGTGTAGGCCCATTTTGTCCCTTTTGGCCCGTTTCTCGTTCTTTTCGACTTCTTAAGCTCTTTTGAGCATAAAACATGAAATTAAGAGATTAGGACCATCGAATTCATCAAATTCAATCTAAATTCATCCAAAAGTAAGCTAAGCATGGGGTCAAAATATGTGTAAATTATGGTTTAATAGTGTCACACACAGCATAGACACACGCCTATGTGTCTACCCGTATGGAAAAAAAATAAAGCTATTTACCAAGCCATTTTGCCACCCTCACTATCACATAACTACACAACATCACATGGCACAAATCCAAGCATATAGATGCAACCAAAACCACCACAACCAAGGCAATAACATGACATTCACCTGCCAACATTTAACAAGCTTATAACATCATACTATACCAAATTAATTCATGCAACTCACGCATTCATAAAGGTACTAACGTATGAATATACTCATAATCAACATTAGCCAACTTTCATGGCTATACTTAAAATGAAGCATTAACAATTACAAGCCAACACTTATGGCCAAATTATAATGACACATATAATAAAATGACCAAGTCCCTATACATGTCATATACTCAAAATGCTAAATTTCATCAATACCCAAAATGATAGTTTTGATAGTGTGACGCGAATTTCCGACGATCCTAAATTCGAACTAGCTTGGCAACACTATAAAAACAAGAAAAATAAACGGAGTAAGCTATATAGCTTTATAAGCTCGTATGCAAGAAATAAGCAAATCTTACCATACATTAATAATGCAAGTAATATAACATAAGATATTATAATTTACCATAACCTCATGATCATAATTAACTTCCATCACAACTTACCTTGAAATCGCCATTTCACGAATTAATAATCATAAGCTTTAAGTACATACCTGTACCATCTCGTAATAATTTCATACTTAGTCTCATCATTGTCATACCCAATGAACCACTCGGAATAATAATATCGGACCTTGCACACAAGATGCCACATATGTAGCTATTGCTACCTTTATCTTATAACACATATGTGCTCGCTCTTGAGCTATCAACAGGCCTACTCACACAAGCTTTCAGTCGAGACGTAGCTACACGGTGTCGCTTACACAAGCTGTCAAGTAACCGCAACAGATGCTGGTATACTCAGACATCGGTAGGACGTACAGGACCAGCGCCCGTAATCACATAACATAAAACCCTAGTGACATGCCACTTGTATCCTAATCTATTCCTAAGGTTCGATTGGGATTTTTCGCTTGCCAAATCGTCGTCAAATGTGTCCGTAAGGTCATTTATACAATTCATGCATAAATTTAAGCAAAAAAATATAGTTAAAGTAAAGCTTATTTAACATACGAACTTACCTCGATTACAAAAACGGCCAAACGGGTCTATTCGTCAATTACTTTGTTTTTCCCCTGATCTAGACCCGAACTTCATTTTTCTTGATCTATAATGTCAAATTTAACTTATTTAATCATCACATTATTCAATTCAGCCCAAAAACACATTTTGGAAAAATTTTACATTTTTGCCCCTAGACTTTTGACATTTTACATTTTGGTCCCTAGGCTCGTAAAGTGATTTTTATCCAATTTCTCCATTACCCAAGCCTAGCCGAATCTTTTTCATGCTCATAACAGCCCACATTTTCTATTTATTCACATTTTGACACACATTTTACAACTTTTAACAAATAGGTCCCTTTTGACATTTTCATCAAAAATCACTTTGTAAATGTTGTTTACCTATCATCAAACATGTATTTTTTACCATTAAACATCAAAATACAAGCTTATTCTACATGGGTAAAATTTAGACTTTGACTTCTCTTCAAATTAGTCTTTGAAATAGCTAGATTACGTTAAGATAACTTCAAAAACATAAAAATCATTAAAAACGGGACAAGAACGGACTTACAATCGAGCTTGAAAGTGGACAAAACCCTAGCTATGTATTCCTTCAAATTTTCAGCACAAGGGGGACTCATTTGAGAAGATGGACACTTTTATTTCACTTAAATTTGTCTTTATTTACTAGTTTACCAAAATGCCCTTAATGCCAAACTTTGGAAATTCACCTAACCATGTCCATTTTTGTCCACTATGAAGTATAATGGTCTAATTACCATTTAAGGACCTCCAATTTCAAATTTCATAGCAATTAGACACCCTTACCTTCTAGAACACATATTTTGCAACATTGGCAATTTAGTCCTATTAGTCAAATTGGACACTCTATCGATAAAATTTCTTATCGAAATTTTCACACAATCCTTCAATCATACTATAGACCTTAAAGAAATAATAAAATTAATATTTATACTACGAATTTGTGGTCCCGAAACCACTATTCTGATTTTACCCAAAAACGAGCTGTTACATAATCCAAGTTCCTTAGTTTAAAAAAAATCATAGCTATGTGAGTCCTTTAGCTAAGATAACTCTACTTTCACACTTTATGCGATTTAGTCCTTTTTACTTAATTAATCATGCAAACATTAAAATTTCGTAATGAAATTTTATTACGACCTTAATGATATCCCATAGACATTAAAATAATAATAAACTAAAAATTTACTCTTCGAATTTGTTGTCTCGAAACCACTGTTTCAATATCATTGAGATCAAGTTGTTACAACTTTCCCCCTAAAGGAATTTTTGTCCCCAAAAATCTTACCAGAAAATAGGTTCGAGTATTGCACTTTCATAGCTTCTTCCAGTTCCCAAGTAGCCTATTCTATTTCGTGTCATTTCCAAAGAACTTTAACTAAAGCTATACTTTTATTTATCAACTCTTTAACTTCCCGAGCTAGAATTCTGATCGATTCTTCACTATAGATTATATCTGACTGAATCTCAACATCTACTAAGGATATCACGTGTGAGGGATTTAATCGATACAATCGTAACATCAATACATGGAATACATTATGAATCTTTCTAACTCTGACGAAAAAGCCAATTGGTAAGCTACTAACCCAATCCTCTCAATGATCTCGTACGGCTCGAAAAATCACACACTAAGCATTCCTTTTCTGCCAAACCAAAGAGCTTTTCCAAGGCGATACTTTTAGAAATACTTTGTCCATGACTTGAAATTAAATATCTTTTCTTTTCAAGTTTGCGTAGGATTTTTTACGATCAAAAGTAGCTTTCAAACTATCAATTATCAATTAAACCTTTTCTTCAATTTCTCGAATCAAATCAACACCGAATAACTTTTTCTCACTCAGTTCAGTCCAATATAACAAAGTTTGACACTTTCGACCTGTAACGACCCGAATTTGGGCCTAGTAGAATTGGGCCTTGGGCTTGGGAGCGTTTAAAATTTTTGAGAATAAGGGAACGGTACTAATGCATGTTGGACCTATTAGGTGAGTGATTTTGGAAGGTTAGGGGGCTTCCATGAAATCCCGGGATCAAACCTGGGCTTTAGGAAAAATTTTGGTTTTAGGTGAATAAAACCCTGGAGTTAGTAAGTAGGCTTAAAGAATAATATGTGAAGAAAAATGACACAAAAGAAGTTGTGGTCTAGTGGCAAATGGCGCCACAAAGGAGACAAGGGAATGACGCCACACAAGGAAGCAAGGGGTCCAAGGTTCATGTCTTGGCGCTTGCAGTTCATTTTGATTTCTTTTTTAAATGAACCTAGACTTTGGCCATAGACTTATATTTAGTTTCGCATGTTTTAAGGCAACAAGTAGCTAGTTGGCAACGTGGCTAGCGGCGTGGATTATGTTACAAGGGAGCCTGAGTTCAAATCTCATTGCAAGAAAAAAGGGATATTTATTTTGCTAAGTTGGGACGGTCAGAGTTTGTGTTGGAATTAAACTCTGCTGAAAGAGGGATCCCACATTGGGAAGCTAGCAAGAAGGAAGGTGAGAAACTGGCTTTAAATAGAGTAATCTATGAGGAGAGTAAGCATACATGGGTTGGCGTTTGGGCATAGTAGTGTTCGGAGCTCGGATTAACTCCAAAATCCTATCAGGTGTGTATTTCGCACTACTTTAGCTATAGAACGGCAAATGACGAAATGTCGGTCACACGGCGATGGTAGCCACACGAGCATGGGAGCGCACGTGTGGGAGATTCGACGCGATAGTTGAGGCCACTATGAGTATTCTTGTGGGTTGATGCTGTTTGAGCAACGATGGGCCGAAAGGGGCCAAGTGGGCCCAATGGGCCCGTGGTCCCATATGAATAAATTGTATGATTGTATAGTAAATAGTGAACTGGTCTATGTGAATATCATATCTGTGGCTAGATTTGGGCTAAATGGGCCACATGAGCGTGTGGGCCCATTTGGGCTGAGAATGGGCCATAGGCCCATTCGCATCGTTATCTCTGCTTAGAATACCTCGGTTTGCAAAATTACTAGAATACCCTTAGTTTACAAAATTACTGGAAAACTCCCAGTTTGTAAAATTATCGACGTACCCCCAGTTTGTAAAATTACCGACATACCTCTGATTTGTGAAATTACCGAAATACCCCTAATTTGTAAAATTACCAAAATACCACTGGTTTGTGAAATTACCAAAATACTCTCATATTGTAAAATTACCGAAACACCCCTGATTTATGAAATGACCGAAATACCCTTAGATTGTTAAATTACCGAAATACCTCTGATTTGTGAAATTATCGAAATACCCTCAGATTTATAGAATTATCGAAATATCCCGGTTTGTGAAATTACCAAAATTCCCCATGGTCTGCAAAATTACTAAAATACCCTCTATGGGTAAAGTTAACGAAATACCCTCAACAAGTAAAATTACCAAGATGCCCTTACGGGGTGAAATGATTGTTTTACTCCTAACCGATTAAATGACCGTTGTACCCTCGTGGTAGTACTAGTGTTGTATGTGTTAATTGTATGATTGATTATGTTTGAGATGCACTGCATACATGGACTAGTTATGAGTAAAATTACCGAATTACCCCTATAGGGTATGATTACCGAAGTACCCTTATAGGGTAAAATGACTATTTTGCCCCTGAGGGTAAAAGACTGATTTTGTGCCATGATTTGACTGTGATTGTATGACTGTGTTTTAACCGACTTGACTGTGGACGTGTGTCTGATTTGCTATTAATATGTGTTGAAATGACTGTTACTAAGCATGGCCATTTTTGTCCACTATGAAGTATAATGGTCTAATTACCATTTAAGGACCTCCAATTTAAAATTTCATAGCAATTAAACACCCTTACCTTCTAGAACACATATTTTGCAACATTGGCAATTTAGTCCTATTAGTCAAATTGGACACTCTATCGATAAAATTTCTTATCGAAATATTCACACAATCCTTCAATCATACTATAGACCTTAAAGAAATAATAAAATTAATATTTATACTACGAATTTGTGGTCCCAAAACCACTATTCTGATTTGACCCAAAAACGAGCTGTTACATAATCCAAGTTCCTTAGTTTAAAAAAAATCATAGCTATGTGAGTCCTTTAGCTAAGATAACTCTACTTTTACACTTTATGTGATTTAGTCCTTTTTACTTAATTAATCATGCAAACATTAAAATTTCTTAATGAAATTTTATTACGACCTTACTAATATCCCATAGACATTAAAATAATAATAAACTAAAAATTTACTCTTCGAATTTGTTGTCTCGTAACCACTGTTTCAATATCATTGAGATCAAGTTGTTACAACTTTCCCCCTAAAGGAATTTTTGTCCCCAAAAATCTTACCAGAAAATAGGTTCGAGTATTGCACTTTCATAGCTTCTTCTGGTTCCCAAGTAGCCTATTCTATTTTGTGTCATTTCCAGAGAACTTTAACTAAAGCTATACTTTTATTTATCAACTTTTTAACTTCCCGAGCTAGAATTCTGATCGATTCTTCACTATAGATCATATCTGACTGAATCTCAACATCTACTAAGGATATCACGTGTGAGGGATCTAATCGATACAATCGTAACATCAATACATGGAATACATTATGAATCTTTCTAACTCTGACGACAAAGCCAATCGGTAAGCTACTAACCCAATCCTCTCAATGATCTCGTACGGCTTGATAAATCGCACACTAAGCTTTCCTTTTCTGCCAAACCAAAGAACTTTTCCAAGGCGATACTTTTAGAAATACTTTGTCTATGACTTGAAATTAAATATCTTTTCTTTTCAAGTTTGCGTAGGATTTTTTACGATCAAAAGCAGCTTTCAAACTATCAATTATCACTTAAACCTTCTCTTCAATTTCTCGAATCAAATCAACACCGAATAACTTTTTCTCACTCTGTTCAGTCCAATATAACAAAGTTTGACACTTTCGACCTGTAACGACCCGAATTTGGGCCTAGTAGAATTGGGCCTTGGGCCTGGGAGCGCTTAAAATTTTTGAGAATAAGGGAACGGTACTAATGCATGTTGAACCTATTAGGTGAGTGATTTCGGAAGGTTAGGGGGCTTCCATGAAATCCCGAGATCAAACCTGGGCTTTAGGAAAAAATTTGGTTTTAGGTGAATAAAACCCTGGAGTTAGTAAGTAGGCTTAAAGAATAATATGTGAAGAAAAATGACACAAAAGGAGTTGTGCTCTAGTGGCAAATGGCGCCACAAAGGAGACAAGGGAATGACGCCACACAAGGAAGCAAGGGGTCCAAGGTTCAAGTCTTGGCGCTTGCAGTTCATTTTGATTTCTTTTTTAAATGAACTTAGACTTTGGCCGTAGACTTATATTTAGTTGCGCATGTTTTAAGGCAACAAGGAGCTAGTTGGTAAAGTGGCTAGCGGCGTGGATTATGTTACAAGGGAGCCTGAGTTCGAATCTCATTGCAAGAAAAAAGGGATATTTATTTTGCTAAGTTGGGACGGTCAGAGTTTGTGTTGGAATTAAACTCTGCTGAAAGAGGGATCCCACATTGGGAAGCTAGCAAGAAGGAAGGTGAGAAACTGGCTTTAAATAGAGTAATCTATGAGGAGAGTAAGCATACATGGGTTGGCGTTTGGGCATAGTAGTGTTCGGAGCGCGGATTAACTCTAAAATCCTATCAGGTGTGTATTTCACACTACTTTAGCTATAGAACGGCAAATGACGAAATGTCGGTCACACGGCGATGGTAGCCACACGAGCGTGGGAGCGCACGTGTGGGAGATTCGACGCGATAGTTGAGGCCACTATGAGTATTCTTGTGGGTTGATGCTGTTTGAGCAACGATGGGCCGAAAAGGGCCAAGTGGGCCCAATGGGCCCGTGGTCCCATATGAATAAATAGAGTAAATAGTGAACTGGTCTATGTGAATATCATATCTGTGGCTAGATTTGGGCTAAATGGGCCACATAAGAGTGTGGGCCTATTTGGGCTGAGAATGGGCCATAGGCCCATTCGCATCGTTATCTCTGCTTAGAATACCTCGGTTTGCAAAATTACTAGAATACCCTTAGTTTACAAAATTACTGGAAAACTCTCAGTTTGCGAAATTATCGAAGTACCCCCAGTTTGTAAAATTACCGACATACCTCTGATTTGTGAAATTACCGAAATACCCCTAATTTGTGAAATTACCAAAATACCACTGGTTTGTGAAATTACCAAAATACTCTCATATTGTAAAATTACCGAAACACCTCTAATTTGTGAAATGACCGAAATACCCTCAGATTGTTAAATTACCGAAATACCTCTGATTTGTGAAATTATCGAAATACCCTCAGATTTATAGAATTATCGAAATATCCCGGTTTGTGAAATTACCAAAATTCCCCTGGTCTGCAAAATTACTAAAATACCCTCTATGGGTAAAGTTAACGAAATACCCTCAACAAGTAAAATTACCAAGATGCCCTTACGGGTGAAATGATTGTTTTACTCCTAACCGATTAAATGACCGTTGTACCCTCGTGGTAGTACTAGTGTTGTATGTGTTAATTGTATGATTGATTATGTTTGAGATGCACTGCATACATGGATTAGTTATGAGTAGAATTACCGAATTACCCCTATAGGGTAGGATTATCGAAATACCCTTATAGGGTAAAATGACTATTTTGCCCTTGAGGGTAAAAGACTGATTTTGTGCCATGATTTGACTGTGATTGTATGACTGTATTTTAACCGACTTGACTGTGGACGTGTGTTTGATTTGCTATTAATATGTGTTGAAATGACTGTTACTAAGCATGGAATTTTGCATACACGTGTAATGATTGAGCATGACATACACGATATACTGCATTGGGTTGGGTTGCTGATTTGGAGGAAGTACTGTACTGGTGGCTATGCCACGTTATACTGATTCAGTGGCTCTGCCACGATATATTGATTTTAGTGGCTCAGCCACGTATATTGTTACTGGCAGATTTACTGTGTTGATATTGGCAGCTCGTTGCTCTCTTGGTGTGTAGGGCTGGGTGGGTTGACTTGGTCCCCACATGGTGTGTAAGGTTGGTACGGGTGGTGTGTTGGCTGGACTGGGTTGGGATTGATCCTCATACTGTTGCATATCTGTTTATGAGATCTGCCACTGTACTGAGCTTAGGCCACTTGTTCTGCTATTAGTTTGGGCTAGGCCCAAGTGATTCTGTTACGGGCTGTGACCCAAATGATATTGTAGTGGGCTTTGTCCCATGTATGCTCTAATCCATACAGTACTATTACTGTTGAAAGGGATTCGGCCCAGATTGTTTAGGTTTCTGCTTCTGTATACTGACTGTTACTCTGGTAAGGGGATTACACACTGAGTTTTCATAAACTCACCCCGTTTTTAACTGTACAGGTAAAATCCTCAGCCTTAGACGGATCGGAGCTGCGAGGGACTCGGAGGTGACCACACGTTCGATTGGCTTTAAAGTTAAACTTAGCGACTTTATTTTATTTTAGTTTAATTTGTTGGGTTATAAATTTTGTAATAAGGCCTTAAGATTTCTGAACTTTAAGTTTTGAGATTTTATTGACTGTTTTATAAATGCTAGAGTAGAACACGATTTTTCAAAAATAACTACTGTTTTTCAAAATATCACGTTCCACAACTGTTTTAAATTAAGCTTCCATAACAAACAAGGTTTTAAAGATATTAATGTTTTTCCAAGAATGATTTCTAATAAACCACGTTTCGAAAATAAGCAAATGAAATCTAAGGTTTTGAATAGCAAAAAGTTTTAAGTTGAATGTAGGGTTTCTAATGAAAGCATGGTTCTCGAAAAACTCTTCAATGCTGTATTGACCGTTTTTCTGAAAGTGTAGTTCACCGAGTCTCTGACGCCGAATCCGTAAGTTTTCTGTATACTTATTATTGTTTTTTCTTTTTTTGTTTAGAAATTCAAATATAATGAGTTAGAGATACTATGATTTCTTAGATATTCGACTGTATGGTTATACTTAAAACTTAGAGTTTGTATTTATTCTGTGTATATTCTTTAAATGATTTGCATGTGATATCCATCCGTTCTGATGGATAGATAGTGTGGTGCATGCTTGTGTTATTAGAATCTGAGTGCACAGCGGTAGTGTAGTGGTGTAACATATGTTGTGTGGCTTTTATATAGTTGAAAATTTCGAGGATGAAATTTCTATAAGGGGGTAGAATTATAACGGCCCGAATTTGGGCCTAGTGGAATTGGGCCTATTGGGCCTTGGGCTTGGGAAAGTTTAAAAATTTTTAGAACAAGGGAACGACACTAATGCAAGTTGGACTTATTAGGTGAGTAATTTTGGAAGGTTAAAGAGCTTACATGAAGTCCCGGGATCAAACCTAGGCTTTAGGAAAAATTTTGGTTTTTGGTGAATAAAACCCTAGGAGTTAGTAAGTAGGCTTTAAGAATAAAATGTGGAGAAAAATGACACAAAAGGAGTTGTGGTTGATAAACCGTAATATATACATATTTTAATCCTACATTTAGCATACTTTTGGATGATTTATTCCCTGAATTGTGTAATTTGGTGCTCTTAATCCTTTCTTTTCATGTTTTATACTTTGGAAAGCACCAGTGGATGAAAAGAATGGAGTACATGGGCCATATCACGAAATCAACACGGCCTGGGCCCAACCCACACTGTAACATCCCTAACCCGTATCCGTCGCCAGATTAGGGTTATGGGCATTACCGGATAAGTTATAACTTCTGCTCAACGATTAAATCTTAGCTAAATATCTTTATCAAATAATTCAATTTTAAACAGACTAATCACACATGTATAATACATGCTTAATACTTTAACCCAAATCATATACAATGTAATCATCAACGAACACAAAATGACCCTGAAGCATACATTACGACAATGTCACTCAGCAATACCAATTCCACATATACCACATTCAACAAGTTGATCA
Source organism: Gossypium bickii (assembly GCA_025503065.1). Classification (NCBI taxonomy): domain Eukaryota; kingdom Viridiplantae; phylum Streptophyta; class Magnoliopsida; order Malvales; family Malvaceae; genus Gossypium; species Gossypium bickii. Next base: position 59,522,140 of record CP106720.1, on the reverse strand, counting down.
TAATATGTGAAGTTTATAAACAAGTAAACCATTTCAAAAGTCAATTCATTTTTTTTTTATTTACTAATGAAAACAACTTGATAATCAAATCTTTAGGCTATATAGTCAAGATGCATAAATTCATTACATTATCATAAACGCAATTTATAGCCTAGCCGAATATACAAGAACATATACATAAAAATTTCATGAACATTACATAACTTGAATTAACTCAAATAGAACCAATACTCAATCAAATCAGCATTTACCTACAGTTAAGAACATATATAGATAGACGTATGTATATGTACCTTATAAGCCAATTCATTTGTCATATTCAAAATATAAATTTAATTAACTAGTTCATCTAGTGCATAAGTTACAATTAAATATTCCTCTTTAGCCAAGCCGAACTCACATGAATATTGTATAACATATTTCATGTTTCATAAAATAATTAAAGTTAACGAACATACAAAATTTTCAATTGATACATATCCATTACTACTCATCTTCTATATATATATTAGCTATGACCGTATATCAACCTCTATATAATCCTTAAATCCTAATAACATAAACATATACAACATTCAATCATTACAATTCATATATCTCAACTTCAAACTAGCACAATAGAAAAGCCATATTCGAATGGCCATATTACTTATAAAACGAACTCAATTCAACCATGAACATTATCCATCCTGTACATATTAAACCTAAGGCACACACAATCATTTTAGCCGCAATCATACCTTCTATATAACATACATCAACCTAGATATGCATACACAGGTCAGGTATGAATTTGCCACGAATCGAACACATTTAGCATTCAACCATTCGCACATATAACTAAGCTTAACTTTTGAATTCCAACCATTAGGCCATAGAGCATAAAAACTTAAGTAAACCAAATGAAATAAGCCTTTTTCGCAAGGCTACATCATAGTTATGTACAATCACCCAAAATCTAATAGTTAACACTTAAGTCTAGCCTATACATGCCTTTCAAATAAAACTAAGATAAGTATACCAAAAGTTTGATAGTGCGATTGACTTCTTAGATGATCCTCCGAGTCCGTAGCTTGAATCAAAGATCTATAAAACAGAGGTAGATAAGAACACACACGCACACGGTAAGCTTGCTAGCTTAGTAAGCCTTAAGTAAACATATACTTATTTAAATAACATATATATAATCATTCGAGCCAATATCCTCTATCACTAATCCGAACATAATTAATACATAACCTCTTTTATTTATAAAGCCGAAACAACTAAATATCATTGATGCACTTGATACTAAGCTTTACCTTTCTTATTCACATACATCAACCATTCAATATATCACAGACATATGTACATATCATATGCTTATCCCATCAACTAAATACATTCATGCTTTCAAATAGTTACTATCACACGATATAACTTGCATATACATATTCATTCATATTAAACAAGTTAATGTATAAAACCTTCACTTACTCAAATGGTTGTTTGTCATTTTATTAAGTAACACGAATGTAAAATACGTACCTCTCTGTCGAATTTATACGAATCATGTTTCTAAATAGAAATTTCTCGATATGTTCATAACTTGATTTTTCATGCGCTTAGAGTTCAAACATGTTCACCGGCACTAGGCCTGCTGGACTTAAGGTCCGAAATATATCACCGGCATTAAGCCTGCTAGGCAATAAGCCCAAATTGTTTCACCGGCACGTGGCCTGCTAGGCTAAAGCCCGAACTATTTCACCGGCACAAAACCTGCTAGGCTCGAAGCCCGAATAACTCACCGGCACAAGGCCTGCTAGGCTCGAAGCCCGAGTAACAACATAGTTAAGCCTTCAATACATATTTATAATTGCTATCATCACAATCAAACCATATACATCATATTGAATCCACATATCATATCGAAAACATATACTTGTTCATTTCACATTAACGAAATATCTAATCTAATTTAACACCTTTACATTCGGCTAACACATGATTCCCTAGTCGACATTATTAAATTTCGTTCTTTAACACGTTTATAACTAACTCTTTAACATATAAGTGATTAAGGACTTACCTCGGTTGTCGATAGTCCGTGCAAATCGGCTATTCGAGAACCTTCGTCTTTCCCCGATCTAATTCCGTTTTTCTTTGCTCTTGATCTAAAACACATTAAAATTTAGCTCATTCAAGTACATTTCATCTCAATTTAGTCCCTAAGTACATAAATAAGCAAATTACCATTTTACCCCTACTATTTCAAATTTTTACAATTTAGTCATATTTGCATAAAACACAAAATACACCAAATTTCTCCATACCCCTTAAAGGCTGAATATGTATAAGGACTATACAAGTCCATTTCTTTCATTTATTTTACATTTAAGCCCTCTCAAATTTTTACATATACAAATTAACCCAAAATACTCAATTTTACCAAAATTTCAAATGCTAATTATACTAATCTTTAACATATCATTTACATAAAATCATAAAACACCAAAAATCACAAGAACCTAGCAATGGCAGAACCTCATACATGATCATTTTTAAAAATTCTAACATGGGTCTACAACAGTTCAAAGCAACGATCTCAAAAACGTAAAATTTATCGAAAACTAACTAACAACTCACCTTGAATTTTAGCTTCAAAGTGCCGAAATTTCAAATTATCATAAGCTTATTTCTTCCTCCACATTCGGCCAAGAAAGAGAGAAGATGATAATGGCCATTCCATTATGTTTTATTTAACATATATTATAAAATTAATCATTTACTATTTTAACCTTTATTAATGTTTTAATAATAACATAATATCATGGACAAGTTTGTCGTATACCGTCCACTTACTCCTAAAATGGGCTATTTGCCCTTTTAATACTCCAAATTAAAAAAAGCCATAATCAATTAGGCACTTTTCACTATAGTTGGCAACTTTTACACTTTACGCGATTAAGTCCTTTTTCTAAATTAAACACATAAACGATTAAATTTTCATACGAAACTTTCACACACATCAATTCACATATAGTAGACTCAAAATATAATATTAAAATATTTCTCGGACTCGGATTCGTGGTCCCGAAACCACCATTCCGATTAAGGTCAAATTCGGTCTGTTACAACTCTCCCCCTTTAGGATTTTCGTCCCCGAAAATCTTACCGTTAAACAAAGTCGGATATTGTTGCCTCATTGAATCCTCAGGCTCCCACGTAGCCTCTTCAACTCTGTGACGATTCCATAGTACCTTCACTAATGGAATTCTCTTATTTCTCAACTCTTTTATTTCCCGAGCTAAGATACGGATTGGTTCTTCATCATATGTCATATCGGACTGGATTTCAATCTCTGTCGGTGTGATCACATGAGACGGATCTGATCTGTACTTACGAAGCATCGAAACATGAAATACATCATGTATCTTTTCTAATTCAGAGGGCAATTTCAATCTATAAGTAACAGGCCCAATACGTTCGATGATTTCATACGGTCCGATAAATCTCGGACTCAACTTGCCTTTCTGACCAAATCGGAGTACTTTCTTCCACGGAGAAACTTTTAAGAATACACGATCTCCAACCTAAAATTCACTGTCTTTATGTTTCAAATCAGCATAGGACTTTTGACGATCTGAAGCAGCTTTCAAATTGCCTCTAATAATAGCTACCTTCTGTTCTGTTTCTTTAATCAAATCAACCCGTGTATCTTATTCTCATTGAGATCGATCCAGATATAAGCGGTGTTCGACATTTTCGCCCGTACAAGGCTTCATAAGGCGCCATTTTGATACTAGATTGAAAGCTATTATTGTAAGCAAATTCAATCAAAGGTAGATATCGTTCCCACGTACCTTCAAATTCGAGAACGCAACATCTCAACATGTCTGTCTGCGGATGAAAGGCTGTACTAAAATGAAGTTTAGTACCTAAAGCATCTTGCAACTTCTTCCAAAATCGAGATGTGAATCTCGGGTCTCTGTCTGAAACAATGGAACTTGGTACACCATGCAACCTTACAATCTATGATACATACAATTCAGCAAGTTTATCAAGTGAGTAGTCTGTATGTACTGGCACAAAATGAGCTGATTTAGTCAGTCTATCAACTATAACCCAGACAACATCTTTCCTACTCGGTGTCATAGGGAGACCAGATACAAAATCCATCATGATTCTATCCCACTTCCATTCAGGTATCATGATTGGCTGAAGTAGTCCAGATGGCATTTGATGCTCAGCTTTTACTTGTTGACAGATTAAGCACTTGGAAACAAATTCAGATATATCCCGTTTTATGCCAAGCCACCAATAGAACTGTTTCAAATCGTTATACATTTTTGTGCTACCCAGATGTATTGATAGTCGACCACTATGAGCCTCACTCAGAATCATCTGAATCAAATCTGAGTTTTTCGGAACACACATTCGGCTTTTAAAATTCAAACAGTCATTTGCATCAATTTGAAAATCTGATTCTGCATCTTTTTCACACTGAAATCGACTAGCAATCAAATCTTTGTCAACTTTCTGTGCATCACAAATTTGCTGAATAAACATCGGTCTTGCTTGTAACTCGGCTATGATCGAACCATCACCAGACATAGCCATCCGTGCGTTCATTGCACGAAGAGAAAACATTGATTTCTGACTTAACGCTTCTGCAACAACATTAGCTTTTCCCGGATGTTAGTCAATCACCAATTCATAGTCTTTCAACAGTTCTAGCCATCTGCGTTGTCTCAAATTCAGATCTTTCTGATTCATCAGATACTTTAAACTTTTATGATCCAAATAAATGTGACATTTCTTGCCAAATAAGTAATGACGCCAAATTTTTAATGCGAAAACAATGGTTGCTAATTCCAGATCGTGAGTCGGATAATTTCTTTCATGCTGCTTCAATTGTCTCGAAGCGTAGGCTATAACTTTGCCTTCCTGCATCAAAACGCAACCCAGCCCGTTCAAAGAAGCGTCACTAAAAACGACAAATTCTTTACCCAATTCAGGCTGAGGTAACACTGGAGCTTCGGTCAAAAGGGCTTTCAACTACTCAAAACTTTTCTGACACTTTTCTAACCACTCAAACTTGACATCTTTCTGTAGTAGCTTTGTCAAAGGTGTAACTATTACAGAAAAACCTTTTACAAACCGTCTGTTATATCTCGCAAGGCCTAGGAAGCTTCGGATCTCAGAAACATTCTTTGGTGATTTCCAATCGAGTATGGCTGCTATTTTGTTTGGATCCACCGAATACCTGATGCTGAAACAACATGACCTAAGAAGCTGACTTCATTCATCCAGAACTCACACTTACTAAACTTTGCATACAGTTGTTGATCTCGCAAAGTTTGTAGCACTAATCTCAAATGCTCAGCATGCTCGGTTTCATCTTTGGAATAGATTAGTATATCATCAAAAAACACAACTATAAACCGATCCAAAAACTATCTGAAGACCCGATTCATTAGGTCCATAAAAACAGCAGGTGCATTAGTGAGTCCAAAAGGCATAACCAAAAACTCAAAATGTCCGTACCTCGTCCGGAATGCAGTCTTTGGCACATTCGTGTGTCTCGACTGCAAATCGATAATAACTCGATCTCAAATCTATCTTCGAAAACACTGAAGCCCCTTTCAACTGATCAAACAAGTCATCAATCCGAGGCAACGGGTACTTATTCTTTATAGTTACCTTATTTAGTTGCCGATAATCAATACACATTCGCATCGTTCCATCTTTCTTCTTCACAAAAAGAACTGGTGCACCCCAAGGGGAAAAGCTCGGTCGGGCAAAACCCTATCATCAACTATTGCAAGCGCGCTTTCAACTCTTTTAACTCGATGAGGTGCCATCCGATCACGGAGCTATCAAAATCGAGTCGCTTCGGTACTAATTCAATACCAAACTCAATCTCTCGTCGTGATCTTGGTGGTAAACCGGTAGTTCTTTAGGAAGCATATCGGGTATTCACATACGACCGATCTGATTCAATCTGTTTCTCGGACAATTTATTATCCGATTACATAGGCCAAATAAGCTTCACACCCTTTTCTCACAATTTTTGGGCTAACATCGAAGATATTATCTGTGAGGAAACCCACTTAAATTCTTTGGATTCAATTCGATGATCTTCAGATTCGACATCTCAAATCAATAAGCTTCTTCTTACAATTCACCACTGCATCATGTGAAGTTAACTAGTCCATTCCCAAAATTATATCGAACTCATCGAAGGGCAACAACATTAAATCGGCTGGGAAGCAAAAATCCTGAATCATCAACGGGCAACCTCTACACATTTTATTAACAAGCACACATCTACCTAAAGGATTGGACACACGAATCACAAACTCAGTAGACTCAACTGGCAAAGTCTTACTGAATACTAGAGTTTCACACACATATGAATGAGTCGAACCAGGATCAATCAATGCAATCACAGTAGTATCATAAAGGGTGAAAGTACCAGTAATAACATCAGGGGAGGAAGCATCCTCTCTGGCTCGTGTAGCATAAGCTCTAGCTGGAGCTCTAGCTCCAGAATCGAAGCTCGCTGATATTCTTCGTTCCTCTCTCTGCCTCACCACCTACATTGCACGAATGTGCGGGTGGCCTACCTCATGTTGACGTGTTGCTCGACTTAATGTTACGAAGCGTATTCTCGCTCAACTAACATCGGACATTCCCTAATAAAATGATCTGACGATCCACATTTAAAGCAAGACCGGTCATGGAATCTACAACTCCCAGAATGCCATTTCCCACAGTGCTTACATTCAACTCGATTACGTGGGCGTTACCAACAACGGCCATCGAGGTAGCTCGGGAGCCCACCGGAGGTCGATCACGTCTAGGTAAATCAAGTAGCTTTATATCGGTGAAGTCATCTCGAACTTCTTAGATGTGAAATGGAAATTCTTACCCGACGATCTCTTACGAGTATCTCTAGCTCGTCTCACCTTTCTTTTCTCTTTCCGAGCTCTTGACTTTGCAAGCTCGCTCGACTAGTGTCACAAACTTTTGATTTCAAGAATGCCAACAAGCAAGTTTAAATCTTCATTGGACCATCTTGAACCTTTTGCACATAATAGCTTCAGTAGAAACACACTCTCTAGCATATCTACTGAGCCTGACAAATTTTCGTTCATATTACATCACGGTCATTTGCCCTTGTTTGATTCAAGAAATTCTTTTCGTTTTCGATCAATGAATCTTTGACTGATATATTTCTTGCGAAATTCATTCTGGAAGAAATCCCATGTCACTTTTTCTTTCGGAACCACTGATACTAGTGTCTTCCACCAGTGATATGCAATGTCCCAAAGTAAAGATATAGCACATTTCAGGCATTCATCTGGAGTACAAGATAGCTCATCAAGTACCCGAATAGTGTTATCAAGCCACATTTCGGCTGCTCGTTCTGCGTCATCATCATCCTCCTTGCCCGAGAATTCTTACCCCCAAATTTCCTGATTTTATCAACTGGAGGCCTACTAGATCTCATCGGATCTATCATCGGGGCTGCTAAAGGTATCGGAGTTGGATTATTCGGGGGTGGAGGTTGGTGTACAGCCGGGTTAGTCTGAATAAACTGGGTAAACCACTCGTTCATCATCTGATAGAAGGCTTGTTTAGCCTCCCCCTCGTGGCTACCCGAAACTGGTCGAGAGTCTACCGACACTGATCCGTGTGCACGGTCAGGCACTACACTCTCTACATCATCCACTACGGCTCTTTCAGGATCAATGTCCATTTACTATATAAAACATAGTTCAGAATGTCAGAAGTCACCATACTATCAATATATAACAAAGGCATGTATAGCTAGACTCACACGCACTACGGTAGTCCTAGAGTCGACTAAACCATAATCTCTGATACCAATCAAATGTAACATCCCTAACCCGTATCCGTCGCCAGATTAGGGTTACGGGCATTACCGGATAAGTTATAACTTCTGCTCAACGATTAAATCTTAGCTAAATATCTTTATCAAATAATTCAATTTTAAACAGACTAATCACACATGTATAATACATGCTTAATACTTTAACCCAAATCATATACAATGTAATCATCAACGAACACAAAATGACCCTGAAGCATACATTACGACAATGTCACTCAGCAATACCAATTCCACATATACCACATTCAACAAGTTGATCATAATATGTGAAGTTTATAAACAAGTAAACCATTTCAAAAGTCAATTCATTTTTTTTATTTACTAATGAAAACAACTTGATAATCAAATCATTAGGCTATATAGTCAAGATGCATAAAGTCATTACATTATCATAAACGCAATTTATAGCCTAGCCGAATATACAAGAACATATACATAAAAATTTCATGAACATTGCATAACTTGAATTAAGTCAAATAGAACCAATACTCAATCAAATCAGTATTAACCTACAGTTAAGAACATATATAGATAGACGTATGTATATGTACCTTATAAGCCAACTCATTTGTCATATTCAAAATATAAATTTAATTAACTAGTTCATCTAGTACATAAGTTACAATTAAATATTCCTCTTTAGCCAAGCCGAACTCACATGAATATTGTATAACATATTTCATGTTTCATAAAATAATTAAAGTTAACGAACATACAAAATTTTCAATTGATACATATCCATTACTACTCATCTTCTATATATATTTTAAATATGACCGTATATCAACCTCTATATAATCCTGAAATCCTAATAACATAAACATATACAACATTCGATCATTACAATTCATATATCTCAACTTCAAACTAGCACAATAGAAAAGCCATATTCGAATGGCCATATTACTTATAAAACGAACTCAATTCAACCATGAACATTATCCATCCTGTACATATTAAACCTAAGGCACACAATCATTTTAGCCGCAATCATACCTTCTATATAACATACATCAACCTAGATATGCATACACAGGTCAGGTATGAATTTGCCACGAATCGAACACATTTAGCATTCAACCATTCGCACATATAACTAAGCTTAACTTTTGAATTCCAACCATTAGGTCATAGAGCATAAAAACTTAAGTTAACCAAATGAAATAAGCCTTTTTCGCAAGGCTACATCATAGTTATGTACAATCACCCAAAATCTAATAGTTAACACTTAAGTCTAGCCTATACATGCCTTTCAAATAAAACTAAGATAAGCATACCAAAAGTTTGATAGTGCGATTGACTTCTTAGATGATCCTCCGAGTCCCTAGCTTGAATCAAAGATCTATAAAATAGAGGTAGATAAGAACACACACACACGGTAAGCTTGCTAGCTTAGTAAGCCTTAAGTAAACATATACTTATTTAAATAACATATATATAATCATTCGAGCCAATATCTTCTATCACTAATTCGAACATAATTAATACATAACCTCTTTTATTTATAAAGCTGAAATAACTAAATATCATTGATGCACTTGATACCAAGCTTTACCTTGCTTTTTCACATACATCAACCATTTAGTATATCACAGACATATGTACATATCATATGCTTATCCTATCAACTAAATACATTCATGCTTTCAAATAATTACTATCACACGATATAACTTGCATATACATATTCATTCATCTCAAACAAGTTAATGTATAAAACCTTCACTTACTCAAATACTTGTTTGTCATTTTATTAAGTAACACGAATGTAAAATACGTACCTCTCTGTCGAATTTATACGAATCATGTTTTTAAACAAAAATTTCTCGATATATTCATAACTTGATTTTTCATGCGCTTAGAGTTCAAACACGTTCACCGGCACTAGGCCTGCTGGACTTAAGGTCCGAAATATATCACTGGCATTAACCCTGCTAGGCAATAAGCCTGAATCATTTCACCGGCACGTGGCCTGCTAGGCTAAAACCCCGAACTATTTCACGCAAGACAAAGCACGCTAGGCTCAAGCCCGAATAACTCACGGCACAAGGCTCGCTAGGCTCGAAGCCCGAGTAACAACATAGTTAAGCCTTCAATACATATTTATAATTGCTATCATCACAATCAAACCATATACATCATATTGAATCCACATATCATATCGAAAGCATATACTTGTTCATATCACATTAACGAAATATCTAATCTAATTTAACACCTTTACATTCGGCTAACACATGATTCCCTAGTCGACATTATTAAATTTCGTTTTTTAACACGTTTATAACTAACTCTTTAACATATAAGTGATTAAGGACTTACCTCGGTTGTCGATAGTCCGTGCAAATCGGCTATTCGAGAACCTTCGTCTTTCCCCGATCTAATTCCGTTTTTCTTTGCTCTTGATCTAAAACACATTAAAATTTAGCTCATTCAAGTACATTTCATCTCAATTTAGTCCCTAAGTACATAAATAAGTAAATTACCATTTTACCCCTACTATTTCAAATTTTTACAATTTAGTCATATTTGCATAAAACACAAAATACACCAAATTTCTCCATACCCCTTAAAGGCCGAATATGTATAAGGACTATACAAGTCCATTTCTTTCATTTATTTTACATTTAAGCCCTCTCAAATTTTTACTTTTACAAATTAACCCAAAATACTCAATTTTACCAAAATTTCAAATGCTAATTATACTAATCTTTAACATATCATTTACATAAAATCATAAAACACCAAAAATCACAAGAACCTAGCAATGGCCGAACATCATACGTGATCATTTTCAAAAATTTTAACATGGGTCTACAACAGTTCAAAGCAACGATCTCAAAAACGTAAAATTTATCGAAAACTAACTAACAACTCACCTTGAATTTTAGCTTCAAAGTGCCGAAATTTCAAAGAATCATAAGCTTATTTCTTCCTCCACATTCGGCCAAGCAAGAGAGAAGATGATAATGGCCATTCCATTATGTTTTATTTAACATATATTATAAAATTAATCATTTACTATTTTAACCTTTATTAATGTTTTAATAATAACATAATATCATGGACAAGTTTGTCATATACCGTCCACTTACTCCTAAAATGGGCTATTTTCCCTTTTAATACTCCAAATTAAAAAAAGCCATAATCAATTAGGCACTTTTCACTATAGTTGGCAACTTTTACACTTTACGCGATTAAGTCCTTTTTCTAAATTAAACACATAAACGATTAAATTTTCATACGAAACTTTCACACACATCAATTCACATATAATAGACTCAAAATATAATATTAAAATATTTCTCAGACTTGGATTCGTGGTCCCGAAACCACCATTTCGATTAAGGTCAAATTCGGTCTGTTACACACACTACCGTGCCACCTTAACAGACTCGAACACGGCTTGGCCACGATTCACACGGGCGTGTCCCCGCCATGACAAAGAGGAATTTCACTCGGATTAGGGTACTTAGAGGAAAAGAAAGCCATTCCAAAAGCCTATATAAACACCCTAGAGGCCAACCTTCTGGGGCATCCAGTTTGGCCGAAGCGCCAAGCTAGAGAGGCCAGAATTGTGGAATTTACTTGAAGAAAGCCAGTTGATTCATCTCAAGATGCCGGAGTTATACTCAAGATAGAAGATCTTCTCTTTAATTCCTTCAGGGGGTTTTAGGGTTTTTCTTATGTTTTGTTTCATATTTTCTTCTGAGATGTATTATTCTATTATTATGAACTAAACCCCTCAAATACTTGAGGGGGATGAAACCTAAGACGGATCTTGTTATTGTTTTCTGAACTATATGATAAATACTTGATTTGTTCTTAATTATGTGTTCTTAATTCTTGTTTTAATATTTCAGGATATTGATTCAAGTATTGATGTACTTAAGCAGATGAGGAATAGACCCTGTCTAAGAGTAGATCTAGCATAGTTAAGCAGAGTTGATCGCAACCCTAGAGATAAGATAATGAAAATCTACCGGATTAGGGTCAAATCTAATATGGGAGTCCATAGATCGAGTTAATGCAATTCTAGGGGTTTTAATTAGAAAGATATTTCAATTAATCAACCTAAGGTTAGACGTCAGTAGCCTCGAGAGAGGTACTAATATATGTTAGGGAATCTTATGGATCAAGTCAAGTGAATAAATCGTCTGGTTCAAAGTTAAATAACAAGTGTAGTCTAGGTGGGTTCTTCCTCGGGTATTGTCTTAATCAATTGGTTTTTTCCACAAGTATTTTTCCCAATTCATTCTCTTTGCCTTTGCATCTTTAGCTTAATAGTTAGTTAATTTTAGATTAATTAATAATTCCCTTAATTTTTAGGCTGAATAATAAAAAGAATGTAACATCCTGAATTAGGGGTTATGGGTGATTGAATTATTTTGCTTGTGATGGGATTGCTGTGATGTTAATCGTAGTGTAATAGGACTTAGTTATGGACCTTGAGTAGGCTTGAGTGGTAGAAAAATTTTATTTGTAAGCTTAAAAGGCAAGGGACCATAGTGAATAGGGGTTACAAGTTTTAAAAAGGAATTTTTGACACTAATAAGGCCTTGGAAAAGTGGCAAGGAGATGCCACTTAAATGCTGGAATTGACACCACCAAGGGGAGCAAGGGAGCCTAGGTTCGAGTTGCAGAATTCTCTTTTTCTGCTCTTTATTTTGACGGCAAGAGAGAGAGAGAAGTGCCCAATTCAAACTCTTCAGGATAATAAGGATTTTATTTGGATTTTAATTGAATAATTTTTAAATAATGGGCAGAGAGAAAATTTAGGCAGTTGACTAATTCAAATTTATTTGAATTAGTGGCCAGGAGCAATTCTAGGAGGTGGCCGAATTTTGAACTCCTTGTTGGAGAGGAGTGGACGGCAAGGAGACTAGGTGAAAGGGGGGAGAGTGCCGAATTCTATTAAGGCACCATTCATCATTTGTTTTTTTTCTTTTTCCCTTTTTCAAATAGCTGAATATCCCTCCCTCTCATTCCTCTCTTTTCTTCTCCAATGTGCTAAGCCGAAAATACTCTCCTCTCATACTTTTATTTTCTTTTCTCTTCCCAAACTCTTTGGCTGAAACTCCTATTTTATTTCTTTTCTTCCTCTTTTTCCACTCAAGCTGAACCTTGATTGTTTGTTTTAAGCAACCATAGCCGAATCCCCTTCTCTCTATTTTGTGTAGTTTTGGCCGAACATCAAAGCAAAAGTGATCTCTTCTAGTCTTTCTTCAATCGGTTTGTAGAGGAAGGTAAGTGTTCAAGGCCGAATGCCTATTTCTTCTTCTCCCTTTTTCTCTGTCGACATTTATAAGGGGTAAGAGCCATTTTTGGTATTTGATGGCAAAGGTTTAAATCATTCTTGTTGGAACCGATTTATTGTAGGGCCTCCAGGATTTTGGAAAGAATCAAGCGAAGCCTTCATCCTTGAGTAATCAGTTGGTAAATGGTGGTAAGGATCTATTTTAGTAAACTATTCTTTTAGTATTTTAAAGCCGAAGGCTAATAATATGGATGATGGCTGAATGTAGGGAAATGAAGTAGAAACCCATAGCGTGTGGTGGCTAGTGCTCAAGGGGCGTTTAGGTGAGGTTTCGGGTTCATGTGTTAACCTTTGGGGTTTATTTGGTTTGGCCAAATGGTCCATGGCACTAACCTTGTTGTTGGCCGAATTTAAGGTCAAGGAATCTAACTCAGTAGATCGGATCTTCGGGGTCTAGGATTCACATTAGTAACAGGTGTATACATACACACTTCATAATTAATAAAAGTGCTAATATATTGTGTATGCTAATCGGCTTTATGTAGATTTGGATTTAATACCGTAAAGGTATGAGCAAGGATTCAGGTAAGTCCTTGTCGATATTTGCTTATGATGTGATGGATGTTGAATGCATGGTATACTTGGTGTATGTAGCATATTAAGATATGACTGATGATAAATCCAGTATATGTTATTAATTAAACATGGTTGGCATGATCTCCGTTAAATGCATATCATAAATTGGTGGGTTAAACGAGTGGAGGGGGAAGTGATATCCGTGTCTTTGGACACCAGTGGTTTGGTACCACATTTCGTGACTTTGGGTCACCAGAGGTTTGGCACCTCATAGCGTCTTGTCCCAGTGGCTTAGCACCACGGTGGGTTGGCCCCACAGTTGATATTATGGGATCGTCGCCAGTGATTTGGTATCACATGTGGGTTGGCCTCATAACTTATTATTTGTGACTTCGGGTCACCTGTGGCTTGCCACCACCAGTGGTTTGGCACCACAATATTGATGGATATCGTGACTTTGGGTCACCAGTGGTTTGGCACCACCAGTGGTTTGGTACCACACGGGGTAGAGAAAGGTGTTTTGGATGGCTAGGTTGGGTGCATGTTAACCTAGTTATGATTTTTGTATGATGTTACATTAAATCGGGGAAGGGTTACACATTGAGTCTTGGTGACTCACCTTCTCCTTTAACCTTTTCAGGTGACTCGTAGATCGCGGATGAGGAGCCGGATGGACTCGAGGTGGCCATGTAGTGAAAATTAGATTTAAATGAACCTTGAATTATTTTCATCTTATTTTTTTTGGTTTATTTGTTCAAGTTGTAATAAGGCCTCCCAAGATTTCATTTTGGTTATTTTACATGTGTTGGATGAATTGTTTGTACTATTTAATGACTCTAAAATGGTTAAACAAGTTTTTTTAAATTCAATCGTAAATGTTTTTTTTTGTGCCATCGGGTACATCTGATATTGATAACAATGTGACTTAATAGCTTTTTAACAACAAAACTAAGTGTGGTTTTCTTCATACACCTCAATGGTTTTAAATAAGACAATATCCTATATAAGGTGAAACGTTTTTACCAAAAAAAAAAAGAAAAATTGAATCAACAAAAAGAGGTTTTCAAAATGTTTTCCTTCCGTAATATACCGAATTCGGTCGTAATGTTTGGGCTGGGTTTGGGGTGTTACAAAATTGGTATCAGAGCCAGGTTCAAAACTCGACTGTGGGGGCCCAAGGCCCAAAATGTTTTTGGTAGGCCTTTGAGAAAAGTTATGGAAATAGTTTTGGTTTGAACAGCATGGCATCGAGTCTCCGGCACCAATCCGCCCAGGTAAGTACTTCTAACTCTCGTATGAATTTCTATCCGTAGAAGGGTAGGTATGGAACGTAGATAGTATGATAAGTGCCTGAACCCTAGGACTAGATTACCCTAACAAATCACATAAGACTTTAAATGCCTTATTAAACAAACCTATGACCAAGTCGCCGAGTTAGGGTGTGGTAACCCTGGTGCGCATGTCTAGGATTGGATCCAGAAGAGCCTGGTACTTAAGTAGTCCTAGTGACTTACCTCCTCTTCGCAGGAATCCTACCTGGTGCGCAGCTTCGGTTCACCCTAACCAAGAGGACTCGGTCATAGGCCAAACACAATAAATAAAACCCGAAAAGGGATTAGCCTTGTTTTATGAAAACTCTAGTTTTAAAATCACTAAAGTACCCCTTTAAATAGTAGAAAAAATTTATTTTTAGAAAATTTTCAAAATAGTACCAATTTACAAAATTACCAAAATGCCCTAGCGGTAAAATTACGAAAATGCCCTTGGTTTCTAAAATTACCGTATTACCCTAATTTCAATAAAATTTTCTTACTTTGCAAAAGTATCCAAAACCCCGTATTTCAAAATAATACCCTGACTTTGAAAATTTACAAAATTACCCCTGATTGATAAAATTACCAAAATACCCCTAGTTTCTAAAATTTTGCCACACCTTTTATTTGAGAAATTTTCGAAAATACTCTCCAGTTTTGGAAATTTCAAGCTGTCCTGATTTATTAAAGTTTTCAAAATTTCCCTGATTAATTACAAACATACCCCTGTAAGAAAATGACGAAAATACCCCTAGATAGGAACGGACAGAAATGTCCGAAGAGTGAATATGTATGAAAGGTATTAGGGAATGGATGTGCTTTTCTGTGAACTAGGATAGAAGACTTGAACTTGATTGATTGAAAGAACAACTTCTAAACTCTTCCATAAGATTCTTTCGCGGATAATCAATGAAATAAGTACTAATCCATAAAATTTCTTAATCAGACTAAAGCACAATCGTTAGAAATGAGCTCTAGAGGACGTGGCCGTCGTGGACGCAGTAGGGGCAGGATGACCGTGTCAGAACCCGTTAGGTCGGGTCAGGGGTCTGAGAATGCGGTACCATCACCACCACCACCCCCAACTTTTGATGCTGAGGAATAGGATCAGACGGGAGGTGAGGCAGTATCGCAGGCTGTGTTGCGAGTCCTTGAGATGGTGGCTGGCGCGCTCGAAAATATGTACCCGAGCGACTCCGAGCCAACGGAGCTGAGGTATTCGGGGTGTATCGGGAGTGGCACCCAGTACGGCAGAGTATTGGCTGGAATCAACTGAGAGAATCATGGATGACTTAGATTTGACGAATGAGGAGAAGCTGAAAGGAGCGGTGTCGCTCCTCAAGGATGAGTCTTACTAGTGGTGGCTCACGGTTCGGGATGGTGCCATGGCAGATGATCTTACTTGGGAGTACTTCAAAGCAGCTTATCAGAAGAAGTATGTGGGGACCAGCTACATTAATGCACAGAGGAAAGCCTTTCTGAGGTTGGTGCAAGGGAATAAGTGCGTGTCTGAGTATGAAGCAGATTTTTTGAGGTTGGGCTGCTATGCTTGGGGAATTGTGTCAACAGAGCATGAACGCTGTGTCCGCTTTGAAGACGGACTTAGGGATGATCTAAGGTTGCTGATTGCTCCACAGTAGGAGCGTGAGTTTTCTATCCTAGTGGAAAAGGCTAAGGTAGCTGAAGGGATCAAGGAGTCCGTGAGACAGAACTACGACAGGAATAAGCAGAAAAGAGGCTTTAGGTCGTGCGGATCGTAGTAATGTCTGTGAGAAGAGGGCTAGGCAGTGGGCGAATCAGCGAGAAAGGCCCATGGTCGCTAATCGAGACCGCTCGATGTAATCGTTGTGGGAAATCACATTGAGAGGATGTTGGACCGGTGAAAGAGGATGCTTTGAATGTGGATCGTTGGATCACCGTGTGAGGATTGTCTCTCGAAGTTAGCTAAGAATCCCGCAGGTCGAACCGTGCTCAGGGTCGAAATGAAGGACCACCACAGAGGGGTCGTGGCAATGGTAGAGGAGGCAATGGTTCTAGTCGAGGTCACGGGATACCGGGCAGAGGTGCAGGCAACACAGAAGCAAGGCAGCCTAGTTTAGTCTACGCAGCGAGACGTCGAGAGGAGGGTGACGCACCAGACGTCATAACTGGTACGTTCCTAATTTTTGGCCTTCCATATGTTGCATTAATTGATGTGGGTTCGACGCATTCATACGTTGCTAGTAGCGTAGTAGAGACTATGAACCTAGACTTTGAGACTACTTCTAGGGAGATGACAGTAATTAGCCCTCTAGGTCACTCTGTAGAAGTAAACAAGTTATATAGAGATGTACCCCTAGAACTCCAAGGGGTAGTGTTTTTAGCAGATTTGATGGAGCTACCGTTTAAGGAGTTCGATCTGATTCTCGGAATGGATTGGCTGGTGAGGTACCAAGCCAGTTTGGATTGCGCGACTAAGCGCATGGTGTTGAGAACAATGGAAGGCAAGGAGGTGGTAATGATAGGTATCAGAAGGGAATACCTATCAAATGTGGTCTCTGTACTGAAGGCGGAGAAAATGGTCAGGAAAGGTTGTGAGGCGTTTTTGGTTCGAATATGTGCTTTGGAGGCTAAGGAGTCGGCAGTGGAGAATGTCTGAACAGTAAGGGAATTCGCTGATGTGTTTCCAGAAGAACTTTCGGGTCTGCCTCCGGATCGAGAAGTTGAATTCGGTATAGACTTGCTGCCCGGAACAGCGCCTGTGTCTATAGCAGCATACCGAATGGCACCGAAGGAATTGGTGGAGCTAAAGGCTCAAATTCAGGAGCTCTTGGACCGAGGGTTTATCCGACCAAGTATATCTCCGTGGGGAGCACCTGTGCTGTTTGTCAAGAAGAAGGACGGTTCAATGCGGATGTGTATCGACTATCGTCAACTAAACAAGTTAACGATCAAAAACAAGTATCCGTTGCCCCGGATTGATGACTTGTTTGACCAACTGAAGGGTGCATCAGTTTTCTCGAAGATAGATCTTAGGTCGGGGTATCATCAACTTAAAGTGAAGGAGGTCGATGTTCACAAGACGGCATTACGAGTTTTTGGTGATGCCGTTTGGGTTGACCAACGCACCAGCGGCATTCATGGACTTAATGAATAGGGTGTTTCAGCAGTATTTGGACCAATTTGTAGTGGTGTTTATAGACGACATATTGGTTTACTCAAAAACAGAATAGGAGCATGATATGCATTTGCGAATAGTTCTACAAGTACTGAGGGAGAAGCAATTATTTGCCAAATTCAGTAAGTGCAAATTTTGGCTTAGGGAGGTGGCTTTCTTAGGTCACGTAGTATCAGCTGAAGGGATTAGAGTGGACCTTCGCAAGGTTGAAGCAGTGTTGGATTGGAAACTGCCTAGGTCGGTGGCAGAAATTCAGAGTTTTCTCGGTCTGGCAGGGTACTATTAAAGATTTATGGAAGGATTCTCTTTAATCGCGGCACCGTTGACTAAGTTATTAAGAAAAGGTGATCCATTTGTATGGTCGGAGAAACAACGGAGAGTTTTGACAAGCTAAGGAAGATTCGAGCGGAAGCTCACAGTTACAGTACTGACCTAAGGCGGGGAAAGTTATTTACGATTTACTGTGATGCATCCCATACTGGTTAGGGATGTGTGTTGATGCAAGAAGGGAAAGTAGTGGCCTATGCATCCCGTCAGCTAAGACCGCATGAGGTTAACTATCCGACTCACGGCTTGGAATTAGCGGCAGTAGTCTTCGCTTTGAAAATATGGAGGCATTACTTGTATGGGGAAAAGTCGATAGTCTACACGGATCACAAAAGTCTGAGGTATCTTTTGACTCAGAAGGATTTGAACTTGAGGCAGCGCCCATGGATTGAGCTGTTGAAGGACTACGACTGTTCAATTGAGTACCATCCAGGCAAGGCTAACGTAGTGGCTGAGCGTTGAGCCGGAAGGTCGTAACAGACTTAAGGGCGATGTTTGCTCACCTCAGTTTGTATGACGATGGAAGTCTTTTGGCAGAACTGCAAGTTAAGCCAACTTGGATCGAGGAGATTAAGGAAAAACAGTTAGTAGATGAAAGTTTGAATGCATGGAGATTGCAAGTTCAAGATAGTGGGTTAGAAGGGTATAGTTTGTCTGGCGATGGAGTACTATACTTTCAAGGGCGAGCTTGTATGCCGAATGATGTGGAGTTGAGGCAAAGAATTCTCCATGATGCACATAGCAGCCCATACGCTATGCATCCGAGATGTAGCAAGATATATGGAGATTTGCGAAAAGCAGATTACAGTGGCGGTAAGTGGCGGGAAATGGCGAATTTGTGGGAAGTGTCGACGTGTGTCGCCAGTTAAGGTGAACATCAGTTGCCATCAGGTTTACTTCAACTAGTGGAGATCCCTCAGTGGAATGGGGAAAGGATCACCGTGGACTTTGTCAGCGGGCTACCCCTCACGCCTAATAAAAAGGACTCGGTTTGGGTAATTGTGGATTGACTAGCCAAGTCAGCTCACTTCATACCGGCGAGAGTGGATTATTCTCTTCAAAAGCTAGCGAAGTTGTATGTAGCTGAGATAGTAAGATTGCATAGCGTGCCAGTATCGATTATCTCGGATAGGGATCCGCGGTTTACGTCAAGGTTTTGGAGAGCTTTGCATCAGGCTTTGGGAACGAGGTTGGATTTTAGTACAGCTTTTCACCCACAAACTGACGGGCAATCGGAAAGGGTGATTCAGATCTTGGAAGATATGCTGAGGGGCTGTATTCTGGATTTTAGTGGTAGTTGGGAGGAGTATCTACCGTTGGCAGAATTCGCTTATAACACTAGTTATCAAGCAAGTATCCAGATGGCACCATATGAAGCACTGTATGGACGGAAATGCCGTACTCCTACGTGTTGGACGGAGTTAGGTGAACGACAAGTTTTGGGTCCAGAGTTGGTGACGAAAACTGAAGATAAAGTTAAGGTGATTCGGGTTCGTCTCAAGGAAGCGTCAGATAGACAGAAGTCTTATGCTGATCTTAAGCGCAAGGAAATCGAATATGCAGTAGAAGATAAAGTTTTTCTGAAGGTGTTGCCTTGGAAGAAGGTATTAAGACTTGGGCGAAAAGGGAAGCTAAGCCCCAGATTCATCGGGCCATATACGGTGTTGAAGCGAGTGGGACCGGTAGCTTATCAGCTCGAGCTGCCGGTAGAGTTAAGACAGATTCATGACGTCTTCCATGTGTTAATGCTTAGACGATATCGGTCAGATCCTTCGCACATTGTGCCAGTGGCAGAGATTGAGGTGAACTTGGACTTATCTTTCGAGGAGGAACCAGTCCAGATCTTAGATCGAGATGTCAAAGTTCTACGGAGGAAGACAGTACCTTTGGTGAAAGTGTTATGGCGAAACCATGGTGCAGATGAAGCTACGTGGTAACCCGAGGATGTAATGCGGCAGCAATACCCCCAACTCTTCTGATCAGGTAATTTCGAGGCCGAAATTATTTTTAAGGGGGGTAGAACTGTAACATCCTGAATTAGGGGTTATGGGTGAATAAATTATTTTGCTTGTGATGGGATTGCTGTGATGTTAATCGTAGCGTAATAGGACTTAGTTATGGACCTTGAGTAGGCTCGAGTGGTAGAAAAATTTTATTTGTAAGCTTAAAAGGGAAGGGACCATAGTGAATAGGGGTTACAAGTTTTAAAAAGGAATTGTTGACACTAATAAGGCCTTGGAAAAGTGGCAAGGAGATGCCACTTAAATGCTGGAGTTGACACCACCAAGGGGAGCAAGGGAGCCTAGGTTCAAGTTGTAGAATTCTCTTTTTCTGCACTTTATTTTGACTACAAGAGAGAGACAGAGAGAAGTGCTCAATTCAAACTCTTCAGGATAATAAGGATTTTATTTGGATTTTAATTGAATAATTTTTAAATAATGGGCAGAGAGAAAATTTAGGCAGTTGACTAATTCAAATTTAGTTGAATTAGTGGCCAGGAGCAATTCTAGGAGGTGGCCGAATTTTGAACTCCTTGTTGGAGAGGAGTGGACGGCAAGGAGACTAGGTGAAAGGGGGGAGAGTGCCGAATTCTATTAAGGCACCATTCATCATTTGTTTTTTTCTTTTTCCCTTTTTCAAATAGCCGAATATCCCTCCCTCTCATTCCTCTCTTTTCTTCTCCATTGTGCTAAGCCGAAAATACTCTCCTCTCATACTTTTATTTCTTTTCTCTTCCCAAACTCTTTGGCCGAAACTCCTATTTTACTTCTTTTCTTCCTCTTTTTCCACTCAAGCCGAACCTTGATTGTTTGTTTTAAGCAACCATAGCCGAATCCCCTTCTCTCTATTTTGTGTCGTTTTGGCTGAACATCAAAGCAAAAGTGATCTCTTCTAGTCTTTCTTCAATCGGTTTGTAGAGGAAGGTAAGTGTTCAAGGCCGAATGTCTATTTCTTCTTCTCCCTTTTTCTCTGTCGATATTTATAAGGAGTAAGAGCCGATTTTGGTATTTGATGGCAAAGGTTTTAATCATTCTTGTTGGAACCGATTTGTTGTAGGGCCTCCGGGATTTTGGAAAGAATCAAGCGAAGCCTTCATCCTTGAGTAATCAGTTGGTAAGTGGTGGTAAAGATCTATTTTAGTAAACTATTCTTTTAGTATTCTAAAGCCGAAGGCTAATAATATGGATGATGGCCGAATGTAGGGAAGTGAAGCAGAAACCCATAGCGTGTGGTGGCTAGTGTTCAAGGGGCGTTTAGGTGAGGTTTCGGGTTCATGTGTTAACCTTTGGGGTTTATTTGGTTTGGCCGAATGGTCCATGGCACTAACCTTGTTGTTGGCCGAATTTAGGGTCAAGGAATCTAACTCAGTAGATCAGATTTTCGGGGTCTAGGATTCACGTTAGTAACAGGTGTGTACATACACACTCCATAACTAATAAAAGTGCTAATATATTGTGTATGCTAATCGGCTTTATGTGGATTTGGATTTAATACCGTAAAGGCATGAGCAAGGATTCAGGTAAGTCCTTGTCGATATTTGCTTATGATGTGATACATGTTGAATGCATGGTATACTTGGTGTATGTAGCATATTAAGATATGACTGATGATAAATCCAGTATATGTTATTAATTAAACATGGTTGGCATGATCTCTGTTAAATGCATATCATAAATTGGTGGGTTAAATGAGTGGAGGGGGAAGTGATATCCGTGTCTTTGGACACCAGTGGTTTGGTACCACATTTCGTGACTTTGGGTCACCAGAGGTTTGGCACCTCATAGCGTCTTGTCCCAGTGGCTTAGCCCCACAGTGGGTTGGCCCCACGATTGATATTATGGGATCGTCGCCAGTGATTTGGTATCACACGTGGGTTGGCCCTACAACTTATTATTTGTGACTTCGGGTCACCAGTGGTTTGGCACCACCAGTGGTTTGGCACCACAGTATTGATGGATATCGTGACTTTGGGCCACCAGTGGTTTGGCACCACCAGTGGTTTGGTACCACACGGGTTAGGGAAAGGTGTTTTGGATGGCTAGGTTGGGTGCATGTTAACCTAGTTATGATTTGTGTATGATGTTACATTAAATCGGGGGAAGGGTTACACATTGAGTCTTGGTGACTCACCTTCTCCTTTAACCTTTTCAGGTGACTCGTAGATCGCGGATGAGAAGCCGGATGGACTCGGGGTGGCCATTCAGTGAAAATTGGATTTAAATGAACCTTGAATTATTTTCATCTTATTTTTTTTGGTTTATTTGTTCAAGTTGTAATAAGGCCTCCCAAGATTTCATTTTGGTTATTTT
Organism: Gossypium bickii; assembly: GCA_025503065.1. Lineage (NCBI taxonomy): Eukaryota > Viridiplantae > Streptophyta > Magnoliopsida > Malvales > Malvaceae > Gossypium > Gossypium bickii. The sequence goes on along the minus strand of CP106720.1, from coordinate 59,499,300 downwards.
ACATGTGTTGGATGAATTGTTTGAACTATTTAATGACTCTAAAATGGTCAAACAAGTTTTCTTAAATTCAATCATAAATGTTTTTTTTTTGTGCCATCGGGTACATCTGATATTGATAACAACGTGACTTAATAGCTTCTTAACAACAAAACTAAGTGTGGTTTTCTTCATACACCTCAATGGTTTTAAACAAGACAATATCCTATATAAGGTGAAATGTTTTTACCAAAAAAAAGAAAAAGAAAAATTGAATCAACAAAACGAGGTTTTCAAAATGTTTTCCTTCCGTAACATACCGAATTCGATCGTAATGTTTGGGCCGGGTTTGGGGTGTTACAAAGAAAGTTAGTATTAGTACTTTTAGTTCCTTTGGGTTTGACAATCCGGTCTTACTACTAAGCTATACTACTGTTCGATAGGTGCGCTTGCCTCAATCGTTGTCATAGTTAGTTTCTATGCTCGATCATTCTTTTTATAAATTTTTAAGACTCTGACACACGATCAAGTTTTTGGCGCCATTGTCGGGGAACTAAAATATTAAGAACACTCAATTTTGACTACTTTAGCCATTTTTTTTGTTTTATTTTTCTACAATTTACTTTTATTTTTACTTTGCTAATTCTTCTTTTATTTGTTCTTAGCAGGTAGCTCTAGTTTATAACTAGAAGGGACCCAACAGGACCCTTGATTTACGACAGTGATATTGAAGGTACTGTTCGCAGAAATTGTTGAGAAATAAGGCAAAGCTGAGACTACATAGAAGAAGAGCAAGAAGTCGAAACCAATACTACTAAAGAGATGGCTGAAAATAATCAGCCACCTCCACAAATGGCCGAAAATCATGCTCCTCGAACCATGTATGATTATGCTAAACCTAATTTAATCGGAACTGAGTCAAGTATTGTTAGACCTACTATTGCTGCAAATAATTTTGAACTGAAACCTAATACTATTCAGATGATACAACAATTTGTTCAGTTTGATGGTTTGCAGGATGAAGATCCAAACAATCACCTGGCAAATTTCCCAGAATTTTGCGATACTTTCAAAATAAATGGCGTTCCTGATGATGCCTTTCATCTTCAGTTATTTCCCTTTTCTTTGAGGAATAAAGCTAAACAGTGGTTGCATTCTCTTCCACGAGGATCAATCACTACATGAAAACAAATGATAGAAAAATTTTTATTTAAATATTTTCTGCCGGCTAAAACGGCCAAGTTAAGGAATGATATCTCTTCTTTTATGCAGATGGATTTAGAAACACTTTACGATGCATGGGAGAGATACAAAGATCTATTAAGAAGGTGCCCACACCATGGATTACCTCTGTGGCTACAGGTCCAAACTTTTTACAATGGTGTGAACCCCTCAACGAGGCAATTGATAGATTCAGACGCTGGCGGAACCTTGAATAATAAAATACCTGAGGCTACCTATGAATTCATTGAAGAGATGTCACTGAATAACTATCAGTGGCAAGTTACAAGGACAAAGCCAACAAAAGCAGCCAGTGCTTTCAACCTCGACGCAATAATCATGCTATCAAACCAGGTAGAGTTGTTAAATAAAAAGATTGATGGCATATATGATTCTTTGCAGGTACATCCAGTCATGCAGTGCTATACGAATAGAGAAGGGATAAATAACACAGACTATCCACCTTACAACCCGAGCGCTGAGAACGAGCAAGTTCACTATATGGGTAACAATTTTAAATCTCAAAATAACCCTTATAGTAATACTTATAATCTAGGTTGGAGGAACCACCCCAATTTTTCATGGGGTGGTCAAGGAAACCAGAGACAACAACCCCCTCCAAACTTCCAACAACAGCGCTATCCATAGGAGAAGAAGCCGAACCTGGAGGAGATGCTGAAAAAATTCATAGCGGTGTCAGAAACATGTTTGCAAAACAAAAATCAACAAGCATCGATTCAAGGGATCGAGAACCGATTAGGGCAACTTGCTAAGCTAACCTCTGAGAGACCACAAGGCAGCTTGCCAAGCAACACTGAAACTAACCCAAAGGAGCAACTTTAAGCCATAACAGCTCAAGATAGTGTAGGGTTAGATGAGCCTAAGTTAAGCCAAGAGAATGTGGTAGAGGAAGGTGGTAGAGGAAGGTAAGAACGAGGTAAGTCATGATAAGCCAAAACAGGTAATTAAAGAGTACCAACCTCGTATACCTTATCCTGATGCGATGAAGAAGGACAACACATACAAAAAATTCGGTAAATTCCTTAAACTTTTAAAGAAATTACATATTAATTTACCATTTCTTGAAGCTCTTTCGCAGATGCCAGATTCAAGGAAATTTTTAAAAGAGCTGTTAACAAACAAGCTGAAGATAGACGAAGAATCGCATGTGGAATTAAATGCAGTGTGCTCAGCAATGTTGCAAAATAAACTACCACAAAAGTTAGAAGATCCAGGGAGTTTTACAATTCCATGCTTAATTGGTAGTTTCTCTGTTGACAATGCTTTAGCTGATTTAGGGGCAAGCATCAATGTTATGCATTATAAATTGGTTAAACAACTAGGTCTAGAGAAACCCAAACAAACTAGGATGAGCATTCAATTAGCTGATAAAACTGTTAGAATTCCCAAGGGTATAATTGAGGATGTTCTCATAAAAATTGATAAATTCGTATTCCCAGTAGACTTCGTTGTTTTAGACATGGATGAGGACAATAGTATCCCCTTAATTTTAAGAAAACCCTTTTTAGCAACTGCTAGGACTAAAATTGATGTTAGTGCAGGTGAACTCATACTTTGTGTAGGTGACGAATCGATCAGTCTCTAGGCTCTTGACTCAGCTAGGACATCGAGTAGTAAAGGTGAGAAAATAAATTCTATTAATAGCCATTCGGTTAAAACATCCTTTCAGGAAGCACCCCGGAACTACACAACTGAGCCAGATCCTATACATCATGCCAACAAGGAAATAACTCATGAGGAACGAATGCTTCAGATCGATGAACTAGACGAGTGGAAGACACACTTCAAGGAGAAATTAGGAATACACAAAGTAGAACCAACACCATTCTGTGGGACAAACAAGTTTAAAATCGGAGATCAGGTGTTGTTAGATAAGGCATACCCTCGAATACCTCTTCCTGACCCTAATACAAACAAAGAGATCTCTTTTACGGTACTCAAGGTTTTTCCATACAGAATTGTCGAGGTAAGTAATCCTATGTTCGGCAGTTTTAAAGAAAATGCTACTCGACTTGAACTATATACTAATAATAGGACTGATAGCATGAGGAAGGACTTTCAACTCCTCAAACCACCATGAATGTCTGAATGAGAGGCAAGTCTAGCTTAAGACTATAAACGAGCACTTCTCGGGAGGGTACCCAAGCACTAACCCCATTAATTTTCACATTGTTATTGTACTGTTTTATTTTCTTTTCATTTTTACTTTTAGTACCTAACTATAAACTAACCAAAGTGCAAATTTCCATACCACACGACCACGCACGCGCGGCGTGTGGTGTGGTGGCGTGTGGATGCTACTGGATATGCGTCTCGACATGGCGAGAGAGATAGACACGACGGGGCGAAAAATATCTTCAAGCCACGGGCCCTAACTAAACACCACAGCCATGCGATGCTGCCGTGGCCGACACTATTTTAGCAACACGGGCATGGCGACCTATACATGGGCATGGTAGAAACGAACGAAGCATAACACGGCCGTGCGACACGGCGGTGTCACTCGACACGCCTACGGTACACGGGTGTGGGGATGTACCAGACCTAAAATTTCTATTTAAATCACCCCTCTCCCCTTCTTACCTACTCCCCACCCTTCTTCTTCCTTTACACTCCCCCCTCCATTTTAATTTTTCTTTTTCTTTATTTTCCTAACTCTAAATCTAACCACATCCATGTCGAAGAAACGGAAGGATCCTAGCACAGTATCCCTTTGTGAGACCGATCTACATAAGTTCATGTCGGCCGCTTCATTAACTCGACTAGAGAATCAAGCATGATGAATCTATTTTCAAAATTAAAATTTTGTTAGGCTGTCTACCTGAATCTAATTATTACCTTGAAGTTTGAAATTTACAAAGTTGATATCAAAAACCCATAATTTTTGTGAGATTTTAAGCCTTTTATAGCATACATTCTTTTGTGCTCACTTTTTGATTATGATTGTGTCAACATTGATTTGTTATTCTAGAACTTGCTTCGATTATATATGTCAAGACCACATCATTGATTTGTTATACAGAGATGATAAAGGCACTTAGGATTTAACCCACTCACTCCACTGAAAAGCTGACCCTCACAATTAACCCTTAGTGAACCCCTTTGATCCTAACAACCCTTTTATTGACTCACCCACTAATATTAACTCAAAACCCATCTTGTATTTGCTATAACCATTCCTTGACTCCCTTTTTGTCGAGATTTGAATTTGAATAGTTTCCTAACTATGTTCTATATTTTAGTTGTTAAAGTTTTTTATTATTATTGTATTGATTTGTTCTTAATTAAAAGAAAACTCAAAGTATATTCATTATTAGTTTTATAATTAAGTGAGCTTATACGTTTAAATTCCACATCTTGAAAAAGCTCGTATTACAAGTTTCTAAATTGATGTAATTATTCAGGATTAGTTCATTTTTCTAGTTAGGTAAATTGTAAATTAAATCTCGATTCTAACCTTCTAATTTAGCCTTTATCCACACCTTTAACCCAAGCCCCATTACAACCCTTTTTAAAGACCTTTTGATCTGTGTATCATTTCATTTTATAGTGGAGGAGATTTGATTTTCAGGCAAGCCTATGGGATTAACTTTTCATGTTCGACTTTTGAGTGCTTAATTTTGGAACCTTAAACACTTTAAGTGATTTTAGTGAATCTTTAGTGAGGATGTCAACTCTTGACAATTTTTGAATTAAAGGTGATTATTTAGGTAAGGGAAAACACATATATTGTCATGCTAGAAACTATGACTTTGATTGTTTGAATCTTTATGATCCTTCTATTTAAATTATCAATGTATGAATTATCTTTGAATTATGATAGAACATTATTGATGAATATTATGAATCAAGAAAGTTCATTTTAATTGTGAGTTGAGAATTTTGCTTGAGGACAAGCAAATGCTTAAGTGTGGGGGTATTTGATAAATCGTAATATATACATATTTTAATCCTACATTTAGCATACTTTTGGATGATTTGTTCCCTGAATTATGTAATTTGGTGCTCTTAATCCTTTGTTTTCAGGTTTTATACTTAGGAAAGCACCAGAGGATGAGAAACGGGACTAGAACGGAGTAAATGGGCCATATCACGAAATCAACACGGCCTGGGCCCAAGCCACATGGCTGTGCCACCTTAATAGACCCGAACACAGCTTGGCCATGATTCACACGGGTGTGTGCCATGGGCGTGTTCCCGCTGTGACAAAGAGGAATTTCACTTGGATTAGGGTACTTAGAGGCAAAGAAAGCCATTCCAAAAGCCTATATAAACACCCTAGAGGCCAACCTTCAGGGGACGTCCAGTTTGGCCGAAGAGCCAAGCTAGAGAGGCCAGAATTGTGGAATTTACTCAAAGAAAGCTAGTTGATTCATCTCAAGAAGCTGGAGTTATACTCAAGACAGAAGATCTTTTCTTTAATTCCTTCAGGGGGTTTTAGGGTTTTTCTTATGTTTTGTTTCATATTTTCTTCTGAGATGTATTATTTTAATATTATGAACTAAACCCCTCAACTACTTGAGGGGGATGAAACCTAAGACAGATCTTGTTATTGTTTTCTGAACTATATGATAAATACTTGATTTGTTCTTAATTATGTGTTCTTAATCTTGTTTGAGGAATAGACCCTGTCTAAGAGTAGATCTAGCATAGTTAAGCGGAGTTGATCGCAACCCTAGAGATAAGATGACGAAAATCTGCTGGATTAGGGTCAAACCTAATATGGGAGTCCATAGATCGAGTTAATGCAATTCTAGGGGGTTTTAATTAGAAAGAGATTTCAATTAATCAACCTTGGATTAGACGTTAGTAGCCTCAAGAGAGGTATTAATATACATTAGAGACTCCTACGGATCAAGTCAAGTGAATAAATTGTCTGGTTCAGAGTTAAATAACAAGTGAAGTCTAGGTGAATTCTTCCTCGAGTATTGTCTTAATCAATTGGTTTTTCCCACAAGTATTTTTCCCAATTCATTCTTTTTGCCTTTGCATCTTTAGCTTAATAGTTAGTTAATTTTAGATTAATTAACAATTCCCTTAATTTTAGGCGAAATAATAAAAAGAAAGTTAGTATTAGTACTTTTAGTTCCTTTGGGTTTGACAATCTGGTCTTGCCACTAAGCTATACTATTGTTCGATAGGTGCACTTGCCTCAATCGTTGTCATATTTAGTTTCTAGGCTCAATCATTCTTTTTTATAAATTTTTAAGACTCTGACACACGATCCGTGGTCTAGTAGCAAATTGCGCCACATAGGAGACAAGGGAATGACGCCACACAAGGAAGCAAGGGGTCCAAGGTTCAAGTCTTGGCGCTTGCAGTTCATTTTGATTTCTTTTTTAGATAAACTTAGACTTTGGCGATAGACTTATATTTAGTTGCGCATGTTTTAAGACAACAAGGAGCTAGTTGGTAAAGTGGCTAGTGGCGTGGATTATGTTACAAGGGAGCCTGAGTTTGAATCCCATTACAAACAAAAAGGGATATTTATTTTGCTAAGTTGGGACGGCCAGAGTTTGTGTTGGAATTAAACTCTACTGAAGGAGGGATCCCACATTGGGAAGCTAGCAAGAGGTAAGGTGAGAAGCTTGCTTTAAATTGAGCAATCTATGAGGAGAGTAAGCACACCTGGGTTGGCATTTGGGCATAGGAGTGTTCGGAGCGCGGATTAACTCCAAAATCCTATCAGGTGTGTATTTACTGACTACTGGTCGTGAGAGCGGCAAATCGAAAGAAAAACACGATCATCCTGCGGCGATGGTAGCCACACGAGCGTGCGAGCGCATGTGTGGGAGCTTCGATGTGATAGTTGAGGCCACCATCAGTATTCTTGTTGGTTGATGCTGTTTGGGCCACGATGGGCTGAAAGGAGCTAAGTGGGCCCAATGGGCCCGGGGTCCCATATGAATAAATTGTATGATTGTGTAGTAGATAATGAACTGGTCTATGTGAATCTCATATTTATGGCTAGATTGGGCTAAATGGGCCACATGAGCGTGTGGGCCCATTTGGGCCGAGAATGGGCCATAGGCCCATTCGCATCGTTATCTCTGCTTAGAATACCTCAGTTTACAAAATTACTGGAATACCCTTGGTTTACAAAATTACTGAAAAACCCTCAGTTTGCGAAATTATCGAAGTACCCCCAGTTTGTAAAATTACCGACATACCCCTGATTTGTGAAATTACCGAAATACCCCTAATTTGTGAAATTACCAAAATACCCCTAGTTTACAAAATTACTGAAACACCCCTGATTTGTGAAATGACCGAAATACCCTCAGATTGCTAAATTACCAAAATACCCCTAATTTGTGAAATTATCGAAATATCCCGGTTTGTGAAATTACCAAAATTCCCCTGGTCTGCAAAATTACTAAAATACCCTCTATGGGTAAAGTTAACGAAATACCCTCAACAAGTAAAATTACCAAGATGCCCTTACGGGGTGAAATGATTGTTTTACTCCTAACCGATTAAATGACCGATGTACCCTCGTGGTAGTACTAGTGTTGTATGTGTTAATTGTATGATTGATTATGTTTGAGATGCACTGCATACATGGATTAGTTATGAGTAGAATTACCGAATTACCCTTATAGGGTAGGATTACCGAAATAACCTTATAGGGTAAAATGACTATTTTGCCCCTGAGGGTAAAAGACTAACTTTGTGCCATGATCTGACTGTGATTGTATGATTATGTTTTAACTGACTTGACTGTGGGCGTGTGTCTGATTTGCTATTAATATTTAATTGAAATGACTGTTACTAAGCATTGCCATTTTACATACACGTGTAATGATTGAGAATGACATACACGACATATTTCATTGGGTTGGGTTGCTGATTTGGAGGAAGTACTGTACTGGTGGCTATGCCACGTTATACTGATTCAGTGGCTCTGCCACCATATACTGATTTTAATGGCTCAGCCACGTATATTGTTACTGGCAGCTTTACTGCGTTGATATCGGCAGCTCAGCTGCGCTCTTGGTGTATAGGGCTGGGTGGGTTGACTTGGTCCCCACATGGTGTGTAGTTTGTGTCGGTACGGGTGTGTGTGTTGGGTGGATGGGTTGGGATGCATCTCGCATCGTTGCATATCCGTTTATGAGATCTCATCATCGCATCTTTGGGCTTAGGCCACTTATTCTACTATTGGTTTGGGCTAGGCCCAAGTGATTCTGTTACGGGCTGTGACCCAAATGATATTGTAGTAGGCTTTGACCCACGTATGCTCGACCAGATTGTACTATTATCTGCTGAAAGGGCTTCACCGGTATTTAGGTTTCTCGTCAGATATCGATCGTTACTCAGTAAGGGGATTACACACTGAGTTTTCATAAACTCACCCCGTTTTTAACTGTACAAGTAATCCTCAGCCTTAGACGGATTGGAGCTGCGAGGGACGAGGAGGTGACCACAAGTTCGATTGGCTTTAAAGTTAAACTTAGCGACTTTATTTTATTTTAGTTTAATTTGTTGGGTTATAAATTTTGTAATAAGGCCTTAAGATTTCTGAACTTTAAGTTTTGGGATTTTATTGACTGTTTTATAAATGTTAGAAGTAGAACACAATTTTTCAAAAATAACTATTGTTTTCCAAAATATCACGTTCCGCAACTGTTTTAAATTAAGCTTCCACAACAAACAAGGTTTTAAAGATATTAATGTTTTTCCAAGAATGATTTCTAATAAACCACATTTTGAAAATAAGCAAACGAAATCTGAGGTTTTGAATAGCAGAAAGTTTTAAGTTGTATGAAGGGTTTCTAATGAAAGCATGGTTTTCGAAAAACTTTTCAATGTGACACGCCAGATTTGGGCCTAACTTCTAGGCTGGGTGTGGGGTGTTACACGACCATACAAAGCTTCATATGGTGCCATTTTAATACTCATCTAATAATTGTTATTGTATGTAAATTCAACCAATGGCAGAAACCTCTCCCAGTTACCCTCAAACTCCAAAACACAGAACCTAAGCATATCTTCGAGTTTCTGAATTTCTCTCTCAAACTGACCATCGGTCTGTGGATGAAATGTTGTACTAAAATGCAGTCGAGTACCTAGAGCTTCTTGTAACTTGCTCCAGTATCGAGACATAAATCATGGATCCCTGCCAGAGATTATAGAAACTGGTACACAGTGCAGTCTAACAATATCGGAAACATACAATTGCCAATCTCTCAAGTGAAAAATTCATACGCACCGGAATGAAATGTGTAAATTTCATCAAATGATCTACAATGACCCAAAAAACATACAATGACCCAAAAAACATCTTTCTTCCTTGGAGATAGAGGCAATCCTGGTACGAAATACGTTGTAACATATTCATATTTCCACTCTAGAATCATAACAGGTTGTAACTTGCTAACAGAAGACGGTACCTAATGCTCAACTTTAACTTGCTAACAGACCAAGAATTTTTATACTAACTTTGAAATCTCCCGTTTCATACTTGACCACCAATACATCTGTTTCAAATTGCCGTATATTTTATTGCTACCAGGATGTATCGATAAACTACTAGGATGTATTGATAAACTACTACTATGAGCTTTCTATAAAATCTTCTGAATGAGATCAAAATTTCTCGAAAAACAAATTCTATTTTGAAATACAAGCTGTCGTCTAAACCAACTAGAAAATCTGAACCAGAAGTCGACTCACTCTGTTTTCGTTTAGCAATTAATTTAACATCTCCTTTTTGAGATTCACAAATCTGTTTCAAAAATGTTGATCTAGCTTTTAATTCAGCTAAAATTGAACCGCCCTCAATCAACATCAATCGTGTGTTTAATGCTCGCAAGGCAAATAGAGATTTTCTACTTAAAGCATCAGCAACAACATTAACCTTTCTAGTATGATAATCAATGATCAAATCATAATCTTTCAGTAACTCAAGCCACCTATGTTATCTCAAGTTCAAATCTTTCTATGACATCAAATATTTCAAGCTTTTCTGATCTGTGAAGATATGACATTTTTCTTCGTACAAATGATGTCGCCAAATCTTTAAAGCAAATACAATAGTTGTAAGATCTAAATCATGAGTTGGATAATTTTTTTCGTGCAGTTTCAGCTATCGATAAGCATAGGCTATCGCTTTGTCTTATTGCATTAAAACACAGCCTAAACCATTTACTGAAGCATCACTATAAATCACAAATTCTTTACCGGACTCTAGTTGAACTAACATAGGTGCTTCGGTTAACAACGCTTTCAATTGATTAAAACTTTGTTGTCACTTTTCAGACCATTCGAACTTGACATGTTTCTGAAGAAGTTTCGTCAGTGGCATAGCTATCATCGAAAATCCCTTACCAAATCTTCTATAATATCTTGTTAAACCCAAAAAACTTCTGACTTCTAACACATTTCTTGGAGGTTTCCAGTCTCTAACGGCAGAGATTTTACTCGGATCAACTCTAATATCGTCTGCCGAAGTCCAACTTCTCAGAGCAAGAACTCACATTTGCTAAACTTAGCGAACAACTGCTTTTCGTATAAAGCCTGTAAAAAAATCTCAAGTGCTGGGCATGCTCTGTTTCATTTCGGGAATAGATCAGAATGTCATCAATAAACAGAACAACAAATCTGTCTAAATACGACCTGAATATTCTGTTCACCAAATCCATAAACATAGTAGGTGCATTGGTCAAACCAAATGGCATAACAAGAAATTTATAATGTCCATACCTGGTTCCAAAAGTAGTGTAACACCCCTAGACCCAGCCCAGACGTTATGGCCAAATCCGGTAATGTCACATCAAAGGCATAAATTCCAAAACGACTTTGATTAATTAAAGCTTAAGTTTAAGATTTTAAAAGCCCAAAATCCTTGAACCTTGTTAAGTAATGATAAAAGCCCATGTTTTTCAGTATTTTAAAAACCATGTTTATAATTGAGAAATTTATCCAGGTTTAACAATTAAGTAAACAGTTAAAACAATAATAACAAAATTCAAATTCCAAGGTCAATCGGAGATACAAGACCTTATTATAATCCAACAGAAACAAAGTAATTAAAACTAAGTCTTTCAAAACTAATTAAAATTGCTTGCAGTGTGGCCACCTCCGAGTCCTCTTCCATGTCGAGCCGTCTATTGAGGATCACCTGAAACATTTAATAAAAGGGTGTGAGTTTCGAAACTCAATGTGTACAACCCGTGGTAATCCAATAAAACATGCAATTAACACATTGGACTTAAACCCTATCAAAATCGGTGGTCTTGGGCCTTAGCCCACAATGACATCATTTCACAATAATATCAAATGAATGCAATGCACCCATCCCAAATCCAACCCTGCACTCCATTTCCCTTCCAACTCTACACTCCTGTGGGGATATAAATATCAACCCACCCATCCCTACACTCCAAGGTAGCACCAACAGCGGCACTACTCAAACGTTGCAGCAAAGTTGTTAAGTATATAGTGGGCTTAAAGCCACCGGTGGATCTACGGTCGTCAAGCGACTATGCAATTCTCATATATCTTCCTCCGTATCATCAAACCCACCCAAGTGCAACATATATTTCATGAATGCAACACACATTTCCACACATTAAGCACTTAGGGGTATTTTAGTCATTTCACTACCTAGGGATATTTTCGTAAATCTACTCTATAGAGGTATTTTGGTAATTTTACAAAGCAAGGGTATTTTGGTAATTTTGTAAATCTAAGGATATTTTGGTAATTTTCAAACTAAGGGTCTTTTGGTAATCTTTCAAACTAAGGGTCTTTTGGTAATTTTTAAATCAAGGGTATTTTGGTCCCTCTCGGGTTTTAGTTATGAACTTTGGCCTATCAACAAGTCATTGCGGCTAAAGTGAACAGACACTATGCACCAGGTAGGATTCCAGAGAAGAGGAGGTCTGCCAGTAGGACCGCTTAAGTACCAAGCTCTCCCTAGATCCAATCATAGACATGCATATGTCCATTGCCACACTCTAACCCAGCTGCTTGTCCACGGACATGTTTAATTATTAGGTTAAGTTTTATGCGATTGAAGAATTTATCAGACTATGCCTAGAGTCCATTAAAATCCTAGCATACTTTCCTAAGATCCCATAAGGCCCGTTAAGCCCATTTCAAATTCAGGTAGCCGATTAAACCCAATCATGCTTATATATGGCCTATTAGGCCTGATCACAATTAAATCACACAACCGTTCATATCAAATAATTACTCAAGTCTATATATCAATTATTGCCGTTTTGGGCCCACAAGCTCGGCAGGCCGATTTGGCCACTTTTGGCTTTTCGGTGTCACCGACATCGTGTGTGTGTAGTATTTGTACACACCTCGTAACAACGCATGCTACAAACCCCTTAATCACAAACCTACGATAGCCATCACTTAACGATTAATCATGGCTTAATACACCCTTTATCAAAAACCGAAACCTCACCGTAACCCTACCTTGTGCCACATGTTCTAGTAGCCTTTCCTTACCTACTATTTGCGAATATCCCTAGATCTGCACCCAAACATATATCATCAAACTCAAGTGACTCATATTCCACACAATTCACCCCTATAAGCCATACCTACAATCGACCATCCACTAATCCATATCTGAGATGATTACACTTACCACTTTGCTAACGATCTTTACCACGATTGCGATCCCTGAACCCTATCCTTTTTAATACAAGGTTAACAACAAGGAAAAGCTAGATAGCCCTTCGGCTTTTAACAAAACACACTGAATAGGTTAACTGAATACTTACCGAATCCAACCTTTGATCCCACAGCCTAGATAGCTACTGAACAAGATTCGGCTTTTAACCTTGACTGAGAGTAGGTAACAGTCGATTTGTGATGGAGTAAAACAACACATGTTCAGCACAAATAAGAATTTTGGCAAGGAAGGATGATGATAATTCGGCAATAAAAGAATTTGGCTATGAGAGAATTTGGCAAAAAAGGGAGGATGATGATTCGACAATGGAAGAAACCGATTGAGGGGAGAAAAGAAAAAGGCTAATGGAACTCAAAGAACCATTCAATGCATTCGGCAATGGGAGAATTCAGAAATGAGATAAAAGAATGAGGGGAAGAAAAAAAAGAAATTATAGAACCCAAGGAACCTTTTAATGAATTCGGCATCCCCTTTTTATAGCCAAAGCCGAATCTTACCTTCCCCCACAGTCCAATTCGGCACCAACACATCCACACCTGAATCCCCTATCTTTTCTCTCTATATTTACCTTAAATTTCACTCCTGAACTCTCCCTTCCATAGTCCACTCTAGCGCCACCACCTTTCTTCCATGTGCAAAAATAAAACCCCTCAATTTACCACTCTTAAGCCTCGAACCTTGGACCTCTTCCCCAAGTGACGCCACCTTGCCATTGGACCACAAGCCCATTTGTGTCCTATTTTCCTTTAATTCGTTTAAGAGGCCTACTAACCGAAGTCATAGTCCCCTTGGGGCTTAAACCAAAATTTTTCCTATACCCTTACTTAATCCCAGGACATCTCCAACACCCCTAGACACTCGAATTTCATTAACCCTCAAAGCCCACATGCCAATTGTCATTTTCTCGCTCACTTAAAAATTTTCTGAGACCCAAAGCCCAAAGCCCAATAGGCCCAAATCTATTAGGCCCAAATTTGGGGCATTACAATTCTCCCCCTTAAAGAAATTTGGTCCTCGAAATTTCCAACTAACTATTAATCGCACCGCTCAAGTCACATCACTATGCTTCTGCTGTGCACTCTGATCCTAATTGCAAATTAGGTAAATAACACACTATGGGTAATGTACGTACCAGTATTCGCATCTGGAGTGTCTCCATCCTCTCGGTGACATGCTATATAAACCAAAGCTGGCTGCCTCACCTCAGTATGACCTGCACCTCTGCCTGGTGATCCACGTCTACATCCATTTCCATTATCGCCTCTGGCTTGGTCACGGCCCCTTGGTGGTTGTTGACCACTCCTTTACGGCTGAAAATTACCTTTGCCATCAGCTCGCACCTGATCTAGCCTTCTCGGGCACTCTCTAATCCTATGTTCCATAGATCCGCAGCTTAAATAAGCACCTATTCTCCTCCAACAATCGCGTGTATGCCCTTTTCCACACACAGCACAAGGTGGTATCCATAGATTAGCAGCAGCAACAGGGGCCCTAGCTCTAACTGGCCCATCAACTCTGGCCTTAGCTCTAGGCCTTTGTCCCGCACCAGAAGACTCAGCCTCCCTTTTATTCTTGCCTTTCTCTTTCGTCCTGTTCAAGCGCTCAGTGTGCTTTACCTCCTCTGCTACCTTTTCTTTTTCAACCAAGACCACAAAGTCCCGGTCCTTCTGTTGAGCTATAAGTACCTAAGGTTGTCTCTTAACCCATCCTCGAACCAAATGCATCTCTCATGCTCTGTTGTGACTATTCCTTTGACATATCAACTAAGGCATAGAAACTCAGCCTCATACTCTGCTACCGACTTACCTCCCTAAGTCAGGCTCAAAAACTCCTTCCTTCGGGCATCCACATAGCCCATTCTAATGTACTTCCCCTAAAATGTCGATTTGAAGAACTCCCAGGTGATCTCCTCCGGTTGGTTGCCCTCCTTCACAGTCAACCACCACTAATAAGCTTCCTCCATAAGTAAGGATATCGCCCCTTTCAACTTTTGTTCTGCCGTGCAGTCCATATCGTCCATTATTCTTTCCGTAGCGTCCAACTAATACTCTGCTACATTCGGGGCCACCCCAGCTACTCCTTTAAAAATCTCTACCCCATTAGCTCGAAGTCCCTCCGCGATTGACCCACGACTTCCCGTATCGTTATTGGGCCCAGCGACCCTTTCTAAAATCCTTAACATGACCTTCGATACTGCATCTTCTATAGCGGCAACCCGTTCATATGGTCCCATTTCAGCTACTGGAGAGGTCGGAGCCTCCTGTACTCTGACGTTGGGCATATAGCCCGACGTCGACGACCAAGCCCTAACGCTTCCACGGCCTCTATCGCAGCCTCTTACACCTCTTCTCGTTGCATATTCCTAGATTAGAATTTTTACGAAATTAGTTCATAGTTTCACTATTTAAAGCACATGTCTTACGTATTTATCAATTTTAAAAGTTGTTTCACAGTCGTAACTCCACTACAGGCTAGAGTTTCCTATGGGTTTAGTCTCTAAAACCCTATCATTTAAGTGGCTAAATATCTTAATATAGTTCAGTAATTAAACAAATGTAGGCACAGAAAACTTACTTGGCTCGACGTCGAGGCTCGATGAACCACACCTCAAGAATTCTGCAAAAACTTTTTAATCTACTTATTTTTAAAACCCAAAATCTAAGGCCCATTTCACAACCCGAGCTTTGCAACCGAACTCTGATACCACTAAATATAACACCCTCAGACCCGGCCCAGACGTTATGGCTGAATTCGGGAATGTCACATCAAAGGCATAAATTCCAAAATGAATTTGATTAATTAAAGCTTAAGTTTAAGATTTTAAAAGCCCAAAATCCTTAAACCTTGTTAAGTAATGATAAAAGCCCATGTTTTTCAGTATTTCAAAAACCACGTTTATACTTGAGAAATTTATCCAAGTTTAATAATTAAGTAAGCAGTTGAAACAATAATAACAAAATTTAAAATCCAAGCTCAATCGGAGATACAAGGCCTTATTATAATCCAACGAAAACAAAGTAATTAAAACTAAGTCTTTCAAAACTATTTAAAACTGCTTGCAGTGCGGCCACCTCCGAGCCCTCTTCCACGTCGAGCCGTCTACAGAGGATCACCTGAAACATTTAATAAAAGGGTGTGAGTTTCGAAACTGAGTGTGTACAACCCTTGGTAATCCAATT
Source organism: Gossypium bickii (assembly GCA_025503065.1). Lineage (NCBI taxonomy): Eukaryota > Viridiplantae > Streptophyta > Magnoliopsida > Malvales > Malvaceae > Gossypium > Gossypium bickii. The sequence continues at coordinate 59,483,247 of CP106720.1, read as the reverse complement.
CAACATGCAATTAACACATTGGACTTCAACCTTATCAAAATATGTGGTCTTAGGCCTTAGCCCACAATGACCTCATATCACATCAATTTCAAATGAATGCAATGCATCCATCCCAAATCCAACCCTGCACTCCATTTCCCTTCCAACCCTACACTCCTGTGGGGATATAAATTTCAACCCACCCATCCCTACTCTCCAAAGGTAGCACCAACAACGACACTACTCAAACATTGCAGCAAAGCTGCTAAGTATATAATGGGCTTAAAGCCATCGGTGGATCCACGGTCGTCAGGCGACTATGCGATCCTCACATATCTTCCTCCGTATCATCAAACCCACCCAAACGCAACATATATTTCATGAATGCAAAACACATTTCCACACATTAAGCACTTAGGGGTATTTTAGTCATTTCACTACCTAAGGGTATTTTCGTAAATCTACTCTATAGGGGTATTTTGGTAATTTTGCAAAGTAATGGTATTTTTGTAATTTTCAAACTAAGGGTATTTTGGTAATCTTTCAAACTATGGGTATTTTGGTATTTTTTAAATCAAAGGTATTTTGGTCCCTCTCGGGTTTTAGTTATGAACTTTGGCCCATCAAGAAGTCATTGCGGCTAAAGTGAACAGACACTATGCGCCAGGTAGGATTCCAGAGAAGAGGAGGTGGGCCACTAGGACCGCTTAAGTACCAAGCTCTCCCTAGATCCAATCCTAGACATGCATATGTCTATTGCCACACTCTAACCCAGTGGCTTGTCCACAGACATGTTTAATTATTAGATTAAGTTTTATGCGATTGAAGAATTTATCAGACTAGGCCTAGAGTCCATTAAAATCCTAGCATACTTTCTTAATATCCCATAAGGCCCATGAAGCCCATTTCATATTCAGGTAGTGTAACGTCCTGAATTTTTGGGCCTATGCGTTTAATGAGAGAACATGTTTAATGTGTTAATTTAACTGTTAGGGGTCCAAATTGGGCTCAGTTGGGGTCAAGGCCTTGGTGAAATTTTTGTTTGGGCACTATAAGGTCTAAAAGGGTGGTACCTGTGTTTAAATTATCAAAATGGGCTTGTGGCCCAGTGGTCAGTGGAGCCACTTAGGGAGCAAGGAGGTGACGCCACACAAGGGAGTAAGGGGCCCAAATTTAAGTTTTATGGTGCCCAATTCTTTTAATTTAAGTTAGCTAAATTTTGGCATTAGGGTTAGGTAGAGTGGAAGGCAACAAGGCTCAAAAATAGGAGGATTTATGTGAAAGGGATAATGTAGATATTATAGTTGATAATATGGAAGATAATGGAGGAAATTTAGGGTTCTATCTGCTGGTCACAGTGATGGCTGAATTTCAAACTCTGAGGGGGAGGACACTTTAAATAGTCAGGTGAGGGTTCTCTTCTTTATTTTACGGCATTTAGGGTTTCCATCTTTTTTTTCTCTTCTTTCTTCTAAAAGCCGAAAACTCCATTATTCTTTTCTCTTCTTCCTTCAAAAAAAGCTGAAACCTCATAATCCTTTTTCTATATTTCTTTTGATCCTTGTTAAGGCCGAACCTACCCCCAGTCTGCCGAAATTCTCTTTTCTTCTTCCTGTCGATTTCTTTATTTAAAAGCCGAATCTCTATAGATTTCTTAAAATCATCTTCTCTTCCTTATTTTCACTAAAAGCCGAAACTCATCATTCAATTCTTCTAAAAAGCCAAAAAAAAAAAAAACACATCTAGTTCATCTTTTTGGGATTTACTTAAAAGTCGAAATTCCTAGATCTATACTCTTCTACGCTTTGATCTTCTTCTGGGATTGCCGAATCTTCCTACAAGGGGGTAGCCGAAATCATCTTTAGAGGTAAATGTCAATTTGTGTATCCTTTTCTGGCTTTTAAAGATCTTAGCCGAATTGCTATAGGGTTAACTAATCAGGTGTTTTCTCTCATTTACGGCATTCCGGGATTTGAAGGGGATTCAATCACTTAGATTTCTAAGCCAAAGTTCAGTAGCACTCGAATCATATCACTTTTGGGATTTCAAGGTAAGGAGATCTATTAATTTTGAACGTGTAAATTCGGGTATTTATTAACCTTTAGCCGAATGTAGGGGAGCCCAAATCTTCGTGTTCTTCCGGCTTTTGAGCAAGGTTTTAGACTAAGGGTTGTAGATCCAGATAGTAAGGATATTGACTAAGGGTGAAAAACTACGCGATATCAGGTGTGTAACACTTCCACACTATTTAGATTGCCTATTAAAAATATGTTTATTAATATGAAATATTCTGTAAAATACCAAAATCCCGGCATAAGGGATGAAACCCAAGGAGGGTAAAAGCGAATGTAACACCCCAAATTAGGGGTTGTTTGTAATTTAGTTAATTTCCCATGTGCGTGCTTGAAGAATAAATATTACGATTTATTTGGCGTGTTCTAGGGTCTAGAATTAAACCCGAGTTAGGCCTGACCTAGTGTTAAAATTATTTTTTTTAGTACCTAAAAGGAGAGAGCTAGGTGAGATAGGGCTTTAATAAAATTTTGGGCGAAATATAACAAACAATGGGCTTGGGACACTTGGCTTGGTGCGCCTAAGGGTGAGGCAAAGGAGGATTGGGTTCGAGCTGCAAAGGCAGCACTCTGATTTTATTTTTGCATCAACTAGGGAACTGGGCTAGGTATGCCTTAAAAATAAATGGCAAGGGTAAGCGACATAAAAGTCCAGGTGGTAAAGTGGCTCCCATGCGCCACTTAGGAGTTGGAGGGGAAGAAGGGCGCAGGTTCGAATGGCAGCAGCAGCAGTTTACGTTTTTATTTTATTTTGGGGTGATGGGCTTAAGTAAGAAGGCCTTATAATTAAATGTTGTGGTTATTTGACATGAAAGTCAATTGGGGAAAAGTGGCCTGGGCGTTGGAAGTGAGGGCTGCTGCAGTGGGGTCGCGGGTTCGATCCAAAGGAACTGCAAGGGCGTTTTTATTTTTGTTTTGGCGTTAAAGAGGAAGGAACTAAGGAAGGAGGGCTTAAAGGAAAATATGGCGCGTTTATGTCATAAAAGAACGCCTGGGCGGAGTGGCCTGGGGCGTTATGGTAGTCGCAGCAGTGAGGGCTGGGGTTCGAGGCTTACTGGCAGCACAAGTTGGTGTTTTATTTTTTTGGCAGATTGGAGAGGTGGTGGACAGCATGTGGGCTCTAAATTGGATGAAGATAAATGCTTGTTTAATTCTATTAGAATTCGACTGGAAGGAAATTATTGAGCACATGTTTCTTTTTTATTATTATTATTATTTATTTGAAGAGGTGAAGGGATAAGGATATTATGAGGATATTATTTGGTTTTAAATTGGATTATCATTGAATAATTCAAATGGTTGGTCAAGAACAATTTAAGGAATTGATTGAAATTTGAACTCCTTGATTGTTAGGAGTGGACGGCAAGTATAGGGGGTTAGTGCCGAATTCTTTTAAAAGCACCTATGTATCATCTTATTTTTCTTTTCATCATTGGATGCAATAGCTGAATTTTACCCTTCCCAATATTCCATTTTTCAATTCTTTTTCATTCTCCGAAAACCATTCTTTCTTTTTCTTTTTCTAGACTTTGGCCGAATCCCCTATACCAATCATCTTCCATCTATTCCTTCTTTTCTACTTAGCCGAACCTACCTCCATCTTTTGCTAAAAATTTCACCTTCCATTTGAGTTGCTAGCCGAATATCTTTTCCATAAAAGGCTTAGGCCGAATCCTCCTAGTCAGGTGTTATCGATTTTCCAAGGGGGATAACGTCAAGGTATTGATGGAAGCTCTCGGGATTTGTTTTCCTAAGGTAAGTAACATTCGGCCATAGGCCTAGATTATGTATTAGTGTGCAAGTCAATTTTTTTTTACAAGTGTTTTGGTAGGGATCTCGAAGACTCAAGTGATAAATTCAGGATTTCGGTAAGTGGGGGACTATTCGGCCAAGGTTAATAAAGGCTTCGAGATCTGGGAATTTCGGTAGAAACAGGTGTGTACATACACAATTTATAACTGATTAAAATGCTAAGTGTTTGTATAGGCTAAATCTGGTTATGTAGATTTGGATTTGATACTGACATGGTATAAGCAAGGGTTCAGGTAAGTCCTTGTGTTACGATGCTTTTGGGAAGCACGATATATTTGATATATGCGACATATGATATGTGTCTGATAAGCATGATTTCTGTATATGTATAATATTAATTGATGTGGGTTGATGAGAGGAGAGGGAAGTGATATTTGTGTCGACGGACACCAGTGGTTTGGTACCACATTGTGACTTCGGTCACCAGAGGTTTGGCACCTTCAGAGGTTTGGCACCTCATAGCGTCTCGTCCCAGTGGCTTAGCACCACAGTGGGTTGGCCCCATAGATGATATTAAGGGATTGACGCCAGTGATTTGGTATCACACGATGGGTTGGCCCCATCATTTCATTAGTGTCTTTGGACACCAGAGGTTTGGCACCTCCCGTGATTTGGTATCACAATTGTGACTTTAAGTCACCAGTGGTTTGGCACCACCAGTGGTTTGGTACCACACGGGGTAGAGAAAGGCGTTTGGATGGCTAGGTTGGGTGCATGTTTTAGTGCATGTTAATTTGTTATCAATTGTGTATGATGTAGCATTAAACCGGGGGAAGGGTTACATACTGAGTCTTGGTGACTCACCTTCTCCTTTACTCTTTCAGGTGACACGTAGATCGCGGATGTGGAGCCGGAGGGACTCGAGGTGGCCATGCAGTGGAAATTTGATTTAAATGAACTTTAAATTTTAGTTGATTATACTTTATTGATGGTTTTTTTTAATCAAGTTGTAAAAAGGCCTCCTAGAATTATTTTCATTATTGTTACATGTTTGAATATTTTGTTTAGACTATTTAATTATATTAAAAACGGGTTCACATGTTTTTCCAAAATCAAACGTAAAATGTTTTAAAATGCCATCGGGCACATTTGCAATCTATAAACAACCTGACTTGATAAATATTTTTAAACAACACTAAGCATGGTTTTTAACAAGAGACTTAAAAATGAAAGGTTTTCGACAAAACTTAAATCGGTTTTAAAAGGATTTCAAAATGTTTTCTCTGTAGCATACCAAATTCAGTCGTAATGTTTGGGCCGGGTTTGGGGTGTTACAGCAAATCACCAAGTTAGTGATCTCTGTCATTCCGAAGTGAATGTTCCTGTTAAGATGACATATGTGATAAGTATGCCGATTTCTGTGATTGCATAGGGTTGGGTTTGATGAAAGTGGAAGTGTTCTGTTGTAGCGGCTTTTGTCGTGACCTGTTGTAGTGGCTTTTGCCATGACCTGTTGTAGTGGCTACGGCCATGATCTGACGATGAGCAGCATGACTGCCATCGATGGTGTGTAGCGGTGTGGGTCGATTGTAGAAATCCCCAATGGTGTGACTGGTAGGTAAGGGTGGTGTGTAGCGGATGGAAACCTAGGATTTGGGTTGGGCTTGCATAATTTTTGTTATATATTAATCTGTTATTCTGTTCTGTGGGGCTATGGCCCAAATCTAATGGTGCATGAGCGTTGCACACTGAGTCTCGCTACTCAACCTATTATTTAACATTTTCAGGTAGCACCTAGTGCATCAGACCGGGCTAGAGAGGAGCGCAAGGTAAGGCCATGGGCCACTAGACTCATATTTATTTTGGGTTTTATGTTGGGTTTTACTTATTAGACATTTAAATTTCATGCTAAAATTAAGCTAAGGCATGTAACAATTTTGTATTTTTTTTCCTAATTCACCAAGGTATCATTTAAATTTATATTTTATACAAAATATTAAATTACTAAGTTTTTTGGTTAAAATGTTTAAACCTGATACTCGTTGTCCAAAATGCGACTTGTTTTATAGAATTCCTTAGTGACATACCAGATCTGGTTGTACTGTTTGGGCCGGGTTTGGGGTGTTACAAATTAGTATCAGAGCCCGATTCAAAACTCAGCTTTGGGGGTTTGGGCTCAAAACGTTTTCTAAAAATAGGTTTTTGAAACATGTATATTTATAAATCATACAGGAGGGTTTTCTCGGCACTTTGCATCTCTCTACCCCAAGTCCACTGGGTAAAGTATTCGAACTCTTTGTGTGTTATATATGTATGTGGGCTTTATGGGACGTAGACTATGTGAATTAGAACTTGATGGACTCTAGGCTTAGCTTGAACAACTTCTTAAAACTCATAAGATTTAATTTACTTAAACAAACCCGTGAAAAAATCGCTGGATTAGAGTGTGGCAACAGGCATGCGCATGTCTAGGATTGGATCCGGAAGAGCCTGGTACTTAAGCAGTCCTAGTGACTCACCTCCATTTCGCTGGAGCCCTACCTGGTGCGTAGTGACTATTCACCCTAGCCACGAGGATTTGTTGACGGGCCAAAATCTATAATTAAAACCCGAAAGGGACCAGCCACCTTATTTTTACAAAATTGCTGAAAATACTCTTATTTTGAAAACAATTACTAAGATACCCATGATTTGCAAATATACCCCAATTTATAAAGTCAACGTAATTTCTCCTTAGAAACACACACACACACACACACACACACACACACACACACACACACACACAATACACGACAACAACCAAAAACCACAAACACCTGAACGCTACTACTATCCCTTTTGAAATCAAAATCTCCAAGATACCCCTGTTCTAAAAAAAAAAAACCTTAGTTTGTAAAAAATTTTGAAAATACCCCTGATTTATAAAAATTTCCCAAAATATCCCTGATTTGTAACATTACTAAATTACCCCTGATTTGTAAAGTGACCAAAGTACCCCCGAATTTTAAAATTACTGAAATACCCCCAGATTGCAAAAATTACCAAAATACCCTTATTTCACAAAATCACCAGGGAACCCTATTTTGGGAAATTATGAAAATACCCCTGTAGGATAAATTATGAAAATACCCCTGGGTAGTGAAATGATGAAGATACCCCTACATGCTGAATGTAAGTTCGTGGATGATGCTTGTATGTTAATACTTGATGACTGAATGTATGTGCTCCCTAGAGCTAGGAGATGTAAACATGAGACTGAATGGTAGATACAGTTGCAAATTCGAAAGAACTATTTTTAAAACTACTTTCCATAAGATTGTTCTTGGTTAATCAGTGAAAGAAATTAATAGTTTATAAAATTTCTAATTTAGAAAATACGAAAATCAATGATTAGCGTTAGAAGAGGAAGAAGAGGCTGCGGCCGAGGCCGTGGAAGTGTTAGGACTGATGTGCTGACTCAGCTAGTTAGGGAGGTACTGAAGGAGGTTAAAGAAATAGGTGAAACACTTCATTTTGGGTGCATGGACTGTAAGAAAAAAAGAGATCGTAGTCTTCTAAGGTTGCAGTCTCGTTCTGTGAAGCATGTTAAGGTACGTCTAAAATTTCGGGTTTGTGAATATTGCAGAAGGTGTCATCCGGGTGAATGTTAGAGGAAGTCAGGAACGTGTTTAAGATGCGGGTCTCAGGAGCATAAGGCTCGGGATTGTTCAATCACCATTAAGTCGGGTTTGTTTTGTGTGGATGCTAAATTTTTGGGTATAGAAACTGTATGCATGCAATGTTTAATATATTATTAAATTACAGTGCGCAGAGAAAGCATAGTGGTGAGACTTGGGTAGTACGATTAATAGTTAGTTGGAAATTTCGAGGACGAAATTTCTTTAAGGGGGGCAGAACTGTAACATCCTGAATTTTTGGGCCTATGCGTTTAATGAGAGAACATGTGTAATGTGTTAATTTAACTGCTAGGGGTCCAAATTGGGCTCAGGATGTGGTCAAGGCCTTGGTGGAATTTTTGTTTGGGCACTATAAGGTTTAAAAGGGTGGTACTTATGTTTAAAATATCAAAATGGGCTTGTGGCCCAGTGGTCAGTGGTGCCACTTAGGGCCACTAGACTTTTCAGCAAAGGACTTTTCATTATTTAGTTAATTAATATTTATTTTTATTAGTGGCTACGGCAATGATCTGACGATGAGCAGCATGACTGCCATCAATGGTGTGTAGTGGTGTGGGTTGATTTTAGAAATCCCCAATGGTGTAACTAGCAGGTAAGGGTGATGTGTAGCGGATGGAAACCTAGGATTTTGGTTGGGCTTGCATAATTTTTGTTATATATTAATTTGTTATTCTGTTCTGTGGGGCTAAAGCCCAAATCTAATGGTGCATGAGGGTTACACACTGAGTCTCGCAACTCAACCTATTATTTAACATTTTCAGGTAGCACCTATTGCATCGGACCGGGCTGGAGAGGAGCGCAAGGTGGCTATGCGAGAGAGTATTTGGATTCAGCAAAGGACTTTTCATTATTTAGTGAATTTAATATTTATTTTTATTAGTGGATTTTAAGTTTCATTGTAATAAGGCCATGGGCCACTAGACTCATATTTATTTTGGGTTTTATGTTGGGTTTTATTTATTAGAAATTTAAATTTCATGCTAAAATTAAGCCAAGACATGTAACAATTTAGTTTTTTTTCCCTAATTCACCAACATATCATTTAAATTTATATTTTATACAGAATATTAAATTACTAAGTTTTCCGGTTAAAATGTTTAAACTTGATACTCGTTTTCCAAAATGTGACTTGTTTTATAGAATTCTTTAGTGACATACCAGATCCGGTTTTAGTGTTTGGGCCGGGTTTGGGGTGTTACAGGTAGCCCATTAAACCCAATCATGCTTATATATGGCCTATTAGGCCCGATCATAATGAAATCACACAACTGTTCATATCAAATCATTACTCAAGTCTACATAGCAATCATTTCTATTTTGAGCCCACAAGCTCGGTAGACCGATTTAGCCACTTTCAGCTTTTCGGCTTTTCGGCATCGCCGACATCGTATGTGTTAGTGTTTGTACACACCTTGTAACAATGCGTGCTGCAAAACCCTTAATCATGAACCTACAATAGCCATCACTTAACGATTAATCACGGCTTAATACACCCTTTATCAAAAATCGAAACCTCACCTTAACCTTACCGTATGCCACACGTTCTAGTAGCCGTTCCTTAGCTTATCCCTAGATCTGCATCCAAACATATATCATCAAACTAAAGTGACTCATATTCCACACAAGTCACCCCTATAAGCCATACCTACATTCGACCATCCACTAATCCATAATTGAGAAGAATACACTTACCACTTTGCTAACGATCCTTACCATGCTTGCGATCTCTGAACCCTATCTTTTTTAATATAAGGTTAACGACAAGGAGAAGTTAGATAGCCCTTCAGCTTTTAACAAAACACACTGAAGAGGTTAACTGAATATTTACTGAACCCAACCTTTGATCCCGTGGCCTAGATAGCTACTGAACAAGATTCGGCTTTTAACCTTGACTGAGAGTAGGTAACAATCGATTTGTGATGGAGGAAAACAACATACGTTTGGCACAAATAAGAATTTCGGCAAGGAAGCACGATGATAATTCAGCAATAGAAGAATTTGGCTATGAGAGAATTCAGCAAAAAGGGAGGATGGTGATTCGGCAATGAAAGAAACCAATTGAGGGGAGAAAAGAAAAAGGCTAATAGAACTCAAAGAACCTTTCAAAGCATTCGGCAATGGGAGAATTCGGCAATGGGAGAAAAGAATGAGGGGAAGAAAAAGAAGAAATTATAGAACCCAAGGAACCTTTCAATGAATTTGGCATCCCCTTTCTATAGCCAAAGCCGAATCCTACCTTCCTCTATAGTCCAATTCGACACCAACACATCCACACCTAAATCCCCTATCTTTTCTCTCTTATCTTTACCTTAAATTTCTCTCCTGAACTCTCCCTTCTAGAGTCCACTCTAGCGCCACCACCTTTGTTTCATGTCCAAAAATAAAACCCCTCAATTTACCACTCTTAACCCTCGAACCTTGGACCTCTTCCCCTGATAATAATGCCACCTTGTAGCTCCCCAAGTGATGCCATCTTGCCACTGGACCACAAGCCCATTTGTGTCCTATTTTCCCTTAATCCGTTTAAGAGGCCTACTAACTGAAGTCACAGTCCCCTTGGGGCTCAAACCAAAATTTTTCCTATACCCTGACTTAATCCCAGGACATCTCCAACACCCCTAGATACTTGAATTTCATAAACCCTCAAAGCCTACATGCTAATTGTCATTTTCTCGCTCACTTAAAAATTTTTTGAGACCCAAAGCCCAAAGCCCAATAGGCCCAATTCTCCTAGGCCCAATTCTCCTAGGCCCAATTCTACTAGTGCCAAATTTGGGGCGTTACAAGTAGTTTTTAGAACATCAGTATATTTGAAAATATTGTCGCACCAGCTAATCAAACAAATCCTCTATACGTGGCAACATATATTTGTTCTTGATCTTGACTTTGTTGAGCTGTCGATTGTTGATACACAATCGCATTGACCCATCTTTTTTCTTAACAAAAAACACAAGAGCACCCCAAGGAGAAAATTTGGGCCGAGCAAAACTCTATCTGTCAACTTTTGTAACTGTGTTTTCATATAACAACATGTTTTCAGTGTAATCATAATAGTAGTTTTGGGGCCACAAATCTGACATGAAAAAAATTATTTTCTTATTATTTTAATTTTTATGGGAAAATATTAGGGTTGTGTTAAAATTTCATTAAGAAGTTTTAACGTTTCCATGTTTAATTAAGTAAAAAGGACTAAATTGTAAAAGTTGCAAAAGTAGCGTTCTAATAGCTAAAGGTATCTAATGGCTATAGAACCTTAATATAAGAGTACTTAGGTTGAAATTATACCATTTTTGTGATACTGGACATTTATGAGTTTGGTTTTATTGAAATTATTAAAGTTTTCAAAGGTTATAAAGGTAATTAGGTAATTAAGGTTAAACTTAATAAAAAAATCTAATTTCTTTCATTCATCTTCAACCTCCACCAAAAATTGAAGGTTAGAACACCATTTTAGGGTTCAAAGTATTCGACCAACTCTTTAGCTTGCATGTAAGTGTTTTTTGTCCCGCTTTTAATTATTTTTATGTTTTTGGGATCATAGTAGATTAATCTATCTAGCCCAGGGATTAATTTGCAAAACTGTTAAAGGAATAAGGTTTTCCCATTAAAATTTTTGTCTCATTCTTGATGTTTAATAAAAGATTATGAGTCCTTGTTGATAAATAAACAAGTTTTGTAAAGTGAATTTTGATGAAAATGTCAATTAGGGACTTATTTGTAAAATATGTAAAAGAACATGGTGAAATTGTGAAATAATAATTTGTATGAGTTAATGTGTGTACATAATAAATTTGGCTAGCATGGGTTAGGGATGAAATTGCATAAACTTCCATTTACGAGCTTAAGGATTAAATTGTAATGAAGTTAAAATGTTACGGGTTATAAATTTGCAAAAGTATGAATTTTGGATTAAATTGGATAGTATGTGTATTAAATAGATTGAATTTAATTATTTAGATCTGGATAGAGCTCATACGAATTTAGATCGGGGTAAAGCTAAAGCTTCAAAATAGTCGACTCCGTTTCTACACTTTAATTGTCGAGGTAAGTTCGTATAGTTAAATACCGCATTAATATTATTATGAATGATATGTTAATTTGTTAAATGTTATGTAAATTGAATGGTGAAATCCAAAGATGCCATGATGTCTATCGAGCCCTGTTTGAACCTTAGGAATTAATAGGATACAAATGACATATTCATAGGGTTTTCATGTTTCGGGTGCTGGTCTTAAATGTCCTACCAATGGCTGAGGTCCTGCATTTGTTGCGGCTACTCCACAGCTCGTGTGAGCAACATCGTGTAACTTACATTCTGACCCACAGCTCATGTGAGCAATGATGTAAAGGAAAGGAAAGGTTACGATTATATGTTTAGCACACTTCGTGTGAGCTATCCCGCATAGCGGATGATATTCTAAATGGTTCACTGAGCATGAATTTGAAAGGAAATGGTAAGTGTTCAATATGAACCATGTTATATATATATGAAAAGGATTGAAATGGTGAGATACATTGAAAGCATGTTATGTCATGGAAGATGATGAATCCAATTGAATTATGTTCATGTGTAATGGTTTATATATGTTAAACTCATATGGATTATGTTTAAGTATGCTAACACATGTTGTAGTTGGTGCTTAGGCTTGTGACAAGCTTATGATTGGATTGTATTATGTATAGATTTAATGTTATGTAATGAAATGGTAAGTTATGTTTTATGTTTTACGAACTTACTAAGCATTATATGCTTATGTAGTTTTCTTTCCTATGTTTTATAGTTAATCGAAAGCTCGTTCGGTTTGGAAGCTCGTTAGAGACCTATCACACTATCACACGGGTATATCGATAGATTTCAATGTTTTGGCCACAGTTATAATGGCATGTATAGGAAACTTATGTTTAAAGTTTGAGTTGAATGCTAAGTATTGAATTTGGTATGTATATATATATGATAGTTGTTTTGGTACCATTTGGAAATGGTTAGTTTTGTGTCATTTAGATGGTTTAGATGCATGTATGAAATGGTCTAAATGGTAAGGTTATTTTGATATGACATGAATCTAGTATTGTATGGTTGAATTTTGATATGTTTTGATATGAAAATAGGTTAGTTGATGAATGGTTAAGTATGCACATGTACAGGTGTAACACCCCTAACCCATATCAGTCTCCAAAATAGGGTTTAGAAGTATTACCAGAAATATGTAACTTTAACACATTCATAATCATTGCAATATCCAATCAAACTCATTCATAACGTCTCTTATTCAAGCCCTCGAGACTTTGACAAAAAACTTTAGAAACGATTCGGGACTAAATCGGAAACATTTAAAACTTCATGGAAAAAGATGGAAAAATTCACACTGTAGGGGTCACACAGCCGTGTGACCAAGCCGTGTGGACATTTGAAGTGCGGAAATACGGCAGTGTCCCAGCCCGTGTCCATGCTCGTGTAACTCTCTGACTTGGGTCACATGGCCAAGCCACATGCCCATGTGCTAGGCCGTGTAACTCTTGAAATGAAAACTTTAAAAACCTATAGGGGACACACGGCCGTGTCACATTGCCGTGTGTCACGCACGGCCGAGACAAATGCCCATGTCTTAGGCCGTGTGAACAAGAAATAGGCCAAATTCAAGCCATTGCTTTCACCCAACTCAAGCACACATCAATAAGCCATTTACATGTAACACCCCTCACCCGTATTCAATGTCGGAATAGGTTACGGATTATTACCGGACTTATTAAACAATTAAACATTCAAATCATATACATCATCATTCAATAACATTCACATTGTCCCTAAATGAGCCTACGAGGCCCCAAGCATGCTTCATGAGTGGTTTGGGACTAAACCAATAATTTTAGAAACTTTTGAAACACTTAGAAAATTTTCTCAAAAATAGGGTACACACGCCCGTGTGGCCCGGCCGTGCAAAAATACGCTCGTGTCATAGGCTCTGTGGAAATTCGAAATGGGAGAACATGCCTGTGTCCTAGCCTGTGTCCAACCCAGTGTAACTCTTTGACTTGGGTCAGATGGCTAACACACATGCCCGTGTGCTCTAAAAATGGCCATATACGTCCGTGTGCTAGGCCGTGCAAAACCTGTAGGGTATACTGACTTATGCCACAAGGCCAAGTCATACACCGGTGTATGAGGCCGTGTGGAGCATACTGACTTGGTTTCTATTTCAACACCAGGAGACACACGGCCATGTAACATAACCGTCCCGTCCCGTGTCTCTACCCGTGTGGACTAAAATAGGCTATTTACCAAGCCATTTTGCCATCCAAACTTGTGCACACTTACAACAACCCAAATGGCACAAAACCAGCATATAATAGGCATTCAATCAACCTCACTCAAGCATATTTCATACCATTTCTAACACCAACCAATACAAAACATAAATACCCGAATATGCCATCCAAATTCATATCAAACTTTACTTTCATAATACATCAACAATGTCCAATCTCAAATATGCATAAATGCCTAGATTCACTAACATACCATTATTTATAACTCAACCATTTGTTATCCATAATACCTATTGTCAACAAACATCACATATCTATCAACTAACACATCACACAAACCATACACACATATATATAAATGATCAAAATACCAAAATAAGCCAACTCCCGTGGCTATATACAACATTAAAACATTGAACATTTACAAGCCATTTCAAATGACCAAAATCAATATAAACTCATAACTAAAATGACCAAAGTTTCTATACATGCCATATACTCAAAGCATAAGTTCAAAAGTACCAAAGTGATAGTAGGATAGTGTGACGTAGTCTCTGACGTCCTCAAATCCGAGCTAGCTTTGAAGTCACTATAAAACACGGTAAAATAAAACAAAGTAAGGTTTATAGCTTAGTAAGCTCGTACGAGATAAACTCAAACTAATCATAAATAACAATTCAACAATTTGAATATATCAACATGTATTACATATTAACTAACAAATCTTTCACATCTTTAACCACATGATTATATACAAACTTCACAGTTTCTTCGATTTAAGACTTCTACGGTTCACGTACATATATGTACCATCTTATATCATTCTCATACTTAACTGTATGTTTCATGTAACACCCCAAACCCGGTTTAGTTGCGACCAGATCTGGTATGTCACAGGGTAAAGTAAAAACGAATTTTGGTGAATTTAGGAAAATACCGTAAGTTTGAAAACTTTTTGATTAAGGTGATGTCTTGAAAACAGTGATTTGTAGTTTAAGAAAAATCCCCAATTTGTGATAATCGAATAGTAGTTATATTTGTTGGTACTTGAAAGAAAACAATTATGTTATGTTACTCGAATTTCGAAAACCCCATTTCACTTTCATGATTAAAAATATAATAATGTCATATTTTAAATAAATAATAAATAACGAAAGCCCAAATGTCAACTTAATAAAGCCTTATTACATAACCAAAATCCTCAATTAAGATAATTTGTAGAAAAGAAACATTTTATGGCCTCCACGAGTCCGCCTTGACTCCCAGATTCATGATCTACTGATTACCTGCAAGTTAAGCAGAGGGGTGAGTCTTCGAGACTCAGTAAATCCCCTTAAGTCACATAAATGGCCTCAAGCCCAAGATCGCACATTGGGCCTTAGCCCACTCAAAATAGCATACAAAAATATGAATGTAATGTACCCCAACCCAACCTAGATTTTCCATCCTCTACACACCCCCGTACCAGCCCATCACACCGTGGGGATTTCTACAATCAACCCTCCATCCGCTACACACCTCATATATGTGGCACCAGGCCACTCGTGGTTCCAGACCACCATGATACTAGATCACCGTGACAGAGTCACTATTAACATATGTGGGGCCAACCCATCGTGGTACCAAACCACCGTGACAATCCTTGATGAATATATGTGGGGCCAACCCACTGTGGTACCAAACCACTGGGACGAGTCACCAAATCGTATATACATGGTATTAACCACGGTGGCACCAAGCCACCGAGACATGGTCACTAAATCAGATAAATGTGGGGCCAACCCACTCGTGGTACCAAACCACTGTGACAGTCTCAGATACTTCCCCTTTCACATTATATCCCAAAGCCTGTGCAATATGACATAATAATTCGTGTATGCAGTATGTTATGTATGCAAAACATATATCAAATATAACGTATAACATAAATTACCATCATGATCAGATAGACAGAATATAACACAATCAAGCTAATCAACCTCTAATGGTGTAACGGTAATTTTACCTACCAAGGGTATTTTTGTAATTTACCTATCGAGGGTATTTCAGTAATTTTGCACCTGCAATGGCAGTTCCGAAGGCCTAATGTCGTCCCGAACAACTCAGCTACCATTTTTGGTCGTACTGGACTATTGGACCTAAAACCCGATTTCGGCCCATTCGGGCCCACACGCTCGTGTAGCCCACCTAACACAAATCTAGCCACGTATATGAGATTCACCTAGTCTAGTTCACTATATACTACACCATCATACATTTTATTGAATTGGGCCCACGGGCCCATTGGGCCCACTTCGACCCATCGTGGCCCAAGCAGCCTCAACCCACAAGAATACTACTGATGGCCTCAACTACCGCGTCGAAGCCCCACACGTACGCTCGCACGCTCGTGTGGCTACTATTACTGTGACCGACAGTTCGACATTTGCCGCTCTAACACTAGAGTAGAGAGAGTTACACACCCGATAGGAATCTGGTGCTAATCCGCGCTCCAACCACTCCTGTGCCCAAACGCCCTCCAAGGTGTATTCACTCTCCTCATAGAATGCTTTATGTATAGCTAGCTTCTCACCTTCCATTTTTGTATCTTTTCGATGTGGGATCTCTCCGATAGCAGAGTTTAAATCCAGCTCAAACTCTTCCTGTCCAATCCACAAAATAAATACTCCCTTGCTTGTCATGTGATTCGAGCCCAGGCTCTCCCATCAGCCAATTCATGCCACTTGCCACTAAGCTACCAGCTCCTCTTGTGTCTTAAATCATGCGCAACTAAATATAAATCTATAGTCAAATTTTAAGGTCCATGTAGAAAGAAAACCAAAATTCAAGAGCCAAGACTTGAACCTTGGACCTCCTTCCTTCCTTGTGGCGTCATCCCCTTGCCTCTTATGTGGCGTCACTTTGCCACTACACCACACACTCCACTTATCTCAATTTCCTCCACGTTTTATTCTTAAAGCCTACCTACTAACTTCCAGGGTTTTTCTCGCCTAAAACCAAAATTTCCCCAAAACCAAAGTTTGATCCCGAGATTTCATAGAAGCCGTCTAACCTTCCAAAATCACTCACCTAATAGGTCCAACTTGCATTTAACTCGATCTCTTGTTCCTAAAAATTTAAACGCTCCTATGCTCGGGGCCCAATAGGCCCAATTCTCCTAGGCCCAATTTTGGGATGTTATATTTCATTTACCCATTGAACCATTTGAAATCCTATCGGATACTAGGGAAACTCACACCCTTAGTGCCACATATATAGCCGAAGCTATCTCAATCTCATATCACATATATACTCACTCTCGAGCTATCAACGGGCCTACTCACACAAGTTGTGAGTCAAGACGTAGCTACATGGTGCTGCTCACAGAAGCTACCAAGCAACCGCAACACATACCGGTATACTCAGCCATTGATAGGATGTACAGGACCAGCACTCAGATCACATAATCATAATAACCCATAATGATATGTCATTTGTATCCTAGTCTATTCCTAAGGTTCAACCAAGATTTCCAATACCGAATCATCATCGAATCATTTTCGAACATGTCCGTAGTCTCTTATTCACAGTTTATGCAAAATCAAAGCATTTAAAATACATTTATAATGAAATTTATTACATACGAACTTACCTCCGATGTAAAAATGAAGATACGAGTCAACTATTCTGGGACCTTGTTTTTTCCCCGATCTATGTCTGTATTTCTTCTTTCTTGATCTAATATAATCAAAATTAACTTATTTACTTATCTCTCTATTCAATTTAGTCCAAAATTCACATTAAAGGACTTTTACACATTTGCCCCTAATATTTCACCTTTTTTTTTACAATTTATTTTTTTTCATAAAATCACAAATTCATGAAATTTAATACCAACCATGCTAGCCGGATTTCCCTAGTGCACATGTTAGCCCATATTTTTCATTCATTTCACATTTTGACCATAAATTTTCAACATTTCTCAATTTAATCCCTAATTGAGCATTTTACTAAAAATCACTTAACAAAACTTGTATAACTATCATCAAACATTCATAATCTATCATCAAACATCAAAATACTCATGTATTCATCAATGAAAACATCTAAAATCTTTAACAGTTTTGCAAAGTAGTTACTGGGCTAGCTAGACCTAGTTACAACGATCACAAAAACATAGAAATCATTATAAACGGGGCAAAAACCGTACCTTAATGAGCAAAAATATCATAGACAAATGAAGAGAATAAAAATGGCTTATTTAAGCCCTAATAATTAGTGGATGAAGATGATAACTAAAAAGACTATAATTGTTTTGTTTTATGTATGTATTCTTTATTAACTAATTTACTATTTAACCTTGATTAAAAACCATCAAAACACATAATAATATGTTTATATATGTCCACTCATTTTTCAAATGGTCTAATTACAACATAAGGACCTCCAATTTAAGATTCCATAGCTATTAGATGCCTTTAGCTAATAGAACTCCACTTTTGCACTTTACGCGATTTAGTCCTTTTTATCAAATTGACTAATCAAACGATAAAATTTCTTAACAAAATTTTCACACAAACATATTATCATGCTCTATACATTAAATAATAAAATAATTATTTTGACTTCATATTTGTGGTCCCAAAACTACTGTTTTGATTTGAATAAAAATGGGTTGTTACAGTACATATATAATCAAGCCTTTAAACATACCAAAAACTTGCATAATAAGGCCAAACCGAATACCAAATTCCATTCAACCAGTATGCCATATATGCACCTCAAACGCAAACATACAACTTACCTAAACATATACACAGTTTTGTTACGAGATTCCTTGAGTTCAATATGAACTACTACAGGTATTTACATAAGATATATGAAAATGATTTTAACATGATATATATATACATGACGTGGAAATAATATGTACATCGAAGTTTGATTATTGTTGAGCTCATACATGTTTCTTGATATTTATATGAATTACAAGACTAACATGGTTGATGAGGATATGTGTTTAGGCTTTTGGCCAAATTGAGTTTGGATATGTTTTGTATGCTTACCTTAAATATTACTAAATGGTAAGTTAAATTCTATGTTATACGAACTTACTAAGCTTAAATGCTTACTCTGTGTTATTTTCTGTGGTTTTTAGTGATTCAGAATTTAACACCCCCAGACTCGACCCAGACATTATGGCCGAATCCGGTGATGTCACATCAAAGGGATAATTCAAAACGACTTCACTTAGTTAAAAATTAAGTTTAAGGCTTAGAAACCCAAAATCTAAGCCACTTGTTAAGTTATAATGAAAGCCCATGTTTTAAGAAAATGTCCATATGTTATAGTTATTTCGAAAACCATGTTAGACTTTAGAAATTTATTTAAGTTTAATAATTAAGCAGTTGAAATAATAATAACCCAAAGGTAAAGTCAAGTTGGAGATACTAGGCCTTATTACATCCCAATGTAAATAAATTTAAGTCATTCGAAATAAATGAACAAAGACTTCTAAGTATCTTGCAGTGTGGCCACCTACGAGTCCTCTTCCACGTCGAGCCGTCTACTGAGAGTTACCTGAAACATTAAATAAAAGGGGTGTGAGTTTCAAAACTCAGTGTGTACGACCATTGGTAATCCAATCAACATGCAATTATCACATTGGGCCTAAGCCCTATCAAAATCGGTGGCCTTGGGCCTTAGCCCACAATGACCTCACATCACATCAGTATCACATGAATACAATGCTCCCATCCCAAATCCAACCCGCACTCCATTTCCCTTCCAACCCTACACTCTTGTGGGGATATAAATATCAACCCACCCATCCCTACATCCAAAGGAAGCACCAACAGTGGCACTACTCAAACGTTGCAGCAAAGCTGCTAAGCATATAATGGGCTTAAAGCCACTAGTGGATCCACGGTCGTCAAGCGACTATGCGATCCTCACATATCTTCTTCCGTATCATCAAACCCACCCAAGTGCAACATATATCTCATGAATGCAACATACACATTTTCACACATTTAAGCACTTAGGGGGTATTTTAGTCATTTCACTGCTCAAGGGTATTTTTGTAAATCTACCTTACAGGGGTATTTTCGTAATTCTACCTTACAGCAGTATTTTTGTAATTTCTTTCATCTTGGGTTTTAGTTATGAACTTTGGCCCATCAACAAGTCCTTGTGGCTAAAGTGAACAAACATTATGCACCAAGTAGGATTCCGGAGAAGAGGAGGTGGGTCACTAGGACCGCTTAAGTACCAAGCTCTCCCTAGATCCAATCCTAGACATGCATATGTCTATTGCCACACCATAACCTAGCAACTTGTCCATAGACATATTTGATTATTAAATTAAGTTTTATGTTGTTTAAGAATTTATCAGAACTAGGCCTAGAGTCCATTAAAACCCTAGCATGCATTTCTAAAATCCCATAAGGTCTACTAAGCTCAATCAGGTCCATATAGCCCATTAAGCCCAATCATGTTTATATAGCCCATTTGGCCCGATCATAATCAAATCATATAACCATCCATATCAATCCATCATTCAATTACACATATCAACTCTTGCCGATTTGGGCCCACGAGCTCGGCAGGCTCATTTAGCCCCGTCAAACTCGGTCGGCCAAACAGTGGCCCGAGACCATGAGATCGCTCTCTTGGCCCCGTGATCGTGTGTTGGAGTCTTAAAATTTCTATAAAGAAGAATCGAGCCTAGAAACTAACTATGACAATGACTTGAGGCAAGTGCACCTATCGAACAGCAGTATAGTTTAGTGGCAAGACCAAATTGGCAAACCCAAGGGAACCAAAAGTACTAATACTAACTTTCTTTTTATTATTTAGCCTAAAAATTAAGGGAATTGTTGTTTATTCTAAAATTAACTAACTACTAAGCTAAAGATGCTAAGACAAAGAGAATGAATTTGGAAAAATATTTTTGGGAAAAACAAATTGATTAAGATAATACCCGAGGAACAATCCACCTAGACTTCACTTGTTATTTAACTCTGAACCAGATGATTTTTTAACTTGACTTGATCCGTAGGATCCCCTAATTTATATTAATACCTCTTTCGAGGCTACTAACATCTAACCCTAGGTTGATTAATTGAAATGTCTTTCTAATTAAAACCCCTAGAATTGCATTAACTCGATCTATGGACTCCCATATTAGATTTGACCCTAATCTGGTAGATTTTTGTCATCCTATTTCTAGGGTTACGATCAACTCTGCTTAATTATGCTAGATCTACTCTTAAACAGGGACTTTTACTCCATTACCTAAGCACATCAATACTTGAATAAATATCCTGAAATATCAAAACAAGAATTAAGAACACATAATTAAGAACAAATCAACTATTTATCATATAGTTCAGAAAACAATAACAAGATCCATCTTAGGTTTCATCCCCCTCAGGTATTTGAGGGTTTAGTTCATAATTATAAAAGAATACATCTCAGAAGAAAATAAAAAACAAAACATAAGAAAAACCCTAAAACCTCCTGAAGGAAATTGAAAGGAAGATCTTCCGTCTTGAGTATAAATTTGGCTTCTTGAGATGAATCAACTGGCTTTCTCCGAGTAAATCCCACAATTCTGGCCTCTCTGGCTTGGCTCCTTAGCTTACCTGGACGCCCCCTTGAAGGTAGGCCTCTAGGGTGTTTATATAGGCTTTTGGAATGTCTTTCTTTGCCTCGAAGTACCCTATTCTGAATAGAATTAAAATAGGTCAGTCAGGGGCATGCCCGTGTGGCACGGCCGTGTAAATCAAGTCCAGGCCGTGCTTGGGTCTGCTAAGGAGGCACGATCGTGTGGCTTGGGCCCAAGCCGTGTGCATTTCATGTTTTGGCCCATTTTCTCCATTTTTAGCCCGTTTCTCATTCTTTTCATCCTCCGATGCTCTCCTAAGTATAAAACATGGAATTAAAGGATTAGGAGCACCAAATTCTGCAATTCAGGGAATAAATCATCCAAAAATATGCTAAATGTAGGATTAAAATATGTATATATTACGGTTTATCAAATACCCCCATACTTAAGCATTTGCTCGTCCTCAAGAAAAATTCTATACTCACAATTAAAATGAACTTCCTCAATCCATAATATTCATCGTTAATGTTTCATCATAATTTAGAGATAATTTCTACATTGATAATTTAAGTAGAAGGGTCTTAAAGATTCAAACAATCAAAGTCATAGTTTTTGTAGCACAAAAATATAGGTGTTTCCCCTTACCTAAATAATCGCCTTTAATTCAAAATCAATAAGAGTTGACATCCTCATTAAAAATTTACTCAAATCACTCAAAGTGTTTAAGGTTCAAAATTAAGCACTCAAAAGTCGAACATGAAAAGTTAATCCCATAGGCTTGCATGAAAATCAAATCTCCACCACCATAAAATAAGATGATACACAAATCAAAATGTCTTTAAAAAGGGTTGTAATGGGGCTTAGTTTAAGGTGTGGATAAAGGCTGAATTAAAGGGTTAGAATCGAGATTGAATTGGCAATTTACCTAACTAGAAAAATAAACTAATCCTGAATAATTACATCAACTAAAATTTCATAACATTAGCTTTTTCTCAAGATGTGGAATTTAAACGTATAAGCTCACTTAATCATAAAAATAATAATGAATATACTTCATTTTTTTTTAAGAACAAATCAAGTAATAAGAAAGAACTTTAACAACTGAAGTATAGAACATAGTTAGGCAACTGCTCAAAATCAAATCTCGACAAAAAAGGGAGTCAAGGAATGGTGATAACAAATAAAAGATGGGTTTATTATTAGTGGGTGAGTCAATAAAAAGGTTGTTAGGATCAAACGGGTTCACTAAGGGTTAATTGTGAGGGTAGGCTTTTAGTGGAGTAAGTGGGTTAAATCCTAAGTGCCTTTATCATATTTATATATCAAATCAATAATGTGGTCTTGACATGTATAATCAAACCAAGTTCTAGAATAACAAATCAATGTTGACACACTCATAATCAATGAAGTGAGCAAGAAAAGAATGTATGCTCTAAAAGGCTCAAAATCTCACAAAAATTATGGGTTTTTGATATCAACTATGTAAATTTCAAACTTCAAGGTAATATCTAAAAATTTTAATTTTTTGAAAATAGACTCATCATGCTTGATTCTCTAGTCCCCTAAAATTTAAATCATCACAGCACAATTATCAATGACTTAATCCAAAATATCAATAAAATCATGAATCAAAGGAAATTTCATTCTAATAGTAACATGAAAAAATTACTTAAAGTTAAGATATCATTCAGGGATTTGAGAATAATGCAGAAAGTTAGGAACTTTTTCAAAATAAAATTCACCCTCCATACTTAAGATGTACATTGTCCCCAATGTACAAAGATATATATGAGACTATAAGAGATAGGGAGAGGTGAAACTTCCTGAATTTTGGATGGCTTCCTTGAGTTAGGAGTGGTCGGGGTGTGGTGGCCGCTGACAATCTATGCGCTAGATGAAGATATTGGGAAGCTCGTGAAGAATTAGCCAGGAAATAATAAGAATATTTCAAAATATACTGATTATATATTTAAAGAAAAGAAAGATAAAAAGAAAGAAAATAGAAAGTAAAATAAAATTAAAAGAAAAGATTAATGGACTGAAAAGTCCTTATCGTTAGATGGTTCGCGAGGTGGGTGTGATTTCTAAAGCTGTGGTCGGTGATTCCTATGCAGCCTTTAAAACCTAAATCAAAGAAAATAAAATAAAATAGAGTAAACTAAATAAAAGGAAAATAAAGAAAAGGAAAATAAAGGATAAGGGGAAATAAAAAGAAAAGTTAAATGGAATCAAGGGTCCTTATCTTGTCGAGTTAATGAAGTGGCCGGCATGAACTTATGTAGATCGGCCTCGCCAAGGGAGACTGTGCTAGGATCCTTCCATTTCTTCAACATGGATATGGTTAGATCAAGAGTTCGGAGAAAGAAGAAAGGTGAAAATGAAAAAGGGAGGGGAGTGTAAAGGGTATGGAAGAAGAAGGGGAATGGGAAGTAGATGTGAAGGGGAGAGGGGTGTTTTAAATAGAAATTTTAGATTTGGTACATCCCCGTGCCTGTGTACAGTTGGCGTGTCGAATAACACAGTTGTATCACACGATCGTGCAGTGGTTCATTCGTATCTCCCACGCCTGTGTGTAGGTTGCCACACTCGTGTTTGATAAAACAGTGTCAGCCACGATTGTGTCGCACAGCCGTGGTGTTTAATCAGAGTCCGTGACTTGAAGATATTTTCGTCCTGTTTCGTACTATCTCTGCCATGCCAGTACGAAAATCTGTAGTGTCTACACGGCCACGGCCACGGTCGTGTCGTATGGAAATCTGCACTTTGGTTAGTTCATAGTTAGGTGCTAAAAAGGAGAAATAGAAGTAAAAATAAAAATGTAAAAATTAATGGGGTTAGTGCTCGGGTTGCCTCCCGAGAAGCGCTCATTTAAAGTCTTAAGCTAGAATTACCTCTCAGGCGCATAATCATGGTGGTTTGAGGAGTTGAAAATCATTTCTCATGCTATTAGTTTTATTATCAACATATAGCTCGAATCGAGTAGCATTTACTTTAAAAGTACCGAATGTAGGATTACTTTCCTCGACAGTTCCGTATGAGAAGACATTGAGTGCTTTAAAAGGGATTTCTTTGTTTGTATTAAGGTCGGAAGGAGAGATTCGAGGGTCTGTCCTATCCAACAATACCTGATCTCCGATCTTAAATTTGTCTATCCCATGGAATGGCGTTGGTTCTGCTTCGTGTATTCTTAGTTTCTCCTTGAAATGTGTCTTCCACTCGTCTAGTTCATCGATCTGAAGCCGTCGTTCCTCGTGAGTTATTTTATTGTTGGCATGAGGTTTAGGATATGGCTCAGTTGTGTAGTTCCGTGATGCTTCCTGAAAAGAAGGTGTAACCGAATGGTCATTAATAAAATTAATTTTCTCACCTTGATTACTTGATGTCCTAGCTGAGTCGAGTGACTGAAGACTAATTCATTCGTCACCTACACGGAGTATGACTTCACCTGTACCAACATCAATTTTAGTCCTAGCAGTTTCTAAAAAGGGTCTTCCTAAAATTAAGGGAATATTATTGTCCTCATCAATGTCTAAAACAACAAAGTCTACTGGGAATACTAATTTATCAATTTTCACGAGTACATCTTCAATTATACCCCTAGGAATTCTAATAGTTTTATCAGCTAATTGAATGCTTATCCTAGTTTGTTTGGGTTTCCCTAGACCTAGTTGTTTAAACATTTTATAAGGCATATCAATGATGCTTGCCCCTAGATCAGCTAAAGCATTATCAACAGATAAACTACCAATTAAGCATGAAATTGTAAAACTCCCTGGATCTTTTAATTTTCATGGTAGTTTATTTTGCAACATTGCTGAGCAAACTGCGTTTAGTTCCACATGCAACTCCTCGTCTAACTTTCGCTTGTTTGTCTAAAGCTCTTTTAAAAATTTCCTTGAATCTGGCATCTGTGAAAGAGCTTCAAGAAATAGTAAGTTAATATGTAATTTTTTTAAAAGTTTAAGAAATTTACCGAATTGTTCATCTGTGTTGTCTTTCTTCATTGCATTGGGGTATGGTATACGAGGTTGGTACTCTTTAATTACCGATTTTAACTTATCATGACTTACCTCAGCTTTACCTTTCTCTACCACATTACCTTGCCTTAATTTTGTTTCATCTAACCTTTCACTATCATGAGCAGTTATGGTTTGAAGTTGCTTCTTTGGATTAGTCTTAGTGTTGCTTGGAAAGCTACCTCGTGGTCCTTCAGAGATCAGCTTAGTAAGTTGCCCTAATTGGTTCTCGATCCCTTGAATTCGATGCTTGTTGATTTTTAGGTGTTGTTTCAGTATTTTGGAAACGTGTTTTTGACACCGCTATGAATTTTTTCAGCATCTCCTTAAGGTTCGGCTTCTTTTACTATAGGTAGGGCTGTTGTTGAAAGCCTGGGAGGGGTTGTTGTCTTTGATTTCCTTGACCACCCCATGAGAAATTGGGGTGGTTCCTCTAACCTGGATTATAAGTATTACTATAAGGGTATTTTGAGATCTATAATTATTACCCATATAGTTAACTTGCTTATTTTCAGCGCTCGGGTTGTAAGGTGAATATTCTGTATTGCTCATCCCTCCTCTATTCATATCGCACTGCATAACTGGATGTACATGCGAAGAACCACATAAACCATCAATCTTTTTATTTAACATCACTACCTGATTTGATAGCATGGTTACTGCGTCGAGGTTGAAAACACTGGCTGCTTTTGTTGGCTTTGTCCTCTTGACTTGCCACTGATAGTTATTCAGTGACATCTCTTCAATGAATTCGTAGGCAGCCTCAGGTGTTTTGTTATTCAAGGTTCCGCCAGTGGCTAAATCAATTAACTGCCCGGTTGAGGGGTTCACACCATTGTAAAAGGTTTGGACCTGTAGCCACAAGGGTAAACCATGGTGTGGGCACCTTCTCAATAGATCTTTGTATCTCTCCCATGCATCATAAAGTGTTTCTAAATCCATCTGCACAAAAGAAGAGATATCATTCCTCAACTTAGCTGTTGTAGTCATTCCTCAACTTAGCTGTTGTAGCCAGCGAAAAATATTTTAATAAAAATTTTTTCTGTCATTTGTTCCCATGTAGTGATTGATCCTCGTGGAAGAGAATTCAACCACTGTTTAGCTTTATTCCTCAAAGAAAAGGGAAACAACAGACGACGGATGGCATCATCAGAAATGCCATTTATTTTGAAAGTATCGCAAAATTCTAGGAAGTTCGCCAAGTGATTATTCGTATCTTCATCCTGCAAACCATCAAACTGAACAAATTACTGTATCATTTGAATTGTGTTAGGTTTCAGTTCAAATTATTTGTAGCAATAGTAGGTCTAAAAATACTTGACTCAGGTCCTGTTAAATTAGTTTTAGTATAATCATACATAGTTCGAAGACCATGATTTTCAGCCACCTCTGGTGGTAGCATATTATTCTTAGCCATCTCTTCGGTAGTGTTAATGCCGTGCTCTTGCTCTTCTTGTATGTATTGTAGGCTTCTCCTTATTTCTCTACAGTTTCTGTGAACTGTACTTTCAATTTCACTATCGTAAAGTAGAGGCCCTGACTAGTTTCTTCTAGTCATAAACTAGAATACTTGCCAGAAACAAAGAAGAAAATTTAGAAAAGTAAAAATAAAGTTGCAAAAATAAAATATGGCTAAAGTAATAAAAATTGAGCGGTCTTAATATTTCAGTTCCCTAGCAACGGCGCTAAAAACTTGATCATGTTCAGAGTCTTAAAATTTATATAAAGAATGATCGAGCCTAGAAACTAACTATGACACTGACTTGAGGCAAGTGCACCTATCGAACAGTAGTATAGTTTAGTGGCAAGACCGGATTGTCGAACCCAAGGGAACCAAAAGTACTAACACTAACTTTCTTTTTATTATTTAGCCTAAAAAATAAGGGAATTGTTGTTTATTCTAAAATTAACTAACTACTAAGCTAAAGATGCTAAGACAAAGAGAATAAATTTGGGAAAATACTTTTGGGAAAAACAACTTGATTAAGATAATACCCGAGGAAGAATCCACCTAGACTTCACTTGTTATTTAACTCTGAACCAGACAATTTTTTAACTTGACTTTATCCGTAGGATTCCCTAATTTATATTAATACCTCTTTCGAGGTTACTAACGTCTAACCCTAGGTTGATTAATTGAAATCTCTTTCTAATTAAAACCCCTAGAATTGCATTAACTCAATCTATGGACTCCCATATTAGGTTTGACCTTAATCCGACAGATTTTCGTCATCCTATATCTAGGGTTGCAATCAACTCCGCTTAATTATGCTAGATCTACTCTTAAACAGGGACTTTTGCTCTACTATCTAAGCACATCAATACTTGAATCAATATCCTGAAAAATCAAAACAAGAATTAAGAACACATAATTAAGAACAAATCAAGTATTTATCATATAGTTCAAAAAACAAAAGCAAGATCCATCTTAGGTTTCATTCCCCTCAGGTATTTGAGGGTTTAGTTCATAATTATAAAAGAATACATCTCAGAAGAAAATAAAAAACAAAACATAAACCCCCTGAAGGAAATTGAAGGGAAGATTTTTCGTCTTGAGTATGAATCTGGCTTCTTGAGATGAATCAACTGGCTTTCTCCGAGTAAATCCCACAATTCTGGCCTCTCTGGCTTGGCTCCTTGGCCTACCTGGACGCCCCCTTGAAGGTTGGCCTCTAGGGTGTTTATATAGGCTTTTGGAATGTCTTTATTTGCCTCTAAGTACTCTATTCGAAATAGAATTAAAACAAGTCATGTCAGGGACACGCCCATATGGCATAGCCGTGTAAATCGAGTTCAGGCCATGTTTGGGTCTGCTAAGGAGGCACAACCGTGTGGCTTGTGCCCAGGCCGTGTGCTTTTCGTGTTTTGGCCCATTTTCTCCATTTTTAGTCCGTTTCTCATTCTTTTCATCCTCCGATGCTCTCCTAAGTATGCAACATGAAATTAAAGGATTAGGAGCACCAAATTCCACAATTCAGGGAATAAATCATCCAAAAATATGCTAAATGTTGGATTAAAATATGTATATTTTACGGTTTATCACCCCAATAATCGTATCGGTGTTCCCACACGAATGTTCGCACACTCATGTGGTTACCGGTGCCAACCTTTCAACTTTTTAGCTTTTTAGCATTCCGGTTTTTTCGGGATTTCGGCTTTTGCCAATTGTCGTGTGTGAAGTGTATGTACACACCTGGTTAATGCGACGTGCTACACTATCCTCAGCGTTAAACCTACAACCAATACCAATCTCCAACCAATAACACTTAACCACAGTATTTACCCAAAAACCGAAGCCTTACCATAACCTTACCGTGTGCCACCAGTTCTAGTAGCCCTTCCTTAGCTACTATTCACGTAGATTTGCACCCACACATATACTTGATAAACCGTAAAAGTAACATATTTTAAGCCCACATTTAGCATGCTTTTGGATGATTTAAGCCTTAAATTGTGTAATTTGGTGCTCGTAATCCTTTGTTTTCATGTTTTATACCCAGGAGAGCACCGGATGACAAAAAGAATAGAAAATGGGCCTAAAACAGAGTAAATGGGCCATATCACAAAATCCACACAGCCTAGGCCCAAGCTAACATGACCGTGCCTCATTAATGGACTCAACACGACCTGGCCACGACTTACACGGGCGTGTGCCATGGGCATGTCCCTGCCATCAGAAAGAGAAGTTTCACTCGGATTAGGAAACCTAGGGGCGAAGAAAAATATTCCAAAGTCTATATAAACACCCTAAGTGTAACCTAAAAAGGGGGGAACCCAGGGCTTTAGTCACGGGGCGTCCAGCTAGGCCAGAGAGGGTCGATTTGTGGAGATTTACTAGAAGATAGCCAGTTGATTCATCTCAAAAAGCCAGAATTATACTCAAGACAGAGAATCTCTTCTTCAATTCCTTCAGGGGGTTTTAGGGATTTCTTATGTTTTGTTTTATCTCTTCTTTTGAGATGTATTCTTTTATTATGTTTGTGAGCTAAACCCTCAGATACTTGAGGGGGATGAAACCTAAGATGAATCTTGTTATCGTTTGATGAGCTATATGATAAGTATTTGACTTGTTCTTAATTATGTATTCTTAATTCTTGTGTTGATAATTCTGGGATATTAATTCAAGTATGATGTGCGTAGGTGGAGGAGCAAAAGTCCCTGCCTAAGAGTAGATCTAGCATAATTAAGCGGAGTTGATCGCGCGCCTAGAGATAGGGTGACGAGATTTTGCCGGATTAGGGTAAAACCTAATATGGGAGTCCATAGATCGAGTTAATGCGATTTTAGGGGTTTTAATTAGAAAGAGATTTCAATTAATCAACCTAGGGTTAGATGTTAGTCGCCTCGAGAGAGGGATTAATATAACTTAGGGAATCTTACGGATCAAGTCAAGTGAAGATAACAAGTGAAGTCTAGGTGGATTCTTCCTTGGGTGTCGTCTTAATCAATTGGTTTTCCTCAAGTTATTTTCTCAAATTCATTATTCTTTGTCTTAGAGTCTTTAGATTAGTTGTTAGTTAATTTTAGATTAGATAAACAAATCCCTTATTTCTTAGGCTAAATAATAAAAAGAGAGTTAGTATTAGTACTTTTGCTTCCTTTGGGTTCGACATTCCTGTCTTGCCTAAACTATACTACTGTTCGATAGGTGCGCTTGCCTGAAAATCATTGTCATAGTAAGTTTCTAGGTTCGATCATTCTTTTTATACATTTTAAGACTCTAACACGCGATCAAGTTTTTGGCGCCGTTGTCGGGGAACTAAAATATTAAGAAAGCTTAATTTTTATTACTTTAGCTATTTTTATTTTTTTGCAATTTACTTTTCTTTCTAAGTTTATTTTTTTTTTACTTTGCTAATTTTCTTTCTCTCCTTTTAGATACCTCTAGTTTATGACTAGAAGGAACCCGACAGGACTCCTGCTTTACGACAATGATATTGAAGGTACAGTTCGAAGAAATCACAGAGAAATAAGGTGAAGCTTAAACTACATAGAAGAGCAAGAAGCCGAAATCAACACCACAGAAGAGATGGCTGAGAACAATCCGCCACCTCCAGAGATGGCCGAAAATCATGCTCCTCGAACTATGTATGATTATGCTAAACCTAGTTTAACAGGAACTGAGGCAAGTATTGTTAGGCCTACTATTCCTACAAATAATTTTGAATTGAAACCTAACACCATACAGATGATACAACAGTTTGTTCAGTTTGATGGTTTGTAGGATGAGGATCCTAACACACACATAGTGAATTTTCTAGAATTCTGTGATACCTTCAAAATAAATGGCGTTTCTGATGATGCCATCCGTCTTCGATTATTTCCTTTTTCCCTGAGGAATAAAGCCAAACAGTGGTTACATTCTCTTTCACGAGGATCAATCACTACATGGGATCAAATGACTGAGAAATGTTTATTAAAATATTTTCCGCTAGCCAAAATGGCCAAGTTAAGGAATGATATCTCTTCTTTTGTACAGATGGATCTAGGGACACTTTATGATGCATGGGAGAGATACAAGTATTTGTTGACAAGGTGTCCTCATCACAGATTACCATTGTGGCTATAGGTCCAAACTTTTTACAACGGTGTGAACCCCTCAACAAGGCAATTAATCAATTCAGCCGCCGACGGAACCCTAAACAACAAAACTCCTGAAGCAGCCTACGAGTTTATAGAGATGTCATTGAATAACTATCAGTGGCAAGTTACAAGGACAAGGCGAGCCAAAGCAGCCGGAGTTTTCAACCTCGACGCAGTAACTGCGCTATCAAATCAGGCAGAGTTGCTACATAAAAAATTTGATAGTTTATATGGTTCTTCGCAGGCACATCCAGTTATGCAGTGCGAGACAAGTGAAGGCGTGGCGAATCCTGATTACCTACCCTACGGATAGGGCATGGAGAGCGAGCAAATGAACTATATAGGTAATAATTTTCGATCTAGGAATAACCTTTATAGTAAAACTTATAATATAGGTTGGAAGAACCACCCCAATTTATCATGGGGCGGTCAAAGAAATCAAAGGCAACAACCTTCCCAAAACATCCAACAACAGCCCTACCCAAAGGAAAAGAAGCCGAACCTTAAAGAGGTGCTGATAAACTTTATAGCAGCCTTAGAAACACGTTTCCAGAATATAAAAACAAAACTTGAGGCTCAAGGACCAATTCAGGCAACTTACTAAGTTAGTTTCTTAAGCACGATCAAAAAGCTTACTTAGGGAAAAAGACACTAAGAAGTGAAAGGGAGTTGATCGAAATGAAGAAAGAGGTACCACATGAAACAGATAAGGCAAAGATAACACCGACCTACAAGGAAATCAAACCGACAATCCCATACTCAGCAAAGTTGAAGAAAGACCGCTTAGATGCACAATATGGTAAATTCCTTGAACTCTTTAAACAGTTACATATTAACTTACCTTTTATTGAAGCTATTTCGCAGATGCCAACATATGCAAAATTTTTAAAGGAGCTTCTAACAAATAAAAGGAAGTTCGAGGAAATTTCAACAGTGGAACTTAATGAAGAATGCTCAGCTATCATCCAAAACAAGCTGCCAACTAAATTGAAAGATCCAGGAAGTTTCACTATTCCTTGTTTAATTGGTAGTTTGAGCATAGAGAAAGCATTAGCTGATTTAGGTGCCAGTATTAATATAATGCCTTATAAAATGTTTAAGCAACTTGGTCTCGGGAAACCAACACCCACTAGGATGAGTATTCAGTTAGCTGACAGATCTGTTAAGTATCCTAGGGGAATTATTGAAGATGTTCTGGTAGAAGTAGATAAATTTATATTTCCCATTGATTTTGTTGTGCTTGACATGAATAAGGATGCAGCGGTACCTTTAATTTTGGGACGACACTTTCTAGCTACTGATAGGGCTGTTATTAATGTTGGTGAGGGTAAACTTGCACTAAGGGTAGGAGATGAGGAAATTGTTTTCCAAATTTATGATGCCATGCGATATTCTAGAGAACAAGATGATTCTTGTTACTTTGTTGATGCCACTGATCACATTTTTCAAGAATCTTTGCAGGAAATCATGCACTGAGTGATGACACGATGAACTCGTGTCTTTCACAAGGTGAGGGGAAAGATGATGATACCAATGAAGAGAATCCCAACGCATCATCCTCTAGACATATGAAAATAGAGGACATTGAGATCAATGAAGAACTAAAACAAAAACCTTCTATTGATGAGCCGCCCAAGTTAGAACTAAAACAATTACCAAAGCATTTAGAATATGCATTTCTGGGGGATAATTCTACGCTACCAGTAATCATCTCTTCAGAACTAGGACCCAAAGAGAAATAAGATTTACTAAGGGTACTAAGGAAACACAAAAAGGCCATAGCATGGAAAATGTTGGACATTAAAGGAATATGCCCATCATTTTTGATCCCACAAAATTTTAATGGAAGATGAGTATAAACCGTGTGTGCAACCTCAGAGACGTTTAACCCCAATATGAAAGAAGTTGTCAAAGCCAAGGTAATTATACTTCTAGATGCAGGAATAAATTATCCTATTTCTGATAGCATTTGGGTAAGTCCTGTGCAGGTAGTTTCGAAGAAAGGAGGCATGATTGTGGTAACCGACGAAAAGAATGAATTGATTCCCACAAGAACAATCACAAGTTGGAGAGTCTGTATTGATTATAGGAAGCTGAACAACACCACCAGAAAAGATCACTTCCCTTTACCCTTTATTGATCAAATGTTAGAAAGATTGACTGGGCATATGTACTATTGCTTATTGGACGGACTCTCCTGCTACTTCCAAATCCCAATAGCTCTTGAAGATCAACAGAAGACAACATTCACATGCCCAGACGATACGTTTTCTTATCGTAGAATGCCTTTTGGATTATGCAATGCTCTTTCTATGTTTCAGCGCTGCATGTTGGCCATCTTTGATGAACCTGTGGAAGACATTATGGAAGTATTCATGGACGACTTCTCGGTATTCGATAATTCTTTCCACCTTTGCCTTAAAAATTTAGATCGAGTTCTAATAAGATGTGAGGAAACAAATCTTGTCTTGAATTGGGAAAAATGTCACTTTATGGTTAGAGAGGGGATTGTGTTGGACATAAAATTTCTAGTAAAAGGATTGAGGCAGATAAAGCTAAGATTGAAACCATAGAAAAATTACCTCCCCCTAGTTCAGCTAAGGCTATTAGAAGCTTTTTAGGACATGCTGGATTTTACAGAAGATTCATTAAAGATTTCTCTAAAATAGCTAAGCCTTTAACAAGATTACTCGAAAAAGATGTTCCTTTCAATTTTGGTCAGGAGTGTTTAGATGTATTTAAAATCCTCAAAGATAAACTAATAAATGCTCCGATTAGAATTGCACCAGATTCGAATATGCCTTTTGAACTAATGTGTGATGCAAGTGATTTTGCAGTAGGTGCAATTTTGGGACAGCGAAGAAACAAGCATTTTCAGCCAACTTATTATGCTAGCAGAACATTGACACCTGTACAAGAAAATTACACCACCATAGAGAAAGAATTGCTAGCCGTAGTTTTTGCATTTGACAAATTTAGACAGTATCTGATATTATCTAAAGTTGTCGTCTACATTGATCATTTAGCTCTTCGTTACCTCTTAACTAAACCTGATGCAAAACCGCGACTCATACATTCAGCTCTTCGTTACCTCTTAACTAAACTTGATGCAAAATAGCGACTCATACGATGGATCTTACTCTTACATGAATTTGATTTGGAAATACAGGATAAGAAGGGAGCTTGAAAACCTTGTAGCAGATCACCTCTCCAGGCTTGAGAACCCACATATCGAAGAGCTCGACGAGAGTGAGATAAACGACTTGTTCCTCGAGGAACAACTCTTTTCTATAACTAACACCGAGGTACTATGGTTTGCAGATATTGCAAATTATTTAGCTGCTAACATCTTACTAAAAAGGCTAACACATCATCAAAAGAAGCAATTCTTTGTTGATGCGAAAAGCTATTTTTGGGAGGATCCTTTCCTTTTCCTATGTGCAGATCAAGTAATTCGGCGATACGTTACAAAGGCGGAATCAAGAAAAATCTTAGAACATTGTCATTCAGGACCTTCAGAAGGACATTACAGCGGGATTAAGACAGCACACAAAACACTCGAATCAGGATTGTATTGGCGAACTCTTTTCAAGGATGCCAACAGGTATGCCGCTTCGTGTGATAAATGCCAAAGATCAGGTAATATTTCTAAACGCGATGAAATGCCTGAGACATATATGTTATCATGTGAGATATTTGACGTATGGGGTATTGACTTTATGGGTCCATTCCCTAGTTCATTCAAAAATAAATACATCTTAGTAGCAGTAGATTACATGTTAAAATAGGTGGAAGCCCAAGCTTTACCTACTAACGATGCTAATGCTGTAGTAAAGTTTCTTAAGAAACTTTTCTCTCATTTTGGAACACCCAGAGCAATCATCAGTGATAGGGGCACTCACTTTTGCAATACTCAATTTGAAAAACTCTTAAAAAAATATGGAATACACCACAGAACAACTACCCCTTATCATCCTCAAACCAGTGGGCAAGTGAAAGTGGCAAATCGAGAGCTTAAGCGAATCCTAGAGAAAAAAGTTGAATCAAATAGGAAAAATTGGGCAGTAAAAGTGGATGATGCCTTATGGGCCTACAGAATAGCATTTAAAATCCCTTTAGGGACATCCCCGTACAAACTTGTTTACGGAAAGAGTTGTCATCTACCATTTGAGTTAGAGCACAAAGCCTACTGGGCTATAAAATTTTTGAATCACGATCTTAAAATTGCAGGTGAGAAGAGGATGATACAGTTAAACGAACAAGATGAATGGTGAGCTGAGGCCTATGAGAATTCGCGACTATATAAGGAGGCAACAAAACGACGTCATGATGCTTGTTTAAAACAATCAAAGCAATTTGAAGTAGGAGACTTAGTCCTGCTGTATAATTCGAGGCTCAAACTATTTCCTGGAAAGCTGAAATCAAGGTGGTCAGGCCCATTCATGATAAAATCTATTTTTCCTTACGGCACAAGCGAGGTAACCCATCCAACTCAAGGAACATTCAAGGTAGATGGCCATCGACAGAAATTTTATAATGGTAAAGATTTCAAGGAATTAAGAGAGGAGCTTCAGCTCCGTGAACCTTCTTTTAGGAATGAAAACAGGGTGAGTCTAGCTTAAGACTTTAAACGAGTTCTTCTCGGGAGGCAACCCGAGCACTAACTTCACTTACCTTATTAATTTTCACATTTTAATTTTATTTTCCCTTTTTAACACCTAAATCAAACTAACTGATTCAGTAAAGTGCAGGTTTCCTACCACACGGCCTTACACATGGGCGTGCCCATGGCCGTGTGGTCGACATGGGATGAAAAACGGGCGTACAGGTAGACGTGTGAGAAGAAGATGAAAAGTTTTTTCCCAACACGGGTTGCGATAAAAAGACCACGGCCGTGCGATGCGGCCGTGGTCTATCCTGAGTAACTAAGCACAGGTATGAGCCACGCCCGTGCCTACCAACTGTGCGAGACACTGACTATATATACATAGGCGTGGCGACCTAAACCACAGGCGTGGGAGAAGCGAACATAATAGCACACGCCCAGGGAGCACGGGCGTGGGAAACATCGCAAACACGCCCAAATTTGAAAATCGCAAAAAACACGGGTCGAATAATAAACACACGGGCGTGGCCTCAACCCGTGTCCCCTTTCCTATTTAAAGAAACACAACCCTCATTTTCCCCCATGTGGTCGTGTGAGATGCCATGCCCACGACACACTGGTGTGTGAATATACCTGGCTTGAAAAAGTCTATTTAAACCACCCACCCCTCTCTTTTTTCACCCATTCAACCCATTTAGTTTTCCTTTTCCTTGTGAACCCTTTTCTTACATTTCATCCCTAATCTCTTCACACAACCATTGAGCTACACCACACCTATGTCAAAGAAGTGAAAGGATCCAAGCACAGTCTCCCTCATGGAGACCGATCTACATAAGTTCATGCCGGCCACTTCATCCACTCGACAAGTCAAGGGTCTTTGAGACCATTTAGCTTTTATTTTACTTTTATCATCTCATTTATTTTCCCTTTCTTTAGTTTTATTTTACTTAATTTAGTTTATTTTATTTTAGTTTCTTAGTGTCAGGTTCTTCAGGCTACTAAGGAATCACACCGGAACCACGACCACCGCCCCAATACAGCCTTAGAAATCACACCCACCTCGCGAACCATCCAACAATAAGGACTCCTCAGTCCATTCATCTTTTCTTTTAATTTTATTTTACTTTCTGTTTTTATTCCCTTTAGCTTTCTTGTCCTTAAATATATATTTAGTTTATTTTAAATGTGTCTTAATAATTCCTGGCTAACTCTTCACGAGCTCCCCAATTTCTTCATCTAGTGCAGAGCTCGTTAGTAACCACCACAACAAAAGACGACACCTCGAACGTATTTTTCACATCTCCAAGGATTTCATCCATAATTCAGGAAGTTTCACTTCTCTCACTATCTTTTGATTATCTTATTTCACTTCTCTCACTATCTTTTGATTATCTTACTAAATGCTATTATCTATCTTTGTATATTGAGGGCAATGTACAACTTAAGTGCGGGGGGTTAATTATAGTATTATTTGAAAATACCTGAATTATGCCTTACTCGAAAAGTAAGTTTCTCATATTATGATTAGAGTGAATATTCCTTTGATTTATGATTTGTAT
The DNA here is from genome assembly GCA_025503065.1 of Gossypium bickii. Classification (NCBI taxonomy): domain Eukaryota; kingdom Viridiplantae; phylum Streptophyta; class Magnoliopsida; order Malvales; family Malvaceae; genus Gossypium; species Gossypium bickii. The sequence continues at coordinate 59,446,145 of CP106720.1, read as the reverse complement.
TGATATGTTTAAGAGTAAGCCATTGATAATTGTGCATTGATAATTAAATTTGAAGGAAAATCAAGCATGATAAGCCTATTTTTCAAGAGTAAAATTTTTTTAGGTTGTCTACCTAAATCTGAATGTTACTTCGAAGTTTGAAATTCACAAGGTTGACATCAAAAACCCATAATTTTTGTGAGATTTTAAACCTTTTAGAGCATACATTCTTTCGTGCTCACTTTTTGATTATGAGTATGTCAACACTGATTTGTTATTCTAGAACTTGCTTCAATTATGCATGTCGTGACCACACCTTTGATTTCATATACAGAGATGATAAAGGCACCTAGGTTTTAACCCACTCACTCCACAAAAAAAAAAAAGCCTACCTTCACAATTAACCTAGTGAACCCCGTTTAATCCTAACAACCCTTTCATTGACTTACCTACTAATATAACCCAAAACCCTTTGTATTTGTTACCACCATCCTTCTTAACCACCCTTTTTGTCGAAATTTGATTTTGAGCAGTTACCTAACTATGTTCTATATTTCAGTTGTTAATGTTCATTATTATTTGTGACTTGTTCTTAAAAAAATCAAAGTATATTCATTAAATGAGCTTATATGTTTAAATTCCAATTTTTGAAGAAGAAGCTTGTATTAGAGTATTATTAGTATTACAAATTTTCAATTGATTAGTTCATTTTTTTAGTTAGGTAATTTGTCAGGTCAGTCTCGATTCTAACCTTTTAATTCAGCCTATATCCATACCCTTAACCTAAGCCCCGTTACAACCCTGGTAAAGACCTTTTGATTTGTGTATCATCTCATTTATAGTGGTAGAGATTTGATTTTTAGGCAAGCCTATGGGATTAACACTTCATGTTTGACTTTTGAGTGCTTAATTTTGAACCTTAGACACTTCGAGTGATTTGAATGAATCTTTAGTGAGGATGTCAACTCTTGTTGGTTTCGAATCAGAGGTAATTATTCAGGTGAAGGGAAACACCTAATGTTTTCAGGGCTGTAAATACATGACTTTGATTGTTTGAAACTTTAGGACTCTTTGAATTGAATTATCCATGCATGAATTATCTTTGATTTATGATGAGAGATTATTGATAAATATTATGAATCGGAGAAGTTCGTTTTAATTATGAGTTGAAAATTTTGCTTGAGGACAAGCAAAAGCTTAAGTGTGGGGGTATTTGATAAACTATAAAAGTAACATATTTTAAGCCCACATTTAGCATGCTTTTGGATGATTTAAGCCTTGAATTGTGTAATTTGGTGCTCGTAATCCTTTGTTTTCATGTTTTATACCCAGGAGAGCACCAGATGACAAAAAGAACAGAAAATGGACCCAAAACAGAGTAAATGGGCCATATCACGAAATCCACACGACCTGGACCCAAGACCACACTGCCGTGCCTCAATAATGGACTCAACACGGCCTGGCCATGACTTACACGGGCTTATGCCATGGGCATGTCCCTGCCGTCAGAAAGAGAAGTTTCACTCGGATTAGGATACCTAGGGGCGAAGAAACACATTCCGAAGCCTATATAAACACCCTAAGTGTAACCTAAAAAGGGGGGAACCCAGGGCTTTAGTCAGGGGCATCCAGCTAGGCCAGAGAGGGTCGATTTGTGGAGATTTATAAGAAGATAGCCAATTGATTCATCTCAAAAAGCCAGAATTATACTCAAGACAGAGGATCTCTTCTTCAATTCCTTCAGGGGTTTTAGGGATTTCTTATGTTTTGTTTTATCTTTTCTTTTGAGATGTATTCTTTTATTATGTTTGTAAACTAAACCCTCAGATACCTGAGGGGGATGCAACATAAGATGAATCTTGTTATCGTTTGTTGAGCTATATGATAAGTATTTGACTTGCTCTTAATTATCTGTTCTTAATTCTTGTGTTGATATTTTCAGGATATTAATTCAAGTATGATGTTCTTAGGTGGAGGAGCAAAAGTCCCTGCCTAAGAGTAGATCTAGCATAATTAAGCGGAGTTGATCGCGTGCCTAGAGATAGGGTGACGAGATTTTGCCTGATTAGGGTGAAACCTAATATGGGAGTCCATAGATCGAGTTAATGCGATTCTAGAGGTTTTAATTAGAAAGAGATTTCAATTAATCAACCTAGGGTTAGATGTTAGTCGACTCGAGAGAGGGATTAATATAACTTAGGGAATCTTCCAGATCAAGTCAAGTGAATAAATCGTCTGGTTCAGGGTTAGATAACAAGTGAAGTCTAGGTGGATAATTCCTTGGGAGTCGTCTTAATCAATTGGTTTTTCCTCAAGTTACTTTCTCAAATTCATTCTTCTTTGTTTGAGAGTGTTTAGATTAGTTGTTAGTTAATTTTAGATTAGATAAAGAAATCCCTTATTTCTTAGGCTAAATAATGAAAAGAGAGTTAGTATTAGAACTTTTGGTTCCTTTGGGTTCGACATACCGGTCTTGCCTAAACTATACTACTGTTAGATAGGTGCACTTGCCTAAAAATCGTTGTCATAGTTAGTTTCCAGGTTCGATCATTATTTTTATAAATTTGAAGACTCTGACACACAATCAATACTATCAACAATCAGGTGACTCATAGTCCACACAAGTCACCTCTATAAGCCATACTTATATTCGGCCACCCGTTAATGCACAACTGAGACGAGTACACTTACCACTTGCTAACGATCATTACCACGCTTGCGATCTTTGAACCCTACCCTTGTTAATACAAGGATAACGGAAAGGAGAAGTTAGATAGCCCTTAGGCTTTTAACAAAACACACTAATAAGGTAGACTGAGTACTTACTGAATCCCACCTTTGATCCTACGGCCTAGACAGCTACTGAACGAGATCCGGCTTTAACACTTGATCAACAGATCTGTGATGGAGGAAAAACAACAAAGAATCAGCACAAATAGGGATTTCGGCAACAAAGGATGATGGTAATTCGTCAATGGAATAAAAAAATGAGGGGAAGAAAAGAAAAATAAAGGAAACCCAAGGAACCTTTCAAAGGGATTCGGCACCCCCTTTTATAGCCAAAAGCCTAAACTACCTTCCCCTATAGTCCCATTCGACACCAACACATTATCTTTACTGATAAATCATAATATATACATATTTTAATCCCACATTTAGCATACTTTTGGATGATTTAAACCTTGAATTGTGGAATTTGGTGCTCCTAATCCTTTAATTTCATGTTTTATACTTAGGAGAGCACCGTAGGATGAAAAGAACGAGAAACAGGCCTAAAACTTAGTAAATGGGCCAACTTACAAAATCAACATGGCCTGGGCCCAAGACCACACGGTCGTGCCTCATTAGACAGACCCCAACATGGCCTGGCCACGATTCACACGGGCGTGTGCCATGGGCGTGTCCTTGTCCTGACAAAAAAGAGTTTCATTCAATTAGGGTACTTAGAGGCAAAGAAAGCCATTCTAAAAGCCTATATAAGCACCCTAGAGACCAACCTTCAGGGGGCGTCTAGTTAGGCCGAAGAGCCGAGCCAGAGAGGCCAAAATTGTGGGATTTACTTGAAGAAAACCAGTTGATTCATCTCAAGAAGCCAGAGTTATACTCAAGATAGAGGATTTTCCTATCAATTTCTTTAGGGGGTTTTAGGGTTTTTCTTATGTTTTATTTTATATTTTATTCTGAGATGTATTCTTTTATAATTATGAACTAAACCCCTCAAATACCTGAGGGGGATGAAACCAAATATGGATCTTGTTATTGTTTTCTGAACTATATGATAAATACTTGATTTGTTCTTAATTATGTGTTCTTAATTCTTGTTTTGATATTTCAAGATATTAATTCAAGTATTGATGTGCTTAGGCAGAGGAGGAGTAGACCCTGTCTAAGAGTAGATCTAGCATAGTTAAGCGGAGTTTATCGCAACCCTAGAGATAGGATGACAAAAATCTACCGGATTAGGGTCAAACCTAAAATGGAGTCCATAGATCGAGTTAATGCAATTCTAAGGGTTTTAATTAGAAAGAGATTTCAATTAATCAACCTAGGGTTAGACGTTAGTAGCATCGAGAGAGGTATTAATATACATTAGGGAATCCTACGGATCAAGTCAAGTGAATAAATCGTCTGGTTCAGAGTTAAATAACAAGTGAAGTCTAGGTGGATTCTTCCTCGGGTATTGTCTTAATCAATTGGTTTTTCCCACAAGTATTTTCCCCAATTCATTCTCTTTGTCTTTGCATCTTCAGCTTAGTTGTTAGTTAATTTTAGATTAAATAAACAATTCACTTTTATCTTAGGCTAAATAATAAAAAAGAAAGTTAGTATTTGTACTTTTGGTTCCTTTGGGTTCGACAATCCGGTCTTGCGACTAAACTATACTACTGTTCCATAGGTGCGCTTGCCTCAGTAGTTGTCATAGTTAGTTTCTAGGCTCAATCATTCTTTTTATAAATTTTTAAGACTCTAACACAAAGATCAAGTTTTTGGCGCCGTTGCTGGGGAACTAAAATATTAAGAATGCTCAATTTTTATTATTTAGCAATTTTTATTTTTTGCAATTTATTATTTTTATTTTTTAATTTGCTTTTAACCTTACTAATTTTCCTTCTTTTATTTGTTCCTAGCAGGTACCTCTAGTTTATGACTAGAAGGAACCCAACAGGACCCTTGATTTACGACAGTGATATTGAAGGTACTGTTCGTAGAAATCGTAGAGAAATAAGGCGAAGCTTAAATTACATAGAGGAAGAGCAAGAAGTCGAAACCAATACCACCGAAGAAATGGCTGAGAATAATCCGCTACCTCTAGAGGTGGCCAAAAATCATGCTCCTCAAACTATGTATGAGTATGCTAAACCTAAGTATTATTAGGCCTGCTATTGCTGCAAATAATTTTGATCTGAGACCTCACACTATTCAGATGATACAACAATTTATTCAGTTTGCTAGTTTGCAGGATGAAGATCCAAACAATCACTTGGTGAATTTCCTAGAGTTTTGCGACACTTTCAAAATAAATGGCATTTCTGATGATGCCATCCGTCTTTGGTTATTTCCCTTTTCTTTCAGGAATAAAGCCAAACAGTGGTTGCATTCTCTTCCACGAGGATCAATCACTACATGGGAACAAATGACCAAAAAACTTTTATTAAAATATTTTCTGCCACCTAAAACGGCCAAGTTAAGGAATGATATCTCTTCTTTTGTGCAGATGGATTTAGAAACACTTTAGAATGCATGGGAGAGATACAAAGATCTATTGAGAAGGTGTCCACACCATGGATTACACTTGTGGCTACAGGTCTAAACTTTTTACAACGGTGTGTACCCCTCAACTAGGTAGTTAATCGATTCAGCTGCTGGCAAAACTTTGAATAACAAAACACCTAAGGCTGCCTACGAATTCATTGAAGAGATGTCACTGGATAACTATCAGTGGCAAGTCACATGGACGAAGCCAACACAAGTAGCCAATGTTTTCAACCTCGACGTAGTAATCATGCTATCAAACCAGGTAGAACTGATAAATAAAAAGATTGATGGCGCATGTGATTCTTTGCAGGTACATCCAGTTATGTAGTGTGATACGAATGGAGGAGGGATGAGCAATACAGAATATCCACCTTACAACCCAAATGCTAAAAATGGGCAAGTTCACTATATGGGTTAACAATTTTAAATCTCAAAATAACCCTTATAGTAATACTTATAATCCAGGTTGGATGAACCACCCCAATGTTTCATAGGGTGGTCAAGGAAATCAGAGACAACAACCCCCTCCAAACTTCCAACAACAGCTTTACCCACAGGAAAAGAAGCCGAACCTTGAAGAGATGCTGACAAAACTCATAGCGGTGTCAGAAACACGTTTCCAAAACACCGAAACAACACTTAAAAATCAACAAGCATCGATTAAAGGGATCGAGAACCAATTAGGGCAATTTGCTAAGCTGATCTCTGAACGACCACAAGGCAGCTTGCCAGTCTACACTGAAACTAACCCCAAGGAACAACTTCAAGACATAACTGCTTAAGGTAAGGTCGAGGTAAGTCACGAGAAGCCAGAGTACCATCCTCATATACCCTATCCTGATGTAATGAAGAAAGATAACACAGACGAACAATTTGGTAAATTTCTTAAACTTTTAAAGAATTTACATATTAACTTATCATTTCTTAAAGCTCTTTCGCAGATGCCAGATTCAAGGAAATTTTTAAAAGAGCTTTTAACAAACAAGCAGAAGTTAGATAAGGAATAGCATGTGGAACTAAAAGCAGTGTGCTCAGCAATGCTACAAAATAAACTACCACAAAAATTAAAAGATCCAGGGAGTTTTACAATTCCATGCTTAATTGGTAGTTTATCTGTTGAGAATGCTTTAGCTAATTTAGGGGCAAGCATAAATGTTATGCCTTATTAAATGTTCAAACAGCTAGGTCTAGGGAAACCCAAACAAACTTGGAGGAGCATTCAATTAGCTGATAAAACTATTAGAATTCCTAGGGGTATAATTGAAGATGTTCTTGTGAAAATTGATAAATTAATATTCCCAGTAGACTTTGTCGTTTTAGACATGCATGAGGACAATAGTATCCCCTTAATTTTAGGAAGACCCTTTTTAGCAACTGCCAGGACTAAAATTGATATCAGTGCAGGTGATTTCATACTTTGTGTCGGTGACGAATCAATCGATCTTTAGGCGCTTGACTCGGCCAGGACATTGAGTAATCAAGGTGATAACATAAATTCTATTAATAACCATTCGATTAAACCTTCCTTTCAGGAAGCACCACGGAACTACACAACTGAGCCAGATCCTAGACCTTATGCCAACAAGGAAAAAACTCATGAGGAACAAAGGCTTCAGATCGATGAACTAGACGAGTGAAAGACAGACTTCAAGTATTAGTGAAGAAGCTCATATTATTAGTGAAGTTTTAATTGATGTAATTATTCAAGTATTAGTTTATTTTTCTAGTTAGGTAAATTCTCAATTCAATATCGATTCTAACCTCCTAATTTAGCCTTTATCCACACCTTTAACCCGAGACCCATTACAACCCTTTTTAAAGACCTTTTGATCTATGTATCATTTCATTTTATAGTGGTGGAGATTTGATTTTCAGGCAAGCCTATGGGATTAACATTTCATGTTCGACTTTTGAGTGCTTAATTTTGAACCTTAAACACTTTGAGTGATTTGAGTGAATCTTTAGTGAGGATGTCAACTCTTCTCGATTTTGACTTAAAGGTGATTATTTAGGTAAGGGAAAATGCCTATATTTTTCGTGCTACAAAAACTATGACTTTGATTGTTTGAATATTTAAGATCCTTTTACTTAAATTATCAATGTATGAATTATTTTTGAATTATGATGAAACATTATTGATGAATATTATGAATTAAGGAAGTTCATTTTAATTGCGAGTTAAGAATTTTGCTTGAGGACAAGCAAATGCTTAAGTGTGGGGGTATTTGATAAACCGTAATATATACATATTTTAATCCCACATTTAGCATACTTTTGGATGATTTAAGCCTTGATTTGTGGAATTTGGTGCTCCTAATCCCTTAATTTCATGTTTTATACTTAGGAGAGTATCGGAGGATAAAAAGAACGAGAAATGGGCCTAAAACTTAGTAAATGGGCCAACTTATGAAATCGACATGGCCTGGGCCCAAGACCACATAGCCGTGCTTCATTAAACAGACCTGAACACGATCTGGCCTCGATTCACACGGGCGTGTGCCATGGGCGTGTCCCTGCCGTGACAAAGAAGAATTTCATTCAGATTAGGGTACTCAGAGGCAAAGAAAGCCATTCCAAAAGCCTATATAAACACCCTAGAGACCAACCTTCAAGAGGCGTCCAGTTAGGCCGAAGAGCCGAGCTAGAGAGGCCAGAATTGTGGGATTTACTTAAAGAAAGCCAGTTGATTCATCTCAAGAAGCCGGAGTTATACTAAAGACAGAGGATCATCCTTTCAATTCCTTCAGTGGGTTTTAGGGTTTTTCTTATGTTTTTTTTATATTTTATTCTGAGATGTATTCTTTTATAATTATGAACTAAACCCCTCAAATACCTTAGGGGGATGAAACCTAAGATGGATCTTTTTATTGTTTTCTGAACTATACGATAAATACATGATTTGTTCTTAATTATGTGTTCTTAATTCTTGTTTTGATATTTCAGGATATTAATTCAAGTATTGATGTGCTTAGGTAGAGGAGGAATAGACCCTGTCTAAGAGTAGATCTAGCATAGTTAAGCGGAGTTGATCGCAACCTAGAGATAGGATGACGAAAATCTGCCAGATTAGGGTCAAACCTAATATAGGAGTCCATAGATCAGGTTAATGCAATTCTAAGGGTTTTAATTAGAAATAGATTTCAATTAATCAACCTAGGGTTAGACGTTAGTAGCCTCGAGAGAGGTATTAATTTACATTAGGAAATGCTACGGATCAAGTCAAGTGAATAAATCATCTGGTTCAGAGTTAAATAACAAGTGAAGTCTAGGTGGATTCTTCCTTGGGTATTGTCTTAATCAATTGGTTTTTCCCACAAGTATTTTCCCCAATTCATTCTCTTTGTCTTTGCATCTTTAGCTTAGTTGTTAGTTAACTTTAGATTGAATAAACAATTCACTTTTATCTTAGGCTAAATAATAAAAAGAAAGTTAGTATTAGTACTTCTGGTTCTTTTAGGTTTGACAATCCGGTCTTGCCACTAGACTATACTACTATTCGATAGGTGCGCTTGCCTCAGTCGTTGTCATAGTTAGTTTTTAGGCTTGATCATTCTTTTTATAAATTTTTAAGACTCTGACACAACGATCATTTACCTTAAATTTCTCTCCTGAACACTCCCTTCTAGAGTCCACTCTAGCGCCACTACCTTCCTTCCATGTGCAAAAAAATAAAGCCCCTAAATTCACCACTCTTAAGCCTCGAACCTTGGACCTCTTCACCTGACAGTAACGCCACCTTATAGCTCCCCAATTGGTGCCACCTTGCCACTAAACCACCGGCCCAATTGTGTCCTATTTTCCCCTTAATCTATTTAAGAGGCCTAATACCTGAGACTAGGGTCCTACTAAGTCAAAAAGTAAAATTTTCCCTATGGTCTTCCCTATCCCTAAGACTTCAAATAACCCTCAAAGCCAAGATGCCAATTGTCATTTTCTCGCTCACTTAAAAATTTTCTGAGACCCAAAGCCCAAAGCACAATTCTACTAGACCCAAATTCGGGGCGTTACAATTCTACCCCCTTAAAGAAATTTCGTCCTCGAAATTTCCAACTAACTGTTAATCGCATCGCTAAAGTCACACCAACATGCTTTCGCTGAACACTCTGATTTTAATAACATTAACACACATTAACTCTAATTGAACCCTTTACACTAGCCAAAAAAAAAAAAAACACCTACCTACTGGAGTAGATAAACATTGCACGCATACAATTTCTATACCCAAAATATCCCATCCACACAAAACATACCTGTTATCACACTTGGGCATCCCCGTCTTCCCAGCGGAGAGAAGCATAAACCAAAGCTGGCTGCCTCGCCTAAGTATCACCTACACCTCTGCCCGATGCTCCACGTCCACGTCCATTGCCATTATCGCCTTTGGCTTGTCCACGGCTCCTTGATGGTTGTTGACCACCCCTTTGTGGCTGAATATTACCCCTTCCATCGGCTCACCCCTGATCTGGCCTTCTCGGGCACACTCTAATCCTATGTTCCATAGATCCACAGCTCAAACAAGCTCCTATTCACCTCCAACATTCGCCTATATGCCCTGTTCCATACATAGCACAAGGTGGTATCCATGGATTAACAGCAGGGGCCCTAGCTCTAATTGGCCTATCAGCTCTAGCCTTAGCTCTAGGCCTTTGCCTCGCACCAGAAGACTCAGCCTCCCTCTGCTACCTTTTCTTTTTCCACCAACTCTGAGAAAACTCGCTCTTTCTAGGGAGCTATCAACACCCTAAGGTGGTCTCTTAACCCATCCTCGAACCGTACGCATCTCTCATACTCTGTTATGACTATTCCTTTGGCATAACGAATAAAGCGCTAAAACTCAGCCTCATACTCAGCTACCGACTTATCTCCTTGAGTCAGACTCAAAAACTCCTTTCTTTGGGCATCTGCTGTAACATCATAGAATTAGGGGTTCAGTATTTTGTGCTATTTCATGCATTTGGCTAGCTATGCTAGTTGTTTTGGTGTGTTTGGGGCTCCTGAGGAGGCTCTGGTTCGAGCCAGAGCTTTGGTAAATTTTTTCTCTTTAGGGCACTTTAGGGGGAGAGCTAGGGGAAGCAGGCTTTAAGAATATTTATGTGTTTCATGACACAAGTTAGGCATGTCGCAAGGAGGTTGTGGCGTCACTGGCAGAGCAAGGGGGAAGGATTTCGAATCCCACTGATGCATTGTGGAGCTTTAATTTTTGTGCTCAATGAGGGGAAGAAGTGGTGTTCGGCTTGGACTCTGAGGGGTGGTTGTTGAATAAGTCAACCAGTTTGAAATGGGTAGAGGAGAGGAGCTTGAGGAGTTTGAATTGGTCAACCAATTCAAATTGGTGGATGGAGAGTGAAACAAGGAGCAAATCAAGGAAGTGGGAGGTGGAGTGAGAGTTGGCCGAGCGTTGGAAAGTTGAGGGGGGAGAATTTTGGCTATGTATGTTGAGGCTAGGGAGTTTCAGCATTTGTGATGTGTGGTAGAAAAATCGAACCATGTGAGAGTGAAGTGTCGAATTTTATAATTTTCTTTAGAATTCTTTTCATTTCTCTCTTTCGGGTTTCCTACTCTTTACTTAAGCCGAACTTCCAGTACTCTTTTCTTCATCTTTTCTTGCCTTTTTGGTTAGCCGAAACTAGAGTGATTATTTCTCCCTTCATTCTTTTTCTCTCTACTATATTCTCTTCTATTCTCTCATAGCCGAAACCTGCTCTTCTTTCACTGTCTTTCCATTTTTTTTCCTAGGCTGAATTCCTTTTGTTTATCTCCTACAAGTTGTTTCCATTACCAAAACCGAATCTTCCTTGTTACCCCTTTCTAAACCGACTCCTTTCTTGTGTGTTCATCATAGCTGATCTTGGATTGCTTCTATTATTCCTGCCAGTGCCGAATTGCCTTGGGTTCCATTTGGCTTCTCCCTGTTCAAGACTTTCGTTAGATAAGCCGAACATCCTACAATCGAATCCGTGGCTGTGCAATTCCTTGTTTGTTAAGGTAAGGAGTTTTCTTTAGTCTTATGCGATTAGACTCTCTTTTGTTTTACTCTGCCTTAAGCTAATCTCCTTGTTAGACAATCATCGATCTCTCTGAAAGTACTATATTGATCAAAGATTCTCTTCATGGATGCGAGTGCTAGTAAAACTAAGGAGGGGAGTGGACTCGTAGTCTTTGCTCCTAAGTTCAAACGATGTTCTGTGTCGGCGGTTCGAGACTTTTCGCCGGATTGTGGTACGGAGCCGTCGTCCATTTGGAATAGGCAGATAGTAGCAATTCCTGCTAGTGAGAGTAATGACGATTAAGAGTGTCTAGTCCTTCGCGTAATCAGGTTTGTAATATTCACACCATCTTTTGTTTGATTATTAATTAGTATGTGAATTGTCTAAAAGCCAAAACATCGGTAATGGTTGTTGAGTTACCCTTCGTGGGGTAAAAGCAGAGATACCAGGTTAGTTACCTTTGATGGTGTTCTGTAAATTCTCTAGATATATATATGCTCGGATGATTTGATTTATGGTGACATATGTTGCATTCATAAAATTATGATTATATGTTGCATAGGGGTTGGGATATGATATTGATTAAAAGGGGAAGTGTAACACAGTGGTTTAGTACCACATATATCAGTGGCTCTGTCACATTATTTCAGTGGTATGGTACCACATATATCAGTGACTCGATCACATTATTTCAGTGGTTTGGTATCACAATGGCTTGGTGCCACAAGTGTTTTGGCTGGTACGGGTGTTGTAGCGGATGTAGTACTAGGTTGGGCTGGGTTGCATTGCATACAATTTTTGATATGCCATGATGTGAGGGCTAAGGCCCAACGTGTTCTGTGGGGTTGGGGCAGATTGCATTCGTAAGGGGAATTACACACTGAGTCTTGGTGACTCACCCCTCTGCTTAATTTTGCACGTAATCCCTAGTTGAGGATTTGGAGCCGAGGTAGTCTTTGCGGTGGCCATGCATTACTTCTTTCATAAACTCCATTTTCTATACTTGAACTTATTTTAAATTTGGGGTTTTGTTATGTTATAAGGCCTACGGGATTTTATAAGTTGGTTTTTGATTTAATGCGATTATTGTTACATTATGAAATGTTAAACACAGAGTTTTTCCTAAAAATATAAATAATTATTTTCCAGAATAATAACACACGGATAACAAGCAAATAAATTATTAAATTCAGAAATTTTCTTAGAACTACAAACACTATTTTGAAAGCATCACGCTTCGAGTACCCTAGTTACGATTTTCAGTATCACAAAACTGTTTTGATTTATTAAGATTATCCATGAACTTTTTGCAAGAAAACCTTACGACTGAATCTGGTTTTCAAAATGAAAACAAGTTGAAAAGCTCTTAAAATTGCAAAGTTTCTTTAAACAATCTTTCCAATGTGACATACCAGATCCGATCGTAACGTTTAGGCCGAGTTTGGGGTGTTACAATTATGGTATTAAAGCCCGATTGCAAAACTCAGCTGTGGAACGAGTTCAAAATGTTTTCCAAAATTGAGTTGAAATACGGTTTAGGAAAATATATGTTTTCTGAAAGTATGGCACCCGAGTCTCCGGCACCAAATCTGTACAGTAAGTTTTCTGACTATTGGTTGATTTGTGTGGAAAGATTATGCTGTATTGTGATTACTAGTTTTAAGAGATTCAGCTTTAGAGATTGAGACCTTTAGAAATACGTTTTGCGAAAAAACCTACTTCTAAATTCTATCTTTATAAGCTATCCGTTAATAAACAGTGGAAGATACACTAATTCATAAAACTTTTAATCAAATTAAGACGACTCAGTAAACATGAGCACTAGAGGACGTGGATGTGGTATACGGGCCGTGATAGAGGCCGGGGTGTTGAGGCTGGACCCTCGGAATCAGGGCATGGGCTGGAAGGTGAAGTACCAGCATCACCAGTAGTGGAAGCAGGGTCCCAGGACCGATCTGGAGTTGGACGATGCTTTGTCCCAAGCTATGCTGCATGTTCTGGAGTGGGTTGTGGGAGCAAGCACGGGATCGGTAGCTTAGGAATCTATTCCTGAGCGACTTCGAGCAAATGGGGCTGAGATATTCAGAGGTATTTTTGGTGTAGCTCCAAACGTAACGGAATATTGGCTGGAGGCAGTTGAGCAGATTATGGATGATCTGGACTGCACGGTAGAGGAGAAGTTGAAAGGAGTAGTGTCCCTTCTTCGAAATGAGGCATATCGGTGGTGGCTCACGGTAAGGGATGGTACACCAGCGGATCGTATTACCTGGGATTTCTTTAAGACAGCGTTCCAAGGAAAGTATGTTGGAGCGAGTTATGTGGATGCTTAGAGGAAGGCATTTTTAAACTTGGTCCATGGGAATAAGTCGGTGGCTGAGTATGAGGCGGAGTTCCTGCGTTTAAGCCGCTTTGCTCGGGGTATCGTCGCAACTGATTATAAGCGTTGTGTTCGATTTGAGGATGGTCTGCGAGATAAGTTCCGGGTACTGATAGCTCCACAACGGGAAAGAGAGTTTGCCATTTTGGTTGGGAAGACGAAAATAGCCGAAGAGGTGGAGTGGTCTAAGAGGCAAAATCGGGATAAGGAGAGGGGTAGGAATAAGAGGAACTTTGGGTCATCAGGATCTGCTGAGGGTTTTCAAAAGAGGCCTAGGTTTGAGGGGCCGGGTCGAATTGCATTGCCTGTTGCCGTTGGTCGGTCTCAACCATATGCTCGATGTGAGAATTTTCATTCGAGAGAGTGTCGGGTAAGTAATAGGGGATGTTTCAGGTGTGGATCTATGGATCATCGGATAAAGGACTGTCCACAAGAGCCAGACAAAGCATGGTCAGTAGGTCAGGGATATGCACAATCTGAAATAGGTGGGCAGCAGCCACCGAGAGGTCGTGGTCTGGTCAGAGGAGGAAATGGATTTGGTCGAGGGCGTGGAGCACCGGGCAAAGGTACTAGGAGTACAGATGCAAGGCAGCCTGGGTTGGTTTATGCAGTTAGACGTCGAGAGGATGGCGATGCATCGGACGTCATAACAGGTACGTTCCTTATTTTTGGTGTGCCCTTTAAAGCTTTGATAGATATTGGGTCTACACATTCATATGTTGTTAGTACTATGTTTGGGACTTTGAATATAAAATCTGAGGTTGCTTCTAGAGAAATGACTGTGATTAGCCCTTTACGACAAACTGTAGTGGTGAACAAACTATTTAGGAATGTGCCTTTAAAAGTGTAAGGGATTGTTTTCCCGGTAGACTTGATGGAATTACCGTTCGGCGAGTTCGACTTGATTTTAGGCATGGACTGGTTAGTTAAGTATCAAGCAAACTTGGATTGTGCTGCTAAGCGCACGATATTGAAGACTTCCGAGGATAAAGAAATACTGGTGATAGGGAAAAGAAGGATGGTGTCTGCGCTAAAGGCTGAAAGGATGGTGCGAAAAGGGTGTAAGGCATTCTTAGCTTTCATCAGTGCTTTGGAGGCCAAAAAATTGTCTGCAAGGGATGTTAGAACGGTGAAGTAATTCTCAGATGTCTTCCCAGAAGAGCTTCCAGGGTTACCTCTGGATCGCGAAGTGGAGTTTGGCATTGAACTACTGTTGGGAACAGCTTTGGTATCCATTGCCCCATATAGGATGGCGCCAAAAGAGCTGGTTGAACTTAAAGCTCATATCTAAGAGCTGTTGGATCGTGGATTTATCTGACCAAGTGTATCTCCGTAGGGAGCATCGGTGTTGTTTGTGAAGAAGAAGGACGGGTCGATGCGTATGTGTATTGACTATCGTCAGTTGAACAAGTTGACGATTAAGAACAAATACCCGTTGCCAAGAATTGACGACCTGTTCAATCAGCTGCAAGGTGCTTTGCTCTTCTCGAAGATAGACTTGAGGTCGGGGTATCATTAGTTAAAGGTTAAGGAGGCGGATATTCATAAGACTACTTTTCGAACTCGTTATGGTCACTACGAGTTCTTAGTGATGCCGTTCGGGTTGACGAATGCACCAGCTGCATTTATGGATATGATGAACCAGGTATTCCAACCCTACCTGGATCGGTTTGTCATAATGTTAATAGATGATATATTGGTATATTCAAATACTAAGGAGGAGCATGACTCACATCTTCGGATAGTTCTGCAGATTTTGAGAGAGAAGTAACTGTATGCTAAATTCAGCAAGTGTGAATTTTGGTTAAGGGAATTTACCTTTTTGAGGCATGTTGTTTCTGCCGAGGGGATTAGGGTTGATCCCCGAAAAACTGAAGTTGTTCTGGACGGGAAGCTGTCAAAGTCTGTAACATAAATTTAGAGTTTCCTTGGGTTAGCTGGGTACTACAGAAGGTTCATTTAGGGATTCTCGTTGATTGCTACACCATTAACCAAGTTGTTACGGAAAGGGATACCGTTTGTTTAGGCTGATAAGCAGCAGGAAAGCTTTGAAAAGCTAAAGAGGATCTTGACTGAGGCACCAGTGTTGATTCAGCCTAAGGCTGGGAAGGAATTTGTCGTCTATTATGATGCATCACACACATGGTTAAGATGTGTGCTAATGCAAGAAGGGAAGGTAGTAGCATATGCATCTCGGCAATTAAGACCCAATGAAGTGAATTATCCCACTCATGATTTAGAGTTGGCTGCGGTGGTGTTCGCCCTGAAGATTTGGAGACACTACTTTTATGGAGAGAAGTCAATTATCTACACCTATCATAAGAGCCTGAAATATCTCCTTACCCAGAAGGAGTTGAATTTGAGGTAGCGGATACGTTGAGCTGTAAGGTGATGTCAAATTTAAGAGTAATGTTTGCTCATCTTAGTCTGTATGAAGATGGAAGCTTGTTAGCCGAGCTTCAAGTGAAGCCTTCATGGGTAAGTCAAATTAAAGAAAAGTAGTTGTTAGATGAATTGTTAAGTTCTCGACTTCAGCAAGTGGAAGGTGGTGAATCAGAGGATTTTAGTCTGAGCAGTGAAGGGGTATTATGTTTTCATGGAAAGGTTTGTATGCAGAAGGACTCCGAGTTAAGGCAGATGATTCTGTGGGAGGCACATAGTAGCCCATACACTATGCATCCCGGTGGGAGTAAGATGCATCGAGATTTGCATGAAAAGTTTTGGTGGCCAGGTCTAAAGCAAGAAGTTACTGAGTTTGTGAGTAAATGTTTAACGTGTCAACAGGTGAAGGCGGAACATCAGTTGCCTTTGGGGTTGCTACAGCCAGTGAAGATTCCACTTTGGAAGTGGGAAAGGATAACGATGGATTTTGTTAGTGGGCTACCTCTTACGCCTACTAGGAAAGATTCGATGTGGGTGATTGTCGATCGGTTGAGAAGTCCGCCCACTTCATACCAGTTCGTATCGACTACTCACTACAGAAGTTAGCCAAGCTATATGTAGCAGAGATTGTGAGGTTACATGGGATACCAGTGTCTATCATATCAGACAGGGACCCTAGGTTTACATCGCAATTCTGGAAGGTGTTACATAAAGCTTTGGGTACAAGACTGGATTTTAGCATGGCGTTTCATCCACAGACTGATGGTCAGTCAGAGAAAGTAATTCAGATTCTATAAGACATGTTGAGAGGTTGTGTAATAGACTCCAGAGTAGTTAGGATGGTTTCTTACCGTAGGCAGAATTTGTATACAATAATAGCTATCAATCCAGCATTCAAGTGGCACCCTACGAGGCATTGTATGGTCGTAAGTGTCGTACCCCTACCTGCTGGACAGAGTTGGGTAAGCGACAGTTGTTGGGTTCAGAATTGATCTCTGAGACGGAGGAAAAGGTTAAGTTGATTCGGGATCGGTTGAAGGAAGCTTCCGACAGGCAGAAATCATACGCAGATCTGAAGCGTAAGGAAATGGAGTTCTCAGAGGGTGATCAGGTTTTTCTGAAACTTTCACCTTGGAAGAAGATTCTAATATTTAGACGGAAAGGCAAGTTGAGCCCCAGATTTATCGGGCCTTATCAAGCGTTGAAACGTGTGGGACCAGTAGCTTATTAGCTTGAGTTACCTTTGGAGTTGAATCAGATACATGATGTATTCCACGTTTCAATGTTAAGGTGCTATCGTTCAGATCCATCTCACATAGTGTCGGTGGAGGAAATTGAGGTAAGACCCGATCTGTCTTTTGAAAAAGAACCAGTGCAGATCTTATATCGAGATGTCAAGGTGTTAAGAAGAAAGTCAGTTCTGTTGGTCAATGTTTTATGGCGAAATCACAGTTTAGAAGAAGCCACGTGGGAGTCGGAAGATGTGATGCAACAGCAATACCCTCACCTCTTTTGATCAGGTAAATTTCGAGGCCGAAATTTCTTTATGGTGGTAGAACTGTAACATCCTAGAATTAGGGGTTCAACGTTTTGTGCTATTTCATGCATTTGTCTAGCTATGCTTGTTATTTTGGTGTGTTTGGGGGTCCTGGGGAGGCTCGGGTTCGAGCCAGAGCTCTGGTAATTTTTTTCTCTTTTGGGTACTTTAGGGGGAGAGCTAGGGGAAGCCGGCTTTAAGAATATTTATTTGTGTTTCATGACACAAGTTAGGCATGTGGCAAGGAGGTTGTGGCGCCACTGGCAGAGCAAGGGGGGAAGGAGTTTGAATCCCACTGATGTATTGTGGAGCTTCAAATTTTGTGCTCAAGGAGGGGAAGAAGTGGTGTTCGGCTTGGACTCTGAGGGGTGGTTGTTGAATAAGTCAACTAGTTTGAAAGGAGGAGAGGAGCTTGAGGAGTTTGAATTGGTCAACCAATTCAAATTGGTGGATGGAGAGTGAAACAAGGAGCAAATCAAGGAAGTGGGAGGTGAAGTGAGAGTTGGTCGAATGTTGGAGAGTTGAGGGGGGAGAATTTCGACTTTGTGATGTTGAGGCTAGGGAGTTTCAGCATTTGTGGTGTGTGTTAGGAAAACCGAACCTTGTGGGAGTGAAGTGCCGAATTTTACAATGTTCTTTGGGATTCTTTTCTTTTCTCTCTTTCGGGTTTCCTACTATTTACTTGTGCCAAACTTCCAGTACTTTTTTCTTCATCTTTTCTTGCCTCTTTGGTTAGCCGAAACTGGAGTGATTATTTCTTCCTTCATTCTTTTTCTCTCTACTATATTCTCTTCTATTCTCTCATAGCTGAAACCTGCTCTTCTTTCACTGTCTTTCCATTTTTTTTCCTAGGCCGAATTCCTTTTGCTCATCTCCTACAAGTTGTTTCCATCACCGAAACAGAATCTTCCCTGTTACCCCTTCCTAAACCGACTCCTTTCTTGTGTCTTCATCATAACCGGTCTTGGATTGCTTCTATTATTCCTGCCAGTGCCGAATTGCCTTGGGTTCCATTCCGCTTTTCCTTGTTCAAGACTTTCGTTAGATAAGTCGAACATCCTGCAATCGAATCTGTGGCTGTGCAATTCCTCGTTTGTTAAGGTAAGGAGTTTTCTTTAGTCTTATACGATTAGACTCTCTTTCGTTTTACTCTGCCCTAATCCAATCTCCTTGTTAGACAATCATTGATCTCTCTGAAAGTACTATGCTGATCAAATATTCTCTTCATGGATGCGAGTGCTAGTCAAACTAAGGAGGGGAGTGGACTCGTAGTCTCTACTCCTAAGTTCAAACGACGTGCTATGTCGGCAGTTCGAGACTTTCCGCCGGGTTATGGTAGGGAGCCGACATCCATTTGGGATAGGCAAAGAGTAGCAATTCCCACTAGTGAGAGTAGCGACGATCAGGAGCGTCTAGTCCTTCGCGTAATCAGGTGTGTAATATTCACACCATCTTTTGCTTGATTATTAATTAGTATGTGAATTGTCTAAAAGCCGAAACATCGATAATGGCTGTTAAGTTACCCTTGGTGCGGGTAAAATTGGAGATACCATGTTAGTTACCTTTGGTGGTGATACGAGCTCACCTACGATGCCTGTGACGGACGTCAATCATGACCCGATGAGGCTACCTAATGGGCCAATTACACGATCCCGAACCAAACAATTCAAAGATGCCACAATGGTGTTGGTGGCACAAATTTGGGATGACCATAGAAGAGACCCCACAAACATGCTGAACCCATACAACTTATTTGAAGTTGAATATACTAGCTAGTCCGACTGCTAGTTTATTTAACACTTTAAATTACGTATGTTTTATTTTCAGTAATAGCTTTATTTTCTTATTTCATATTTGTTTGTTTAGATAGTACAAGTTTTAGTTAGTCTTTGTCGAAGTGATTATTAGTATGTCTGAGTTATATTAACACTTATTTTGGCTAAACATGCACTTGAATTAAATGTTGTTGGTGTCTAAAATTAAGTTGTTAAGTATCTTAAGTGGCTGCTAAATTGATGAAGTCTAATTGTGCTATTTTATTGTGCTAAATTAAGGAGCTAATGTATTAATTAATTTGGTGCAGGTTTTCAAGGGATTAGGCTACACTTGGACGCACACTTGAAAAGAGTTTTCATTTGTTTATTATGTTGACTACATAAAAAAATGGAAACAAAACATGTGCTAATTGAAGAATGTTTGGACGGCAAATTGGGGGATTGTGTGGCAAGCATATACGGCACTATGTATGGAATATTATGGAGCTTATTAATGGAGCAATAAAATAATTTGGAGGATGAATGGAAATTAGTGGAGGGCACCTAGCATGAGACGGCATAGTAGAAAGGTGTAATAAACAATGAAATTAAAACATGTGTAAAATTGAAGACTTTGTCTTTTGTAAACAAAGGTGGACGGCATTGGAAGATTAATGGGAGAATAAATAATTGGAATGATGGAGCATTTTAACAAGGATGATACAAGCATCATGTGAAATAAAACCATGATCTTTCAAAAGTGGATGAATGGTGCTATATGGACGGCAATGCTTTGGATTGGAGTGTAAATCATGATGGAATAAATAATTGTTTGAATGTTGCTTAGTGGAACAAATGCATGGACGGTAAGGTCAAATTAGGATTGAAAGAATTAAATAACATGTGCCATCTTCAAGTGGACGACAAGACCAAAGTGGGATTGAAAAATTAGATAACATATACCATAGTTAAGTGGACGGCACACCAAAAAGAAACATGACCATTTTTTTTTATGTGCACAAATAGAATTGTAATAGCTATGACAAGCATCTTAGGCTTATAAATAACTTGTTAATTTTCATTTGTAACACAACTTTGAATTTAAATGAAAGAAAATTTTCTTTTGGTGAGTATTCACTCTCTTAATTCTCAAGGTTTGAATTGACTTATCTAGTTTTCTAGTGGCGTCGTTCTTTCTTTATTTTGAACTTATCATCCTTTCGGGTGTGGCGTTCATCTACCTATACCGTTGGTTCCTATCTCGCTAGATAGTGGGTCTCGGTTTTATTTCGAAAACTCATTCCATCAATTTGAAACTTATAAGATTTGGGTCTTTAGTTTTTATTAAAGGTTCTTTCTTGTTTCAAATACGTACCCATTTCAACCTATCACCTATCCTTACATTTCAAAGATATTATTTCCAATAAAATTATCCCTTTTGTTAGTTGAAAGAGAAACTGTCTAATTTACGATCGGGCAATATTTACGATTCGCCTCCTAACCCGAGACGGACCGTTATCATCTGGTATCAGAGCCAATTAAATTAGGCACATTTTTGATCATCTCTAGTTTTTCCGACTCTAGTTTTTCCGAGTAAGTTTAAAAAAAAAAAAGAACCCTCTTCCTACCTTGGCCTGTTTAGATTGTCAAGTTCTTCTCTAAGAAGACGAACGACATTTGCTTGCTTATATTCCCAGTGTTTTACAAAGTATACTAACTGAGACGAGCCCTTGTCTGTATAATTAGTTAGCTCTATAAGATGTTGGGAATCAACTATAGTTGACTTCCTCGCAATTGTTACCTCCTCCAACATATCTTGGTCATCTCTTGGTTTTTCTACATTAAACTGCTTCCCAACTTCATGCTCAATTAGCTTGAAACGACCTACGAGTTGCTAGTAAGTCAAAGACAACCTTCTAGAATCTAGAAGAGTGAATTTGAGCGGTAAAAGGCAAGAGTGAATACATTAAGGAAAAAGCCAGAATTGAGTAAAAACACGAGTGTGAGTGTTGATAATTTTCTTTGTGAGTGAACAAGTGAGGATTGTAGTGAGGATTCATTAATTTTGTTTAAAACATGTCTAGAAGCCCCAAACGTCGAATAATAAGTGACGAAGCATCCGACGCCGCCGGAGGTGGGGGAGGATTACAACCCCGAAGGAATGATCCCGAAAGGAGAAATCAGGATGTGCAAACAGTAATGCAAGAAATCACACGTATGTTCAGAACAATCAGTGAACGATTAGAACAAAGAGATGAACGAAGACCTCGAGCAAACACCCCTCCAATTCCGAGAAGGGGACGAGAACAACCTTGGTTACGTAACAACGACGTCTATGAGCCAAGTGAAGCCGATAGCAACCCGACTTTCGAACAAGATGAACGAAGAGGAGGTCCACGAGTCCGTGAGCGAAGGGATCGAGAATGGGCCGATGACGACTTAAAGAACATTAAATGGCGATTCCTACTTTCCAAGGGCGATCCGATCCGGAAGCCTATCTTGAGTGGGAAAAAAAGGTGGAGTTAATCTTTGACTGTCATAATTATTCAGAAAATAAGAAGGTGAAACTTGCTGCCATCGAATTTTTTGATTATGCTCTTATTTGGTGGGATCAATTAACGACGAGTCGAAGAAGGGATGGTGAACGCCCAATATCCATATGGGCGGAAATGAAGGCATTAATGCGGAAAAGATTCATCCCAACCTACTATCACCGCGAGTTGCATCAAAAGTTGCAAAGCTTAACCCAGGGTCACCGAAGCGTAGAAGATTACTACAAGGAGATGGAAGTGGCCATGATCCGAGCCAATGTGGAAGAAGAACGAGAAGCCACCATGGCACGTTTTAGCGCTGGCCTCAATCGAGATATCGTAAATATTGTAGAATTACATCATTACATCGATATCATCGAAATGGTTCACATGGCTATAAAGGTCGAAAAACAGCTAAAACGAAAAACTACGCCTAGAACAAACCCCAATCATGCCTCAACATCGAAGTGGGGGCAAGTGACCAACAAAAGGGATATGCCGAACCGAGCCAAAGAAATCAGTAGCGCACCCAAGTCTAACAAGCCTATCGGTGAAACAAGCAAAGGAAAATGGAAGCTCTTCCAAATTGATCCCGAGACATTAAGTGTTTCAAATGTTTGGGACGAGGACATATTGCAAGTCAATGTCCAAACCGAAACACTATGTTTATTCGAGAGAATAGCGAGATCGAATCTGAAAGTGAAAAGGAAGATGATGCCAGTGAAACATCCCAAGATGAGGAAGAGATAGAACAAGCCGAAAGTGGAGAAATATTGGTGGTAAAAAGGAGCCTTAGCTTACAAGGTGTCGAAAATGAGCAACAACGCGAAAACATCTTCCATACGCGTTGCCAAATACAAGGGAAGATTTGTTGCGTCATTATTGACGGAGGAAGCTGTACTAATGTGGCTAGCACCATATTGGTGGAGAAACTTGGATTGACTACCACAAAACATCCCCATCCGTATAAGCTACAATGGCTTAACGACGCGGGAGAACTTAAGGTCACAAAACAAGTTTTGGTTTCCTTTTCAATAGGGAAGTATCAAGATGAGGTTTTGTGTGATGTGGTTCTGATGCTAGTGGGACATCTCCTACTTGGACGACCTTGGCAATTTGACAAGCAAGCAATCCATGACGGCTACACTAATCGATACACTTTTAAGTACTTGGGCCGAAACGTGACGCTAGCTCCGCTAACACCCAAGCAAGTTTATGAAGATCAGTTGAAGATGAAGGCATCAATGGAAAAATCAAAAGAAAGCGAGCAAAAAAATGAGAAAGAAAAAGAGAAAAATTTAAAAAAAAAAAAGAGGGGCAAGAAATTAAGTGATAAAACAAGAGAGTGTGAACAAAAAGAAGAGGAAACGAAGGAAGAAAAAGAAAATGGAAAAATGAGTGTTTTTGCAAAAGCAAGAGATATTCGAAAAGCTTTGTGTGTAAGACAACCGATGTATGTTTTACTATACAAGGAATCATTTTTGAACACTAACGACCTACCCAAGAATCTTCCTTCCTCTGTGTTGTCTCTGATTCAGGAATTCAAGGACATCTTTCCAGAAGAGATACCAAGTGGTTTACCGCCCATTCGAGGCATAGAACACCAAATTGACTTGGTGCCGGGAGCTTCACTACCCAATCGACCTGCGTACCGGAGCAATCCCGATGAAACAAAAGAGCTCCAAAAGCAAATCACTAAATTGCTAGAAAAGGGATATATCCGAGAAAGCCTTAGTCCATGCGCGGTACCGGTGTTGCTAGTGCCAAAGAAAGATGGTTCTTGGCGGATGTGTGTAGACTGTCGCGCCATCAACAAGATTACCATCAAATACCGACACCCAATACCCCGACTCGATGACATGCTCGACGAGTTAAGTGGAGCTCAAATCTTTACAAAGATTGACCTCAAAAGTGGTTATCACCAAATTAGGATGCGAGAAGGCGATGAGTGGAAAACGGCTTTCAAAACAAAGTTAGGTTTGTATGAATGGTTGGTAATGCCATTCAGACTTACAAACGCTCCGAGTACTTTTATGCGACTTATGAATCATGTTTTACGAGCTTTTATTGGCAAATCATGTGTTGTTTACTTTGATGACATATTAGTTTACAGCAAATCTTTGGAGGATCATCTCCAACATCTAAAGAAACACTGCGAAAAGAGGTATTGTATGCCAATCTCGAGAAATGTTCTTTTTGTACTGACAAGGTTATTTTCTTAGGCTACGTCGTAAGTGCAAATGGATTAGAGGTGGACCAAGAGAAGATTAGAGCAATCCAAGAATGGCCCCGTCCTACAACGGTTAGCCAAGTACGAAGTTTCCATGGGTTGGCTAGTTTTTACCGCCGATTCGTGCCCAACTTTAGCACGATAGCTGCTCCTTTAACGAGCGTGATCAAGAAGAATTCGGCTTTCCATTGGTCCGAGGAGCAAGAACGCTCTTTTAATGCCATTAAAGAATTTCTTGTTAAAGCTCCATTGTTAACCCTTCCTGACTTTAATAAAACTTTTGAAATTGAATGTGATGCATCAGGTGTAGGGATCGGAGCTGTTCTAACTCAGAATGGAAGATCGGGTGCGATTTGCAATGAGAAATTGAACGGAGTCGCACTCAATTACCCCGTGTATGACAAAGAGATGTATGCTCTAATAAGATCGCTTGAAACGTGGCAACATTACTTGAGGCCGAAAGAGTTTGTTATTCATTCAGATCATGAAGCACTCAAGTATATTAAAGGTCAGCACAAGCTCAACAAACGACATACAAAATGGATCGAATATTTAGAATCATTTTCGTACGTAATTAAGTACAAGAAAGGTAAGGAAAATGTAGTAGCGGATGCGTTATCACGAAGGTACAATTTATTAACCTCTCTTGATTCTAAAGTACTTGGTTTCCATCATATTAAGGAACTGTATGCTAACGATGCTGATTTTAGCAATGTCTATAATGCTTGTGAGAGTGGTGCTTTTGATAAGTTTTATAGGCATGAAGGATTCCTTTTCAATGAAAACAAGATTTGTATACCGCAAGGTTCTATACGAGACATGCTTGTGATAGAGGCACATAGTGGTGGCCTTATGGGTCACTTTGGAAGAGACAAAACATTGTCCACTCTTCAAGAACATTTTTTTTTGGCCAGGAATGAGCAAGGATGTTGAACGAATTTATGAACATTGCATTGCTTGCAAACAAGCCAAATCACGGGTCCAGCCTCACGGTTTATATACGCCCCTTCCTATTCCAGACACTCCGTGGGTCGACATTTCCATGGATGTCATCCTTGGATTACCAAGATCAAAAACTCGGAAGGACTCAATTTTTGTCGTAGTTGATCGTTTCTCTAAAATGTCCCATTTTATCCCTTGTTCTAAGACTGACGATGCTGTGCATATTGCAAACTTGTTTTTTAGGGAAATCATACGATTGCATGGAGTTCCGAAGACGATCGTAGCTGATCGGGATGTAAAATTTTTAAGTCACTTTTGGCGAACTCTGTGGGGAAAGTTAGGGACAAAACTACTATTCTCGACCACGTGTCATCCTCAAACGGATGGACAAACTGAAGTAGTGAACCGGGTCCTATCAACCTTGTTGTGGGCATTAGTGCAAAAAAATCTCAAAACGTGGGAAGACTGTCTGCCCCACATCGAATTTGCTTACAACCGAGCTGTTCATTCTGCAACTAAATTTACGCCTTTTGAAATTGTTTACGGCTTTAACCCTCTCACTCCTCTTGATTTATTGCCACTGCCTTCAGATAAATTTATCCATTCTGATGCTAGGAAAAAGGCAGAATACATAAAGGAGCTGCATCGAAAGGTGCGCAAGAATATTGAAGCAAGAACCAAGCAATACGTCCAACGAGCTAACAAAGCTCGTAAACGCATTCTCTTTGAACCAGGGGACTGGGTTTGGATTCATATGCGAAAAGAAAGGTTTCCCAAGCAAAGGCGATCTAAACTTCTCCCAAGGGGGGACGGTCCATTTCAAGTCATTGAACGCATAAATGACAACTCGTACAAATTGGACTTGCCAGGTGACTATAATGTGAGCGCGAGTTTTAATGTTTCTGATCTTTCTCTTTTCGATGTAGGTGATGATTCGAGGACGAATCAACTTAAAGAGCGAGGGGATGATACGAGCTCACCTACGATGCCTGTGACGGACGTCAATCATGACCCGATGTGGCTACTTAATGGGCCAATTACACGATCCCGAACCAAACAATTCAAAGATGCCACAATGGTGTTGGTGGCACAAATTTGGGATGACCATAGAAGAGACCCCACAAACATGCTGAACCCATACAACTTATTTGAAGTTGAATATACTAGCTAGTCCGACTGCTAGTTTATTTAACACTTTAAATTACGCATGTTTTATTTTCAGTAATAGCTTTATTTTCTTATTTCATATTTGTTTGTTTAGATAGTACAAGTTTTAGTTAGTCTTTGTCGAAGTGATTATTAGTATGTCTAAGTTATATTAACACTTATTTTAGGTAAACACGCACTTGAATTAAATGTTGTTGGTGTCTAAAATTAAGTTGTTAAGTATCTTAAGTGGCTGCTAAATTGATGAAGTCTAATTGTGCTATTTTATTGTGCTAAATTAAGGAGCTAATGTATTAATTAATTTGGTGCAGGTTTTCAAGGGATTAGGCTACACTTGGACGCACACTTGAAAAGAGTTTTCATTTGTTTATTATGTTGACTACATAAAAAAATGGAAACAAAACATGTGCTAATTGAAGAATGTTTGGACGGCAAATTGGGGGATTGTGTGGCAAGCATATACGGCACTATGTATGGAATATTATGGAGCTTATTAATGGAGCAATAAAATAATTTGGAGGATGAATGGAAATTAGTGGAGGGCACCTAGCATGAGACGGCATAGTAGAAAGGTGTAATAAACAATGAAATTAAAACATGTGTGAAATTGAAGACTTTGTCTTTTGTAAACAAAGGTGGACGGCATTGGAAGATTAATGGGAGAATAAATAATTGGAATGATGGAGCATTTTAACAAGGATGATACAAGCATCATGTGAAATAAAACCATGATCTTTCAAAAGTGGATGAATGGTGCTATATGGACGGCAATGCTTTGGATTGGAGTGTAAATCATGATGGAATAAATACTTGTTTGAATGTTGCTTAGTGGAACAAATGCATGGACGGTAAGGTCAAATTAGGATTGAAAGAATTAAATAACATGTGCCATCTTCAAGTGGACGACAAGACCACAGTGGGATTGAAAAATTAGATAACATATACCACAGTTAAGTGGACGGCACACCAAAAAGAAACATGACCAAATTTTTTTTTATGTGCACAAATAGAATTGTAATAGCTATGACAAGCATCTTAGGCTTATAAATAACTTGTTAATTTTCATTTGTAACACAGCTTTAAATTTGAATGAAAGAAAATTTTCTTTTGGTGAGTATTCACTCTCCTAATTCTCAAGGTTTAAATTGACTTATCTAGTTTTCTAGTGGCGTCGTTCTTTCCTTATTTTGAACTTATCATCCTTTCGGGTGTGGCGTTCATCTACCTATACCGTTGGTTCCTATCTCGCTAGATAGTGGGTCTCGGTTTTATTTCGAAAACTCATTCCATCAATTTGAAACTTATAAGATTCGGGTCTTTAATTTTTATTAAAGGTTCTTTCTTGTTTCAAATACGTACCCATTTCAACCTATCACCTATCCTTACATTTCAAAGATATTATTTCCAATAAAATTATCCCTTTTTTTAGTTGAAAGAGAAACTGTCTAATTTACGATCGGGCAACATTTACGATTCGCCTCCTAACCCGAGACGGACCGTTATCAGGTGGTGCTCTGTAAATTCTCTAAATATATATATGCTCGGATGATTTGATTTATGTTGACATATGTTGCATTCATGAAATTATGATAATATGTTGCATAGGGGTTGGGATATGATATTGATTAAAAGGGGAAGTGTAACATAGTGGTTTGGTACCACATATATCAGTGACTCTATCACATTATTTCAGTGGTTTGGTACCACATATATCAGTGACTCGGTCACATTATTTCAGTGGTTTGGTACCACAGTAGCTTGGTGCAACAGGTGTTTTGGCTGGTACGGGTGTTGCAGCGGATGTAGTACTAGGTTGGGCTGGGTTGCATTGCATACAATTTTTGATATGCCATGATGTGAGGGTTAAGGCCTAATGTGTTCTGTGGGCTTGGGCCAGATTGCGTTCATAAGGGGAATTACACACTGAGTCTTGGTGACTCACCCCTCTGCTTAATTTTACAGGTAACCCCTAGTTGAGGATTTGGAGCCGAGGTGGACTCTGTGGTGGCCATGCATTACTTCTTTCGTAAACTCCGTTTTCTTTACTTGAACTTATTTTAAATTTGGGGATTTTGTTATGTAATAAGGCCTCTAGGATTTTATAATTTGGTTTTTGATTTAATGCGGTTATTGTTATGTTATGAAATGTTAAACACAGAGTTTTTCCTAAAAATGTAAATAATCATTTTCCAAAATAATTACACACAGATAACAAGCAAATAAATTATTAAATTCAAAAATTTTCTTAGAACTACAAACACTGTTTTCAAAATGTCACGTTTCTGAATACCTCTAGTTACGGTTTCGTATCACAAAACCTATTTTCGACTGTTAAGATTATCCATGAACTTTTTGCAAGAAAACCTTACAACTGAATCTGGTTTTCAAAATGAAAACAAGTCAAAAAGCTCTTAAAATTGCAAATTTTCTTTAAATAATCTTTCCATCTGACATACCAGATCCGGTCATAACGTTTAGGCTGGGTTTGGGGTGTTACATTCGCATAGCCTGTTCAAATGTACTTCCCCTGGAATGTCAATTTGAAGAACTCCTAGGTGATCTGCTCCTGTTGGTTGCCCTCTTTTAAAGTCAACCACCACTGATAAGCTTCCTCCCTAAGTAAGGATATCGCCCCTTTCAACTTTTGTTCCACCGGGCAGTCCAGGTCATCCATTATTCTTTCCGTAGATTACAACCAGTACTCCGCCACATTCGGCGCCACCCCAACTACTTCTTTGAAAATCTCTGCCCCATTAACTCGGAGTCACTCAGCGATCGACCCACGACTTTTCGTACCATTATTAGGCCCAGCGACCATTTCTAAAATCATTAACAAGGCCTGCAATACTGCATCTTCTGTAGCGGCAGCTCGTTCATATGGTCCCGTTTGAGCTACTGGTGAGGCCGGAGCCTCCTCTACTCCAACATTGGGCATATGGCTTGACGCCGATGACCCAGCCCTAACACTTCCACGGCCTCTACCGTGGCCTCTTGCACCACTTCTAGTGCTCACCGTTGCGTGCGTATTTCTGGTTTGGAATTTTTCTGAAATTAGTTCATAGTTCCACTGTTTAAAGCACATGTCTTATGCAAGTAACAATTTAAAAGTTGTTTCGCAGTCATAAATTCACTACAGGCTTAAGTTTCCTACGGGCTTTAGTCTCCAAGAACCTATTGTTTAAAGTAGCCCAATATCTAAATACAGTTCAGTAATTTAAACAAGTGTAATAACAGAAAAACTTACTTGGCTCGACGTAGAGGGCTCGGTGAACCACACTTCAAGAATCCTGCAAAAACTTTTTAATCTACTTGTTTTAAAAAAAACCCAAAATGTAAGGCCCATTTCACAGCCCGAGCTTTGCAACCGGGCTTTGATACCACTAAATGTAACACCCCCAGACCTGGCCCAGACATTACGACCGAATCCGGTGATGTCACATCAAAGGGATAATTCAAAACGACTTTGCTTAGTTAAAACTTAAGTTTAAGGCTTAGGAACCCAAAATCTAAGCCACTTGTTAAGTTATGATGAAAGCCTATGTTTTAAGAAAACGTCCATATGTTGTAGTTATTTTGAAAACCATGTTAAACTTTAGAAATTTATTTAAGTTAAATAATTAAGCAGTTGAAACAATAATAACCCAAAGGTAACGTTAAGTTGGAGATACTAGGCCTTATTACATCCCAATGTAAATAAAATAAAGTCATTCGAAACAAATAAACAAAAACTTCTAAGTATCCTGCAGTGTGGCCCCTCCGAGTCCTCTACCACGTCGAGCCGTCTATTGAGAGTTACTTGAAACATTAAATAAAAGGGTGTAAGTTTCGAAACTCAGTGTGTACGACCCTTGGTAATCCAATCAACATGCAATTATAACATTGGGCCTAAGCCCTATCAAAATCAATGGTCTTGGGCCTTAGCCCACAATGACCTCATATCATATCAGTATCACATGAATGTAATGCTCCCATCCCAAATCCAACCCTGCACTCCATTTCCCTTCCAACCCTACACTCCTGTGGGGATATAAATATCAACCCACCCATCCCTACACTCCAAAGGTAGCACCAACAGCGGCACTACTCAAACGTTGCAGCAAGGTTGCTAAGCATATAATGGGCTTAAAGCCATCGGTGGATCCACGGTCGTCAAGCAACTATGCGATCCTCACATATCTTCTTCCGTATCATCAAACCTACCCAAGTGCAACATATATATCATGAATGCAACATACACATTTTCACACATTTAAGCATTTAGGAGTATTTTAGGCATTTCACTACTCAGGGGTATTTTTGTAAACCTACCCTATAGGGGTATTTTTGTAATTCTACCCTACAAGGGTATTTTCGTAATTTTTTTCATCTCGGGTTTTAGTTATGAATTCTGGCCCATCAACAAGTCCTTGCAGCTAAAGTGAACAGACACTATGCACTAGGTAGAATTTTGGAGAAAAGGAGGTGGGTCACTAGGACCGCTTAAGTACCAAGCTCTCCCTAGATTCAATCCTAGTCATGCATATGTCCATTGCCACACCCTAACCTAGCGACTTGTCCACAGACATATTTGATTGTTAAATTAAGTTTTATGCTATTTAAGAATATATCAGAACTAGGCCTAGAGTCCATTAAAACCCTAGCATGCATTTCTAAAATCCCATAAGGCCCACTAAGCCCAATCATGTCCATATAGCCCATTAAGCCCAATCATGTTTATATAGCCCATTAGGCCCGATAATAATCAAATCATACAACCATCCATATCAATCCATCATTCAATTCCACATATCAACTCTTGCCAATTTGGGCCCACGAGCTCGGCAGGCCCATTTACCCCCATCTAGCCCGGTCAGCCAAACAGTGGCCCGAGACCATGAGACCGCTCTCTTGGCCTCGATAATCGTATTGGTGTTCCCACACGAATGTTCGTACGCTCATGTGGTTGTCGGCGCCAACCTTTCGACTTTTCGGCATTCTGGGTTTTTAGGGATTTTGGCTTTTGCCAATTGTCATGTGTGAAGTGTATGTACACACCTGGTTAATGCGACGTGCTACACTATCCTCAGCCTTGAACGTACAACCAATACCAATCTCCAATCAATACACACTTAACCACAGTATTTACCCAAAAACCGAAGCCTTACCATAACCTTACCATGTGCCACCAGTTCTAGTAGCCCTTATTTAGCTACTATTCAAGTAGATTTGCACCCACACATATACTATCAACAATCAAGTGACTCATATTCCACACAAGCCACATCTATAAGCCATACTTACATTCAGCCACCCACTAATCCACAACTGAGACGAGTACACTTACCACATGCTAACGATCCTTACCACGCTTGTGATCTTTAAACTCTACCCTTGTTAATACAAAGTTAAAGACAAGGAGAAGTTAAATAGCCCTTCGGCTATTAACAAAACACACTAAGGAGGTAGACTGAGTAGTTACCAAATCCCACCTTTGATCTTACGGCCTAGATAGCTACTGAACGAGATCCGGCTTTTAACACTTGATCAACAGATTTGTGATGGAAGAAAAACAACAAAGAATCGGCACAAATAGGGATTTCGGCAAAATGGGATGATGGTAATTCGGCAATGGGAGAAAAAGAATGAGGGGAAGAAAAGAAAAGTAATGGAATACCAAGGAACATTTCAAAGGGATTCGACACCCCCATTTTATAGCCAAAAGCCGAAACTACCTTCCCCTAGAGTCCCATTCGTCACCAACACATCCACACCTCAATCCCCTATCTTTTATCTATTATCTTTACCTTAAATTTCTCCCCTATACACTCCCTTCCTGAGTCCACTCTAGTGCCACTACCTTCCTTCCATGTGCAAAAAAAATAAAGCCCCTGATTTCACCACTCTTAAGCCTCGAACCTTGGACCTCTTCACCTAACAATAATGCCATCCTATAGCTCTACAAGTGGCGCCACCTTGCCACTGAACCACAAGCCCAATTGTGTCCTATTTTCCCTTTAATCTGTTTAAGAGGCCTAATACATGAGATTAGGGTCCTACTGAGGCAAAAATTAAAATTTTCCCTATGGTCTTCCCTATCCCTAAGACTTCAAGTAACCCTCAAAGCCCATATGCCAATTGTCATTTTCTCACTCACTTAAAAATTTTTGGAGACCTAAAGCCCAATGCCCAAAGCCCAATTCTACTAGGCCCAAATTTGAGGCGTTACACAGAACCTCGTTCAGGTTGGAAGCTTGTCGGAGTTATATCACACTATCCATCCGCTGTTTTGGTACATTTGGTTTTTTAATTTCAGTTATAGTGGCATGTATAGGTTAATTTGGCCAATGTTGGCTTATATGTGTTTTGCTGAGATTAGCCACTTGTTTGGTTTGTGTTATAGAATTTTAGATATGCGCATATTTTACTTATTGTGCTTGATGTGTGGTTTGGTTTGTGATTGAATGAAGAGTGGTAAAAAGGTAGACTAATGTGCATTTCATATATGTGTTTTGGAATGTGAAGAACTGATCATGAATTGGTGTCTTGATATGTAAGGCATATAAGTTATATATGTTGGTAGGTGAAATACATTTTGGCATCAAATGATATGCTTTGGAATGTAAGTAATATGGTAAGAAATGACGTAAATTTACTTGATAAGCTTTGAATGCTAATATGCATATATGTGACTTATCAAATTGGATATATTAAATACATGAATATTCATATTATTAATTGTCATTTGAAGTGCCTAAGAGCATATTGGTTGTATGTGATAATATTACATGTTTTTAGTTTGATTTTGGCTGGCTTTGGATGCCTATCTATGACTTGGTTATATGCAAATTGTTGTGTCTAGGTTGATACTAATTTGGGTGAGAAATGTGGCTTGAAAAATGGTCTATTTTTGTCTACACAGGCAGAGACACGGACGTGTGTCTCAGCTGTGTGTGACATACGGCCAGGTAACACGGTCGTGTGTCCCTTGTATCCTTTAAAGAGCGCAAGTCAGTCTGCTCAAATGGCTTAGCACACGGGTATGTGGCTTGACCGTGTGGCACAAGTCAGTGAGTTACACGGGGGCGGACACGAGCTGGAACATGGCCATGTGTCCCTATTTTGACTGCCCACACGGTCTACGACATGGGCGTGTCTCTTGGCTGTGTGACCCCTGCAACTTTGAAAATTTTATATGTTTTCGAAAAATTTTCTGAGTTTCCATTTTAGTCCCGATTTGTTTCTAAGGTGTATTTTGAGCCTCGGGGGCTCGTATCAGGAACAACATGCATGATTATGACTGGTTTCTAACATGAATGCTATATGTTATGAATGCTTGAATTTTCTATCCGTTTAAATTGTAAACTTCGGTAATACTTCGTAATCTTGTCTGGCGACGGATTCGGGTTGGGGGTGTTACAAATTTTGCATTAAATCCTTGTATTTTTAATATTTTAACAATTTAGTCCCTAATCGATAAATTTTTCAAAAATAACTTGACAAAATACTTTTAAATAAAAACTAATATTTCAAATTCATCATTTAACATAAAAAATCACTAGGTTCATCAATGGAAACATTCAAAATCTTTAACAGTTTCAAAATTGAAGGTACGAGCTAGCTGGACCAAGTTGCAACGATCTTAAAAACATCAAAATTATTAAAAATGAACCTCAATTGCACAACCATGCAAGGAACGAAAGCTTGCTAAAACTCCATGGCTTGTTCAATGGTGTTTCTTCCTTCTCTTTTCAGTGAAAGAACCAAAATAAGATGATATTAACTAGTTTTTCTACTTTTGTTTTTAATGTTTTAATACTTTTAATATTAGTTAATAAAACAATTCAAATAATAATTTAATAATCAACCACATTGTCATCCATTACCACTAATTATGGCTAATTTTCCAAATTAAACCATCCATTTTTTTTAATTTATACAATTGGGCACTTAAATACTAATAATAATTGACTTTCGCACTTTTTACAAATTAGTCCTTTTTAATTAATTAACTATCAAAACGTTACAATTTTCAACGAAACTTTACTACCACCTTAATGAAACTTAATAAAAGTTTATAAAAATATTGATGGCTCGGTTTATAGAAACGAGGTCCCAATACCTAATTTTCTAAAACCACTTGACTTTAGGGTCTTACCACTTGAACTTAATAAATTGTTTATATAACATAAATGATCAAATCAAAAACCTTTTTAAAATCACATTTGACGCGTAAATATTAAATAATATTTACGAACTTACTCATCGAATTTGGTGGCCCCAAAACCACTATTTCCAACACCACTAACAAAGAGGCTATTATAATAGGTATGTTTGAGTTATGTGTTTGAGGTTCCTATATGGCATTTGGTTGTGTGGATTATTAGCCTATTGTCTGGGTCTTTTTATGCAGGTTTTGATCAGGTTTTGAAGCCCTGGTTATGAGTGGAAGTGTACTTAGGCATATGCTTGATAAGGGTGAAAGGAATGACTTGATTTTGGCCACTTTTTAGTCCACACGGCCTAAGACACGGGCGTGTGTCTCAGTCGTGTGTGACACACGACCATACGACATAGCCATGTGTCCCCTGTAGGTTTATAAAGGTTGCAAGTTAGATAGTTATACAACCTCGCGCACGACCTAGCAGTGAGTCCATTTTGAAAGTTACACGGCCTGGCACACAGGCGTATGGCTTGGCCATGTGACCCAAGTCAGAGAGTTACACGGCCATGTATCCCTATTTCAAATGTTACACGGCCTGGGCACATGGCCATGTGACCTTTGTAGTATGAAATTTTCTAACTTTTTCCTTAATGTTTCAAATGTTTCTAATTTAGTCCTGAATCATTTCTAAACTATTTCTAAAGCCTCGAGGTCTCAAATAAGGGATAATATTCTTTTGTTTGAATGAATTATGCTATGATTTATGAAATGTTTGAATGTTAATGTTTTAAGTTACGCTCTTACGATAATGCTCTAAAACCCTATTCCGGCGACGAATACGGTTAGGGGTGTTAGATTTCAACTCTTTTAATTCTATAGGTGTCATTCTATACGGAGCTGTCGATATCAGAGACGTTCTTAGCATCAATTCAATAGCAAACTTAACCTTTCTGATTGGATGTAACCCTGGTAATTCTTTTGGAAATACATCTGTGAACTCACACACAATGGAAACTGATTCTAACTTTAATTCTGAAACTCTGGAATCAAATATATAAGCGTGATAAGGTTCATTGCCTTTTCTAACATACTTCTATACTGACATAGTTGAAATAACATTAGATGTACCATCCAGTCTATCTAATTCAATTCAAAGCTTTTTACCGTTCTGACACTTTAATACGATATGCTTTTGTCTATAGTTCAAAAATGCATCATGCAGAGTTAACCAGTCCATACCCAAAATCACATCAAACTCATTAAAGGGTAATAACATTAAATCAGCCAGAAAGTTACAACCTCGAATCATCAAAGAACAGTTTTTACAGACATTTATCAACTAAAACATATTGACCTAAAGGATTTGTTACTTTAACAAAAAAAATCAATAGACTCAAAAGGTATTTTCTTATCTGACACTAAAGTTGTGCATATATATGAGTGAGTTGACCCTGGGTCAATTAAAGAATTAACACTAGTATCAAATATAGAAAATGTACCAGTACGAATGTTACCTGCATTTCCAGGGTTCTGGGGTGGTCCCCCTCTAGCAGCCATGTTTTTTTGAACGAGTATTCTGAGCATTTTCTTTGCCAAACCTTTTAGGGTAGTATCTGAGATAATGATCATAAGAATTGCACTTAAAACAGACTCATCTTTCAGTCTGCATTCACTAAAGTGTCATCTATTACATTGCTAACATTCAGGCTTGTTATTTCTGACATTGCCCACGCTCGCTACAGATGTAGCTTGAGGTTTCAAACTCGAATGCTAATTTCTTCTATCTCTTCCAGAATAACCCATCGAAGCTGATGAATGACTATGAAATTCTTTCAATTTTTTCGATAGAGACGAGAATGATTTTCTCATAGGTCTTTTTCTTGAATCACGAGCCTTGGAATCGACTTTTCTCTTTGCTTTGTTAAGTTCCCCGACTTTGTGAGCTTTATCAACTAAAACAAAAAAAATATTTGAACTTAAGAATCCCAACTAACAACTTGATATCCTCATTTAATCCGTCTTCAAACTGTGTGCACATAGCAATCTCTGTTGGTATAGATTCCCGGGCATATTTCCCGTGTGTCTAACACAGCTGAGTCACATGCTCATGTCTCATGCTGTGTGGACCTAAAATTTAGCTAAAACAAGTCATTCCCAACACCAATTCATGCATAATCACTTGAACAATTTGTGCACACCTACAAGGCATCAAACCATACCTAAACATGCATATATTTGTCATTCCAAAAGTCCTAATTCAACTAACCAATATGCTACTCAAAAAACACACATAACAATGCTTACCTAAACATGCACACTTTACCACATTTCAATCATCAAATTCTAGTCCAAAACTTACCAAACATTCCACAAATTGACCATTATCAAACCTATTCAAAACATGCCATATGATCCATTCCAAACATGCATGACAAGTTAACCAAAATGGCGTAATCTAACAAGGCATCAAATGGTGCCAACAAAGTTAACTTACACAACTTGTACATACTAAATCATCAACTAAAAATTCAAATAAATACCATTACAAGTCCACCTATACATGGCATTATAACCTTGGCCAAAACATTCAAAAACTACCAATATCTATGTCGGATAGTGTGATAGATCTCTGATGAGCTTCCAAACAGATCGAGCTTCTGATAATCTGTAAAACATAGGAAAGATACTACGTAAGCACTTAATGCTTAGTAAGTTCATAGAAAATAAAACATAACTTACCATTTCATTTACATAAAAATAAGTATAAGCATAATATAACCCAAACTACAAGCTTGGCACAAGCCTATACATCATCATCAATACACAAGTTAGTGCATTTATGCATAACTCATTTGAATTAACCATATGATAAGTCATTTCCATATGAAAATACATCTTTTGATTCATTCATCCTTTCCATGAGCATATGTATAATTTTACTTGGAAACTTACCATTTCAATTCCTTTTCATGCCCGTTGAACCATCTAGAATTTTATCGGATACTTGGGAAAGCTCACATAAAGTGTACGTATACAAATAACCGTAACATTTCCTTTACATTGTTGCTCATACGAGCTAGGAAATGGTGTGCTCACACGTGATGCTTCTCACATGAGCTGTGGAGTATCAGCAATAAATGCAGGACCTCAGCCATCAGTAGGACATTTAAGATTAGCACCCGAAACATGAAATCCCTAATAACATGTCATTTGTATCCTACGAATTCCTAAAGTTCAAACAGGACTCTATAACCGTCATTGCATTGATTTACTCATACATCAATCAAATTACATGATAATAAACATAATAACATACATTTAAATAAAAATAATAAACCAATTGTTCATACGAACTTACGTCGACAACTAGGGCGTAGAAGTTAAATGAACTATTCCAAATCTTTTACGTTGCCTCGATCCAGGTCCGTACATGGTCTATCTTGACCTAAATAGACAAATTTCAATCGATTTAATACCTATAGTATTCAACTTAGTCCACATTTCATATTTATGCAAAAATTACTATTTTGCCCCTAGTAGTTAAACTTTTCTCATTTTAGTCCTTAAGCTCATAATTTGAAATCTAAGCATTTTAATCCCCCAATCAAGCTAATTGAATTTATTAGGGACTTATACAAACCAAAATAAATAATGTAACACCCCAAACCCGGTTAATACACTACGACCGAATCTGGTATGTTACGAGGAAAAACGTATTTAAGAGGTTAGGTTTTTCGTTCAAAAGTTTGATAAAACTCTTTGATAAGTTTTTGGACTTGTAGAAATGATTGTTTAAAAATCGATGATGTATTTGAAAATCCAGTACTTTCAAGAACTTAATCAGATGTGCAGGTAAACAAGTTTATCTTATCTAAAAATTCAAGTAGTTTCTTATTGTTACTTAAAACAATTTGACTTAGTAGAAAATTGAGTTCAAGTTTGGAAATGTTTGAGTTTTTATCTATCTCAAATTTCAGTGGAATACCCGATGGTATAGTTTAAAACACATCGCTTTATAGTTTGAAAACGTTATCTTTCCAGGTTTTAGCAAATTTTAATCCAGTAATTTGTTAAGGCATATTTAGAAACAAATCAAGACATATAAATAACAAAAACATAAACTTAAAAGGCCTTTTACAATCCAAGTAAAACCAAATGAAAGTAAATGTAATAAAGTACCAAGTTTTAAAATCAGTGCAACCCCAGATTTTATTAATGGCATGGGCACCTCGAGTCCATCCCGGCTCCATGTCCGCATCTAAGTGTCACCTGAAATGTCAAAGGAGAAGGTGAGTCACATGACTCAGTGCATAAATCCTCCTCCTAAAATGCAACATGCTAACACACATCATATCATAGCAACTTAATTAATGCATCCCGATCCTAACCATCCACATCGCCTTTTCTACCCCGTGTGGTACCAAACCAGTGGTGGTGCCAAACCACTGGTGACCCAAAGTCACGATATCCATAAGTGTGGTGCCAAACCACTGGTAACCCAAAGTCACGAATAATCCAATGATGGGGCCAACCCATCGTGTGATACCAAATCACTGGCGACAATCTCGTATCTCATATGTGGAGCCAACCCACGGTGGTGTTAAACTACAGGGACGAGTCGCAATGAGGTGCCAAACCTCTGGTGTCCCAAAGACACATGTGATACCAAATCACTGGTGACCGAAGTCACGAATCCGATGATGGGGCCAACCCATCGTGTAATACCAAATCACTGGCGTCAATCCCGAATAATCAACTGTGGGGCCAACCTACCGTGGTGCTAAGCCACTGGGACGAGACGCTGAGGTGCCAAACCTCTGGTGACCCAAAGTCACAAAATGTCATCTGTGGTACCAAACCACTGGAGGTGCCAAACCTCTGGTGTCCCAAAGACACGGTGTCCCAAAGACACGGATATCATATTCCCCCTCATCTCATATCACCCATACATGTCATACCGATGCAAATCATGTAAATCATGCAATCATGCCATTATGCTTAATATCGCATCTCATATCACATACATCAGCAATCATGATATCATATACCAACAGTAGAACTTGTAATGAAACGGACTTACCCTTATCCGTACACATACCCCATTTGGGTACCAAATGCATCAACCGCATTGTCTCACTTTACACAAACAGGTCATTAACATATTACTAGAAAATCAGTGTGTTAGTTTACACACCTGGTAAATCGCAAGTCTAAATCCCCAAAGAACCCGATCTAAAACCCTCGATCAGCTTGCTCCTAGAATCGGCCATACATAGGATTAGTACTCATACCATTCGGCCAAGACAAAATAAACCAAAGGGGTTAATACTGAACCATTACCTTACTCTTGATTTGGTTTCCTACCAAATCCTGAACCAACCTATGGTTCTCCTGACAATCGGCCAACCCCCTAACAAGCAAACAGTTAATCCACTTGAAGCCTTGACTTATTAAAATCTAAAAGAATGAACTAATAATAATACCAACCCTTACCACCACTTATCAATCAATTAACAGAAACAGGAGACTCCTCTTGCTTGCTTCCAAAATCCAAAGGCCCTATAACGAAATGATTAACACAAGATTAACTTCTTCCAACCGAACCCAACATCGGTTCTCAATCAACCCAAAACGATACAACACAAGAGGGGAAGAATGGCCATTCGGCCTAGCACTTACCTAACTCCAATCGATTGAGAACACTGACCCCAACACAAACAATATTCGGCCAACAACACACTAGGAGAGAAGGGAGAGATTCGGTCAACACTTGAACAAGAAGAAGAAGAAGATTCGGCCCTAGGTGTTTAACACTCCTATTTTCGGCTTAATGTGCAGAGAAAAGAAAGAATATAGATGAGAAGAAATGGATTGATATTCGGCCAAAACCGAAATGGAAAGAGAATAAGTAGAGAAACACCTTCGGTTTTCTTTGCAAAAAAAAGGAAATGGAGAAGAAAAACTTTGGGGAGACTTTCGGCTATCAAGGTTTCAAAAAGAGAGAAACAAAATAATGAAAGTGGGATGCTAGGTTCGGCTTAGCTCAAAAGAAGAAGAAAAAGGAATGGAAGGGGAATGGTTCGGCTAATAGAAAATGAAAAAGAAGCAAACCAAAAATATGTCTTCAAAATGACATTCGGCTAGCAAAGAAAAAATCAAGAGCACAAAACAAATTTCGGCAAGCTAATTGTGTGAACTCTCGGTTTCAAGAAGTAAAGGAAAAATGAGAGGACACTCTTTAGAAAATTCGGCTAACAAAAGACCAAAGAAAGAACTTTTGCTTGACACTAACTATGACCGAAAATGCACAATTTGACAAGGTAAATTCGGCACTACCCCACTCCCACACTACCAAGCCGTCCACTCCCCCTAAAACTCTCCTAAAATTCGGCCACATCCCCCCAAACACTCCACACCACCACTTCAAATTAGTTTGAACAAGTCCACCTCCTACAATCACTCTCCACCCACCATTCAACCATTTGACTAGGTCTTAGGCAGAGTTTGAACTGCCTACAACTCCTCCACTCCATGCCGTCAAAAAGAGCAAAATAGGAGGACACCAC
The DNA here is from genome assembly GCA_025503065.1 of Gossypium bickii. Lineage (NCBI taxonomy): Eukaryota > Viridiplantae > Streptophyta > Magnoliopsida > Malvales > Malvaceae > Gossypium > Gossypium bickii. The sequence continues at coordinate 59,405,297 of CP106720.1, read as the reverse complement.
AGCTTGAACTCAAGACCTCTCCCTCCTGCAACTGACGCCACACCCTCAAGCCCTTAGTAGCGTCTCACCTGCCACTCCACTAGCTCATCTTATGTGCTAAAATTCACCAACAAAAACTTATAAACCCCAGCTCCATTAGCTCCTCTCACCTAATGCTCAGGAACTAAAATTTTCCCATCTACTCAGGCTTACTCCTAGCTTACAACTAAGCCCCTAAGACATCAAAACAGCAACATTGCACACCAGACACATGCAACCAAAGTCAAAACAAAAATAGCCCCTAACCCGGGATATTACAGTTCTACCCCCTAAAAATAATTTCGACCTCGAAATTACCTGATCAGAAGAGTTGCGGATATTGCTGTCTCATCACATCCTCGGGTTCCCACGTAGCTTCTTCCACTCTATGATTCCGCCATAGTACCTTTACCAAAGGCACAGACTTCCTACGCAGAACCTTCACATCTCGATCTAGAATCTGCACTGGTTCTTCTTCTATGGTCAAATCTGGATTTACCTCGATCTCTTCCACTGCTACCACGTGCGATGGATCTGAACGATAACGCCGAAGCATCGAAACATGAAATACGTCGTGAATCTGACTTAACTCTGTTGGCAACTCAAGCTGATACGCTACAGGTCCCACTCGTCTCAGTACCTTATACGGCCCAATAAACCTCGGACTTAGCTTGCCTTTCTTTCCGAACCTCAACACTTTCTTCCATGGCGAGACCTTCAGAAAAACCCGATCCCCCACGGCAAATTCTATATCTCTCCACTTAAGATCGACATAAGACTTCTGCCGGTTCGAAGCTTCCTTCAATCGAGCCTGAATCAACTTAACCTTGTCTTCGGTCTCAGCGACTAACTTGGGTCCCAACAACTGACGTTCACCTAACTCCGTCCAACATGTAGGTGAGCGACACTTCCTACCATACAACGGGTGCCATCTTGATGCTTGCTTGGTAATCGTTGTTGTAGGGAAAACTCGTTAATAATGGCGGCGCTCCCAACTACCTCTGAAATCCAGAACACAACCTCTCAGCATATCCTCTAAGATCTGAATAACTCTTTCCGATTGCCCATCAGACTGCGGGTGAAAAGCCGTGCTGAAATCCAAACGCGTACCCAGAGCCTGATGCAACGCTTTCCAGAACCTTAACGTAAATCTGGGATCCCTATCCGAGATGATCGAAACTGGCACACCGTGCAACCTCACTATCTCTGACACATACGACACGCTTCGCTAACCAAGTGAGTAGTCAACCTCACCAGGAATAAAGTGAGTGATTTAGTCGATCGATCCACCACTACCCAAATCGAATCCTTCTTGCTTGGCGTAAGCGGTAACTCCATCGCGAAATCCATGGTTATCCTTTCCCACTTCCATCGAGGAATCTTCATTTGGTGAAGCAACCGACGACGCAATCGATGTTCGGTCTTGACTGTGACATGTCAGATACTTCCCTACAAACTCTGTCACTTCTTCCTTCAGACCTGGCCACCAAAACTGTTCTCTAAGATCCCTATACATCTTACTACCTCCAGGATGCATAGCATAAGGACTGCTATGTGCGTCCTGAAGAATCCTCTGCCTCAGCTCAACATCCTTAGGCATACAAGCTTTACCTTGGAAACACAGCACCCTATCACTAAACAAACTGTAACCTTCTAAACCACCATCCTGCACCTGTAACCTCTGCGTACTCAAAACCTCATCCTCTAACTGTTTCTCTTTGATCTGCTCAACCCAAGTAGGCTTGACCTGCAACTCTGCCAGAATACTTTCGTCGTCATACAGACTCAAATGGGCAAACATCGCTCTTAAGTTCGAAACAACCTTACGGCTCAACGCGTCTGCCACCACGTTAGCCTTGCCCGAATGATACTCAATCGAACAGTCGTAGTCTTTAAGCAACTCAACCCCGTCGCGCGCGCCTCGATTCAAATCATACGAGTCAAGAGGTACTTCAGACTCTTATGATCTGTGTAGACTATTGATCTCTCTCCATACAAGTAGTGCCTCCAAATCTTCAAAGCGAAGACTACAGCCGCTAACTCCAAGTCGTGCGTCGGATAGTTAACCTTATGTGGCCTCAGCTGCGGAGAAGCATAAGCCACAACCTTTCCTTCTTGCATCAGCACACAACCCAAACCCGTATGTGATGCATCGCAATACACTGTGAATTCTTTACGACCTCAAAGTTGAATTAGAACCGAGCCTCGGTCAAAATCTTCTTAAGCTTATCGAAACTTTCCCGCCGCTTCTCGGTCAAACAAGCGGAACTCCTTTCCTTAATAGCTTAGTCATCGGTCTTTGCGATCAATGAAAAACCCTCTACAAACCTTCGGTAGTATCTCGCCAAACCAGAAACTCGAGATCTCAACCATCGACTTAGGAGGCTTCCAATCAAAAACGACCTTAACCTTCCGAGGATCTACTCTAATCCCCTCAGCTGACACTACATGACCCAAGAAAGTCACTTCTCTGAGCCAGAACTCGCACTTACTAAACTTAGCATAAAGCTGCTTCTCCCTCAGAATCTGTAGCACCACTCGTAAATGCGCATCATGCTCTTCCTCTGTCTTTGAATACACCAAGATGTCGTCTATGAAAACCACAACGAACTGATCCAAAAACTACTGGAACACCCTATTCATCATATCCATGAATGCTGCCGGCACGTTAGTTAACCCGAACGGCATTAACAGAAATTCGTAGTGCCCATATCAAGTCCGAAACACTGTCTTGTGGATATCCGCTTCCTTCACTTTTAACTGGTGATACCCAGACCTCAGGTCGATCTTCGAGAATACCGCTGCCCCCTTTAGCTGATCAAACAAGTCGTCTATCCGTGGCAACGGATACTTGTTTTTAATCGTCAGCTTATTCAACTGGCGGTAGTTTATACACATCCGCATCGTACCATCTTTCTTCTTTACAAAGAGTACCGGCACACCCCACGGTGAAACACTTGGCCTGATAAAACCCCGATTCAGCAACTCCTGGATCTGAGCCTTAAGCTCCACCAATTCCTTTGGCGCCATTCTATATGGAGCAATAGACACTGGCGCAGTTCCGGGTAACAGATCTATCCCGAACACTACCTCAGGATCCGGTGGCAAACCCGGAAGCTCCTCTAGAAACACATCAGCAAATTCCTTAACTGTTTGAACCTTCTCTACAGCAGACTCTTTAGCCTCCAAGGCATACACATGAACCACATACGCTTCATGACCTTCTTCGACCATCTTCTCGGCCTTGGAGAGCGGATACCACGTTTGATAAGTAATTTCTCCTATTACCTATCATAACCACCTCATCACCCTCAGACATCTTAAGAACCATGCGCTTAGCCGCGCAATCCAATCTCGCCTGGTACTTAGCTAACCAGTCCATCCCAAGAATCAGATCGAACTCCCCAAACGGCTAGGTTCCATCGGATCGAAGAACAAACACTACCCCTTGGAGTTCTAGTGGTACATCCAAAAACAAACTTATCTACAACTACTGAGTGACCTGAGGGCTAATTACGGTCATCCGCCTAGAAGTAGTTTGAGTCTAAGTCCATGGTCTCTACTATACTACTAGCAACGTAAGAATGCGTCGAACCCACATCAATCAAAGCAGTAAATGGAGAACCAAAGATCAAAAACATACCGGTTATGACGTCCGGTGCATCGCCCTCCTCTCGGCGCCTCGCTGTATACACTAATCCAGCCGCTCGGCTTCAAAACTACCGCACGCTCCGCCGGTGCTCCACACCCTGACTGAACCATTACCTCCTCTCGCCATTACCACGACGACCCTCTGCGGTGGCGGTCCATTATTCCTGAACTGAGTACGGCCTTGACTCTCAGACTGAATCCTAGCCAACTTACGCGGACAGTCCCTCACACGGTGATCCAGAGAACCACACTCGAAGTAACCTTTTCCACCGGTCCAAAGAGCCTCCCAATGAAATTTCCCACACAGCGGTTACATCTGCGGCGGCCCCACGATTAGCGATAACAAACCTACGGATCGATTCGCCACTCGGTCTAGCCCTTTTTCTGAGGGTTACCTGACGACCCAGAAGATCCAAAGCTCCTCTTATGCCTGTTCCTGTCCATGCCCTGCCTTACCGACTCCTTAACACCCTCGGCTACTTTAGCCTTCTCAACCAGGACAGCAAACTCACGCTCCTGCTGTGGAGCAATCAGCAATCTTAACTTGTCTCTCAGACCATCCTCGAAACGAACACACCTCTCGTGTTCAGTAGCCACAATGCCCCTAGCATACCGACTCATCTTCAAAAACTCAGCCTCGTACTCTGACACAGACTTACTCCCCTGAACAAGCCTCAGAAATGCTTTTGGCCATTTGCTGCGCCGATGTAACTAGCTCCAATGTACTTTTTTACGATAAGTAGTCTTAAAATAATCCCACGTAAGATCCTCATCTGCAAAGATCTTGTCCCAAAAGCGTGAGCTACCACGGTATGACTCATCCCTAAGAAGCGATACTATGCCCCCTTGACCTTCTCTTCAGCGGTCAAGTCGGATCATCCATGATCCGCCTGTCGCCTCCACCAATACTCAGCCGTGCTGGGAGCAACACCAGAAACACCTCGAAAGAATTCGGCCCCATTTGCCCGGAGTCGCTCAGGCACAGATTTCCTAGCTCCTGCGCCTCCACCTACTCCAGCTACCCTTTCTAACACTCGCAGCATCGCCTGTGACACCGCGTCATCGCCCGATCTTGAAACTCACCACCCCGGTGGTGGTGGCAAGACTCGGTATCTCATTTTTCGACCACGACGGATCCTACGGTTCGTAGAAGCGTCATCCTACCGCGACCACGTCCACGTGTATTACGACCACGTCCACCTCGAGCACTCATGACTAAAATCTCTACGTATCTGATTTAGGAGTTTTATGCATCAGTAATTATTCCACTGTTTTAAAGCAAAGTCTTATGAATATTTAAGAAGCTTTGTTTTCGCGAGTTCACAGAGTCCTATCAGTTTCAGTTTCTAAAGTAATCTTACTATTACTAATCATCCAATCACATTACATCCAACAAATCACAAGCAATAGGGAAGGGTACTTACCTGGGCGAACTGGTGCCGGAGACTCGGTGCCATGCCTTTCAAACCATAAGAACACTTAAAATAGACTTTTGAAAACATTTTGGGCCTCAGGCCCACAGCCGAGCCTTTGAACTTGGCTCTGATACCACAATTGTAACACCCCAAACCCGATCAATACACTACGACCGAATCTGGTATGTTACGAGGAAAAACGTATTTAAGAGGTTAGGTTTTTCGTTCAAAGGTTTGATAAAACTCTTTGATAAGTTTTTGGACTTGTAGAAATGATTGTTTAAAAACCGATGATGTATTTGAAAATCCAGTACTTTCAAGAACTTAATCAGATGTGCAGGAAAACAAGTTTATCTTATCTAAAAATTCAAGTAGTTTCTTATTGTTGCTTAAAACAATTTGACTTAGTAGAAAATTGAGTTCAAGTTTGGAAATGTTTGAGTTTTTATCTATCTCAAATTTCAGTGGAATACCCGATGGTATAGTTTAAAACACATCGCTTTGTAGTTTGAAAACGTTATCTTTCCAGGTTTTAGCAAATTTTAACCCAGTAATTTGTTAAGGCATATTTAGAAACAAATCAAGACATATAAATAACAAAAACATAAACATGAAAGGCCTTTTACAATCCAAGTAAAACCAAATTAAAGTAAATGTAATAAAGTACCAAGTTTTAAAATCAGTGCAACCCCAGATTTTATTCATGGCATGGGCACCTCGAGTCCATCCCGGCTCCATGTCCGCATCTAAGTGTCACCTGAAATGTCAAAGGAGAAGGTGAGTCGCATGACTCAGTGCATAAATCCTCCTCCCAAAATGCAACATGCTAACACACATCATATCATAGCAACTTAATTAATGCATCCTGATCCTAACCATCCACATCGCCTTTTCTACCCCGTGTGGTACCAAACCACTGGTGACCCAAAGTCACGATATCAATAAGTGTGGTGCCAAACCACTGGTGACCCAAAGTCACGAATAATCCAATGATGGGGCCAACCCATCGTGTGATACCAAATCACTGGCGACAATCCCGTATCTCATATGTGGAGCCAACCCACGGTGGTGTTAAACCACAGGGACGAGTCGCAATGATGTGCCAAACCTCTGGTGTCCCAAAGACACATGTGATACCAAATCACTGGTGACCGAAGTCACGAATCCGATGATGGGGCCAACCCATCGTGTGATACCAAATCACTGGCGTCAATCCCGAATAATCAACTGTGGGGCCAACCCATCGTGGTGCTAAGCCACTGGGACGAGACGCTGAGGTGCCAAACCTCTGGTGACCCAAAGTCACAAAATGTCATCTGTGGTACCAAACCACTAGAGGTGCCAAACCTCTGGTGTCCCAAAGACACGGTGTCCCAAAGACACGGATATCATATTCCCCCTCCTCTCATATCACCCATACATGTCATACTGATGCAAATCATGTAAATCATGCAATCATGCCATTATGCTTAATATCGCATCTCATATCACATACATCAGCAATCATGATATCATATACCAACAGTAGAACTCGTAATGAAACGGACTTACCCGTATCCGTACACATACCCCATTTGGGTACCAAATGCATCAACCGCATTGTCTCACTTTACACAAACAGGTCATTAACATATTACTAGAAAATTAGTGTGTTAGTTTACACACCTGGTAAATCGCAAGTCTAAATCCCCAAAGAACCCGATCTAAAACCCTCGATCAGCTTGCTCCTAGAATCGGCCATACATAGGATTAGTACTCATACCATTCGGCCAAGACAAAATAAACCAAAGGGGTTAATACTGAACCATTACCTTACTCTTGATTTGGTTTCCTACCAAATCCTGAACCAACCTATGGTTCTCCTGAGAATCGGCCAACCCCTAACAAGCAAACAGTTAATCCACTTGAAGCCTTGACTTATTAAAATCTAAAAGAATGAACTAATAATAATACCAACACTTACCACCACTTACCAATCAATTAACAGAAACAGGAGACTCCTCTTGCTTGCTTCCAAAATCCAAAGGCCCTATAACGAAATGATTAACACAAGATTAACTTCTTCCAACCGAACCCAACATCGGTTCTCAACTAACCCAAAACGATACAACACAAGAGGGGAAGAATGGCCATTCGGCCTAGCACTTACCTAACTCCAATCGATTGAGAACATTGACCCCAACACAAACAATATTCGGCCAACAACACACTAGGAGAGAAGGGAGAGATTCGATCAACACTTGAACAAGAAGAAAAAGAAGATTCGGCCCTAGGTGTTTAACACTCCTATTTTCGGCTTAATGTACAGAGAAAAAAAAAGAATATAGATGAGAAGAAATGGATTGATATTCGGCCAAAACCGAAATGGAAAGAGAAGAAGTAGAGAAACACCTTCAGTTTTCTTTGCAAAGAAAAGGAAATGGAGAAGAAAAACTTTGGGGAGACTTTCGGCTATCAAGGTTTCAAAAAGAGAGAAACAAAATAATGAAAGTGGGATGCTAGGTTCGGCTTAGCTCAAAAGAAGAAGAAAAAGGAATGGAAGGGGAATGGTTCGGCTAATAGAAAATGAAAAAGAAGCAAACCAAAAATATGTCTTCAAAATGACATTCGGCTAGCAAAGAAAAAATCAAGAGCACAAAACAAATTTTGGCAAGCTAATTGTGTGAACTTTCGGTTTCAAGAAGTAAAGGAAAAATGAGAAGACACTCTTTAGAAAATTCGGCTAACAAAAGACCAAAGAAAGAACTTTTGCTTGACACCAACTATGACCGAAAATGCACAATTTGACAAGGTAAATTCGGCACTACCCCACTCCCACACTACCAAGCCGTCCACTCCCCCTAAAACTCTCCTAAAATTCGGCCACATCCCCCCAAACACTCCACACCACCACTTCAAATTAGTTTGAACAAGTCCACCTCCTACAATCACTCTCCACCCACCATTCAACCATTTGACTAGGTCTTAGGTAGAGTTTGAACTGCCTACAACTCCTCCACTCCATGCCGACAAAAAGAGCAAAATAGGAGGACACCACAGCTTGAACTCAAGACCTCTCCCTCCTGCAAATGAAGCCACACCCTCAAGCCCTTAGTAGCGTCTCACCTGCCACTCCACCAGCTCATCTTATGTGCTAAAATTCACCAACAAAAACTTATAAACCCCAGCTCCATTAGCTCTTCTCACCTAATGCTCAAGAACTAAAATTTTCCCATCTACTCAGGCTTACTCCTAGCTTACAACTAAGCCTCTAAGACATCAAAACAGCAACATTGCACACCAGACACATGCAACCAAAGTCAAAACAAAAATAGCCCCTAACCCGGGATATTACAAATAATCATTGCATAAATTTATCTTGAACTTTTATTATTTTTACAAATCAAACCCTAAATGTAAATTTCATAAAACAATCACTTTACAAAACTTGTTTATTTCTTAACAAAGATTCATAATCTACCATTAAACACCAAAACTCATGCAAGAACATTCATGGAAAATCCTGCAACCTTTAACAGTTTTACAAATTAACCCCGGACTAGATAGATTAAGCTAAAATGATCTCAAAAACATAAAAGTAATTAAAAACAAGGCTTGAAAACACTTACATGCACTAAAGGAAGCTTGGCCAAACCTAGCCCTATCTTCAATGGTGAAATTCGGTTGAGAGATGTGAAAATGAAGAAGATGAATGCATTTTCCTTAGGTTATTTTAGCTTTAATTACTCAATTACCTTTTTTCCCTTTAAAAATTATCTAAATTTCACTAAAATCATGTCCATGCATGTCCACTAATCCATTTATTGGAATAATTACCATCCAAGTCCCTTAGTTTAAAAAAACTTCATAGCAAGTCACCGAAATAAGGTTATGGGAATGCCAAAGCAAGTCAACAGAAATAAACAAGTAAAATCATGATTTATTGAAATATAATTTCTCAAATACCATAAAGTAATTGAATTACTATAATAACTTACATTTACGAGGCTTAGATTGAGCCTTAGAGACTAAAGAATTAATCTTAAAACCTTCAGGGACTAATTTGAAATGAATCAGAATATTTTAGGAAAATATAAAAAAATTTCAAAAAGAGGGAACACATGACCGTGTGGCCAGGCCGTGTTGAATGCCCATGGCCATGTAACATTTGAAATTGGGACATACAACCATGTCCCGGCCCATGAACTTGACTGAGTTGGGCCACACGGCTGTGTCGTAGGCCGTGTGCCAGACTGTGTAACTCTCTGACTTATGACACACGGCTGTGTCGTAGACCGTGTGCTAGGACGTGTAACACACTGGCTTAATACACACAGCTATGTCACAGGCCATGTATGGCACACGACCAAGTGGCACGGGCGTGTCCCAGGCCATGTGCACCTAAATGGAACTTAAATGTCAAGTTTACCATTTCAAGATTTATTGGACATTAAGTAACCCATCTATCAACCATTAGACTTATTTAAATTGAAATTAAATAAGCTCAAATCATACTATTTCAATCATCTTAAGTGCCTAACCAATGTACCATAATTGGTACCAAAAGTGTACACACTTATACAACAATATAAATCATCAACCAAAACTTACTAATTCACACAACTTGACTTCTAACCAATATGCCTATCATAGGCACATCAAATCACAACAATTCAAATAGACCTTTTAGTCATACATATACTACAAGTTTATAACAGAAACATCCTTCATCATTCATAATCCTTAACAAGACATTATCTAAACATTTTCCAAGTAAACATCAAGATCATGTAGTGATACTCATGTTACCAATTTGCACTTAGGCTCATTCTTAATATATTTACATACCAAAGAAAAGTAATGACAAGACTAGCCTATTACATGTCATATAATCCAAAACAAACGTTCATAATCTACTGAAATCAGATGGATAGTGTGACTTGAGTGCTGATTCGATTGTTCAACCTTCAAGAGTATCTATAAGAAAAGAAATTTACACAAGTAAGCTCATTAAAGCTTAGTAACTTCGACGAAAAAAACAATAAATCTTACCGAAGCAAATAAACAATTCAATCAAATATAATTCAACAACAAGTATTTCCTATCATGCATAATATCAAACAAGTGAATTGTGTAATTCAATGTTTTGTGTTTGTTTAATTAAGGAATAAGAGGATAATTTCATGTTTTATTTTTGTTTAATTAATACTTATTTACCTTTTTAACCTTTATAAGCAATAAAAATTACTTTAATTACCATACTAGACCATCCACTAAATTATATAAGGTCTAATTACCATATTAGCCCTCTGATGTTTATTAATTAGGCTAATAAATCATCCAAATGCAATAATTAACAAGTTTTGCACCTTTTATAATTTAGTCATTTTTCTTTAATTAACTATCTAAATGTTAAAATTTATTAACCAAATTTTAATACGACTTTAATGACTCTGTAAATACTGTATAAATAATATATACAAACTGATACGATAGAAATTTGTGGTCCGGAAACCATTGTTTCGTCACCACTGAAAAGAAAAATGGGATGTTACAACTCTCCTTCCCTTAGGAAATTTCATCCTCGAAATTTTTACCTGAGAATAAATTCAGATACTGTAATTTCATTGATTCCTTGGTTTCCCAGGTAGCCTCTTCAGTACCATGTCAATGCCATAAGACTTTTACCAATGGTACTAATTTATTTTGGAGTTCTTTGACTTTTCAAGCCAAATTTTCACTGATTTTCAGAATACGTCAAATCTGACTGTAATTCAATTTCACTATGAGGAATCACGTGTAAAGGATCAAATTTGTACCGTCTAAGAATTTAAACGTGTAACACATTGTGAATTTTCTCAAGTTCAGAAGGTAAAGCTAATTTGTAAAGTACACGATCGATTTTTTTAATGATCTCCTACGGCCTAATAAATCTCGAACTCAGCTTTCCTTTCCTACAAAATCGTAGTACTTTCTTCCACAGAGAAAATTCTGAAAATACTTGATCGCCAATAGCAAATTCTATATCTTTTCTTTTCAAATCTGCATATTATTTCTGACGATCAATTGAGCTTTTAAACATTTTTTAATAATTTGAATCTTGTCTTAAGTTTCTCAAATCAATTCAATCTCCACCATTTTGGATTCACTCAATAAAGACCAATACAATGGTGTTTTACACTTTCTTCCATCTAAAGCTTCAAACGGGGCCATCTTAATACTGGACTGATAACTATTATTATAAAAAATTCAGCTAATGGTAGATATTTCTCTCAAACTCGAGTACTCAACATCATAGCATGTCTTCCAAAATTTGTATTACTCGTTCTGATTGCCCATCTATTAGAGGATGAAACGCTGTATTGAAATTGAGTTTAGTGCCTGAAGCCTCATGAAGTTTACTCCAAAATCTCAATGTAAACCTCAGATCACGATAAAAAATAATATATGTTAGAACTCCGTCTAATCTTACAATTTCTAACACATATAATTCTGCTAATATTTCAAGTGAATAATTTATTCTGACTGGAATAAAGAGTGTCAACTTAGTCAATCTGTCAACAATCACCTAGATCGAATCATTCTTTTCCATAGTTACAGGCAAACCAGATACGAAATCCATCCTGACTCGCTCCCACTTCCACTCAAGAGTCATAACAGGCTGTAATAATCCTGATGGTAGTTGATAACTCTGCTTTTACCTACTGACAAATCAAACATTTAGATACAAATTCACAAATCTCACGTTTCATTCCTGGCCACAAGTACATTTGTTTCAAATCACAAAACATTTTCATGCTACTACGATGAATAGAATATGTACTACTGTGAGCCTCTGATCGAATATCACGTTTCAAATCTAAATTATCCGGAACACAAATTCTTTCGCGATAATACAATGTACCATTATGACTGATACTGTATTCAGTAGATCCGTATCTATAACATGCCCCCAATTTAGTTATGCAATCACCAGAATGAAAATTTCCACAATGCTTACAACTAGGCTTCAAAGCGTTGCGTACACTTCCTACACTATCAACTCCTAACAGCCCGATTTAGAGCCTAGTTAGAATAGTGGTTGCGAGACCACAAATCTAAGGTAGAAATATGTGTTTTATGGCTTTTATGATGTCTATGCCATGCTTTCATGATTGTGTGAAAATTTCATGAAGAAATTTTATAATTTAGTGAATAATTTGTCCATTTGGACTAAATTGCAAAGATTGGAAAATATGAGATTCTAGAATATTTAAGTATGAAATAGCATTACAAAAATTGTTAGAGGTCCTTATTTAGCAATTAGACCATTATATGTTAATATGGACAAAAATAGACATAGGAAGGAAAAATCTCAAGAAAGGGGCCTTAAGGGCATTTTTGTCATTTGGTTAATGAAATAATCAAAAGGGAAACAGAAGTCAAAATTCATGTCCATCTTCTTCATGCTAGCCGAACTTTTCAAGGCTCTCCACAGCTAGGGTTTCTTCAACTTTCAAGCTTGATTGTAAGTACCTCCTAGCCCGTTTTTAATGTTCTTCATGTTTTTGAGATCCTTGTAGCCTGATTTAGCTATTTCTAGTTATTTTTTGAGCTAAGGTTCATGTTAAAAAATTTACCCATGTATGACATGCTTGTCTTTTAATGATTAATGGAGGAATATGAAAGTTTGATGCATGATCAACATCTTTTTCTAAGAGATTTTCAAGAAAAATACATGAAAAGGGACCAAGTTGTAAAAAGTCATGAAAATGGTCATAAAAATGTGAATTAGTGGAAATTAAGGGCTGTTGTAGTTATGAAAATGGTTTTGCTAGGCTTAAAATACAAAAAAATTGAGTAAAAATCCTTTTACGAGCCAAGCGGCAAAAGTGTAAATATGTGAAAGTTAAGGGGTAAAATCGTAATTTTCCAAAGTATGATTCTTGAGTTAATTTAGTCAATGTGAGCATTAAACAAGTGAAGTTGTTATTATAGATCAAGAAACACGAAGCTCAGACTGAAATCGAGACAAGGACAAGGTCGTGGACTAAATTGAACAATTCCACATATTTTGGTACCGAGGTAAGTTTGTGTGAAATTAAAGCTACATAATTCTTTTATACTTTTATTTACTTGATATTATGGGAAATGAATATTATTTCTATGAAATCGATTAATGATGCTTCGATGAGAGTATAATGAAAATATGTTAAGTCAAGTCCCGCTTGAATATTAGGAATAAGAAGGATACCATTGTCACGACATGAGACAAAGAAGGTCCCGTGTAAGACCATGTCTGGGACATGGCATCGACACCAAATAAAGAAGGTCCAGTATAAGACCATGTCTGGGACATGGCATCGGTACTAAATAGAGATCTCATGTAAAACCATGTCTGGGACATGGCATCGGTACTAAATAGAGATCTCATGTAAAACCATGTCTGGGACATGGCATTGACATTGATATACGATCTCATGTAAGACCATATCTGGGATATGGCATCGACATTGAGATATGAGATCCCGTGTAAGACCATATTTGGGATATCGCATTGGAATTAAGAGGTGATCCCATGTAAGTCCATATCTAGGATATGGCATTGGCATCGTGTTACATGTATGGTGAGATTGAGTATCCTTCGATACTCCAATTAGTTCAATGGGTAAAGAGTTAAGTTTATGTTAAAGATAACAAAGAGCTAAGTTTATGTTCAAGAGAATAAAAGTGCTAAAGTTACATGATGAAGTGATATAGGTACCCATGAGTAATCTTACGAGAAATGAGTGCAAAATGTGATATGTGATTTGGTAAGAGTAAGTATGAGTAAGTTATGTCGATGTGTTTGAGAACTTATGTATTATTTAGTGTGATCAATGGATGTTATCATGAGCCTTTACGTTGCTATTTATTTCATGCAATCTTACTAAGGTTTATGCTTACCGCTCTCATTTCCATTTTCCTTGTAGTATCGCCAAGCTAGCTCGGGGATCGTAGGACATCAGAGTTCAGATCACACTATCAACTATTCTTTTGGTACTTTAAAGTTGATTTATCTCGGGTATGGCATGTATAGGAACGTGGTCATTTTGTTATGTCATATTTGTTAGCCAAAGTGTTGGCTATTAATGTCATTCAATTTATTTAGTAAATGGCCATCAGAAATTGGCCAATACTTGTTAAGTTATATATATATTCAGTGATGATGAGATCCATGACGTGCAAGTTCGTGTAATTGAGTAATGTGTGAAGTGTATGCAAGATGAATTAGTAGCTATTCATAGTGTATTATTGTTATATTATGTGTTACTTGTGATGGTATAAGTGTGTTTACTTTTCAAGGTGGCAATTGACTTGGTAAATAGCCTTATAATTGTCTATATGGGTAGACACACGGGCGTGTGTAACACAGGGTCAGCCCCATGGGTGTGTTGCTAGGCCATGTGTCCCTTGTATCCAATTTACAAAAAACTTAGTTCATCACACGGGACAGCACACAGACGTGTGTCTAAGACATCTGCCTCCAAGTAGTTGCTGAAGTTATAAGTAGAATACCAAGGTTTTCACACACAGGTGAAGACACGGGCGTGTCATGGTCGTGTCGACATGGGCGTGTGCCTGGTCATGTGAAAACCCCAGTAGGTTCAAAATGAAAAATAAAATCCACACGAGCTAGGAACATGGGCGTGTGTGACCACACGGTCTACCCATATGGGCGTGTTCCACTCCACACGGGAGTATGGCCCTATTTTAAGCAAAAATTTTCTAAGTGTTTATAGGTTTTCGGTTTAGTCTCGAACCATCCTGTATGTATGTTTAGGGTTTCATAGACCCATAATAGGGACATTATGATTTCAAATGAAAAGTTTTAAGTTGAACCAAAATTGTATAGCCTGATATTGTACGATGATTTATGTTAAGCTTGGTAATGCCTCGTACCTGGTTCTGGTGTTGAATACAGGTAAGGGGTGTTACATTTAGTGGTATCAGAGCTACAATTTAGTCGAATCTCGGACTAACATAGCATATGCACGAGTCTAGCTATACATGCCATACGTATGAGTATTTATATGATGATAGTGTGACGACCCTAACATTTTAAATTATGCTTTCATATAGTAAATGGATCCCGGTAGAGCTGTGGCAGATGATGTAGAATGTAACACGCCGGCCCCCACCTAAGGGACGGTGCCGATTGAGAATGAGAATAGAACAGTGACTGTAAGTCAGAGAGAAGGAGAAGAGGCTAGAGAAGCCTTTTTCCATATGATGAATGCTTGGTATACGAAGTTCGTTCGTACAAACCTGAATGCTCAACCCCTCCACCCCCACCTATTCCTCAGCCTACCCCTGTAGCTCCCCAAGTTGTAGAAGTGGTGAGAAGAGAAAAGCCTCCGATTGATAGAATCCGGAAACAAGGAGTCGAGGAATTTTGAGCTAATAAAGATGATGATCTAGATAGGGCAAAATTTTAGCTTGAAAATACCATCAGGGTATTCGATGAGTTATTCTGCACACTTGATGATTGCATGAAATGTATAGTGTCTCTCTTGAGAGATTCGGCTTATCAGTGGTGGAACACCCTTATGTCGATTGTACCAATGGAGGATGTTAAATGGAAATTTTTCCAAGAAGAGTTTAGAAAGAGCTATATCATTCAAAGATTTATTGATCAGAAGAGAAAGGAATTCCTTGAACTTAAACAGGGTCAGATGACAGTAACTGAGTATTAGCGTGAGTTCGTAAGGCTCAGTAAATAGGCTCAAGAGTGTGTATCCACTGAAAGCCATTATGTGTAAAAGGTTTTAGGATGGATTAAATGAAGATATCTGATTGTTTGTTGGTGTCCTAGAGTTAAAGGATTTTGTTGTGTTTGTGGACAGAGCTTGCAAGGCCGAGGAGTTGGTCAAAAAGAGAAAAGAAAAGCTAAAATGGAGTCTCGTAATTCAAGGAAGAGGCAACTGAGTAAGTTATTTCAATCCTCATCTAAGAAGTCAAGAGAGTTCTCTACTCGATCCGGTTTTCAAATAGAAGTAAGGGTAAATAATATTCAGGGTCTAAAGCTCAGACCACTTCCTAATGCTCGACCAAATAGACTGGAATGTCCATAGTGTGGCAGACGTCACCCCGGTGAGTGCCAAGCAAATAAGAGAGCTTGTTTCCAACGTGGATCCCCAGGTTATTTTATTAGAGAGTGCCCCAAGATGGTCGAAAAACGGAAGTCTCAGAGTGCAAGATCAAGAAATATTGCTAAGGGGAGGTCCTAAAGAAAACCCAAGAAATGGAATAAGTAGTAAGAATACATCTAGAGAGTAGGCTGCAAGATCTGAGGATAGAGCTCCTACGAGGACTTATGCTATTCGCGCTCGCAAAGAGGCGTCATCTCCTAATGTAATTACGGGTACATTTTCTCTCCATGATACTTATGTTGTTGCTTTAATTGATCCGAGATCTACCCACTTATATATTTGCATGAAATTAGTATCTAGTATGAGCATGCCTGTAGAGTCTACAGAATTCATGATAAAAGTGTCCAATCCCTTAGGCAAATTTGTATTAGTTGACAAGGTATGCAAAGATTGCCCTTTGATGATTAGAGGTCATTATTTCCTGGTGAATCTCATGTTATTTCCATTTGATGAATTCGATGTAATTCTTGGTATGGATTGGTTAACTACCCATGATGTGATAGTAAATTGTGGAAATAAATACATTGAGTTAAAATGTGAAAATGGGGATATTTTTCGTGTTGCATTAGATGAACAGGATAGACTGCATGTATTGATTTCTCATATGTCTACCCAAAAATATGTAAGAAAAGGATATGAAGCTTATCCTGCTTTTGTGATGAATGCCAAAGAGACTGAGTTAAGAATTGAACCAGTGTCGATAGTATGTGAATATCCAAATGTAGTCCCAGAAGAATTGCCAGGGTTGCCATTGAGTTAGCCCCTGGTACTTCGCCTATATCGATTTCTCCATATATAATGGCTCCAACTAGTTGAAGGAATTGAAGGCACAGTTACAAGAGTTGACGGATAAATTTTTTGCAAGACCGAGTTATTCTCCGTGGGTTGCTCCAGTATTATTTGTGAAAAAAGAAAGATGGTTCCATGAGATTATGTATAAATTACCGAGAGCTTAATAAGGTAACTGTGAAGAACAAGTACCCATTGCCAAGGATCGATGATTTGCTAGACCAATTGAAAGGAGCCTATAATAGACCGACTTAGGGCCTAGTCAGAATAGTGGTACGAGACCACAAATTCGAAGAAGAAATATGGTTTAAATGATTTTATAAGGCTTATGAGGTACTTACATGATAGTGTGAAAATTTCATGAAGGAATTTTACTAATTAGTGAATAAATGGTCCATTAGGACTGAATTGCAAGGATTAGAAATTATGAGATTTTAGAAGATTTAAGTATGAAATAGAATTATAAAAATTATTAGAGGTCCTTATTTAGCAATTAGACCATTATATTTTGATATGGACAAAAATGGACATAGGAAGGAAAAATCTCAAGAAAGAATCATTAAGGGCATTTTTGTCATTTGGTAAATTAAAGAATTAAAAGGGAAAAGAAGTCAAAATTTGTGTTCATTTTCTCCATGCTAGCCAAAAATTTTAAGGGCACCATACCTGGGGTTTCTTCATCTTCCAAGCTTGATAGTAAGTGTATCATATCCCTGTTTTTAATGTTATTTGCATTTTTGAGATCCTCGTAGCTCGGTTTAGCTATTTCCAGCTATATTTTGAGCTAGGGATTATGTTCAACAATTTACCCATGTATGACATGCATGTATTTTGATGTTTTATGTAACAATATGAAAGTTTGATGTATGATAAACAACTTTTTCTAAGTGATTTTAATTAAAAATGCATCAAAGGACCAATTTGTAAAAAAAATTGTAGAAATGGTCATACATGAGTGAAATAGTGGAAATTAAATGTTGTTATAGTTGAGAATATGATTCTACTAGGCTTGAAATATAAGAAAGTTGAATGAAAATCATTTTACAGGCCTAGGGGTAAAAGTGTAATTATGATAAAGTTGAGAGGTAAAAATGTAATTTTTTCCAAAGTATAAATTATGACTCAATTTAGTCAATGTAAGTATTGAACAGGTTAAATTGTCATTATAAATCAAGAAATACGAAGCCCGAACCCAAACCGAGGCATGAATAAAGTTGTGGACTAAATTGCACATCTACACATATTTTGAAGTACCGAGGTAAGTTTGTGCGAAATTATAGATACATATGCTTTTATAATCAAATTACTTGCTTTGTTGTATAATGTACGTTATTTTCATGAAGTTGATTGACAATGTCTAATAAGGAAATCAATGAGAATAAGTAAGTGAAAGTCCCGGTTGAAGATTCGGAATAATGAGGATACCTATGTCACAACATGAGATAAGGAAAGCTCGTGTAAGACCATGTCTGGGACATGGCATCAGCATCAAGGAATGTAGGTCCCATGTAAGACCATGTCTGGGACATGGCGTCAGCATCGAATAAGGTAGGTCTCGTATAAGACCATGTCTGGGACATGGCATCGACACCATATAAGGAAGGTTTGTATAAGACCATGTCTGGGACATGGCATTGGCACGATATAAGGAATGTCTTGTATAAGACCATGTCTGGGACATGGCATCGACACCATACGAGGAAGATCCTGTTTAAGACCATGTCTGGGACATGGCAACGATATCAAGCTAACGAATCCTGTGTAAGACCATATATGGGATATGGCATCGGTATCATGAGGTGATCCCATGCAAGACCATATCTAGAGTATGGCATTGGTATCAAGATACATGATTGATGAGATTGAGTATCCTCTGGTATTCTGAGAAATTCAACGGGCAAAAGAGTGAGCATGAAAAAGTGACTAAGAACCAAGTAAGCAAAGTTGATGATGAGATAAAGTGTACAAGAATGATAAAGAATTTTATTCAAGTTAAGGAAGATAGAGATTTAAGTTATTGCCTATGATAGTTTAAGTGCTAAACTTTGTAATGAGTGATACAGGTACCATGAGTAAATACAAGTCAAGGTAACTCTAATGTGATGGGTAAGTATAAGAAAGAGTTAGTATGAGTAAGTAAGTTTAAGCACTTGAGATTTATGTGTTTTTTTATTCATGATGAATGAGTTTATTTTTAAGCAATTATGTTGCTTCATAAGATTTCATGCAAACTTACTAAGCTATATGCTTGCTTCTCTCTTTTTTCCTTCTTCATGTAGCATCGTCAAGCTAGTTCAGGGATCGAAGAACGTCGGAGATTGGATCACACTATCAACCACTATTTTGGTATAGCAAAGTTGACTATTTTTAGTATGGCATGTATAGGAGTTTGATCATTTCGAATTATGTCATATTGAGGGGAAAATGGGTGGTTATCAAGCTTATGCATACTTTTTTTTTACGTAGCCAAAGAAATGGGCTAATATTTGCTAAGTTCCATATCTTATTGATGATGAATTGGGTATTATTCATAGTGTGTAAATGTTACGTTATGCATTGCTTGAGTTGGTATAATCGTGTTTGTGTTTCAAGGTGGCAATTGGCTTGGAAAATAGCCTCTAAGGGTCCACACGGGTGGACACACGGGCGTGTGTCTAGGCCGTGTGTGACAAACGGTCAACCCCATGGGTGTGTTAATAGGCCGTGTGTCACCTGCATCAACTTACGAGAATATGATTCGTCACTGATAAACCGTAAAAGTAACATATTTTAGGCCCACATTTAGCATGCTTTTGGATTATTTATCCCTTGATTTATGTAAAAAGATGCTTTTAATCCTTTCTTTTCATGTCCTATACTTAGGAAAGCACCAGAGGACGAAAAGAACGAGAAATGAGCTCAAAACAGGCCAAAATGGGCTAAGCCACGAATTCAGCACGGCCTGGACTTCATGCCACACGGCCGTGCCACCATTCCTACCAGAACAC
This sequence comes from Gossypium bickii, assembly GCA_025503065.1. Lineage (NCBI taxonomy): Eukaryota > Viridiplantae > Streptophyta > Magnoliopsida > Malvales > Malvaceae > Gossypium > Gossypium bickii. The sequence goes on along the minus strand of CP106720.1, from coordinate 59,385,287 downwards.
GTCATGACTCAGATTAAGGTGAAACCTAATATGGGAATCCATAGATTGATTTGCTGCTATTCTAGGGGGTTATTAATGTAGAATGAGATTTTCGTTAGTTAACCTAGGGTTAGACGTTATTCGCCTTGAGAGAGGGTTTAATATACGTTAGGGAGTCTTACGGATCAAACTAAGTGAATAAATCGTCTAGTTCAATGTTAGATAACAAGTGAAGTCTAGGTGGATTCTTCCTAAGGGTATCGTCTTAATCAACTGAGTCCTTTCATCCAAGTTATTTTCCCCAATTCAACCTTTTTGTCTTTGCGTCTTTAGTCTAGTTGATAATTAATTTTAGATTAAATAAACTTTCACTTAATATTTAGGCTAAATAATAGAAAGAAAGTTAGTATTAGTACTTTTAGTTCCTTTGGGTTCGACAATCCGGTCTTGCCTAAGGTATACTACTGTTTGATAGGTGCACTTGCCTTAAATCGTTGTCAGAGTTAGTTTCCAGGTTCGATCATTCTCATTATAAATTTAAGACTCTGATTCACCGCGATCAAGTTTTTGGTGCCGTTGCCGGGGAACTAAAATATTAAGAAAGCTCTATTTTTATTACTTTAGCCATTTTTTTATTTTCTTGAAAATTATTTACTTTTATTTTTATTTTTTATTATTAGTTTTATTTTTTGCTAATTTTTCTTCCCTTCATTCCTTTCAGGTACCTCTAGTTTATGACTAGAAGGAACCACACAGGACCTTTAGTATACGACAGTGATATTGAAGCAACCGCTCGAAGGAATCACCGAGAAATTAGGCGAGCCCTAACTTACACGAAGAAGAGTGAGAATCCAATCCTACTGAAGGGATGGACGAGAATAATCCACCACCACATTGTGGGAGAAAACAATTGTAACAGACCGAACCACCACATTGTGGGAGAAAACAATTGTAACAGACCGAATTTGACCCTAATCAGAATGGTGGTTTCGGGACCACGAATCTGAGTTCGAGAAATATTTTAATATGATATTTTGAGTCTATTATATGTGAACTAATGTGTGTGAAAGTTTCGTAGAAAATTTTTATCGTTTGAGTGCTTAATTTGATAAAAATGACCTAATCACGTAAAGTGAAAAAGTGGTAGACTAAAGTGAAATATGCTTAATTGATCATGGCTTTATAATATGAAGTATATAATGGGTAAATAACCCATTTTAGATGTTAGTGGCCGGCCATGGACAAGTTTGTCCTTAAGTTAAAATGTTTAGTTATTTTTAATTATAAGGTTAGTTTAGTAATTTTGGTATTTACTTAATATATGTTAAAATAATTAAGAAAAGAAAGCCATCATCTTTTCACTCATCCATGGCCGAATGTGGAGGAAGAAAATAAGCTTTTAACTCTTTGAAATTTCGGCATTTTGAAGCTAAAATTGAAGGTGAGTTTTTAGTTAGTTTTTGATAAATTTTACGTTTTTGAGATCGTTGCTTCTAACTGTACTAGACCCATGTTAGAATTTTTGAAAATGAGCATGTATGAGGTTCGGCCATTGCTATATTATTGTGATTTTTGGTGTTTTATGATTTTATATAAATGACATGTTAAAAATTAGTATATTTTGCATTAGAAATTTTGGTAAATTTGAGTATTTTGGGCTAATTTGTAAAAATGAAATTTTAGAGGGGCTTAATTGCAAAATAAATGAAAAAAATGGACTTATATAGTCCTTATACATATTCGGCCCTTAAGTGTTGTATTGAAATAATGTGTATTTTGTGTTTTGTGCAATTAGGACTAAAGTGTAAAAATGTAAAACCCTGGGGGTAAAATGTTAATTTGCCTATTTATGTGCTTAGGGACTAAATTGAGATGAAATGTACTTGAATGAGCTAAATTTTAATGTGTTTTAGATCAAGAGCAAAGGAAAACAGAATTGGATCGGGGAAAGACGAGGGTTCTCGAATAGCCGATTCGCACGGACTATCGACAACCGAGGTAAGTCCTTAAGTACTTACATGTTAAAGAGTTAGTTATAAACATGTTAAAGAATAAAATTTAATAATGTTGACTATTGAATCATGTGTTAGCCGAATATAAAGGTGTTAAATTAGATTTGATATATATATATATATTGATAATGTGATATGAAGAAATATATGTTTTCGATATGATAAGTGGATGCAATATGATGTATATGATTTGGTTGTGATGTTGGCATTTATAAATATATATTGAAGGTTTAATTATGTTGTTACTCGGGCTTCGAGCCTAGCAGGCCTTGTGCCGGTGAGTTACTTGGGCTTCGAGCCTAGCAGGCCTTGTGCCGATGAGTTATTTGGGCTTCGAGCCTAGCAGGCTTAATGCCGGTAAAATAGTTTGGGCTTTTAGCCTAGCAGGCCACGTGCCGGTGAAACGATTCGGGCTTATTGCCTAGCAGGCTTAACGCCGGTGGTATATTTCAGACTTTAAGTCCAGCAGGCCTAGTGCCAGTGAAAGTAATCAAACTCTAAGCGCATGAAAAACAAGTTATGAACATATTGAGGAATTTCTGATTAGAAATATGATTCGTATCAATTCGACAGAGAGGTACGTAAAAAGTATTTGAATAAATGAAGGTTTTACACATTAACTTGTTTGAGATAAATGAATATGTATATGCAAGTTATATCGTGTGATGATAATTATTTGGAAGCATGAATGTATTTAGTTGATGAAATAAGCATTTAGTATGTACATATGTCTGAAATATATTGAATGATTGGTGTATGTGAATAAGAAAGGTAAAGCTTTAGCATCAAGTGCATCAATGATATTTAATTGTTTCGGCTTTATGAATAAAATAGGTTATGTATTGATTATGTTCGAACTAGTGATAGAGGATATTGACTCGAATGGTTATATATATATATATGTTACTTATATAAGTATATGTTTACTTATGGATTACTAAGCTAGCAAGCTTATCGTGTGTGTGTGCTCTTATCTATCTCTATTTTATAGATCTTTGACTCAAGCTACGGACTCGGAGGATCATCTAAGAAGTCAATCGCACTATCAAACTTTTGGTACACTTATCTTAGTTTAATTCGAAAGGCATGTATAGGTTAGACTAAGTTTTTGAAATAGATGATGTTTGATCTTGTATATAAATATAGCCTTGCGAAAATGGCTATTTCTTTTGGTTAAGTATCATTTCCATGTTTTGGATTTCATAGTTGTTTATAAGGTTAATGGATGTTTTAAATTCGGTCATGGTCTATATCACATGTGGAAGGTGCTTAATTGGTATATATATGTTAGGTAATGGTTTTAGCAAACTTAGTTTTGTTTTTTTTTATATGTTTGCCATGTTTATGATGCTTGCATGATCGCGATTAAGGTGAAGTTATGTGTACTTGTTTATTACATTTTACTAATAACATTTGAGTAAGACGTGTTTCAGCCTTAGGGTAAATAGTATAGGCTTGATATGTTTAGTAAGAATTATATAATGCTATGCTTAAGTGATTTTGGCTATTTGATATTTATACTTTTATAATGAGATATATATATGTGATAGTTGGCTACATAGATCCAATAATTAATGGTAAGGAATGAATATATTTCTTGGTTGTTAGTTTCAAATCCAAATGAATGGTGAAACAGTATATTCGGCCAAGGTGTAACATTAATATCCTTGTTTATGTAATTGATTATTAAATGGTATAATGGTTCAATTGATTTAATATGCATATGTTTTATAGTAATATAAATGAAACTCAGCTTATATTATATGAATTTTGATTGATACCTGATATATGTCATAATTTGAAATAAGTTGAGATATGGTTCAAATATATTTATCAATATATATATGTCATGAATGTTAGAGTTATGTGATTCAGACATGTGTGTGTAATAAGTACTAGTAATAAAACTAGTTATACATTTAATGGGTTGTAATATAATATAGTAATGATTACATTGCTCGTGCTTGAATTAAATTGAAAGTCTACTTCAGAATTGAGTTTAGTTTAATAATGCCTCATAACCCTAATCCGGTGATGGATACGTGTTAGGGGTGTTACAATTTATTGGTATCAGAGCTATGGTTTAGTCGATTCTAAGACTACCGTAGCGCGTGAGAGTCTAGCTATACATGCCTTTGTTATATATTGATAGTGTGGTGACTTCTGACACTCTGAACTATGTTTTATATAGTCAATGGATACTGATCCTGAAAGAACTGTAGCGGATGATGTTGAGAGTGTAGCGCCTGACCGTGCACGGGAATCAGTGTCGGTAGACTCTCGACTAGTTTCGGGCAGCCATGAGGGGGAGGCTAAACAAGCCTTCTATCAGATGATGAACGAGTGGTTTACCCAGTTTATTCAGACTAACCCAGCTGTACCCCAACCTCCACACCCGAATAATCCAACTTCGATTCCTTCAAAGACTTCGATGATAGATCCGATGAGATCTAGTAGGCCTCGATTGATAAAATCGAAAATTTGGGGCGAAGAATTGGGGCCATGATGATGATGACGCATGAGCGAGCCGAAATGTGGCTTGATAACACTATTCGGGTACTTGATGAGCTATCTTGTACTCGAGACGAATGCACGAAGTGTGCTATATCTTTACTTGGGACACCTTTGCATATCACCGTGGAAGACACTAGTATCGAGTGGTTCGAAAGAAAAAAAAGTGACGTCGGCGATTTCTTCCGAATGAATTCGCAAAGAAATATATCACCAGAGGTTCATCGATCAGAAACGTAAAGAATTTCTTGAACTAAAACAGAGGCAAATGATCGTGACTGAATATGAGCAAAAATTTGTCAGATTGAGCCGATATGCCCGGGAGTGTATATCAACTGAAGCCATTATGTGTAAAAGGCTCGAAAATGGTTTGAATGAAGATTTAAAGTTGCTTGTTGGTATTCTTGAAATCAAGGAATTTGTGACCCTGGTCGAGCGAGCTTGCAAAGCTGAAGAGCTCGGGAAGGAGAAAAGAAAGGCTGAGACAGAAGTTAGAGACACTCGAAAGAGATCGTCGGGTAAGAATTTCCATTCCACATCTAAAAAGTTCAGAGATGATTTCAGCCGACATAAAGCTACTTCAGATTTACCTAGACGTGATAGACCTCCAATAGGCTCCCGAGCTACCTCGGTGGCCAGTGTTGGTAACGCTCCACAGAATCGAGTTGAATGCAAGCACTGCGGGAAATGGCATTTCGGGAGTTGCAGATTCCATGATTGGTCTTGTTTTAAATGTGGATCGTCAGATCATTTTATTAGAGAATGTCCGATGTTAGTGAAAGCGAATACGATTCGTAATATTAAGTCGAGCAACGCGTCAAGACGCGAGCGAGCCACCTAGACATTCAGCAATCGTAGGTGGTAGTCGAGAGGAACGAAGAACAACGCAGATTCGATTCGAGGCTAGAGCTCGGCTAGAGCTTATGCTACACGAGCCAGAGAGGATGCTTCCTCCCCCGATGTCATTACTGGTACTTTCACCCATTATGATACTACTGTGATAGCATTGATTGATCCTGGTTCGACTCATTCATATGTGTGTGAAACTATAGTATTCGATAAGACTCTGCCAGTTGAGTCTACTGAGTTTGTGATTCGTGTGTCCAACCCTTTGCGTAGATGCGTATTGTTAATAAAGTGTGTAGAGGTTGCCCATTGATGATTCGGGATTCTTGCTTCCCAGCCGATTTAATGTTGTTGCCTTTCGATGAGTTTGACATAATTTTGGGGATGGACTGGTTAACTTCACATGAGGCAGTGGTAAATTGCAAAAGAAAGCTCATTGATTTGAGATGCCAGAACGGTGAGATCATCAGAATTGAATCCAGTGATTTAAGTGGGTTTCCTACAGTAATATCTTTGATGTTAGCCCAGAAGTATGTGAGAAAAGGGTGCGAAGCTTATTTGGCCTATGTACTGGATAATAAAGTGTCTGAAAAGCATATTGAATCTGTACTGGTTGTGTGTGAATACCCAACGTGTTTCCTGAAGAACTACCGGGTTTACCACCAGTACGAGAGATTGAGTTCGGCATTGAATTAGTACCGGGAACGACTCCGATCTCGATAGCTCCGTATCGAATGGCACCTACTGAGTTAAAAGAGTTGAAAGCGCAGTTGCAAGAATTGATAGATAGGGGTTTTGCACGACCGAGTTTTTCCCCTTGGGGTACACCAGTTCTTTTTGTGAAGAAGAAAGATGGAACAATGCAAATGTGTATTGATTATCGGCAACTGAATAAGGTGACTATAAAGAATAAGTACCCGTTACCACGGATTGATGATTTGTTTGATCAGTTGAAAGGGGCTTCAGTATTTTCGAAGATAGATTTGAGATCAGGTTATTATCAGTTGTGAGTTAGAGATACAGATGTGCCAAAGACTGCATTCCGGACGAGGTACGGACATTTTGAGTTTCTGGTTATGCCTTTTGGACTCACTAATGCACCTGCTGTTTTTATGGATCTAATGAATTGAGTCTTCAGACAGTTTTTGGATCGGTTTGTAGTAGTGTTTATTGATGATATACTGATCTACTCCAAAAATGAAACCGAGCATGCCGAGCATTTGAGATTAGTACTACAAACTTTGAGAGATCAATAATTGTATGCAAAGTTTAGTAAGTGTGAGTTCTGGATGAAAGAAATCAGCTTTTTGGGACATGTTGTTTCAGCATCAGGTATTCGAGTCGATCCGAATAAAATTTTGGCTATACTTGATTGGAAACCACCGAAGAATGTTTTCGAGATTCGAAGTTTTCTGGGACTTGCGGGCTATTATAGACGATTTGTGAAAGGTTTTTCTGTGATAGCTACACCTTTGACAAAGCTACTACAGAAAGATGTCAAGTTTGTGTGGTCAGAGAAGTGTCAGAAAAGTTTCGAGCAGTTGAAAGCCCTTTTGATCGAAGCTCTAGTGTTAGCTCAGCCTGAATCAGGTAAAGAATTTTTTGTGTATTCTGATGCTTCCTTAAGTGGTTTGGGCTGTGTATTGATGCAGGAAGGCAGAGTAGTAGCTTACGCATCGAGACAATTGAAGCCGCATGAAAGAAATTACCCGACGCATGATTTGGAGCTTGCAGCCATTGTGTTTGCACTGAAGATTTGGCGTCATTACTTATTCGGCGAAAAATGCCATGTTTACTCGGATCATAAAAGTTTGGAGTTTTTAATGACTCAAAAAGACCTGAATTTAAGACAACGCAGGTGGCTGGAATTGTTAAAAGATTACGAATTGGTAATTGACTATCATCCGGGAAAAGCTAACGTTGCTGCGGATGCGTTAAGTCAGAAATCATTGTTTGCTCTTCGTACAATGAATGCACAGATGGCTATGTCTAGTGATGGTTCGATCATAGCTGAGTTACAAGCAAGACCGATGTTTATCCAGCAAATTTGTGATGCACAGAAAGTTGACAAAGATTTGATTGCTAGGCGAATTCAGTGTGAAAAAGATGCAGAGTCAGATTTTCAAATTGTTACAAATGACTGTTTGAATTTTAAAAGCCGAATGTGTGTTCCGAAGAACTCAGATTTGATTCAGATGATTCTGAGTGAGGGTCATAGTAGTCGACTATCGTTACATCCGGGTAGCACGAAAATGTATAACGATTTGAAACAGTTCAATTGGTGGCCTGGCATGAAACGTGATATATCTGAATTTGTTTCTAAATGCTTAGTTTGTCAGCAAGTAAAAGCTGAGCATCAAGTGCCATCCGGACTACTTCAGCCAATCATGATACCTGAATGGAAATGGGATAGAATAACAATGGATTTTGTATCCGGTCTTCCCATGACACCGAGTAAGAAAGATGCCGTCTGAGTTATAGTTGATAGACTGACTAAATCAGCTCATTTTGTGCCAGTTCATATAGATTATTCACTCGATAAACTTACTGAATTGTACGTATCACAAATTGTGAGATTGCATGGTGTACTTAGTTCCATTGTTTTAGACAGAGACCCGAGATTTACATCGCGGTTTTGGAAGAAGTTGCAAGATGCTTCAGGTACTAAACTTCATTTTAGTACAGCCTTTCATCCGCAGACAGACAGTCAATCTGAGCGAACTATTCAGATACTTGAGGATATGTTGAGATGTTGTGTTCTCGAGTTCGAAGGTACGTGGGAACGATACCTACCTTTGATTGAATTTGCTTATAATAATAGCTTTCAATCTAGTATCAAAATGGCGCCTTATGAAGCCTTATGCGGCGAAAATGTCGAACACCATTATCTTCGGGTGAGCTCTCGTGAAAATAAGATACACGTGGTTGATTTGATTAAAGAGACTGAACAGAAAGTGGCCCTAACCAAAGATAATTTGAAAGCTGCATCAAATCGACAAAAGTCCTATACTGATTTGAAACGTAAAGACATTGAATTTCAGGTCGGAGATCGTGCATTCTTAAAAGTTTCTCCGTGGAAGAAAGTACTCCGATTTGGTCGGAAAGGCAAGTTGAGTCCGAGATTTATCGAACCGTATGAGATCATCGAACGTATTGGGCCTGTTGCTTATAGATTGGAATTGCCCTCTGAGTTAGAAAAGATACATGACGTATTTCACGTTTCGATGCTTCGTAAGTACAGATCAGATCCATCTCATGTGATCACACCTTCAGAGATTGAAATCCAATCTGATTTGACATATGATGAAGAACCGATCCTTATCTTAGCTCAGGAAATAAAAGAGTTGAGAAATAAGAGAATTCCATTAGTAAAGGTACTATGGAATCGTCACGGAGCTGAAGAGGCTACTTGGGAGCCTGAGGATTCAATGAAGCAACAATATCCGACTTTGTTTAACGGTAATATTTTCGAGGACGAAAATCCTAAAGGGGGGAGAGTTGTAACAGACCGAATTTAACCTTAATAGGAATGGTGGTTTGGGGACCATGAATCTGAGTTTGAGAAATATTTTAATATGATATTTTGAGTCTATTATATGTGAATTAATGTGTGTGAAAGTTTCGTAGAAAATTTTTATCGTTTGAGTGCTTAATTTGATAAAAATGACCTAATCGCGTAAAGTGAAAAAGTGGTAGACTAAAGTGAAATATGCTTAATTGATCATGGCTTTATAATATGAAGTATATATTGGGTAAATAACCCATTTTAGATTTAGTGGCCGGCCATGGACAAGTTTGTCCTTAAGTTAAAATGTTTAGTTATTTTTAATTATAAGGTTAGTTTAGTAATCTTGGTATTTACTTAATATATGTTAAAATAATTAAGAAAAGATAGCCATTATCTTTTCACTCATCCATGGCCGAATGTGGAGGAAGAAAATAAGCTTTTAACTCTTTGAAATTTCGGCACTTTGAAGCTAAAATTGAAGGTGAGTTTTTAGTTAGTTTTTGATAAATTTTACGTTTTTGAGATCGTTCCTTCGAACTGTACTAGACCCATGTTGGAATTTTCGAAAATAAGCATGTATGAGGTTCGGCCATTGCTATATTATTGTGATTTTTGGTGTTTTATGATTTTATATAAATGATATGTTAAAAATTAGTATATTTTGCATTAGAAATTTTGGTAAATTTGAGTATTTTGGGCTAATTTGTAAAAATGAAATTTTAGAGGGGCTTAATTGCAAAATAAATGAAAAAAATGGACTTATATAGTCCTTATACATATTCGGCCCTTAAGTGTTGTATTGAATAATGTGTATTTTGTGTTTTGTGCAATTAGGACTAAAGTGTAAAAATGTAAAACCCTAGGGGTAAAATGGTAATTTGCCTATTTATGTGCTTAGGGACTAAATTGAGATGAAATGTACTTGAATGAGCTAAATTTTAATGTGTTTTAGATCAAGAGCAAAGGAAAACGAAATTGGATCGGGGAAAGACGAGGGTTCTCGAATAGCCGATTCGCACGGACTATCGACAACCGAGGTAAGTCCTTAAGTACTTACATGTTAAAGAGTTAGTTATAAACATGTTAAAGAATAAAATTTAATAATGTTGACTATGGAATCATGTGTTAGCCGAATATAAAGGTGTTAAATTAGATTTGATATATATTGATAATGTGATATGAAGAAATATATGTTTTCGATATGATAAGTGGATGCAATATGATGTATATGATTTGGTTGTGATGTTGGCATTTATAAATATATATTGAAGGTTTAATTATGTTGTTACTCGGGCTTCGAGCCTAGCAGGCCTTGTGCTGGTGAGTTATTCGGGCTTCGAGCCTAGCAGGCTTAATGCCGGTAAAATAGATCGGGCTTTTAGCCTAGCAGGCCACATGCCGGTGAAACAATTCGGGCTTATTGCCTAGCAGGCTTAATGCCGATGATATATTTTGGACTTTAAGTCCAGCAGGCCTAGTGCCGGTGAAAGTAATCTAACTCTAAGCGTATGAAAAACAAGTTATGAACATGTCGAGGAATTTCTGATTAGAAATATGATTCGTATCAATTCGACAGAGAGGTACGTAAAAAGTATTTGAGTAAATGAAGGTTTTACACATTAACTTGTTTGAGATAAATGAATATGTATATGCAAGTTATATCGTGTGATGATAATTATTTGAAAGCATGAATGTATTTAGTTGATGAAATAAGCATTTAGTATGTACATATGTCTGAGATATATTGAATGATTGGTGTATGTGAATAAGAAAGGTAAAGCTTTAGCATCAAGTGCATCAATGATATTTAATTGTTTCGGCTTTATGAATAAAATAGGTTATGTATTGATTATGTTCGAACTAGTGATAGAGGATATTGACTCGAATGGTTATATATATGTTACTTATATAAGTATATGTTTACTTATGGATTACTAAGCTAGCAAGCTTATCGTGTGTGTGTGCTCTTATCTATCTCTATTTTATAGATCTTTGACTCAATCTACAGACTCGGGGGATCATCTAAGAAGTCAATCGCACTATCAAACTTTTGGTACACTTATCTTAGTTTTATTCGAAAGGCATGTATAGGTTAGAATAAGTTTTTGAAACAGATGATGTTTGATCTTGTATATAAATATAGCCTTGCGAAAATGGCTATTTCTTTTGGTTAAGTATCATTTCCATGTTTTGGATTTCATAGTTGTTTATAAGGTTAATGGATGTTTTAAATTCGGTCATGGTCTATATCACATGTGGAAGGTGCTTAATTGGTATATATATATGTTAGGTAATGGTTTTAGCAAACTTAGTTTTGTTTTTTTTTTATATGTTTTCCATGTTTATGATGCTTGCATGATCGCGATTAAGGTGAAGTTATGTGTACTTGTTTATTACATTTTACTAATAATATTTGAGTAAGACATGTGTTTCGGCCTTAGGGTAAATAGTATAGGCTTGATATGTTTAGTAAGAATTATATAATGCTATGCTTAAGTGATTTTGGCTATTTGATATTTATACTTTTATAATGAGATATATATATATGTGATAGTTGGTTACATAGATCCAATAATTAATGGTAAGGAATGAATATATTTCTTGGTTGTTAGTTTCGAATCCAAATGAATGGTGAAACAGTATATTCGGCCAAGGTGTAACATTAATATCCTTGTTTATGTAATTGATTATTAAATGGTATAATGGTTCAATTGATTTAATATGGATATGTTTTATAGTAATATAAATGAAACTCAGCTTATATTATATGAATTTTGATTGATACCCGATATATGTCATAATTTGAAATAAGTTGAGATATGGTTCAAATATATTTATCAATATATATATGTCATGAATGTTAGAGTTATGTGATTCAGACATGTGTGTGTAATAAGTACTAGTACTAAAACTAGTTATACATTTTTAATGGGTTGTAATATAATATAGTAATGATTACATTGCTCGTGCTTGAATTAAATTGAAAGTCTACTTCGGAATTGAGTTTAGTTTAATAATGCCTCATAACCCTAATCCGGCGACGGATACGAGTTAGGGGTGTTACAACAATACTCCCAGTACCATGTTTGATTATGCTAAACCTCATTTAATAGGAGCAGAATCGAGTATTGTTAGGCCTGCTATAGCTGCTAATAATTTTGAATTAAAGCCTAACACTATACAAATGATTCATCAATTTCTTCAATTTGATGGTTTGCAGGACAAAGACCCAAATACACATATAGCTAATTTTTTAGAGTTCTACAATACTTTCAAAATAAATGGCATTTTTGATGATGACATCCGTCTTTAGTTATTTCCCTTTTCACTAAGAAATAAAGCCAAACAGTGGTTAAACTCGTTACCACGAGGGTCAATCACTACATGGGACCAAATGACCGAAAAATTTTTATTAAAATATTTCCCACTGGCCAAAACGGCCAAATTACAGAATGATATCTCTTCCTTTGTGCAGATGGATTTTGATACATTATACGACGCATGGGAGAGATACAAGGACCTACTGAGAAGATGCCCACACCATGGATTACCTTTGTGGCTTTAGGTCCAAACTTTTTACAATGGTGTGAATCCTTCAACGAGACAACTAATCGACTCAGCCGCCGGTGGAACTCTGAATAATAAAACTCCTGAAGCAGCCTACGAGTTTATAGAAGAGATGTCGCTGAATAACTATCAGTGGAAAGTTACAAGGACAAGGCCAACAAAAACAGCCGGAGTTTACAAACTCGATGCAGTAACCATGCTGTCAAATCAGGTAGAATTGATGAATAAAAAGCTTGATAGTTTGTGTTCTTCGCAGGCACACCCAGTAATGCAGTGCGACGCAAGTGGATCTGTGGCGAATCCTGAGTACCCACCCTACCAACCGGGCATAGAGAGCAAACAAATGAACTATATAGGTAATAATTTTAGATCTAATAATAACCCTTGTAGTAATAATTATAATCCAGGTTGGAGGAACCACCCAAATTTTTCATGGAGAGCTCAAGGAAATCAAAGACAACAGCCTCCTCAAAATTTCCAAAATTAGCCTTATCCACAAGAGAAGAAGCCGAACCTCGAAGAGATGTTGGCAAAATTCATGGCAGCCAACCGACACTCGTATCCAAAAAACTGAGACAAAACTTAGTGACCAACAAGCATCGATCAAAGCAACCGAGAACCAAGTTGGGGAAATTACAAAGTCAGTTGGATTACTTACTAAGATGGTTTGTGAAATACGGGCAGAGATTTGTTTTAAAGGAATAAAACGAGTAAAGGTAGTTACACTGAGAAGTGGAAAGGAGCTAGTCGAATCTAATAAAAAAATACGACACGAAGATAAAAAATCAAAGAATGTCGGAGCTGAGGATGTAATTCCAGTACGCAAAGAAAACAAACCATCAATTCCATATCCAGCAAAATTGAATAAAGAAAGATTAGATGCCCAATACGATAAGTTCTTGAACTCTTTAAATAAATACATATTAACTTACCTTTTGTTAAAGCCATTTCACAGATGCCGACGTACGAAAAATTTTTAAAAGAACTCCTGACTAATAAAAGGAAGCTTGAAGAAATATCAATGGTGGAGCTTAATGAAGAATGTTCAGCCATCCTCCAAAACAAGTTACCAACCAAATTAAAAGACCCTGGAAGTTTTACTATTCCCTGTTTAATTGGTAGTTTAGATATGAAGAAAGCATTAGCTGATCTAGGTGCTAGTATTAGTTTAATGCCTTATAAAATGTTTAAACGACTATATCTTGGGGAACCAAAACCCACTAGGATGAGCATTCAGTTAGCTGATAGATCTATTAAATATCTTAGAGGAGTTATCAAAGATGTCTTGGTAATAATTGATAAATTTATTTTCCCCGTTGATTTTGTTGTGCTTGACATGGATGAGGACATTGAGGTTCCCTTAATTTTAGGGCGACCTTTTTTAGCTACTACTAAGGCTGTTAGCAATGTAGGTGATGGTAAACTTGCATTAAGGGTAGGCGACGATGAAATTATTTTTCAGATTTATGATGCAATGAAATATTCTAGAGAACAAGATGATTCCTATTATTTTGTTGATACCACTGATCATATCATTCAAAACTCATTACATGAAATTATACATGACGACACGATGGAACTGTGCCTGACTCAAGAAGAGGAGGAAGAAGATAAAATCAACGAGCTGAGTTTGAATACATCTTTACCTATAAACACAAAGAAGAGTACATTATAATCAATGATGAATTGAAACAAAAACCCTCCATTGATGAGCCGCCAAATTAGAATTAAAACAGTTGCCAAAACACCTAGAATATGCATTCCTCGGGGACAATTCTACGTTGCCAGTAATTATCTCTTCAGAACTACAACCCAAGGAAAAAGAGGAGTTGATACAGGTACTAAAAGAACATAAAAGAGCCACAGCTTGGAAAGTCTATGATATTAAAGGAATAAGCCCAACATTTTGTACCCATAAAGTTTTAATGGAAGATGAGTACAAGCCATGTGTGCAACCACAAAGAGGATTAAATCCCAACATAAAAGAAGTCGTGAAAGCTGAGGTAATTAAACTTCTAGATGCTGGAATAATTTATCCTACTTCTGATAGCAATTGGGTAAGTCCTGTGCAGGTTGTCCAGAAGAAAGGAAGCATGACTGTGGTAGCTAACGAAAAGAATGAACTAATCCCTTCCAGGACAGTCACAGGTTGGAGAGTCTGCATTGATTACAGGAAGCTGAATGACGCCACTAGAAAAGATCACTTTCCTCTGCCCTTCATTGACCAAATGTTAGAAAGGTTATTGGGGCATATGTACTATTGCTTCCTAGATGGACTCTCCGGCTATTTCCAAATCCCAAAAGCACCTGAAGATCAAGAGAAGACAACGTTCACATGCCCATACAGTATGTTTGCTTATCAAAGAATGCCTTTTAGATCATGTAATGCTCCTGCTACCTTTCAGCGTTGCATGTTGGCAATCTTTGATGAACTTGTGGAAGACATTATGGAGGTATTTATCGACGATTTCTCGATATACGGTAATTCTTTCCATCTTTGCCTTAAAATTTTAAAACGAGTTCTAATGAGATGTGAGGAAACAAACCTTGTTTTAAATTGGGAAAAATGTCACTTTATGGTAGAAAAGGGAATTGTACTAGGACATAAAGTCTCTAGTAAAGGGATTGAGGTAGATAAAGCAAAGATTGAAACCATAGAAAAATTACCTCCCCCTAGTTCAGTTAAGGCTATTAGAAGCTTTTTAGGACACGCAGGATTTTATAGAAGATTCATTAAAGATTTTTCTAAAATAGCTAAGCCTTTAACAAAATTACTAGAAAAAGATGTTCCTTGCAATTTTGATCAGGAATGTTTAGACGCATTCAATATCCTTAAGGATAAACTAATAAATGCTCCGATTATAATTGCACCAGATTGGAATCTACCCTTTGAACTAATGTGTGATGCAAGTGATTTCGCAGTAGGTGCAATTCTAGGACAACGAAGAGACAAGCATTTTTAGCCAATCTATTATGCTAGCAGAACTTTGACACCGGTACATGAAAACTACACCACTATAGAGAAAGAACTGCTAGCTGTAGTTTTTGCTTTTGACAAATTTAGACAGTATTTATTATTATCTAAAGTTGTCGTTTACACTAACCACTCAGCTCTTCTTTATCTATTAACTAAACCTGATGCAAGACCACGACTCGTAAGATAGATTTTACTTTTACAGGAATTTGATTTGGAAATACAGGATAAGAAAGGAGCTGAAAACCTTGCAGCGGATCACCTTTCTAGGCTTGAAAACCCAAATATCAAAGAGCTCGAAGAAAGTGAGATAAACGACTTGTTTCCCGGAGAACAACTCTTTTCTATAACCCATTCCGAGGTACCATGGTTTGCAGATATTGCAAATTATTTAGCTGCTCACATCCTACCAAAAAGACTAACACATCACCAAAAGAAGCGATTCTTTGCTAATGCAAAAAACTATTTATGGGAAGATCCTTTTTTTTTTCCGAATATGTGCAGATCAGGTAATTCGAAGATGCGTTACAAGGGTGGAAGCAAGCAAAATCATGGAACATTGCCATTCAGGACCTTCAGGAGGACACTACAGTGGCATTAAGATAGCACATAAGATACTCGAATCAAGTTTTTATTGGCCCACTCTATTCAAAGATGCCAACAGGTATGTCACTTCGTGTGATAAATGTCAAAGAACAGGTAATGTTTCTAAACGCGATGAAATGTCTCAAACATATATGCTATCATGTGAAATATTTGATGTATGGGGTATTGATTTTATGGGACCATTCCCTAGTTCATTTGGAAACAAATACATCCTAGTGGCAGTAGATTACATGTCAAAGTGGGTGGAAGCCGAAGCTTTACCTACCAATGATGCTAGAGTAGTAGTTAAGTTTCTCAAGAGACTGTTCTCTCGATTTGGAACACCAAGAGCTATCATTAGTGATAGGGGCACTCATTTCTATAATACTCAATTGGACAAAGTCCTAAAGAAATATGGAGTACACCATAGGCTAGCCACCCCATATCACCCTCAAACCAGTGGGCAAGTTGAAGTAGCTAATCGAGAACTTAAACGCATCCTAGAAAAGACCGTAGAATCAAACAAAAAAGATTGGGCATTTAAAGTAGATGATGCCCTATGGGCCTATAGAACAACCTTTAAAACTCCCCTAGGGATATCCCCTTACAAACTTGTCTACGGGAAAAGTTGTCATTTGCCATTCGAGTTAGAACATAAAGCTTTTTGGGCTATAAAATTCTTGAATTTCAATCTTAAAACTGCAGGAGAAAAAAGAATGATGCAGATAAATGAGCTAGATGAGTGGAGAGGTGATGCGTACGAGAACTCAAAACTTTACAAGGAAGCAACAAAATAATGCCATGATGCTCTCCTAAATAAATCGAAACAATTCGACGTAGGAGACTTGGTCCTACTATACAACTCGAGGCTTAAATTATTTCCTAGGAAAGTGAAATCAAGATGGTCAGGTCCATTCATGATTAAAACAAGTTTTCCCTACGGTACAAACGAGGTAACTCATCCTACTCAAGGCACATTTAAGGTAAACTGTCACCGACTCAAAATCAATAACGGTGAAGATTTTAAGGATATGACAGAGCAGATTCAGCTTCGTAAACCTTCTTTAAAACTGAAAACAGGGCAAGTCTAGCTTAAGACTTTAAACGAGCATTTCTCGGGAGGTAACCCGAGCACTAATTGCATTAACATCATACTTTAATATTCTTTAGCATCTAATTCCATACTAACTGATCCAATAAAGTGACATGGCCTTGCACACGGGCGTGCCCGTGGCCGTGTGGAAACCAGAGGACGAACCATGGGTGTTCCAGTCGTCATGCACAATAGAGAAGGGTTTCTTTTCCCAACACAGGCTGCAATAAATAGCCACGCCCGTGTTGACTTCCCATGTGAGGTTACTGACTTGTTAAGCACGGGCTAGACACAGCCGTGTTGCACAACCGTGGACTATACTGACTTGTTGAACACGGGCAGAACACGCCCGTTTTACATGATAGTGCAAAGAAGAAAACGGGTGTGCCACTTTACCCACGGCCGTGCCCAAGCACCCTAAACGCGCCCAAAATTTGAAAACACAAAAAACCGTGCCCTTGCCCTTGCTTCCACCTCTATTTAAACAACCCAACCACTCATCTTCCAGAATTCAACCCTAAAATCTATTTCTTAGCCTGCATTCTCCCAAAATCGGCCACACCCACGCCCTCCACCTCCCAAAGACCCCTCAACCTTCCCCTCACTCCAAAAACCACACTAAAACCACACCCACGCCCTCGCCACCGCCGTGCTGTAGCAACCTACGCCTGCACCACAGCCGTGCACCTGTAGAAAACTCACAGCACCACCGTGCTTATGCCGTGTCCCGTCGACCACAACCTCCGGTTCCCTTCATTACTTCATTTCCTTAACTAATCATTTGATAAATTTCATAATATTTTGCTGTGTTTGCTTATTTTTAGTATTTAGTATTAGTTATGTTCTTTTAGAATAAATCATTTCAATTTTAGAACTTACTTCAACCTTTCATGATAGCTAGTTTCTTTCTAAATTTTAGTATTATTTACTCTATTTTGTAAACTC
The DNA here is from genome assembly GCA_025503065.1 of Gossypium bickii. Taxonomy (NCBI): domain Eukaryota; kingdom Viridiplantae; phylum Streptophyta; class Magnoliopsida; order Malvales; family Malvaceae; genus Gossypium; species Gossypium bickii. Next base: position 59,367,267 of record CP106720.1, on the reverse strand, counting down.
ACATTGATTGTTATATTGAAGATTCTACTTTAGATAGTAATTAGATAGAATTGGTTGCTCATAATCAAGCCTTTAAATATCTCGGGTTTAGATGCAAGTACTTGATTTAATTAGATACAAACATTACTTGAATACTTACTAATTTCAGGTACAATGTCATCATCACGAGGAAAAGGAACTACGCCCGCCCTAAGAAATGAAAGGGCCCCGGATCATCCTCAGCTAGTGCCTCTTCCGAGGTACGTCACCGTTTCATCCAATTTACACAGGAGGCCTAGGAGGATCGGTACAAGGCATTGCGAGCACGACCTATCGGAACCAGTAGATGCATCGATTGGGCCGCTCTAGAGCAAGTCGGGCTCGCAGATGATGTACGAGCACTCATTACGACCAAGACATTGGAACAATTCTTCTCCATTACTGTGCCCACGTACTTGGAACTTACTTTGGAGCTTTGCACTACTTTTCAATTACAGATGGTCATGGCCCAATATGATGATCCGGGCACAATCTAATTCCGCCTGGGAGGCACCGTGCGACGACTTAATGTGCCACAATTTGGGGCTGCACTCGGCCTTTACACAGATGAATTCGTCAAAGAAAATGACCTCTCCAAATTACATAGCCACATCCACACAACCCCCGTCAGCTGTTGGTACAACATAGGCCAAGGCAACTACGACCCTAGTCGCTCCAAGGCGACGGCCATGACCCCACCTCTAAGGTACGTACACGCACTTCTCGCTCACACTCTTACAGGTCGACACGAGAGCACTGGCGTTGTAAACACTCACGACGTCTACTACCTGTGGTGCATGGGAAACGGGCACATCATCGACCTAGCCTACTTTATAGCCCAAGCTATTCAACATCAGACAGAGCAGTATCGACGAAGGATTCTATTGATGGGGCCATACATCACACGGTTGGCTCGATATTTTGGCCTCCTCAATACCGACGCCCAAAGTTCCTCCCTCACACTGATTGGGCAAATGGTACCTCAGGGCATCCAGGTGATGCTGCACATGAGGATGATTAAATATTGTCGTGGGACTAACCCTCCTCAATACCGATTAGCACGCCCCACTGACAAGGAGGAACCCGAGGACATTACTGATAATGTCCCACAGGAGGCACCAGTCCCAAGCCAGCGGCCCTGCCACGCAGCAAATTCTCTGGCGGATATCTCGGCACACCTCACCCAGTTCGAGCACGACACTGCTCGATGTTTTGATGAGATCGAGGCCACTCTTCAGTAGATATGCCATCACTTCCATATATCGTCATCAATACCACCACCGAACCCGACCAATGATGAGGACATCTGAGTCCTTTTATTTATTTCTTTTCGATTAGTCCTTATTTTTATTTCTTTTTATTCTTATTTTTCTCTATTCTAATTTTTCCTTGTCTCAATTTGAACTTTTTCTTTATACATTGCAAACTTTTATTATGATTATCATTGGCTATCTAACCTTCGAGTATACCTAACATATTAACGCCTCTGAGATATCTAACTGATGACTTTGCAGTTTCAATTACACACTCCCTATAAACAAACAAATCACTAGGAGTAATTCACTACTACATAAGTAATCCTTTACCACAACCTCTGACTCAAGGAATCCATCCAAAATTCAAGAAGTGTTCTTCTCCCCTTCTCTTTTGATTTATCTCTTAAATATTATCTACCTTTGTACATTGAGGGCAATGTACATCTTAAGTGTGGGGGGTGAATAGTTATTTCAGAAAAAAAGTACCTAATTTGTTTCATTATTCTCAAATCCCTGAATTTAGACTTGTTCTAAAGTAATTTTCTCATATTACTAATTAGAATGAAATTTTTGATGATTTATGGTTTTTATTGATGTGTTTTAGAGTAAGTCATTGATAATTGTGCATTGATGATTAAATTTGAAGAATACTAGAGAATCAAGCATGATAAGTCTAATTTTCAAAAATCAAAATTTTTAAGTTGTTAACCTGAATTTGAATATTACTTTGAAATTTGAAATTTACGAGGTTGATATCAAAATACCCATAATTTTTGTGAGACTTTGAGTCTTATAGAGCATATATTATTTTTCATGTTCACTTTTTGATTAAGAGTGTGTCAACATTGAACTGTTATTCTAGAACTTGCCTTTATTATACATGTCGAGACCACAGTTATGATTTGATATACAGAGATGTGATCGCTGTAATTAAAGTCTTAAAATTTAGAAAGAGAATGATCAAACCTGGAACTAACTCTGACAATGATTTAAAGGCAAGTGTACCTATCGAACAGTAGTATAGCTTAGGGAAGACCGGATTATCAAACCGAAAGGAACTAAAAGTACTAATACTAACTATCTTTTTATTATTTAGCCTAAAATAAATGAAGTTGTTATCTAATCTAAATTTAACGAACTGCTAAGCTAAAGACACAAAGACAAAAAGAACAAATTGGGAAAATAACTTTAGGAAAGACTCAGTTGATCAAGATTATACCCTCAGGAAGAATCCACCTAGACTTCACTCGTTATTAACCCCTGAAATATATGATTTATTTACTTAGTTTGATCTGTAAGATTCCCTAACGTATATTAAACCCTCTCTCAAGGCAAATAACGTCTAACCCTAGGTTAATTAGTAGAACTCTTGTTCTCTTATAATAACCCCCTAGAATAGCAGTAAATCATTCTATGGACTCCCATATTAGGTTTCACCCTAATCTGACAAAATCTCGTCACCCTATCTCTAGGCGTGCGATCAACTTCACTTAATTATGCTAGATCTACTCTTATGTAGGGTCTATTCCTCCTCCACCTAAGCACATCAAATTTAGATTAAGCATGCATAATTAAGAACAAACTAAGTATTTATCATATAATTCAAAAAATAATAACAATATCCATCATAGGTTTCATCCCCTTCAGGTATCTGAAGGGTCTAGTTTAGAACAAATAAAGAAAACATCTCAAGAGAAAAGATAAAACAAAACATAAGAAATCCCTAAAACTCCTTAAAGGAATTGAAGGAGAAATCTGCCGTCTTGAGTAGAACTCCGGCTTCTTGAGATGGATCAACTAACTAACTTCAAGTGATTCCCACACTTCTGACCTTTCTGGCTTGGCTCTTTGGCCTAGCTAACCGCCCCCCTTTCAACTGGTACCTAGGGGGTTTATAGGCTCTTGAAATACCTTTCTTTCTCCTTAAATATCCAAATCCGAGTGAAATTGCTCTTTCCAACAACAGGGACACGGCCATGGCACACGCTCGTGTGGATCGTGGTCAGGCCGTGCTCGAACTTCTTTAATGAGGCACGGCCGTGTGAATCGGGAGAAGACCATGTTCTAGATATTTCGCGTGGCACGGCCGTGTGGGCTTAAGTCCAGGCCATGTCAATTTCTTTCTTGGCCTAATTTACTCCGTTTTGGGTCTATTTCTTGTTCTTTTTACCCTCGGGTGCTTTCCTGGGTATAAGATATGAAAAGAAAGGATTAAAAGCATCTTTTTACATAAATCGAGGGAGAAATCATCCAAAAGCATACTAAATGTGGGATTAAAATATGTTACTTTTACAGTTTATCAAGATGATAAAGGCACCTAGGATTTAACCCACTTACCCCACTAAAAAGCCTACCTTCGTAATTAAACCTTAGTGAACCCCGTTAATCCTAACAACCCTTTTTATTGACTCAGCCGCTAATATTAACCCAAAACCCATTGGTTTTGTTATCACCATTCTCTTTGACTACTCTCATATCGAGATTTGATTTTAAGCAGTTGGCTAACTATGTTCTATATTTCAGTTGTTAAAGTTCTTTCTTATTAGCTCGTATTATTAGTATTATTATTTTTCAAATTGATGTAATTATTTAAGATTAGTTTATTTTTCTAGTTAGGAAATTTATTAGGTCAATCTCGATTCTAACCATCTAATTCAGCTTTTATCCACACCTTTAACCCTAGCCCCGTTACAACCCTGTTAAAGACCTTTTGATCTGTTTGTCATCTCATTTTACAATGGTGGAGATTTGATTTTTAAGAAAGCCTATGGGATTAACTTTTCATGTTTGACTTATTGAGTGCTTAATTTTGAACCTTAAACACTTTGAGTGATTTGAGGGAATCTTTTGTGAGGATGTCAATCCTTGTCGATTTTGAATTAAAGGTAATTATTTAGATGAAGGGAAACGCCTATGTTTTTGTTCTGTAAATGTATGACTTATATTGTTTGAATCTTTAGGGCTCTTTAAGTCGAATTATCCATGTATAAATTATCTATGAATTATGATGAGACATTGTCAGTAAGAATTATGAATTATGGAAAGTTTGTTTTAATTGTAAGTTGAGAATTTTGCTTGAGGACGAGCAAAAGCTTAAGTGTGGGGGAATTTGATAAACCGTAAAAGTAACATATTTTAGGCCTACATTTAGCATGCTTTTGGATGATTTATCCCTTCATTTATGTAAAAAGGTGCTTTTAATCCTTTCTTTTCATGTCTTATACTCAGGAAAGCACCGGAGGATGAAAAGAATGAGAAATGAGCTCAAAACGGGCCAAAATGGGCCAAGCCACAAATTCAGCACGGCCTGGACTTCATGCCACACGGTCGTGCCACCATTCCTACTAGAACACGGCCTGACCCCGATTCACACCGCCGTGTCTCATTAAAGAAATCCGAACACGGCTTGAAGATCGTCCACACAGGCGTGTGCCATGCCCGTGTCCCTGTCCTGGCAAAGAGCAATTTCATTCGAATTTGGATACTTTGGGGCAAAGAAACATATTTCAAAAGCCTATATAAACCCCCTAAGTATCAGCTAAAAGGGGGCGGTTAGCTAGGCCAAGGAGCCAAGCTGAAAAGGCTAGATTTGTGGAGAATCATTCGAAGATAGCCAGTTGACTCATCTCAAGAAGCTGGAATTCTACTCAAGACGACGTATCTCTCCTTCAATTCCTTCAGGGGGTTTTAGGGATTTTTTATGTTTTGTTTTATCTTTTCTTCTGAGATGTTTTCTTTATTTGTTATGAACTAAACCCTTCAGATACCCGAAAGGGATGAAACCTATGATGGATCTTGTTATTGATTACTGAATTATATAATAAATACTTAGTTTGTTATTAATTATGTGAGCATAATCCAAATTTAATGTGCTTAGGTGGAGGAGCAAAAGTCCCTGCTTAAGAGTAGATCTAGCATAATTAAGCGGAGTTGATCGCACGCCTAGAGATAGGGTGACGAGATTTTGCCGGATTAGGGTGAAACCTAATATGGGAGTCCATAGATCGATTTACTGCTATTCTAGGGGGTTATTAGATTTTCATTAATTAACCTAGGGTTAGACGTCATTCGCCTCGAGAGAGGGTTTAATTTATGTTAGGGAGTCTTACGGATCAAACTAAGTGAATAAATCGTATAGTTTAGTGTTAGATAACAAGTGAAGCCTAGGTGGATTCTTCTTAAGGGTATCATCTTAATCAATTGAGTCTTTTCTTCCAAGTTATTTTCCCCAATTCATCCTTGTTATCTTTGCGTCTTTAGTCTAGTTGATAGTTAATTTTAGATTAAATAAACTTTCACTTAATATTTAGGCTAAATAATAGAAAGAAAGTTAGTATTAGTAAATTTAGTTCCTTTCGGTTCAATAATCCGGTCTTGCCTAAGCTATACTATTGTTCAATAGGTGCACTTGCCTTAAATCGTTGTCAGAGTTTGTTTCCAGGTTCGATCATTCTCATTATAAATTTAAGACTCTGATTCACAACGATCAATCACACGGGCCAGCACACGGGCGTGTGCCTTGGCCGTGTCCTAATAAGGGTTTGATGACATCATAAATAGAGAGCTCCACGGGCAGAGGACACGAGCGTGTTTAGGCCGTGTTAAGGACACGTGTTATAGACACGTATGTGTACCCAGCCATGTGAAAACCCCTGTAGGATCGAAATAAAAATAAATTCTACATGGGCTAGGGACATGGGCGTGTGAGACCACACGGCCTGCCCACATGGGCGTATCCCAAGTCAGACGGGCATGTGACCCCTTTTAGGCAAAAATTTTCCAAGAGTGTAAAAAAGTTTTCAATTGACCTCTGAAACCTTCCAGATATATGTTTAAGGCCTCGTAGGCCCATGATATGTATGTTATGATTAAGAAGAAGAAGTTTTAAGTTGGAAGGAAATTTTTAGCCCAATACTTCTTGTTTAAGTAAGGTTAAGCATGGTAATGCCTCGTATCCTATCCCGGCGTCGGACACGGGTAAGGGGTGTCACATTTAGTGGTATCAAAGCCACGGTTTAGTCGATTCTTGGACTAATGTAGCATGTGTTTGAGTCTAGCTATACATGCCATACATAAGAGTATTTATATAATGATAGTGTGACGACTCTTGACAATTTAAATTGTGTTTTCATATAGTAAATGGATCCCGAAAGAGCTGTGGCAAATGATGTAGAAAGTAATAGGCCGGCTCCCGCTGAAGGGGTGGTGCCGAATGAGAATGAGAATAGACCCACTACGGTAAGTCAGAGAGGAGGAGAAGAGGCTAGGAAACCTTTCCTCCACATGATGAATGCATGGTACACGGAGTTCGCTTGCACGAACCTGAATGCACTAGCCCCTCCACCCCCGCCTATTCCTCAGCCTACCCCTATAGCCCCTGAAGTGGTAGAAGTGGTAAGAAGAGAAAAGCCTCTGGTAGACAGAAACTGAAAGCAAGGAGGTGATGAATTCTAGGCTAGTAAAGATGATGATCCGGGAAGAGCAGGTTTCTAGCTTGAAAATACCATCAGGGTATTTGACGAGTTATCATGCACACCCGAAGAGTGCATGAAGTGTGTAATCTCTTTCTTAAGAGATTCTACTTATCAGTGGTGGAACACCCTTGCGTCGGTTGTACCAAGAAAAAGGATTACATGGGAATATTTCTAAGAAGAATTCAAAAAGTATATTAGTCAAAGATTCATTGACCAAAATAGAAAAGAATTCTTGGAATTAAAGCAAGGTAAGATGACAGTGACTGAGTACGAGCGTGAGTTTGTGAGGCTCAACAAATACGCTCGAGAGTGTGTATCCATAGAGTCTATTATAAGTAAGAGATTTGAGGAAAGACTAAATGAAGACATTAAGTTATTTGTTGGCGTCTTCGAGTTGAAGGAATTTGTTGTGCTAGTAGATTGGGCTTGTAAAGCCGAGGAAATTGTTAAGAAGAAAAGAAAAGTTGAGATAAAGTCACGTGACTCAAGAAACAGACAGTAGAGTAAGTCATTTCAATCCTCGTCCAAGAAGTTGAGAGATTTCTCTACCAGACAACTACTTTAGCCGGGTTTTCCAGCAAAGGTAGGAGTAAACAGTATTCAGGGAATAAGGCTCAGACTACTTCAGTCGCTAGTGTTGGAAACATTCGATCTAATAGCCCGGAATACCTAGAGTGCGGCAGACGTCACCTTGGTGAGTTTCGTGCACATGAGAGTGCTTGTTTTAAATGTAGTTCCCAAGATCACTTTATCAGAAAATATCCTGAAATGGTTGAGAAAGAGAAGGTTCTGAGTGCAAGATCAGGAAGTACTAATAGAGAAAAACAACAAAGGAACCCGAGAAGTGGGGTGAGTAGTAAGGGTACACCCCGAGAGCAGGCTGTAAGATCTGAGGGTAGAGCACTTGCAAGGGCTTACGCCATTCACGCTCGCAAAGAGGCATCATATCCCGATGTAATTACGGGTACTTTTTCTCTTCATGATACTAATGTTGTTGCTTTAATTGATCCAGGGTCTATCC